>CM068376.1:285908459-286530959 GCA_034769895.1 Magicicada septendecula
AATAAGAGAAAATAATATTAATTACGTCACAGAATAAATACTTTGGTTATTGAATAATTTGAAATCCGAACAATATTAGTAGGGGAACTAACTTGAAGAAAAGCATAGCAGTGCTTTCGAACTGCTGGGCACTTGCTTCGCCCGTCTTGTGTTGCCGGCTCGGACATCGGCAAAGGTTTACTGCGTACAGTCATTGACCTCGTAGTAGTTGTCACTGTATAAACTGTGGGGGGGGGACACATTCGTCCAACCAATGTGTTGCCGCTATATACACCGGCAAAACGTTCAGTTAGGAGTTATGTACGATTTCGAAACCGACGTGCGGGAGTTACTATGTAGGCTACATATTTGTGTTTTGTTCGTTTAGTCATGTGTTTCTCTCTTTGTCTTTATTATTTTTAATTCGATTATTCGTGTTCTGATTTATTTTGTGGAAGTATAATGGAGTCAGATCCCATTGAGCAACACATTGGTTGGACGAATGTGTTTTCTTCTGCCAGCGAATGGTAGAAAATACTCTAAAAAAATATTTTGGCTCTAAAAAGAACACTCGGTACTAGAAAAAATTCGAATTAATTTTTAGGCTAAGTTTTAGGCCTATCACAACCGGCAACAGCTGTTATGTACCCACGCCACGCCACTGTATCACAGCTGTTACATTTAAACATAAATCCACCTCTTCGTATATGCGGCGAGCGAACACGCGCAAATCGCCCGGTCCTACTTCGCATTACATACACCGAGATATGTCTGTTACACTTTTGTTCACAGCTACAACGGACGTCGCAGTACTGGTACCCCCTACGGTTATAGTAATTGCGTGCCGTGTCATGTGGGATACAGCACAATGCGTCGTGTAACAATGGCGATCGCACCGATCGTTGTTTACACTCTGGACCGATACGGCGACAGACCAATCGAAGACATCGAATTCGATTGAAGTCGCAGTCGAGGCGAAGAATCGTGAATCGAGGGTCCCGAAGGCCGTAGTGCACGTCTGGGTCTGGACTGAGATAGTAAAGACGGATCGACGTCCACAGTCCACGTCATCGTGGCCCAACGGTTTCAGACGCCATCAGTGATGCAGCACCGCAGCAAGCACGACGTGTACCACCACCAAACGGTCTCGGCCAGTTGCGACTTAACAACGTTTTTACCTGTTCTTACACGGTCAACCGCGCGTCCCCACTTTCACTTACTGACCGAATCTGCCATTATAAACGTTCCTATTCTGAACTTCGATGAGCTTTCAATTCTGCAACTTTTCATTTGTGCGAGTAACCTCTTTCTTCCAATATTTTTGTTACGTTAGGTTAGGTTAGGTTAGGTCAGGTCAGGTTAAATTAGGCTAGGAATTAATAGAATTATAATGGTAATTTCTATATTATTATAATAACAGGAAAATACAATTGATCCCAACTGACTGGGTTCAAATTTCCACCTCTGTCGCAACTGACTGACTTTATACGATTCGGTCGCAACTGACCACGATCCGTACCAAACCATCTTCGTAAAGTTACTTTTCTGAAAAAAGATCATCGTAGAAGGCACAATACCGCTGTAAAACATGCGATACACGAAGGGGAACAGACAAGTTAGGATGAGATACAAATACTAGCGCCTATGCCCGCGCTGTTTTGAGCTGCACTTTGTGCATGTCTCTTAATATCGCATGGCTGTCTCTCTGCCATTACTAACATTTATTCTTGTTTTTATATTACAACGTCGGTTTTATCAGTTAGGCGGCTTTCTGTACGTCAATCGGCGAACACAACTACACGCTAGGCAAAACTGAAGTTTTGCTAATTAATAAAGGCGATATTCCGTATTCGAGGAGAACACTTTAATCTTTATGAATATTCACCGAATAATGAAAACCTCGCCTTTAGTGTCCGTACCTAAGAAACACAACATTCCTTTCGGTTCGTCAGGAGAGCACATAAAACGAGAAAGTTAATTACCGGAGAGCGGATTACGCTTTTTTCCTTTAACGGACAGACAATGAATTATTAGCGATCGCGTCAAAGGAAGGGGTAAACGATTTTATGATACACACATCGACTACGAAACAGAACTTTAATTGGCCGATAAAAATGCTTTCGCTCCAGCCAATTACAAACGGTGTCTAGCAAACAACGCACCGCAATCGCACCTCGGTTTACCTTATGATAAGCATGACAAGATTACGAGTCCAGCCTATAAACTAGTGTGAAATGTTTACAGACAACCCAAAATGGCCGACACCTATCGGAAAATAACGGCAGCGGATCCTATTAATGTTTGTACACCAATCCAACGTTTCTCACCGAAAATGCAGAATAGGAATAGCTACAGTCTCAAAATCATCTTCTGGTATTCAGTACAGCTTTTCACTTACAACCGCAGAGGAATATTTTGGTACTAACATCTTTTAATTTTACATTAAAATCTCTCTCTCTCTCTCTCTCTCTCTCTCTCTCTCCTATGGCACTACAGCCCTTCTTGGGCCCTGGGCTCCTTCTATTTTTCCCTCATTCTCTTCTGTCGGTAGCCATCCTCCTCCTCCAGGAACGCACTTTCAGTATTTCCTTCGCATCCTCATCCACCACGTCCTCCCATCTTCTCCTCGGTCTTCCCTCTGGTCTTTTTCCGTGGACTCGGTTATTCAATAGTTTTCGTAGTATTCTGTGTTACCCCATCCTGGCTACATGACCAGCCCACCTTAGACTCTGTAGTTTTATGTATTGTGTGAGCGGTGGTTCTTTATACATTTGATACAATACAAACTTATATCTTACTCTCCAGCCGTGTACGTCATTAACTGGTCCCAGCATTCTTCGTAATATTTTTCTTCCAAAGATATCGAGCGTGTTTGCTGCTTTGGAGTTCAGGGTACGCGTTTCGCAGCCGTAGGTTAGGATGGGTCTTATTATTGATTTGTAGGCCTATATCCTTAGTTTCGTGTTTCTGTGAATGTGTTTGGATCTGAAGGTACTTGATGCGGCGAAATACGCTTTATTGGCTTCGACTATCCTGTTCCGGATTTCGGTTTCTTTTGTCCCGTCTTTTTCTACTATGGTTCCCAAGTATTTAAAGTTGTCCACCTTTTCGATATTGTCGATTATTCCGTAGTTTCTTTGTCTTCTAGTTTACATTAAAATGCAGGTACAATCTGACGAATGAATTTTACCTTCCCTACCGCAAAACGTACTTTCGTTGCAAAATTTGTATTATTAGGCCTACACCATTTCGACTGTATCCGAGACAAGAATGAAAAGTGTCGAATTCGTCGATACTTTTGTTGGTCACATTAGACTACTGTCTAGTTTTCTAATTTCACAACCGATTTTTATTGGTTTCATTTTACGACGGGTAAGCCGTTAACTATACGATTTTGAAATAAAGCCCTGTTCACGGGTTTTAGACCGCTAAGCTATGTTATACTACGCACGCACTAATACAAAATATCACGACCGTAAATCGATAAAAATTTTTTCATCGATGTATTAACAAAGTACTGTACGGTGGGCATACTAGTGACAAGCCGGTTCTTGGGATACGGTTCTTTAGATCTGAACGAATGACACGGTTCCCAGATCCGGTAAAAACTGACTCTCACTTAACCAATGCTGTCGATGAGCATACTAGTGACGAGCCGGTTCTTGTGATACAGTTATTTAGATTGAACGAATGACACGGTTCCCAGATCCGGTAAAAACTGACTCTCACTTAACCAATGCTGTCGATGAGCATATTAGTGACGAGCCGGTTCTTGTGAAACGGTTATTTAGATTGGACGAACGACACGGTTACCAGATCCGGTAAGAACTGACTCACACTTAACCAAACTTCGACACATTGTAGTATCGTTCACTCTTCTTGCAGTCGCAGGTCACTAACGTGTAACCATACCGATAAAGTAATATCCAGTTTCATTTTTCAACAAGCAATAAAGTACGAGATTGTTTGATATGTGACACAATCCTGGATATCATAATTAAACTTTTTCTTAAATAGTGAATTTTCTCCTTTAACCTTAGCGTACAGATCTATCGTGTGCTCTAATAAGTTATTCCATATTTAAATGTACACATACCCTACAGATCGTTGAAGTTATTGAAACTGCGTAATAAGTAATAAGAAAATTATAATTCCAACAAGTTTATATTCTTTCGCAATATATTCACTTTAGTATCCACCTCAGAAGTATATCATATATTTACACGAAACGCACAATTTTCTTGTCTATTTCCTATGCACAGGAAAACTTTGCGACTTTGAAATCCACAGCTTGTTTGTAAATGTGAGAATAATATAAGTAATATATCTATTATCTGCGAATTTGCATGATGAAATCATTATAAACGAATAATGGTTAGTTTTTCAGTGCTGTGCAATGAAGGAAAAAAAGAATAGGCATTTCTTAAAAAAAAATACATATATTTTCTCCTGTTTATTTAAAGTAAACAAGCCTGTGTTTGATGCTGTGCGTTACCGAAACAAAGAAATTGTGTTGAGCGAAATTATGAAACGCAATGAGTTGAGCAACACAAATCTGTAAAGTGTCTCACTGTTCTCTGGTTCTAATGCACATCTGGAGTATGAACTAACGAAAGAACGAACAAGACCCACGCGTATTACGAGATTCATTCGGTCATTTGTTCCGGTTCCGACAACCGGCTCACTACCAAGATCCAGACCCGTGAGCCGCTCATCGACATTATGTAACACAAAGGGTTGAGTACTAGGTCAACAAATTTGTAAAGTGTCTCCCCGTTCTTCGGTTGTAAAGCAGACCTGTAATAGAAAAGGACGAACAAGAACCACACGTATTACGAGATCCGTTCGGTAATTGGTTCCGGTTCCGCTAACCGGCTCACTACCCAGATGCAGCCAGCTCACCGAAATTATGAACCGGAAGGAGTCGAGTACAAGGTCAACAAATCTGTAAAGTGTCTCTCTGTTCTTCGGTTGTAACGCACATCTGGAGTAGGAACTAACGAAAGAACGAACAAGTTGCAACCATATTACGAGATCCATTCGGTCATTTGTTCCGGTTCCGAGAAGCGGTCACTACCAAGATCCAGACTCATGCGTCAGCTCACCAAATTTATGTACGTAACAAAAGGAGTTGAGTACAAGATCAACAAATTTGTAAAGTGGCTCGCCGTTGGGTTGCAATGCAGACGTGGAGTCAGAAAGAACGAACGTACGAAAGAACCGGCTCATACCCATTTTCCGGACCCATGAGCTAGTTCACAAAAATTATGAAACCCAAGAAGTTGGGTACAAAGTCACCAACGTTGTAAAATATCTCGCCATTGGGTTGTATGCAGACGTGGTATAGGAAAGAACGAAAGAACGAACAAGATCCAGACGTATTACGAGATACACTCGATCGTTTGTTCCGGTTCCGAGAACTAGCTCACTACCACGAGCCAGACATGTGAGCTAGCTCACCAAAATAAACGATTACACCCATCATCATTGAAGCACACAAACATGTCTCAAGTAAGAGACAAAACATCTTGTTAATACATTTACACAACACACACACGTTAAATGGTTTTCAAATCTCGTAAAATACGTTATTTTATATAAATTACAAACTAGAAACAGTGGACTTCACTTAACACAAACACGAATATATGTTACGAATCAGAGCAAAATCGACGAACAAACGGTGCGTATCTGAATATCAAATCAACCTGCAGCAGGCCGTTGATGTGGTAATACATTTTCAATTCAATGTTAACGCGACAGACGCGAAAATAATGTACACACATATGACGTTTGCACGGCGACCAAGGAATTCGAAAAAAATGTTACGCGCAAAAACTGTAAAACGTGTTTTTTCGTGTTTCGGGGGCTCTGCGTTACTTTACGTGTAAATTAAGCGCATAAATATATTCAAAAAGTAGATGATGCCAACACCGGGTCGACCACTGGCGCCCGGCGATATCAGCACGCTGCGTCAGCACACAAAATTGTGGAATTTTTGCGCTAGTTTTCACCTGTACTTTCGTTTAAACGCGTTTACATTTATATCGTGCCACATTCCTGCAGCACACCTCGCATTCAGTAATCCCTAACGCTAAGGCCAACGTTTTGTTAATTCTACACACACCAAACCCTCCCTCGTCACCGGCGGGCTCGATATCATCTCTTATGGGCTCGAGTGATTACAAAACGTCACTAGAACGGACTGACGTTATTCGTCATCGAAAGCGGTGTTTCGCGTAGGCGCGAACCCAGGATTTCATTTTGGGGGGATTTTTTTATCAACCGCAAATCGTTTTTTTAGAGTATTTTTTTCTCAAATTATAATGAAATTCGTACCAATAAATTAAAACGAATCTCTATTCTCATAAAAATCAAATAATAACATACAGTTTGACTTGGAAACCTAATAATACCTTTCTGTGGAATATAAATATTTTAAAGATGTTAAAATTAAGAAAGTAAATTTTAATGCGTATGTGTGTGTGTGTTTGTGTTGTAGGGTTAACACGTCCAAGAAGACGAACAATTTTAAATGAACGTATGTTTACAATATTTTGTTTCTTAGAGCTAGGTAGAGTCTATTACAACAACCCATGTCCATTATGAAAAATAATGTTAAGAAATTAAAACTCATTCACATTATGTGCTTTGTGATTGAAGTTATCAACATGTAACATTAAGTTAAAGTATAAAAGGATACGTCCCTATTTTTCGTATCAGATTTCACAATTTCTTTCAACATCTCTTATATTTATTATTGAGTATAAGGCCTATTATTGTAGATTATTTAAACTTGTCGTTGACCCAAATAGTAATTTTTTTTTAACTGATAAAAGTTGGAAGTCAATATATTACATTAAAAAATACACAACCAGTTTTAAACTTTTGCTCCAAATTTTTATTAATTTTTTTCGGATTTCGGGGGGGGGGGGGATATATCCCCCTAGGTTCGCCCCTCGTTTCGCGTATACAAAACACTGTATATAACTGTAATACGTTGTAGCCGTATAAACCGATAACTATATAGCTCCAAGTGATGTACAGTATAAATGTGACAATTATTGAAAACATGTAAAACCAGTGCATGTTCTAACACGTGGCGCGCGCGACAGTGACCGTTGTTTTATACGACTTTCAATCACACGCTGTTCACCTTTGTGTAATTACTGAAACGACATCCACCGCTGATTAGGTTACACCCGACACGGTATACACGCTGAAAAGCGGCGCACAAAAAAAATTAAAAGTTCCCAAATAACTAACTCATAAGTTCACTAACAAAACAAAACAATTCGTTCGACGGTATATTATACGAACACGAGAATAAAAAAAAAAAAATAAGAAACGGTGGTAAGCTACGTATCTTTCCCATGGCTACCCGAGGGCTGTGTGGTGGAGGAGGGGCAGGGGGCGGAACACAAAGGCTCGGTGGGGCGCCTTCGCTGACAAAAATAATTTATTTTATTTTGTCAAAATTAATTTTTTATACCAGAGACCTCAGAATGGAACGTATATTTTGTCATTAGAACGACACAAAGCGTGTACTTGAAATTGAAAATTTAATACCGCGGAAGGCGGGCGTCGTTACATTTGCCGCCCAGAATTAATGATTAATTATTAAAGCGATCTGAACAATATCGTGCATCCTGTACACCGGTTGCTTACCATTTGTCAAAGCAAGTTAATAATAACGGGAAAGCCGACTATAACGTACAAATATCGTTACGATATATTTGTACGGCAATGACTTACCAAGAGAGTTTCACTATGGAAAGGGCGATGCTCTTGTTTGCCTCGTCTTCATTCTTGCCTTAGAAAAAACTATGAGACATGCTGGAATAGATTCCTCCGGGGCTGTATTCAACAGGTTGGACCAGCTCCTAGGATACGTCGATGATCTAGATATAATCGGGAGGTCCCTTCGAGCGGTCACTGCCTTTCTTGCTCTTGAAGGTCCCGCAAGGAGGTTGGGTCTCATAATAAACGAAAGCCAGACAAAATACACGGTCACAGGACAGGAAGATAGAGAAGGAGAACACGTCCAAATTGGCACCTATTCCTTCGAAAAAGTCAACAACTTTGTTTATTTAGGATGCCAAGTTAACTCCGATGGTGAAACGACAGAAGAAATAAAGCGAAGAATCAACTCAGCTAACAGGTGCTTCTTTGATCTCAGACGCCCGTTCCAGAGCAGACCAATTGCCAGGACCACCAAGCTGCTTCTGTATAAAACATTGATCCGCCCAGTTCTCACCTATAGTTCTGAGATCTGGACCATTTCTAGAATGTCTGAATGAAGCCTGCTGGTTCATGAACGCAAAATCCTCCCCAGTATTTTTGGTCCAATATGTGTGGGAGGTGACTGGAGGAAAAGGACCAACCAAGAACTGACCACTCTTCTAAACGAACCAGATATTGTGAAAGTTATAAAACTTGGTACACTCAGGTGGGCTGGACACGTGATCAGAATGAAATACCCAGAAAGGCACTCACAGAACAGATCTATGTCACTAGGAGAGTTGGTAGACCAAAACTACGTTGGGAAGATGGTGTGAATTATGATGCGCGGCATATCCTTGACACCCGGAACTGGAGAGCTGCTGCACTTGACCGGGACAACTGGCAGAGGTTGTTAAAGGAGGCCTTGACTCAGTAATGGGTTGCCGCGCCGCAGAAGAAGAAGAAGAAGAAGAAGAAGAAGAAGAAGAAGAAGAAGAAGGAGGAGGAGGAGGAGGAGGAGGAGGAGGAGGAGGAGGAGGAGGAGGAGGAGATATTTGTACGGGGACGGTTACACTGGTATCTTAAATATATGTATATTTACAAAGCTGACCTTCCGTTTATGTCTGACTGGGCGAGCAAGAAAGAGGTTGAGGAATCGGGTTTAGTGCAAACGGGTACGACACAGGAATGAACGAAGTCAATAACGCCAGGAATTCCCCCTTCTCTGCCTGTATTGTATCTTCAAAGCCGACCTCTCCCATAGATTACCTTCAAAAATGTTCACAATACAATAAATACGTCACAACCTGCACACATATAGTCTAGAGATTTTATCTTCCTTTAGCAATTCTTTTATAAGTTTCCTATCCCCTTTTGCTTCTTATAAAAGTTCATCGCTTTTTCTTTCTACATAACTTATCTTTGTACATAACTGTATCTAGTTATTAGTTTTCAGTTTTTTATCATAGTCACCATTTTATTTTTAAGAAGCATACAGCAATCCTGGGACGGAGTTGGGAATTAGCACTTCCATGCTCACGTCCATGTCCTTCCACGATAAACGCTTGATTTATATTCAGAAATTTGTATTCTCTTCAATATTTATTGAAAGCTTCTAACAACTGCATGTAATGCATCTTCTTTATTAACAGCAATACATGCAAAATCACAAAAATAAAAAAAAATAAAAATACATAAGACACTTATCAGACCACTTGTTACTTACGGAGGCGAGACATGGACACTGATAAAAAAGGAACAAGAAACACACGTGTTTATGGCCCGGTTAAAGAAGATGACGGATGGAGAATAAGAAATAACCAGGAGACAGATGAGCTACTGAATCATGAGGACACTGTAAGATTCATACAGGCTCAACGAATACAATGGCTAGGTCACCTAGAGCGGATGGACGATCAGCGTGTGCCGAAGAAAATCCTGAGGCCGCAAGTCTATAAATACATAAAGAGAGGTCGACACTGGATAAGATGGTTGATCTCAGAAGAACGGATGTGAGGGGCTACACTGAGATGTCAACGGACAGGGGACTTTGGAGAAGATAGGTGTTGGAAGCCTGGGCTCACGTTGGGCTGTAGTGCCGAAGAAGAAGAAGTAGACGAATGCGTGTAAAATTCCTTGGGATTACGTTTGAATGTTTTTATATGAAAACCTGTAGACACTGTCACAAAAATACACCTGAAGAATCGACTGAGGTACTGCGGATTATAAATCTCCTACACTGCTAAGACCACACAAACATTACTGACACGCGCGCGCGCGTACCCCATCGTCATCATTCGGAAAACCCTGTTCTGAAGTTCTCTAACTGTACCGATCACAGAACTGGTATCTGACGCCACAGTATGTTCCGAACACGCACGAACCCGTGACGTAATGAATTAATCGCCAGTGAGCAATGTGTTTAAAACAAAAGTCAAACAGATTTCCGTGTTGTAGCAAATCGCATTCCAAGGAATTCAATTTCCATAATGCCCATCGAATCGATAGTCCTGTATTCTACGTGTAACAACGAGCGTGGCAATGTTATGCCGGCCAGTGGGCGGACGTTGTAAAATATAAATTAAAATTTTACATTACTCGCCTACAACACCATCTAGTATTTATATTAAAATTAACAAATTTACGAATTTAAATCCCTCTCACGTGTTTCACTTAAACAACAAATCTTATGTACAGAATTTTTCGGTGAAGGGTTTGTGAGGATCGGTCAAAAATATAACACAAATTTTAACTTATTCGTGTCGACGTTTCGACAATGTTTATTGTCATCATCAGGACCTGTGTATGAATACAAAAGAAATGTCAAACACAACAGAACAATTATTTGAGTGAACATGTTTGTGTATGTGAGTGTGTGCGCACACGAGTTTGCGTGCGTATGTATGTATCATTGTATATGTGAAGGAGTTGAGACAGTTTGTTTACATCTTCAAATGTTCCCAACGAGAAAATTATAATATCACAGAACTTAACTTATACACTATTACAATTTAAATTACTCATAATGTAATGGTATTTTTTAATTAATTATAAAAGTTATAATCAACAATTAGATATTAGAATTGGTACAGCAAACGTTTATACATATAGTATAAACTAATATGTATAAATGTTTATTGCCATCATATGTATGCATGTATACATATGTATATACGTCTTCTGTACCAATTCTAATATCTAATTGTTGATTACTGCATTTACAATTAATTAAAAAATACCATTACATTATTATGAGTAATTTAAATTGTAATAGTGTATAAATTAAGTTCTGTGATAATTTTCTCGTTGTCTTAAAGAAAACATTTGAAGATGTTAACAAACTATCTCAAATCCTTCACATATATACAATGATACACAGGTACATACCTGTGTATTTCTCCGTACACACAGTCACATACACAAACACGTTCACTCAAATAACTGTTCTGTTGTGTTTGACATTGCTTTTGTATTCATACACAGGTCCTGACGATGACAATAAACACTGTCGAAACGTCGACACAAATAAGTTTAAATTTGTGTTATATTTTTGACGGATCTTCACAAACCCTTCACCGACAAATTCATTGATTGACGGTCACTACGAATTTAAGGACTTATGTACAGAATAAATCGCATATTTAAAATAAACTTTGGCATTTTTATATATGTACGCTTAAAAAAGAAAAAAATAGGAACGTACTATTTAGACATCATTCGAATGTTCACGCTAGCACGAGCGAATGCGGAACGCCAGCTGCCGTAAAAGCGTGAAATCTTTTTTATTTCTTCATAAAACTCCACGTCGCGGCCACTTAGAACTCCTATAAAAAGCAAATATACACATTTAGCTAAAACTTTCTCGTGCACTGTTGTAAATATTTATCTTCGATAATAAAAAAGTCTCTCGCCGACCGACTTTTCCAATAAACTCGATTGAAAAATTCGCAAAAACTTAAAACACATAGGCCTATATATACACATATGAATGTAAATCCATTAATATTTTCAACAACAGCGAAAATATTTATATCGGTACAATTACCGATATTTCGATAATCAGTAATCCGGCATTTCGGTATCTCCAAACGGAACGTATCGGAATGCACCCAACATTCTCGGTTATAAGCAGGCTACAACACGGTTTAAACGGTACGATAAAAAAAAAAAACTAAAAAATTCTTACTTAAATACAACTGACTAAAATAAAATAAACAATCGATTCGTTTGTTTCATTACTGAAAACGTAAGAGATTCCATCTACGGAGTGATTTTCCATCATTTAAGTAGGACCACAATTCCGTCGACTGACGCGATGATAAATAATTTTCATGTTCGCGTTACGTGAAGCAAAATCTTGTCAATTATTACATAAACGATACTTCAACACATAAACCTAACCTTACAGTTCGTAGACAGTGAATGAAGAGAGTGACAAACGAGAAAACAATAATTATCAAAAACAAGAATAAGCGTTGGAGGCTGCATTAGGGAGGGCGAGCGGGCGCGCGCGCGCACTTAATTAGCCGGCTGGTGACACGCTACAACATATTGGTGTCGGCTGGCAACTATCGGCCCCTTTAATGTGGTCAGCCAGGTTTCTGCCACTTTTGTATCGTTTCCCTCTGCAATGTATTATTTAACACAAAACAACGCACGTGTCAGTCCAAATTCTCTGTTTAGGATTTTCAGTGTAAACAATATTTTACTAATGAAGTTTACAACTGATTATAGCAAATTTTGGGCGGACATATTCGGGCGGTTTAATCACGCTCCGCTGACTACCGAGCTGCATACAGTAGTAGGATGTAACAATAAACTACAATCTTTATCCATACAGAGCTGAAACATGGCCACTCACGGCTGTATCAATAAATTAGATGAGACTGAAAGGAAAAATTTCGACGAAACCGAAACATCGAAGCATGATAATGTTTTTAGGCTTTTGAAACGTATAATGTGCATATAAACAAATATTTACTATATAACAAATATATTTACTATATAACAAACGTTATCATGTTAAAACGACAGAGACCGAAGATTTCTAGACTGTGGGGAATCGAAAGTGTGGAAGCGTTACATTTTTCGATGACGTTACATTTTTGTGGAATGACCCCCCCCCCCCCCAGCCTACAAAAACATTATCATGTTAAAAAATAGTGAGAAAGATATACGGCCCAATAATGGAAGCAGGAGACTGAAGATGCCTTCGAAATGATGAAACTGATGTAATATTGCAGCGGGAAGAAATAGTGCGCTTCATAAAGAGAAAGCGCATAAGCTGGCAGGGACATGTGGAGAGAATGCCATAGGAGAGACTGCCAAAGCAAGTGCTAAACGGAAACAAGAGGCGGAGGAAGATTCTTGGATTTTCTTCTCCGTAACGTGTCCGTTGCTTAACTAATTATAAGTATAACACTACCGACTCGTAACACAAGTTTTTTATTGGTAAAAAAGTAAACGTTTTAGCTTATAGCCTGAACCAGTCTTCGCTTATTATAAGCATCGTCAGAGGCTGCCACTGGGAGCGCTGTCCGTCTTTTCGTGGCGACGGCGCCGTCTTTTGAAAGATCGATGTGCGCGCGCGGTGTGATATGATCGAATAATGCGTGTGATATGAATTGTGTCTGTTCGTTTAGCATGTCGTTTTTATGTGTTTTGTGTGTTTGTATATTACCAATTGTTCAAGAGTGTCTAGTTTTCGGCCTTTTGTGTGTACGTGTAGAATGTCCATGTTATTGCCGATGTTTTTGTACGTGTGGTTTGCTTCAATGAGGTGGTTTGCAAAGGTGGATTCGGTAGTGGACACATATTATTCGAACATATCACAACCCACACACACAACATCGACCTTTCAAAAGACGGCGCCGTCGCCAAGAACAAGACGGACACCACTCCCAGTGGCAGCCTCTGACGAAGTTTATAATAAGCGTAAATTAGTTCAGGCTATAAGGTAAGAAGTTTACATTTTTACCAATAAAAAACTTGTGTTCCGAGTCGGTAATGTTATACTTATAATTAGTGGAGGAAGATTTAAGAAGAATGGGTGTACAAAACTGGAGGAACGTTGCAACAGAGAGAGAGAGAGAGAGAGAGAGAGAGAGAGAGAGAGAGAGAGAGAGAGAGAGAGAGAGAGAACTGGAGGCGAGCGGTGGCGGAAGTCAAGGGTCATCCCGGCCTGGCTCCGGAAGAAGAATTTATCCAAATCATATGGGGAAATGATAAATTACGGAACTACTAAACTAACTTTTGCTGAAACAATTTTTCATTTCTACGTTTCGAAGCGTATGGCGTTGTCGAGAAACAGCTATACGAAAACGTAACAGAAAGTGATTTTTCCAAATAATGTGTTAAAATTATTGCGGTTTCGCATATTTGAAGACCTGGCGACTGTGTTTCACGGTTAAGGCTGATATGCCCCAGTGTCCGAGCGAACCTGATGACTGCCTGATGCATCAGTTAACCATAGGCATGTAAGGATGAATCCTTCTGTTTATTATTGGAGGGACTGTGGTGTTGGTTCTGGACCGCAGAGCGATCCGCAACGACTGTACTTCGGTGCGTAGCGCCCCGTTTTACCAAGTTGCCGAGACATCGGCTGACACCTGTCCAGTCGAGAACGACATCATCGAATCAGATCATTTTCTAACGTGTCACTGTGGTTCGCAATTAACGACTTTATTGTTTCCTCAAAAAGCATTCAAACATACCGTAAAAATCGGTACCCAAGGCTTTCACGACCGGTGTCAACCGTGTTGAAATGTAATCGACTTCTCTCCGGACTATCCGGCTCGGGAACTGGCACGGATCTTCATCAGTACGATTGTTGTCATATAAATAATAAAAGTTCTTATGTCCTCATTTTCTTGACGCACTGCTCTGTTGGGTCTTGACACACAAACAACAATCTTTTGCCACCGTACTGTGGTTAACTGGTGAAGACGGGTACCATTTCCCGAGTCGTTCTTACACTGAAGATGGCCTCCACCGGTGAGGCCGAAATGTCTGTTCATTGCGGCAGTAGGCCTAGTGGACCACGGCCTAATAGCCCAGAGTGAAGTCGATTACATTTCAACTCATACCATAAAAAAAAATCCTAATTTTTTTGTGCACACGATACGAAACGTGTTGTTGTTTATTTATTTGAGTACACTAAGTGCGGTAAAGAATAAAACCTTCACTTTCGATAATAACGTTGGGTGGCTTTTTCACGCAGGTGAAACGTTTTTGTTTGAACTGGAGTAGTATACGTTTCTGGAGTATCTATCGTATGACACATGCGTGCGCGCACTAAAACAGCTTAAGGAGAATTTAAATATGTCCGCAATTTAAATACATTCGTGGGCAGACGAATAAGTAAATTCACGTTATGAGGTCACAGCTGACAGTACGATAGGTTCTCACAAAATTATCCGTTCAGATAATTCATATAATAAACATCCTATAACAGAGAGGAATTAATATTATTAATATGACGAAAATCGAGTTGCTATATAGGCCTACAGCATATTCTATACACCATACAGAACGGACACGGCCAATGAAATACAAATTTGAGAAGTAAGGATTGAAAAAATAAGAAAGGTAGGCTACCCGGGGGACAAAACGACGACATGGATAATAAACAAGCACAGAACTAAAAACGGAAATTTGTGTAAAATCGAAACTACCACTGTGAAAATAAGCACTATATCATAAATTAATTCGTTGGATTTACATGTTGATACTGTTGATACTAACTATTGATACAAATATCAGACTAAATAGTCGTAACAATAAAATAACAATAACAATAATAATGCATAACTCAATAGTGACCGTCGATCACTAAAGTTTTAACGATGGAAGGTTTAGCAAGGGTTTGGTCAATAATTATAACACAAATTTTACATTATTTGTGTCGACGTTTCGACAATATTTATTGTAATCATCAGAAACTGTGTACGGACAATAGAGAAAACCCATAACAAGATCAATTAATGTCTATCTGATTTAAGTAAAACAATTGTAAGAAACGTAATTGTTTTGCTGATGTAAAACAAACTGTCGCCCCGCCACACACAAACACATTCGCTCAATTAATTGATCTGGTTAGGTATTTGATTTTTCTCTATTGACGCGTACACAGGTCCTGATGATGGCAATAACTGTTGTCGAATCGTCGACACAAATAACGTAAAATTTGTGTTGTACTTATTGACGATACTCGCAAAACCTTCCATCATTAAAAAAAATAAAAAAATAAATAATAATAATAATGGTAATGTGATGTAGGGCTATTTATAATATACACACACTTATTGTTTACTAATGGTACCTATAATCTCAATTTTCTATTGTAGTGTATTTATTGTTCATAGCCTAAAGGTACCATACATATGATTATATGATTTGCAATAAAGTTTTAATTTCTTCGTATTGTTTAAATTAGCAGCCATCCTTACTATTTCCTTTATAAATTTGCTAACTGCTATAATTTTTATTGTTCGACTAAGCTTTTCGTCATCACTGACATCATCAGGTCTTAAACAACCTAAGACCTGATGATGTTGTTTAAGACCTGATGATGTCAGTGATGACGAAAAGCTTAGTCGAACAATAAAAATTATAGCAGTTAGAAAATTTATAAAGGAAAAAGTTTTAATTACTCACATTTTTAAACACGATCGATATAGGTCATAGACCATCGTCAGGTCATATACAGTGCACTTGCGGTCACTTGTATCACGTTCATTAATCAATGTCTACGAATTCGTTTTTGTAAATAGTGGCTGTTTTACGATACTGTGACCGCAAGTGCACTGTATATGACCTGACGATGGTCTATGACCGATATAGATCGTGTTTAAAAATGTGAGTAATTAAAACTTTATTGCAAATCATAAGTATGGTATCTTTAGGCTATGAACAATAAATACACTACAATAGAAAACAATAATGGATTATGTGAACTTTTTACATTTTGCACTGCAAGAGAAAAGACGCAAATTACTCAAACACGCACGTGATTTATATAAGTATACGTATATACGTTCTCATATGTATATATTTGTGTATACATATATACAAAACACATAACCCCCAACTGGAAACAAGTAAAGTAGCGGTACAGATAGCAAAAGCTTACTTGAAAATACATCGGTCAGACCTGAAGACGAACCCAAGAACGGTTTAACAGACACAAACAAACTACACGTACAATATGCAATTCACTATCTAAGCTCAGTACCGTGTTAACCCGTAAGACGCATCAACGTGATGAAACCCTTCGCGTATTATGACGTAAATCTCGAAGCATTACCAACGACCATACGGCGTTATCTGTACGGTACTCAGATACGCCATGTGCCCGTGAGTATCTGTGTATTTACATATATATACGAGTAATACATACCCCACTATAGTTAACTGCATGGAAGTAGTACCGTCAAAGTCACACCGCTTACTTACAGCGTTACCACTAAGCAACAGTTTCCCTTTCTTCCGAAAAATGCTACACTAGTAAGTAGGCCTACTTAATGTAAAGAACATAACAAAGTGATTTTTACATTAAATATTTACTTTGTTCTTGTCAATGAGGCTTCCATTAAAATCACAATTAAAATAATTTGTTGTACTTTAAACTGTTGGAAATTCTAAAATCAATGAGAATAAAAAAAGACTGTTCAAGACTGAAAAAACAACGAGACATTTTGAAGGTTCATAGATGCCTACAGCAGACATTTTGTAGATAAAATTTAATGTTATTTAAAGTAAAAAACATTTTAAAACCTTACGAGTAGGCTATCACATAGTTGTTCTGATTTTGTAAGATACTGTAATGTAAGATATTTTCGCCGGTTAACTTACGTTTTACTGTATTTTTTTACGTAACATTTTACAGTGAGAAAGTTTCTAATACATATTGCGACAATACAAGCATATGATGTAATGTGCATTTATTAAATTAAATAAATATTTAGATTAATTTTAGTAATATGTAATAGACAAGCATGTGTGAAGTTGAAAGCTGAATTAGACGCAGGAATGAACATGCATGATCACGCGATTATTGCTGAGAGAGTGTACAGTAGTAAATAGTGTGTGTGCGTGGAGCCTGTTCAAGCCTGAACGTTTGAAATCTCACCCCAAATAGATACTAAATTATAAGCAAACCGTAAATGTTAGAAAGACTGCAAAGACTTCTAAATATGCATAAAAATCATGCACATGTGCAGTGCGAAAACGGTGTGATTATGACGTTCAGTGCGAATTCTGTGCGATTTTAAGAGCATAGTAATTACACTAATTATGCGATCACTATGATAATTACGTATAATATGTGTAATTAAATCAGACAATGTTAGATCTCTTTGAAATCCGCATTACACATTGCAATTGGCAGAAACGTGCGAATATGTGAAATTGGACGATAGTGGGGGAACTGACGCCACGGACAGTTCTGTCATGCAGAATCCTGAGCCGACAGGTGTGGTTTTTTTTTGTTGAATATAAATACGGGCCCAGGAGAGCCAAATTTTACTCTCAATCAGTCTTCAGAAACAGCGGGACGCTATGTCCGTTGGCGACGCGATTTTTTAAAAATAAACTGTAAAGTCGTATGGACAATACGTTCATCCGAGTATCAAACAGTAACTCTTAGTTTGATTATTTTAAATACAATTATCGAACATACACCACCAGTCTACAACCTCAAATGTTCAGCACTCTAGACAACTGGCGAGGTCACATCAAGCAGAGGAACGATATGCAGAGCAATCGAGGCGTCTACTAGGACAACAGTAGCTGATGCAGAGCGACATATCATTCTACAGCAACCAGAGAGGACCAGAAGGAACGAGTAACTGAAGGACGACAAGTGGAACCGGAGAACGTGCAGGGAAATCCATTAGAAGAAGACCTACCGATCACCGGAGGACAGGGGTACAATCTACAGAATGAGGTGACAAATAACCAATTTATAATTAATAAATGAAAGAATAAAGACATTGAAAAGACAATTTAAAATTTAAAAATAAAGAAAATGTATGTCAAATGTAGATAGAGATTATAGAATATAATTTAAATTTAGTAAGAATTTTCTTTGATGATGAACAATTAATTTAAAGTTAATTTAAATCATTGCTTGGATGATTGACGATTAATGTAATAAATTTAAATTTTCATTTAAAGCGTGTAAAGTAATCAGTGAGTAATATTACACGCAATGTATAAAGTAACGTAGTTGGAAGTATAGAAGAAGACTAACAATTCTATTAGTCAATTTAAAATTTTATAAAGCATTAAGATGTATGCAATGCATAGAGTAATGTAATAAAGAAAAAATATATAAAGCAAAGAAAACAAGACTGCAAATAAAGCACACAGTCAGACTGAGCGGTCGAGAAATTTTAGAGTAACAAATATATGTTTACCATAGATTTTTGTGAATATAGTATATAAGATTTATTTTATGATGAATGTACTGCAACAAAGAAACGTTTAAACAAATGATACTGAATATTTTATGGCGAAGTAAATGCTGTTTTAAAAACACTTATAATTTCTTTTGAATAAATTAATGAAAACATGTTACAATTTAAAAATGACTACTCTTATTACGATTACACCCAAACTCCAATTATACATACACGTTATCAGTAATGTTGTATGAGCTATACCACTACACAGTTTAGATTACATTTAATTAATACGTTGTGTCGTTGTATAATTTTGGCGTCCCAAGAACGTGGGGCTCCTCAAACACAAATAAATTTGTATTTGCAACCTGTATACACAAAATATATCGTTGTATAATTTTGTCTCCCAAAAGCGTGGGGCTACACAATTCAAATTACATTTAAAGTTCTACACAAAATTATTGTTGCAGTATATTAGAATACATTGTTAATAATAATTACATCACAATTAATACATTGTTAATAATTAATTAACAATTAATTTCCCTAACTTATACATAGCATTCAATGCGATGCGTCAACTATAGTTTGTTTGAACGAATTTTTGTACTCATCCTGTGTCTTAAGCTTGGCCCGTTTAATTATTGAAGAAACACCGAACTATTCGTGACTCCGAAAAATATTCTATTTTTATTTCCTGCGCTGCTGTCGTTAATAATTAAGTAAAAAAATCAGCAATATAGTATAAGACGTTACATGCCCAGGTAGCATAAAAATAATAGTATGTATAAAAGCGAAAACGAATTGAATTTCTTAAGAAAATAAGGATAATTTTATAAAAAACAATACGAATACCTTATGAAATAAATTATAAATTCCTTATTCATATAGTAATATATTATAAATGTTTAAATATAGAATTTAAATTTATAATTCTATATTTTATAAATTTTCCTTACAAATTTTATAATTAAAATTTTCCTTACTTTATAAACTATAGAATTCCTATGACTATTGTAAATAAGCAGTATGTTGAAAAACTCATCTGTCAACAATACTAAGGACGATAAAAATGTTGGATGTTGTTTGTTGGTAATTCGTCTCTTCCTCACCTCGTCCACCCAGCCTTCTTGGAATGGGGTATTGTAACTGAAATGGGATTGGCTTTTGCCACAACAACGACAATTTTGTTTACAGAAATTGCTCAATCCTATTTATCTTTGTGCAACGGAAGAAAGGTAGTAGCGCGGCCAGTAAACATACACAGTTTTGAGGGGAGTGTAAAAATGACAAAGGCATTCATAAAAGTGTCAAGACAGGAATATTTGCCGAATAGACATGCCGACAGGCTATAAGCAATTTGCATACCAAAGTGTACATATAGCCTACCTAACAGAACTTCCAAACCATATGGCTTAGGAACGACCGTGCAGAGAACAAAAACAGGTTAATTTACAAAAGGGAAAAGACCGTGAGTATGAAAAAATTAAAGCGACAACAGCAGGCTAGGTCAGCGTTCTCAGACAACTGTCAGTCTGTAGGATAACCGCTATGAAGAAAACAGCAAAACTTTAAATAAGTAAGTTCACTGTACGGAAAACATAAAGTAACTGAAATAATGGTATTTCGTAAAGTTAGGGTGTGTATTGCTAAAAGCTTTAGGTTCTAACATAAGAAAAACCAGCGCAGTATAAATCGTAGTTTCACAGAAGAGCAACAAAAGAAGCCAAAGATAGAGGAGAAACGGAGAGATAGAAATTCTGTAGATATTTACGCGACAACAAAAAATATGCTGTCGGCTCATAGAAAATTTTATAGCTCAAATATTGGCGCCCAGCATTTAACTGAGTTATGTTACCCACAACTAATTATTCCTGATAAAAAAAAATCATTTACGCGATACGCATAAATAAATTTGAATCGAGCCATATAAGGTGGATATATGAAATTGGCTTAAGTATCACTGGTAAAACGCTACACAATATAGTAGCCGGCAACAACGCTGGGCGAGGGGCGTGGAGGTGACAGGGTAAAGGATTGAAAGTGAGTGACCTTGACGGGACTACTTCTATGCGGGGAACTCTAGTGTTCTTAATTATCAATTCTTAAAATATTTTCCACGTTCTTGAAATACATTTTCCGTCGGCTTATATTTCACAAGTGTCGCGCTTTCACTATTCGAATACAAAGTACTTTAGTTACAGTGTAGACATTCATTTTCTTAATCTTAATATGTGTGTGTGTGTGTGTGTGTGTGTGTGTGTGTTTGAGAGAGAGAGCGCGCGTGTCGTAACGAAAGATCCTGCTGAATATGTTTTTATGGGATGCAAACGTCCTGAACCACAGGACGAATAAGAGGCTATACGAAATTTGTAGAGTTGTATGTGGGGTCTATATTTCAGTTTGTAACGAACTCTTTATTTATTTATTTTTTTGTATCGGCCATCTAAGGACCACATGCCAATTTAAATTCTTTACTCTTTGTTCTTTTATTTTTCTCCAATATTCTTTCATCTTTTCACCGTGTCCCTTCATCCTCTCTTCAGTCCACTTTGAACCTGCGTTTTTCTCTCTCATACCCTGGACTGCTTCCATTTTAACACTTTTGCCCGAAAAATTTCTCTTTCAATTGCTTATTCTGCGTGTATATTGTTTTTTCTAAATCCTTTTGGACTTCTTTAATCTAACTTGATGTTGACTTCTTCCCCCAGATATTTGAAGATATGCTTTGTTAACCTATTGTCGTCCATTCTATATCAATGTCCAAAAAATAATAGTCTTCTTTTTCTCATTGTTTCTGTTATATTCTCTGTACTCTGATATATTTCATCATTACTTCTTAATTTCCAACCTTCTGAAGTTTTTCGTGGGCCTAATATTTTCCTAATAATTCGTCTTTCCAATATTTCTAGTTTGTCTAAATTATAACTCAGTGCTAAACATTCACTTGCATATAGGCATTCTGGACTTTATTATTAACGAACTTCATTATTTAGATTTATAGTTACACTATTAAACGTGCAAATATGCTGTGCGATATATGAAAATGCGGGTAATTATCGTAAGTTCAGTTCACGATAGTTCAGAGTGCGCATGATGCTAATTAGAGGAAACGTTACAGCGCTGTTATTAATTAAGATTTCGAGACGGGACTTGGACAAAAATATAATACTTATTTGCCGTAATTAAATATACTATTCTTTGTGTGTGAATATGCATTTTGTTTTAACAATCCTATTCTGATAACTTTTTGTGTTTTATCTGTTTTCTGTTTGACTCATACTTAAAAAGGCGTAAAAAGAAAATAACATTTTAGATAATTTTGCTGCATTGAGAGCCCACAAACTACTGACCAATCAGTGCTTTAGAATTTTCTCAGTCAGGCTGAAGTTAACCTGTATACAAGGTCAGTTAATATCAGTTATTCGAACGTGGTACAACGAGATACACGTCGTATTCTCTACAAACGATAAGTTTGGAGGAAACTACCAAAAATCCGCGAATTCACTCCGTTGAACGCTGCTGATCTCGGACAGATAATCTTTAATTACATTAGGCCTATTACTGTAAACAAGTGTTAGTGACCGCACGGTACTGTTAGTGTGGATAAGGCCTTAACCACAGTACTGTGGTCTCTAACGTGCACCACCTTACGTTAGCAAAGCTCGAATTTTACACTGATGATGGCAGTCGATGATGGTACTGTCGAAACGTCTGTTTTAGTTGAAAACAATGGACCACGGCCAAACAGCCAGGAATGAATTTTAACAAGAGTGAATTCGGCCGTGCAAGCCTACGAAGTATGAAAAGAAAATATTTTTTACAAACTTATGTGCGGTACTTTGTTCAATCAAAAGTTACTCATTACATTAAGAATTTGCAAGAAGTGTGTACCTTAAACTTGTTTTTTAAACCAGTCATATCTTTCACTTGAATGCACCTTTCTCAGTATGTACTTTACGTTTTTTATTTTGTCAAAAAATTCATTACAACTTAGTCCAAAATTTACTTTACATACCATCAACGCACGCACTGTTGACTCCTGCATTAAATTACTGTCATCTGCCCAAGCGTTGTTCATCAGTGAGAACACTCTCTCTACAGGAGGCTGATGTTCCAGAAAGGCATAAGATGTATTCAATTATCATTCCAAGATTGCGCATTGGAATGTCATTTTCCTTAGCATGGCTGAAGAGTTGAAACCATTTTTCTTCACTCGATTTTGTCTTTTTCTTTGTCTTCTGTTCCCTAGGCTCCCACTTTTCTTAGCAATGACAGCGTCATCAAAAAGTTCATCTGTACTTATCTTGGCTTTACCAACATTTTTGTTTATCTTTCCAGCTGTTCTTTCAACGTCGCCCCATAATATTGTGTTTTCATTTACGCAGGTAAAGCCGTGGGCATCCACGGCCGCACCGGCCGTAGTCATTTCTAACTGACCTTCTTCTCGTAGTGACCTTTTTCCAACTTGACCCCCCCAAAGACGATACTCTTGGACTCGCCCATTTTTTGTTGTTGTATCGGCCATCTAAGGACCACATGCCAATTTCAATTATTTATTCTTTGTTCTTTTCATTTTCTCCAATATTCTTTCATCTTTTCACGGTGTCTCTTCTTCCTGTCTTCAGTCCACTTTGAACCTGCGTTTTTCTCTCTCCTACCCTGGACTGCTTCCATTTTTAACACTTTTTCCCGAAAAACTTCTCTTTCAATTGCTTCTTCTGCGTGTATATTATTTTTTTCTGAATCCTTTTGGACTCGCCCATTATTGTTTCTAGGAACCAAATGTACCGACCGCGACATTTCGGCAACCGGGCGGGACACCGGAACTGCACTCTGAAACCGGGAACTCTCCCGGTCAAACCGGGACGCATGGCAAGCCTAATTATACGCTATCGGTACAAATTCATCAATACTTGCATTATACGCTTAGCCGGGTGTTTCATATTTGTATTTTTTTCTGTATTTAGTATTGGTTTTCTAGCGTAACGTGTTGGACTTCTGTTTTCGCTAAATTTAAATTCTGTTTCATTCGTGCATATGCTATGCATTTACATTGTAATTGCATATTGGGTCCAGGAAATAATAAATGCAATTATTTTTTTTTAATGAAACTGGCGAACGGAATGCGATAGTTTTAATAAAACTCTGCGTTAGTTAAATCTGCTTTCTGTATTTGTTCATTGTGTTCTGAAATCTAATAAAGTACCAGTGCAAACCAATAAGTATAAAAGCAGTTATACATGGCTATTCATGTGCGGCGAGGGAACATTTTAATGAATGTTATAATACTTAACTTGTAACTAATAGTCAGGCTAATAAATTAATTGAGCCACCGACTGTCATGAATTTTACAAGTAATTATTTCAGCAATTGGATAGTTTCTCCACCGGTATTTAACGCAGGTTTTTGATTACACGTTGAAAATTGATCAACGATTCTTCCTCCGTTTACTACAACTGTCATTTTCGTGTCAGGAAAAACGCGTCTCTTGAATTAACACAAGGAATATATTTATTCACAGCGGATACGAAATGTTCATACGTGTGAGAGATTCGCGTGTAATATATTAGTAGTTTCACATCAATAAGTTAGTAGTCGTGCGGGTTTATTATGTTACAACGATTCTGTTGTTTGCTGTAGACGCGAAGAAAAACGTAACAAAATAGAAACAGGGCTTGGCAGGGGATGTCTTTTATTTTAAACGTATAAATATAACCGTTCACTTATCGGCAACGATCTGGATAAAAGGCAATTATTGGACGAGAGGTGCGCGCGCGCGTGCAGCAGCACCGTGAATGCTTAATGCAGTCCCAGCCCAGTTAATTACTGCAAGAAATCTGTTGACTGATGCCAAATCTTGATTATTCAAGTGTTTCCCCAGTTCTTCTGCCAACTACTTGCGGTATTACTCTTTCCCCCGTTCCCGGTACTTCGTATCCCCTTATAGCCACTTGTTGGGCGAAATATGTTTTGTTCTGGCAGCGGTAATAAAGCTTTGGTTAATCCATCGTGTGGCGTGCAGTGAACAGACCTAAACTTGTGATGTTTAACACCGTGAAGGTTAGAATGCACTTTGCCATATCCAAGGCACAGTCGGTTTTATGTGGTTATTTAAACGGATTTTCAACACTTCTACGTTCCACTTGAATACTCAATCTCATTGTGTGTGTGTGTGTGTGTGTGTAATGTTATCAAAATGTTAATCACTATTATACCGTGTAACATTAAATACTGTAGAATTGCTGATACCTGACCGTATCACACAACACAAGTTTTTACTGAAGCCAGCGTTCTTGCTCCCTGTCTGTAGTCAGGCTGGCCCTTGACAGAGAAAGGAGGGCGAAAACTCTCTGTTGTCGCTGACTGACCAAAGGTCCGAGTTGTCCCGCCCTTTCTTTTCGCACTATCTTTTCAACTGTTGCACTCAATCCATAAAATTTAAAGCTTATCGTACTCGTGTAGTAATAACGAACAGAACGCAGGCCCGTCAAGTGCGGGGCCTTGAAAATAATATTTTCTTTTATTTACACTTTATTATGTATTATTATATTTATACAGTACATACACACCCAATAAAACAGCAATGTCATGAACACTGTAATGTTTATTTTTTAATTCCACCTTCCTCTCCAACCCCCCTCACGGCTAAACAGTTGTCCCGGTTGTTGGTGAATAAAAAAATTATGGCAAGCCTACATATAACGCACACACGCTTAAACGCGAATCGTATACGTTTAGCACGACAAGTAAGCGAAAATCTTTGTAGTGAAAGACAAGACTGTAGACGTCTGAAAAGTTTGAAGGTAAATTTTTATTCCGACTTGTTTTTGTTGGCGCGAGGAGGACAGGGCGTGAATCAGCCGTGGAGAGGCGACGTTAATGTAAATCGTCCACTTTAGGACCAATTACCCGTCGTGTCAACCGGCTTAGCGCTTCTTCGGGTAAGACACAATGAACCAATTGCTTACTGAATGGGGGTACGTCAAACGGCCCGCACTACGCGCGTCACCGTACACACAGCCCGCCGTTCGTATCGGCACAGACTTTTAGTTAAGATATTTTGCGGAAACTCTAATAACAGAGCACGAAAGTATCAACCGACTATCATTACGAATAGCTGCATTCCTCCATGAAGTATTGTGTCTATCTCTTCTTCTCCGCGGACAATAAATACCGGTCAGGTACCAGGTAACCGCGATGTACAGTTGTTTCTCGTTTCACATCGCGTCTATAACAGAATCGTCCATCTTTTGGATACTGATAAAAATCATCGATTTAAGGTAGGGTTTTAATATCGCTACGATTAGTGTTGGTCGGCGTGACACTGACATCCTCACTGAAGCGGTGTACCCCCAGTTGCGGACAGTGACACTCAGGTAGGACACGACACGCAATTAATTTTTGATACGTGAGAGTACGTCCCACTTGCGAACACACAGATGTGGAGTATTATCTGTTTATGCCTGAAGTTGCCGAAATTACGCTTCTTAAATTCATGAAGATGATGAAAATAGTAAAATTTACATTTTCCTCTGTACAAGTACAGAAACGAATTTAAAAACTGATATCGCTTATCATAACAGCTGAAGTAAAGCAGCTATATTAGCTTGGCATTTCGCAATTCTTTTGTTTTTAATTTTTTTTAAATTAAGTTTCTACTAATTATTCTTACGTTTTCAATTATTTTTGTTATGTTTCGGTTGTGTTTTTTTATATTTTTATATTTTATTCTAAACATTTTTTTTACTAAAACACTAAATACGTTTAACAAGTTATAATTTTTACCACACGCGCGCGCGCACACACAACTCACCTCCCCCGTCTCTCTGAATTAAAAACTGTTAAACCGTAGAGATCACAGCACTCTGGTAATGGCCATCGACGGCCATCATCAGTGCTGATCTAGCTTTCTCTAACGCAGATGTCGCAGTACTGTGGTCTCTAACGTGCGACATCTGCGTTAGAGAAAGCTAGATCAGCACTGATGATGGCCGTCGATGGCGCGGCCGAAACGTTTGCTAATCTGTGTAGCAACGGAACACGGCCAAACAGCCCGGAATCTGAAGATCTTAACGACACTGCCCCAGAATAATTAAATGGATTGATAAAGTGAAAACCGATAGAAGGGAGAGGCTGCGAGGGAAAAGCAAACGTCACTAGGACGAGATACAGACTTGTGAGACATATCCTCAGACCGCTGGATTGTGACCGAAGGAGCGGTACTGTACAGCAAGACAAATCCTGAAACAGAATGTGGTAAGCAGGATATGTGGAAATATACAGACGCGACGGTGTCAGTAAAGTCAATGAGCCTGATGTGTCGCATCAATATACTGATCACAAAATAACCGTACGCGAAAGGAGTATCTACGACCAGTTTCCAGCCGCACTTCGGAATTCTTACCGGTGTCAATCGATGTTTCAACTCTGCACGACGACCGACTGCAGAGTGACACGTCACCAGCAAATCCGACTTATGCCGTTTGTACGATTTCTTGTCGAACTTTTCAGACTTCAAAATTAGTCGGCCTGTCGAGTCGAGGCCCATCGTTTTGACTTGGCGCAGTGTTTAGTCGACTGGTTTCTTCTAGCGAACCGTTCTACCGCGACATTTGCTACTATACGGCGTTCCAAGTCGCATGGAACCTGAGGTATTAGGAGACCCTTAGGCTACTAATACACACGCGCGCGCAGCTGGTCCGCACGCCTGGGGTATGAATCATCTACTGGGGAGTCCACTACGTAACTGCAACTTTTATTATATGCATTTTTTTACAAACGAGCTTAGCATATTTGTAGTCTCCATAACATTTAAACAAAAAATGACACCAAACACGACGTGGTTGTGATATATTTTTGATATACAACTAAGTCTATAATATTCATTTTGGCCTTAAAAAATTAGTATTTTGCAAATGTTATTTAATTTTCGTTGGTAATCACGCACAAATCGACTTATCTTTATTGCAATAAAGTGTATCATGTGTGTATATTGCATATATTAAATTAAATAAAATCAGCTACACTGATGAAGTGGCTGCAGGATAAGAACATCCCGTTTCCTACAGACTTACGGAAGCCAGAACTTTACCAACTTATACCTGAACCGTCCGGGTCGTGCCTGGTCGGGCCAGGCCGGTTGTGAGTGCGCGTGCGAGAGTAAGTGGTCTTCTAATCCCTTAGGTGTCATCCGGTTTGTGAACACCTTTATAAGATTTTTCAGTAACGCCAGCTTCTTCGAAACATTCCGATTTTGCTGAACAGTCGCATCGTGCCGTGTGGACCGGCGGCGAAAAATTATATTTTAAAGTCACCACAAGAGAGCAACAGGCGTGTCGGACACAGGACCGCATAAACTCGTGAAAAGCGTACAAACGGAAATACAACGGATTTTTAAAACACGAGAGACACGATAGGTTTTGCGACGGGCATTCACACAAGCACAGAACTCCGTTCAACAGTTTTTTATATACGAAGCCATGTGTGGGCCAGTGCGTGCGTGCCCGTACTACAGTGTCTGCGCATTCACACTGACCTAATGGACATTCGAACGTTATTGCGTTTCCGTATAATCGCCTCTCTGCTGCTGACTGTCCGTCGTCGCAAGACAAGTCTGGTTCTCGTATATATGCCGAGCCATTTCATCACGACACTCGACCACGCTCGCTCCCGACAGCCAAAGCGTAGCCACTGTGATCCGATCCATTCAGTATTCCTACAGCAAAGAAAATGCCTCGGCTTTTCTTTGGCAACGTGTTCGAATTGTGCCCAAACTCTTGCACCAATTTTCTCCGTATTTCATAACACGTTGCATATCGTTTCAGGTTGTATAGGCTACATACGTACGTAGCAGTTTATTACGTCTGGGACACACTGTCGGACAAGGAAAGAAATGTACACAGATGCCTCACCGACACAATCTTTGACACACGTAGGGTACAGAAATATTTGAAGCCCTGCAGACATCGTGTTTTTGAAGAGTACTAAGGGATACCGAAGACGGATGTGACAAGTGAACAGATAGTCAACGTGCTCGGAGAGATTACCGACTTGTGGAAAACAATCAAACGAGTCCCATGGATTGGTAACCTGTATATTCATAGGTACTATGAAGGAAGGGCATTGAACGCACGCGGATTGTCAACACATCGATCGGATAAGAAACAACGGTACACAAAATTTTTCCGACTTGACGACAGTAGCGTATCAAGAATTTGGTCTTGGGGGGGGGGGAGTCGAGTCGGGTTCGTACAAAAGAAAAAACAAGTTAAAACTAATCCATGTTACAGTAATACGTTACAGAATAATCAATATATCAGTAAAGCGGCTGAAAAACGTGTACTAACACGCTGAAATCAATCCCATTAAAGTAATAACAGAATAAGCGCTATTGAAGCAATATTTACAAGATACTTATTGACTAAATTGATTTTCCTATATTTCTTATTTTAAACGTACACGCAAATGCTGTATAATAAACTTGTTTGTAGACCTATATTTAAAAAGGGTTACTACTGTATTAGTGTACACAGATGAGAAAACAATAAAACAGCTTACACAATAAGAAATTAACAAAATTTCTCGTTAACTTTCGACCCTCTGGGGGGGGAGGTCCGGTCCTGTTCGATCTCCCCGTAAACACACCCCTGCCTGAAGAAAACAGAGAAAGAAAAATGTGGAGTGCGATTGGTGGACAGGTAACGCATAACAAATTAATGCCCACTAACATTGGTGTACTTAGGGGATCAGTAGCAGCAGCTCAGGAACGGAGCAGAACGCGAGACCAAAACAGAAGAAGGCTTACCGATGACGATCCGCGTAAATACAACACAGCGGAATACATTCGCAGTTTGTACATAAATTGAAGTTTTATACACTGCGTCCGATATATTTCCCTTCTTCTTGCCACTTTCTTCTTTCGCACACGTCTGTTATTTACATATTTATGTGTTGCAAATTTACATACGTAGTGTGAACAAAGTGACAAATCGCGCGCAAAATGTAAAATATAAACAATTCAGCATACACGAGAAGTATCGTCTGTATCGCAATGGCGTTACGATGAACAGCAGAAAATCGTTAAGCTTCTATAACACATACAGCTCTCTTCGACCAACCTACCGCTGCAAGTGAACAGCCGAAAGACAGCACCTCGCTACCACGAACCTCGATAACACGAAATTTTTTCCAATCCCCTTGAATGTCCCATAACACTCGATGTTAAAAATACCTATGTAACCCGAAATTTCTTAGTTAAAAACCTTGATAAGCCGAATTTTCGTTGATTTGAGATAAAAATACTGTACTAATTAACCTTTATAATACGAATTTTTACCCAACAGACCTTCTATAGCACGAATTCTACCTCTATAAGACGAATTACCCACGGTAGCGAGCTCAGTAACCCGAATGTTATGAAGCAGGACCTTGATAACAAGAACCTCGCTTTGATGAATTCCTCGATAACACGAATGTTTTGTAATTCCTCTGAGATTCGTGTTATCAAGGTTCCACTGTATATACCGATGAAGAAGAATGCCCGAGAAGAAACGGTCCCAAAAATTAAAGTTAACGGCACCGAATTTGAGAGGGTAGATAGTTTTAGATATCCTGGGTCCCTCTTGATGTCAAAAAGTCAGACGACAATGGAAATTCGAGACAAACTAGCCGTGAGAAACAAGTGCTACTTTTCTTTGTTGCCTATCCTAAAGTCCGGAAACATTTCTAGAACCTCCAAGGTCCAGATTTACAAAACCGTATTGCGTCCATTATTATCCTATGCTTCAGAAGCCTGGACCATAACCTCAGCCCAAGAAGATCAGAAGATGGGAAAGAAACATTCTGAGGAGGATATACGGAGGTGTACTAGATGCCGCAACGTGGCGTATGAGGACAAATGGCGAATTGTACGATATACACAAGGAACCGGACATCGTCACAGCAATAAAACAAGGCAGAATTAGGTGGGCAGGTCACGTACAAAGAATGACAAGAGGAAAGGGGAGTGAAAAAAGTATTCATTGGAGGACCACACAAGGAAGAAGAACAAGTGGGAGGCCAAGAAGAAAATGGGTGGACGATGTAGATGAAGATCTGAGAAGACTGGGGGTCAGAAGGTGGCGAAGAGTCGCACAGGATAGAGAGGAGTGGAGGTACGTCGTTCTGGAGGCCAGGACTCTTCATGAGCTGTAGCGCCGTGGAGAAGTAGTAGTAGTTCTATACTACATCCGTTCCCCTGCTATCAAACGGCAGTACATGAGAAAACAACACACACCAACAATTCCACATTGACGTCCAGCTCGACAGAAACTGCCTTAACAATATTTAATTTGTGACATAATAGAGTTGGGATTGCTCATAAAATGGTATTGCAAAGTGCTTTATCTGCAGTAGTCACTTGTGGCAAGTAAATACCGATACTGAAGCAGAAAGACAAATTTTTATCGCTTTAAATTATTACTGTGGTGGATAAAGGAAAATAAGAAATGGACAGACAAGAATGTCAAATTACGATACTGAAAAGAGTAACAGAGATATCTGCTAAAGCATGGTACACGCTAACTGGATCGGTCTTGAAATTCTGAGTTTAGAATGTAATCATTGAAAAAAGGACGAAAGAGGCGAAGGCAGATGAATACTGACGGATCTAAAGGAAGAGCTTGCCAATAAGGAAAGCAGTGAAACCTGTCTTTGGACAAACTTATAGTAATGTAACAGTACACACACGTGGAAATGTAATCATATATTTGTGAAAAAAAACTATAACGTTTCGTGTTTGTTAGAATACCTTAATACCTTTTAAGTAAACAACCCATTTAGCAGGACAAAGCCAGCTCTTACACCTAACTGCTGAGAAATTATGAAATACCGAAAAGAATAAAATACTGGAAGATGGAAGCGATTTCGATGGCCAAACACGCTATGAGAAACATAACCAACTGGGACAATATAAGGTCAATTCGGCGTGGAGCGCGTGCGGAGGTCAATTCGGCGTGGAGCGCGTGCGGAGGTCAATTCGGCGTGGAGCGCGTGCGGAGGAGAAAATTCAGCACATTAAAGGAGCCTTGACTCGCAACAGGTAATGTAGAACTACGTTAGGTTTCTCTTTGTAGAAAACAAATAAAGAACCTATACGTAAAAATACCCAAACAAGAAAATGGAATTAATTCAGTCATACATTACAGACGATAAACGACATTACCAAACAAGCACTTCCCTACAATCTGGTAGGAAAAAGAAAGAAATTCTGAGACGGGATTTAGAAAAAATTAAGATGACACGAGACGGGCAGAAAACAATCCGAAGGGAAGAAAAGAACCGTAAAAGCCCTACGCTCGCACGGAGCGAAAAGGACTACACAGCAGGGGGCGTGACCCTTGATAGTCACAAAGAAAACGATCCGCAGACAAAGGAGAAGATTCGGTCTATTAAAGGGCCATTAATAGCCAGTTGGGGGTTGTAACCCTGACGGTCACGGGAAGAACGAAACATAGGCAACGGACAAGATTCGGCATATTAAAGGACCGCAACAGGGGATGAAGCATATAAATGTCCGATGATGACGGCAAACGACAAACTTTGAGGAGGCAACTAACTTGATTCTCATCTCTCACGACAATAAACATATATAATAACGATGACTACGATGACGATCGCATCGTTTCTTCTTCCCCTAACACTCCCTGTGAGAAGGGACCGTCCGCAGAGTACCAACCACACATACAGACCCATAAATGTACGTTCATCGTAGGACTGCATTATTATGCATTGCGGGCTTCAGGTCGTACGAAACAGGTTTACACCGCGACTCTTTGTTAATTTTCAAACCGTTTCGCACATAACAGTTAATGTCCGCTGAATTCGTTATAAAGAATCGTGTATATCAACGTAAAGGATAGAATCGTATCGACAAAACAAACCCAACCGGGTTCAGATGTATTAGCCCAAGTGGTCTTCCCGTGAAGCGATCGACTTCTCTGAAACGCCTAATGATGCCGTAAAATAATACCGACTACCCCACCCAACCGACGATACAATTTTGCAATAATTAAACCACAATAATTACGGTAATTAGTATATCTATACAGCGGAGTCATTAAGCGCGTGCATTGGCGAGGCAACTGGATACCATCCCCGAAATGTTACCCACGCACTTCGACCCCCCATGTCACGAACATACCTTACTTCGATTCGCACATCATACAGTGACCTCTAGTTTACTTCTGTTAAGACCCCTAGTTATTTAGAGGGAACCTTCTGACCGCTCTAAATAACAAAACTTTTAGACTTGAAGAAAAATACTTAAAAAAACATCACTTCTCCTAGGCGTCTGTTAACGAGAAAACGCGTTGAAAAAAATTCCTTTTTTCAAAGTAGAGTATGTTATATAGAAAGAAAGATATGCCGAGAAGGAAAGGCATGTGAGACGCAACACAACACTTTCAAGTTACAAAATAATACTTGTCAATACTGTAAATGGTGCCCCCCCCCCCTACCCAAGGTACCACAAAAATTTCTCACTATTCCCCGTTACACGTTCAGCCTCAACCTCAAACATAATTACATTTGTAATTCATAAAAACTGTTGTCAATCACATAAAGGCTTGCTTAAACATTTATTTTTATTTGTTTAAACACTAAGTTACATTTTTAACCAAAATCAATAAACTACAATCCTATATTAGAATTTAGTTACAGCTAAAATAACAAAAAAAAAAAATAATAAAATAATTTAACCAAAAAATTTGAAAATAAAAAATTGTTAACTCTTTGACTAGTTTGTTTTAACTTAAAATTTTCCAAAAATCAGGTTTAATCAGGGCTGCCACCCTTGATGTCACAATCCAAAATTACCGGATAGTGACAGCTATTTCTACAAGATGCCTGTTACCACAAGTTTAAAAGCAAAACCTGGACTACACCGTGGCTAATGGAAATGTAAATTTGAATTACAGTTTGCTAAATAAGTTTTTACGTTTTTTTTAACACAAAATTTTATTCGCTTTGAACTTTTGCTTCATCTAAAAATTCTCCCCTCCAAAAATTCTAATGATGCGACTCGCGGCATGAACCTCCACCCCATCCGTGCCAACTGTAAATGAAAAGTTGAAATAATTTACAAAATATAATAATGAAATTTACAAAAATGATTATTAACAGGAGTGGAAACTTGTATCGCCAGATTATTTACGAGGGGTTTGAGAAGAATGTATCTAAAACGGCACTCAACCCTTTTGAACGTTACTTATAAGTAATTTAAAAAAAGTGGAATTACAGTAGTCTCTGTAGTCACATCTAATAGTCTACGGATAACCTCAAAGTCTATAATCACTGACTGAGCAGACAATACAATTTACAACGTGCGTTCGTCTTCTAAAACAACACAATTCATGCAGTTCTAACCACGCAAAGGAGAGATGGATTTGGATTTTTATGACACATTCGAAAGGAATGCGTCTTATAAAGTCTGTGTTCCTTGTGCCAGAGTTTAAATTCTCGCTTTGTTGTCCAGGTGATAAGGCCGTTAACACCTCAACGGAGATAGTTCTACGTTCCTCCATCTTCACTACGTGACACCCCCCCCCCGCCAATAATAACGTTTGAAATCTAAGAAGTTCCACGTCCCGCAAAAAAAAAATCGAATACAGCTGAAATATCCCAAAACCAAGGCCGCGACGAAGGCAGTGAACATAACGTACGGTCAATACTGCAAACTGGAAGTATACTCTGCTCCTGATAAAGAGGACGTGAGACCAGAAACACCCGCAGTCGTTGTACTCGCGTACTCGGTGTGATAAAATCGGTGAAAAGACAGCACACGTTGGTGGTCGCTGTGTACGATAACTGTCGTAGTTTGATTTAAACTGGAATTGGACTGGAGTCCAGGAACACTGTTCCCAGGCTGGGTCGCGTCTCGCGTCAGTAGCAAACGTACAATTTGACTTGTTACAATGGAACTTGCTTATAATCAGCCGTCGTGTGGACTTCGTGCGTGTTTTCCGCAGAGTAGACACCATGGAGTTTAGGTGGATAGATCTTTGACACACTGTTGTATTTTCTCCAATACTGGCAGTGGAAGAAAATGTTTGTGTGCGCAGTTTTCTTTTGTGTAAGTGCTCCATTGTTACCGTACCAAATCTGACTGATTTGCCGATGCGTGCGATGTTGTAGTAAAACAAAATACAGTGGAACTTGCTTATAACGAGATTCAAGAGCCCGGACAAATGTGCTCGTTAAAACCGGGTGCTCGCTACATCCGAGTTGTCGACTCGCAAGCCTAAATTTTTATATCGTGTTTATCGAACACACAACAAAAAAAGTCTACTATAAAAGAGGCTTTGCACAATAAAATTTTGACATGTTTTACATTCTACGCTTAAAAGCGAAATTTGGACTTTAAACATTTTTTAGACGCCAACATTCTTTGCTGAATATTGGCGTATAGTACATTCGCGAAATATAGTAAAAGTAATTGTGTAGTAGAAAATTACCAAAAATCAGCCGACTATCTGGCAAAAATCGCAAAACTTTCCATGCCACATGTACAATATATATTTTTAAATCACAAGAAATTCCACTCTAATTTGTCTTTTTTGTTCTTCGTTCTAAATGGAATCGTCACAATTACATTACGCACACAGAACTTAATTAACATTCAAAAAAGTCTTCTATTATTGTTTGTTTAGTGATTTTGTATCTATAGATATCAAAACAGTTTCGTAATTTATTTAAATATTCCATGAATTCATCACTTATATTATTAGTTTCACTTAATTTCGTTAATGATTTTAATGCTGTATTGTAACGAACTTTTTTAGACCTTAACCCACGAACAAGCCTGCGATAAAATGCTCGTTATAACCAAGTCTCTAATGCGTTCCTACTCGTTAAAAGCGAGTTTAATTATCATTACTAAGATACAAAACTAAACAAATCTCGTACTTTTGCTCGTTCCGAGTTCTTGTTTTGCTCGTACTAAACAAATCCGAGTTCTCGTTATTCGCGAGTTCCACTGTAGTTTTACTAATAATATATATCTAATGTATGTAAAATAAATAAATGTATTTTGTTATATAATGTATACAGGTGAAAATAAACCTACTTGCAGTGTATTTATTTGAAGATATTACATGGGATACCTGCAGGAAACGCAACGAGTTACATACAAAGGAATAATGTATATATAAAATGTACACGGTTTTGAAGAAGAACGTTCAGAGAATACTAAAGTATAAATATTAGGCTGATCGGAATAGTAATTGGAATAATTGGAATGTTAGGCTACTCGTAAGTAGTAAACCAAAAAAGTAGTAAGCGTGAAAGTTTTTTTATTTTTTGGCCAGTTGAAAACTTCCAGCGCGAAAGTTTTAGTAAAATATCCATATTTTATTTTGTTTTGGTACTTTATAACTTTGGGACTACTCATTTACAAGTTATAGTTGTTTTTATGACCATTAACTCTTTCTGTGGCCCGCGCGCTATATGCAGTCGTCATGGCAACACACTATAAAGAAACAATGCTACTATACTAGAAGCTAATTATAAGTTTAAAACTATATTATTTGATTATTTCAGTTTTGCTAAAGTTAATTTAATTAATGAACTGCTTCTTAAGCAAAAAATATCTTCTGTGATATTATAATTTTCTCGTTGTCTTAAAGAAAACATTTAAAGATGTAAACAAACTATCTCAACTCCTTCACGTATACAATGATACATACATATGCACGCACACACACTCAATACCCAAATACGTTCACCCAAATAATTCTTCTGTTGTGTTTGACATTTATTTTGTATTCATACACAGGTCCTGATGATGACAATGAACACTGTCGAAACGTCGACACAAATAAGTTAAAATTTGTGCTTTATTTTTGACCGATCCTCACAAACCCTCACCGAAAAATTCATTAATTGACGGTCACTACGAATTTAAGGATTTATAGTTGAATTTAACTACTGAAAAACCACTGACTAAAACCAGCAGTAAAATCACAACTGAAACGAGCAAATGTTACACACTTGAAAATCCCGACTGCGGAACTTCACGTGTTTCGAAGAGAACTAGCAACGGGCGACGGTTTTCAGGACGCTGATTGGACGAATCCGTGGCGAGCTTCTCGCGCTTACGTCACGCAAAATCCCATTCCAGAGTAAAACAAACTATAGGAACAAGACCACTGAAACAAATTTTTATACGCCTCGGCAAGTAAACGGTCCACTGGAAGACCACGAAAAACTCTGTAATTTGAGAAACCATACGTGGGGGATGATGACCTGAACACTAAAGGCGAAACAATTTCGCGATTACTTACGTCCGATCATTTTACAATATCTCTGCTTCAACGCCCTACGAATTACGGTCAGTAAGAGGCGGTCTCCTGCCTATCGCGTGTCGGCCAGGGCGTTCTTCATTCTTCATGCGAACATTTAACGAGTTACAGTCTTTGCCTCACGTTTCACGAGTTTGTTTTATGCAATTCAAGCCGTTCTTGAATTAATCTGTTTCCTCAGTACGACCGATGTACCGTTTCCCCCATCATTCGTCCCTTCTGATTTCATAAAGTTGCGTTATTATTCGAGTGAATATTCACAACCAAATAGGCCGTGTACATAATTTCGTTCTTCACCGTTACGAATCGCGCGTTCCCGCGTACTCGGCCTCACAGGCAATTCTTTACTTTTCATTTTTCACTCCTCACTTTTAACGTTAAAAGAATTTCAAAAAAGCAGGCGACTCTGACGAACCACCACCATCTGCTTGATTAACGTAATACAGAAGAACAGATAAACGTCACGACCGGACTCAGAAGTTGTTTATTAGTATTTGTACGGTCGGCGTAAAAAACATTTCCATTTAGTCGGTCTGATATTTGAATACAATGGGTCTGTCTCATACTCTGTTACTTCCTGGGACGTGTGTAACTTCAGGCCGTTTAGACTGGAATATCGTTTGTACCAATTAAACATATTAGTTTACGCATTATGAGAATCGTAAAGACTCCGAAATATAGGCCTAGTCTTTTTCTTTCGTCTCTTTCTCAATTTTTACCTTACAGGTTTCGATCCTCTGTTCTTTTTTAAATCCGTTCCTACCTTCTGACATTAATATTTCCCTTCTTATAAAATGTTTGTACCTTTCCGTACCTTAAGAAAATTCTTTTACGTCTACTTAAATCCCCATCTCAACCTCTTGCTAGAAAAGGCATACGGTAGTTCATACTGTTTGATCATCTATTTGACAATTTCACGTCAGCTTCTTACTCGAGAAAGTACTCCTCGTATCAAGCTATCTATACTATTTCCGTTCTTAGTTCAATCCTGATGTAACAAACAGGCGTGGCACACATCTGAAACGCTTTTTGCTGCTCGAATTAGAGGCGTGTCACTCTGACACAAGGAATACAGACACGGTGCATGTAACACTGATACTGTATAAACACGTGTAAATTGTAATAATTCACCTCACCAAGGTAAAAGTTGTGTGACTGTGTCAGTCCTACAGTGAAATATTTTATAACACCGGTTAATGGGTTATTTTTTAACAAAGACTGTTTATTATGTACGAAGACCGTATTTTATAATTTTCGTTTCGTTACTGACAATGGTGTAACCTGAATCTGAAACCAAGAACTGTTTATAACAACGTGTTGACAGTGTTCCGTGCGCGTGGTATTGAAACTATAAAAATACGTTAAATTTTTACAGACTTCGTGATCTGTTTACGAAACTGACAGACGTGTGAAACGTCCACAGGGATAGACCAGGACACGAGATAACACTACACGATTTACTAACACGTGCGAAGTTAATGTGACCTTCCTACACACGAGTGGTAATCAATACAATTAAAGCGTTGTCATTACAGTTTTCCGTTACACAAACACATCGCAAACTGTACGCTTCCGCTAAAGGTAAAACTCTCAACAGTCAGACGCTAAACGTACTGTCTTAAGGGCTTTTCGTCGTATTGGTTCATGATTGATTCGTTGGTCTTTTCATGGTATAGGTTGTTTTTGTCGACAATTTCTCGACAAGGTTTATTTCTTATTTTTTATTTATATGCTTTTATTAAAAAATGGTCTACTGTCTTTGGTTATGCAATATTCATTTTTTATTTTTTTGTTTTCCCTGTTTTAATTGATTTACACAGTGGAACTCGCGAATAACGAGCTCGCTTATAACGAGAACTCGGATGTAACGAGCAAACGTACGAGATTTGTCTGGTTCTGTATCTTAGTAATGAAATTAAACTCGCTTTTAACGAGTAGGAAAGCATTAGAGACTTGGTTATAACGAGCATTTTATCGCAGACTTGTTCATGGATTAAGGTCTAAAAATGTTCGTTACAATACATTGTAAACAATACATTCGTTTAAAATCATTAACGTAATTTAGTGAAGCTAATAATTTAAGCGATGAATTCGTGGAATATGTAAATAAATTACACAACTGTTTTGATACGTACAGATACAAAATTACTAAACAACAAAAATCGAAGACTTTTTTAATGTTAATTAAGTTCCGTGTGCGAAATATAATTTTGACGATTCCATTTAGAACGAAGAACAAAAAGACAAATTAGAGTCAATTTTCTTGTAATTTAAAAATAAATATTGTACATGTGGCACGGAAAGTTTTGCCTTTCTTGCCAGATAGCCGGCTGATTTTTGTAAGTTTTTACTACACAGTTACTTTTACCATATTCGAGCCATATGGTACTTTTACACAAAAGTTACCACCGTTAAAATTACGAGCAAAGGTTCATTTTTAAACTCGATTGTAAAAGTTGAAGTTTGAATCTATTATTGTTTAAACTCTACAATACGTAATATCAAAAAATATAGACTACGTATTGTATTTTTAAAAAATTGCTTAAAAAACGGTTGCTCTGAACGTTCAACTTTACGTAAGTATTTTAATAAACGTTGTTTGAATTTGTAATTGTTTGGTTTGTTCAGTTTAAGCAAAAAGCACCCACTTCAATTATATTTAGTTTTATTTAGTGGTAATTTAAAAATATATTCTCACAGACTATTTGTGAAAGCAACAAATCTGACACTGAGTTCCTAAGCTTTTCAAAAGCGACTCCCACACCCTTATATTTACATTCACCCTTACATACGCATATATATGATATAATCGCGAGGTTCGATTTTATTTTCAACAAACAACAAAAAACGTCAATGGCATTGATAACAGATTAACTAAATTCCAATTTAAAGAGTGCAAAGAATATATTCAAAGGAAAGTCTGATAAAAAGAAATAAGATTTCTTATGGTGAACACACCGTATAAATAGGCGTTTCTGCTTTACGCTAATGAAGTCGGAGACATCTTGGTGCTTTATGTTGGGTTATATCAAAACGTTTCCACGGCAACCCATCTGTTACACAACAAACAGATCATATCGGTGCGGACAGAATTTTTCTCGGAACGTAATTTAATTTAAACCCAAGAGTGTATGTTTAGTACACGGTCAGAATTCAAATCCACAACAACAATTCGATCCATTCTGTCGTAATTAATTTGTATACGAATTCCTACGACAATGGTGAGGCAGCTTTTCAACGTGCTTTCCTAAAAATAGATTCGGGAGACGTGTCGTCCGCGCTGGCGTTGCTGCGAGCACGAATTCATTATGAAACATAAAAGAAAAACACACACTGCGCGTCATACGTATATTTCACACGTCAATCCACTGCCAAGCGTCCGACCATGGGTGCGATACCCACTCTAAACGAAGCAAAATAGTTTGCAGCGTTGGGGATTCAACGAATAGTTAATCGTATCGATGCAAGTTACCGTGACGAAACTACACGGGAAAGGCTAGCGATACGGGGAGAAAGGGCGGACGTTAACGCTTAAAGAGTTACAACGCGTTACCGTTAAAATGTCCGCATATAACGACACCTAGATACTTTAGCCGGTGAAAAATTCAAAGAATTTTCGAGAGCACACCGACTTCAAAGGGCCAGTTATTACAGCGTACACACCCCTGAACTACTGCGTACAGCGTCCCCCCCCCCCGCGGCCACGATAAATTCTACTGTCTTTTTTTATTCCGCACGAAACATGTTTTATAAATTAACGCTACAAAAACTACTTATTGAGAAGGCAAGACAAAACAGAGTGATCCAATTTCTTTCTCTAACACAGTGGTTGGCAAAGTGGGGTCCGCTGACACTTAAAAAAAGAATAGAATATACCGTAATTTTCTCCGATTTTTTGTAGTCTAAAACAAAAAAAATGTACATTTTTTGTACATTTTAGAATCTCAAAACAATTAGTAGAAGATTCCAGTTTTTTTGTGCAAACTAATTGTAATTGTAAAAGTAATTTCAAACTAATGGCTTTAATAATGTCTTTAAATCATGTCGTGTAGTAGTAGGTCTGTTTGTCAGCCGAAATGACTAGAGCGCCGCATCAATGCAGGACTGATCGCGCGGTTTTATTCCACGTATAAGCACTGTATCTAAGCATAACGTTTTTCCACATAGCTGGTTTTACGCCTAAGTAGCTGGATTTCGACACGTGTGGCTGGAAAGATAGAGCCGAGGTTGGCAAAGTTAAATAAACTTGATGTCGAGAGTGACTTAATACTGAAATTATCAGACATTAAACCTAATATTGCAGAGCTAATTGTTCAAAAACAGCTTCATTGTTCACATTAAACTATGTTTGATATCATTAATATTATAATTTTGTAAGTTAAAAGAATTTTGATTTTAATATATTTTAATTGAAATATAAGAGTTTGTATCATATTTACTGTTTGTTTTATTTCATAACTCAGACGGGGTCCCTGAAATTTTTAATTTTTTGGAGGGAGTCCGCGGATTTAAAAGTTTGGAACCACTGCTCTAACATATACAGTATGAATTTCAAATTTTGTCTGCGCATTCTTTTTAATATTTTAGTTATCACGCGCAAAGTATCATTTAACAAATTTAAAAACAAGAAAATTGCATCTTCTTCGTAACAGTGAAGAACCCTCCGTTAGGCTTGCGTGGGCGGTCTAGTGTACCGACTGCTTCCATTGGCAATACCTGGGAAGGCCCGACGACCTTCCTAGTGAGGTGCTCGCCTGAAAAGAGAGTGTTAGGCCAGTATGGAGAACATCCGTTCTGAGCAAGAACTTGACTTGAGCAGGAACGTTTGTACCGGCACGACCAAAGTTTATAAAAGCGGGCCTCTCGGGGAAAACACGCAGTCTCTACCCCACGTCCGATGTCATTTGGCGTTTACCGTGCCAATCTAGACACTGATGATGGCCTCCCATGGCACGGCCGAAACGTCTGTCAATAACGACAACTGAGGACCACGGCCTAACAGCCCGGCGGATAATAATAATGTCAATAATCCTTAAATTCGTAGTGACCGTCAATCAATGAATTTTTCAGTGAAGGGTTTGTGAGGATCGGTCAAAAATATAAACACAAATTTTAACTTATTTGTATCGACGTTTCGACAATGTTTATTGTCATCATCACGACCTTTGTATGAATACAAAAGAATGTCAGACAACAGAACAATTATTTGTGTGAACGATTTTATAATTAATTAAAACTATCATTACATATAGTAATTTAAATTGTAATAGTGTATAAATTAAGTTCTGTGATATAATTTTCACGTGTCTTAAAGAAAACATTTGAAGATGTAAACAAACCATCTCAACTCCTTCACATATACAATGATACATACATACGCGCGCGCGCGCGCGCACACACACACACACACACGTTCACACAAATAATTGTTCTGTTGTGTCTGACATTTCTTTTGTATTCATACACAGGGCCTGATGATGACAATAAACGTTCTCGAAACGTCGACACAAATAAGTTAAAATTTGTGTTTATATTTTTGACCGATCCTCACAAACCCTTCACTGAAAAATGTCAATAATGTTAAAGCCGGCAGTGAAAGCTTAAGAACTTGTGATATAGTAGACTTTAGATAAGTAGGTAAAACACACGTCTCATTGTAAATCCACTAACTATAATTTACCTGTCGAAATAATTATAGGTATTTTTAAAAAACTTTAGAATTTTGTTTTGTTTTGACAATTGACTATTTTGTTAATCATTTGAATCTAAGTTTTTTTTTTTAATAGCGTTATGGCTGTGTAAAAAGGGAAACGGCTGTTATAATCACTTTTTGTCCGTATCGGCCATCTAAGGACCACATGCCAATTTCAATTCATTACTCTTTGTTCTTTCCTTTTTTTCCAATATTCCTTCATCTTCTCACTGTGTCTCTTCCTGTCTTCAGTCCACTTTGAACCCGCGTTTTTCTCTCTCCTACCCTGGACTCCTTCCATTTTTAACACTTTTGCCCGAAAAACATCTCCTTCAATTGCTTCTTCTGCATGTATATTATTTTTTTCTAAATCCTTTTGGACTTTTTTAATCCAACTTGATGTTGACTTCTTCCCCCACAGATATTTGAAGATTTGCTTTGTCAACCTATTGTCGTCCATTCTATATAAATGTCCAAAAATTAATAGTCTTCTTTTCCTCATTGTTTCTGTTATATTTTCTATACGTTAATATATTTCAACATTACTTCTTAATTTCCAACCTTCTGAAGTTTTTCGTGGGCCTAATATTTTCCTAATAATTCGTCTTTCCAATATTTCTAGTTTGCCTAAATTATAATTCAGTGCTAGGCATTCACTTGCATATAGGCATTCTGGCTTCACTACTGTACTGTAATGTCTTATTTTCGCATTTTTAGATACGCACTTTTTATTGAAAACATTTTTAGTTATACCATATGCCCTTTCCATCTTATGAAGCCTTTCTTCTATAGCAGATTTTTCCAAGCCATTCTCTTGAATTATCTCTCCTAGATACTTAAATTTTCGAACCCTCTTTATTCGACCAATATCTGTTACCAGGAATTCTGGCGCGTTTTTAATGTTTGTGAGAAATTTTTTTTTCTGCAGAAATTCTTAAGCCTGTTCTACTGGCTATGTCCTCTAAAAAATTAACTTGTGTTACTGTAGATGTCAGATGTTCAGAAAGTATAGCAAAGTCATCTGCGAATGCCAAACAGTTTATTCCAATACGTTTGTTCCTTCTTCCCAACATGATTGGTAATATTGTGCATTCCTTTAATTTTTCTTTCCAAACTCTTACTACTTTCTCCAGGACACAGTTAAAAAGAATTCGGGATAAACCATCTTACACCTGTTTTTATTTTGAATGGTTGAGATATTTCACTATATAGTGATATATATTCACTATATATGGTTATAATCACTTTACTATTGGAAACATTCAAACGGTGAAGATAAATATTAAATAACAAAACATTAACAGTACAGTTAACAGTCAGACTGGTGTGAATTCTCGTCATATATGCTGTGAACACAGCCGTTAATACATAACTGTCACAACCACATTTACCTTCTGGCATTGCAATGACGCCAGGGAAATTGAGAGTTCTGGCTCACAAAGGAATGCCGCCTTTCTTAAAAAACACTAAAAAACATGATCTAAGAGATGACGCCGCCACCGCTGGACCCGCAGCATCCCGATGGACCACAGCACCGCGAATTTCCGCGAATAAATTTTTTAATTTTTTTAATTTTATTTTTTTTTATTTTTTTAATTAAATTGATTTGGTGGGATGATGTTCAATGGACCACCAGCATCCGTGAATATACTTTTTTATTTTTTTAAGAAAGCTGATTTGCATATGAGTGGGTGGTGTTGGGTGGGAGGTTGTTTTTTTATTTCATATCAGTGGGTGGGGGTGGTTCCAACTCGAAGCATTATAGTGTATACTAAAATATATGATCAGGTGTACCAACCTTTGCATGAGTTCAAATTTGTTGTGTGTTATAATGTATATTAAATCTATATGATCAGGTGTACCAACCTCTGTAGTATTATTATAGTGTATAGATATTTTATATGAGCAGGGTTGTCAACATTTTCTGCGGTGGGGGGGAGGGAAATTCAAATATGTGTTATATAGTGTATATATTAAAATATATGATCAGGGTTACCAATCTTAAATTATTGTGTGCGTGTATAGAGCAGATCTGCCAACATTTCTTTCTCTTCTGTGGTGGGAAATTCAAACTATATACGATCATAATTGTTACTCTCTCTCTCTCTCTCTCTCTCACACACGGTGTGTATGTCTCTCTTTCTCTCTCTCTCGTTGTCAAACGTTATGCTCACCGGCATTATAGTGTATATTAAAATATATGATTAGGTGTACCAACCTTTACATGAGTTCAAATTTGTCGCGTGTTATAATGTATATTAAATCTATATGATCAGATGTACCAACCTCTGTATTATTCGTCCTCTCTCTCTCCCTCTCTCTCTCTCTCTCTCTCTCTCTCTCTCTCTCTCTCTCTCTCTCACGCGTTGTGTATGTCTCTCTCGTTGTCAAACGTTATGCTCAAACTGTGGTCAGTACCGAGCGCATGTATATGAAATTAGAAAGTTTATATTTATTCGACAAATATTAACGTCCTCTCTCTCTCTCTCTCACACACACTCTCACTTGTTTCAACTGTGTCAACAAATAGTAACGTCCTCTCTCTCTCTCTCTCTCTCTCTCTCTCTCTCTCTCTCTCTCTCTCTCACTCTCACACGTTTCAACTATGCAAGGTTCCATACCCTTTCTCCTGTCTCCCTCTCGTACATTGAGTAGTCGGTGTGATGAATAAATAATTTTAGCCCTCTTTCGTTGTCAAAACGTCGTCTTCATTTTCAATGTATTAAATAATTAATTAATAGTTTTATAATGCAGTCAGTGTGATTGATCCTTGTTAGAAATATATATATATTTGGCGTCAATGAACTACTTACCTGTTATGTTGTTACAGATGACAAATCCATACGTTAACGGCTTAGCAATCTGGTACAATACTTCTGTTTTAAGGTTGCAGTTTACACACACACACACATAGGTTCAGTAGTGTATAGCGAAATAAATTAAAATTATACACACACATGAAAACGGCGGCTGAAATTCATACAAATCTTCTGATGTAACAGTTCACAAAAAATAAATTAATTGTACACATGTTCAGAGGTGTAGAGTGAAATAAAATAAAGTCATAATTTGTTTAATGATTAAATATATTTTAACATTCACAATATAAAATTCACAATTAAATAAATACATTAGAAATTGATATTTTTCTAAAGTTTATATATAATTGTGTGTCGTACTTGTAGAAGAAGCAACCTGCAACATAACAATACAACATAACAATTAGGCTGCAGCCTAACACGTGTGTATGTTATTTAAATAATAATTTAAAAAACATACACGTGTGTGTGTGTGTGTGTGTGTGTGTTTGCATTTTAACCTAACATGAAACGTGAATGGACCGCATTTTAACCTAACACACAACGTGTAACAAACCTATCACTCCCGTTGCGTCATGTAATGATGACCTACTTGAGGTAAATTTAATTATAAATATTAAATGTAATATATATATATATATACGGCATTAACAGAATATTATGAGTATACGCGACAGGATTGTCTAGTATCGTCTGAATTGGTGGGAACATCTTTGCCGAATGGATGACTGCCGCATTCCCAAATAATTATGGAACTACAAGCAGAAAGGACGGAGAGGTTTGGGGCGTTCGAGGAAGCGCTGGAGTGGCCAGCTCTAGACTCTTTAATTGTTTGAGGCCGGAACACACCATCCTTTGTTTAATCCTTCCAGCTGATTATGATTACTTCCATTACCGTTTCTTCCGTCAACTCACTGACTACTACACAGAGGTTTTAGCAGAAAGAGACGTTGTTACCTCGATAGGATACTCTGGTTGCCCACTTTACAAATTTAATGTGACTGTAGAGTTAAAAAAGTCGTAACAGCTCGAAGTGTCGAGGTAACGTCAGGAATAGCCAAACTGACAAGTCTACGTCCATATGTTCACCTGTACATTCTCTCTTCCTTCAGGTATGAAATTGACGAATCATCTTCATTCATCTTAATTGTTATTTAAATAAGCAGTCTCTGTAATTCCAACTTTGTCGTGCTTACTTGCTGAACTGCTACCTGTCATGCTTCGGACGAGGCCTTTCAGTGTCTCAATCATTATCAAGTCCAAAACCACGACTAGCTAACCTTCAGCAGGAACGTGGGGAGGAGCAGACTGAACAAGGTAAAAAGTTCAATACCAATTGTCACAGTTAAGAAATTATTTTTGTAATTATGTAGCGTGCAAACTTGCTGATGCGAATTAACGTTTGAGTCATACATACTATGTCTATTGGTGCGTGTATGAAAAGTCTCACTCTTAACATCGTTTAGAAATTGTCATGTAGATGAAACTTTTTCATGTTCCTTCATAGGTTTGTCACCTTCTTTCCACTCTATCGTCAAAATAACGATAATGCAGACGCACACGTAATCACACATCCGACGTGCACGCACACAGACGCATACGCAACGTAACCAAACACGCACACACACGAACACATAGACGCACACGCACACACATACATACGACGTTGACATGAATCATGTTACGTTGTGTCGCGCTGACTCGATATTTATATATGACTTCCATACAGATTTAAATAATACTTTCATGCTTTTGGCTGTCCTAAAAACATACCATATTTATTTCATAGGACGTTATGTATTACAACATTTTTTAATTTCGTTTAGCAACACTCGTAGACGATAGCTATTTATGTATGGAAGTAAGCCATGTGTCAAATTAGAAAGTGAAAGTAAAATGCATCGATTTAGACACCAAACCTCTGAACATACATGCAATTAATATCAATCTCTGTAATGTGTGTGTGAGAGAGAGAGAGAGAATTTAATGTGTATCAACTTTCAAACGTGTACGCTACCGCCGTATGATATATATATACACACAAGACGACATGTCACTATTTCTCATTTGTATGAGACACTCATCGTACAATCGACTATTGTGTATAACAACAACAACATTTAAGAGGTAAGTAAAAGATTTGCATATGTTACTAAGTAAAAAAAAAAAACATAATTTTATTGAATATTCAGATTTTATTTAAATTGTGCTTATAGTCGTCTATTTGATTTTTTGGTCTGTTGCCTAATGAAGCACATGTGCTTAGGTCAGTTACTGTTGTCAAGAACGGTGTTTTTGTTTGACAGATATTTTTGATGAGTTTGTAGATTTCCAATTTTAAGTGTTCTAAATACACTGTCCTGTCATTATTATTATACGAGGTTAATCTGTATTATTACATGAGTCATCAATCGTTTAACATGAACATCAATCGAGTAACTCAAGAAGCGATTACTGGGTACGTTTATGTACTATACATTTAGACAGAATTTACTGATATCACGAGTAGACCTACTTAAATACGTTCAATACAAAAAAGGATTAATTGCCCTACACCTGAGTGCTATATTTTACGAATGCGTGCGTATTTTCTACATAAGGATTAATATAATTACTCATACGTCTGATCAATAAGATCTTTTGTCAAATGTAACGAAATTTAGAAATGCATTTTCTCATAACAAAATACAACGTACCCTTTCATTTTATATTCAAACTATTCTTATCTGAAACAGAACGTTATATAGATAATACGCTGTCCTGTTTTAAAAAAAAAAAAAAAATTTATTCAGGTATTAATCTGTTTGTTTAAACGTTGATCTATGTACGTGACCATACGTACTTGTTTTCGTAATATTTGTTATAATACCTTTCCTGTTCTGGATTTATGATGTGTGTGTTGAAAGCCTTATATATATATTTATATATAGCACATAATGTATATGATAATGAAGCAGGTACTGTTATTATTATAGGAACAAGAAGGATGGATCATAGAATAAATACCATATCAAAACAAGAGGAGGAGGATCTTCTCCATAAATGGTTTTTTTCTCCGAAACGGTTAACACCTGTAGAAATTACAAAATTAAAAGCAATAGTCAACAGGCAAAGCTCAAGTATAAGACCATTTCTAAAAGACTTAATAAACAATTTATAAAACCCCAGCGATCTACATCTCGTGTTTCGTGGCATGAGGAAAAACGGCGTAGGATAACAGTACTTGTTAAGGTAACAAACTACTTTTAATACACAATTTTTTTATCACAGTGTGTGCGTATGTTTGACTGTAGTGCAGAGAATACTATTTGAAAAGACATTAACTTATTTAGAACGGATCTGGCGATAACTATTTCTGTGGACTTTCCTAATATATATATTTTGTAACAGCGCTAATTCTGCCTGTGTGTATGTACATGCAAAGCTTCAGGCAATGAAAGTGAACTTTCCTGATGGCCACACCATTCCTTTCACTAGTCTTCTTTGTAGCGAATATTCTGACATTGTATGGTTCCACCTCGCTTGATACAGACGTCTTCACTTCTAATAATAATGTCGTTTATCACAAAATTCAACGCAGTTTCTGCTATTGAGTACAAACGTTGTGCAGAATTAACAGTGGACAAACAGTATCCGATCGTTAACATGTTGCATGTGGACACGCGATATGGGAAGTCTGTGCTTGTAACGTTGGAAGATTGTGAGCGCCGCTATCGTGTATATCTACCTAAGAGGTATGCTGACGTCTTTACAGATGAAGAACTCCGTCATATAAATCCCAGCGACCTACATCTTGTGTTTCGAGGGATGAAGAACCAGACAGCGCATGTGGAAATTGTATCTCGTTAAGGTGACAAACTACTTTTAATAAACAATTTTTTTAATTTATTTCACTATACGCCTCTGAACCTATATGTAATTATTTGTAAACTGCGTTACCTGTTGCAGCAAACGATAACACTAGAACGATTATATTATTATTATTCAGTGATACATACATACATACAATGACTATAGCATATTTAAATCTGTTATCTGTTTTATTGGACCTACATGTACATGATTCGTATGCACGTTGTCTGTATGTGTGTGCGTGTGCGCGTGTGTGTGTGTGTGTGTGCACGTGTTGCGTATGTGTGCGTGCACGTGTGGTGTAACCCAAACGTGTGTACGTTGTGTGTGATTACGTTACGTATGCGCGCGCGCGCGCGCGCGTGTGTGTGTGTGTGTGATATTTAACATGATTTTAATGTTGTTGTTGCTTCTTCTACAAGTACGACACATTAATTTATTTCACTATACGCCTCTGAACCTATATGTAATTATTTGTAAACTGCTTTACCTGTTGCAGCAAACGTTAACACTAGAACGATTATATTATTATTATTATTCAGTGATATATACATACATACAATTTACTTATTAAACACTTCAATGATTGTAACGTCTTACAATGACTATAGCATATTTAAATCTGTTATCTGTTTATTGGCCCTACATGTACACGTTGTATGTGTGTGTATGATTACGTTGCGTTTGCGTCTGTGTGTGGGCGCGTTGCGTATGTGTGCGTATGCGTGTGTGTGTGTGTGTGTGTGTGTGTGTGTGTGTGTGTGATTACGTTGCGTATGCGTCTGTATGTGCGCGCGTTGCGTGTGCATCTGTGTGTGTGATATTTAACATGATTTTAATGTTGTTGTTGTATTGTTATGTTGCAGGTTGCTTCTTCTACAAGTACGACACACAATTATATATAAACTTTAGAAAAATATCAATTTCTAATGTATTTATTTAATTGTGAATTTTATATTGTGAATGTTAAAATATATTTAATCATTAAACAAATTATGACTTTATTTTATTTCACTCTACACCTCTGAACATGTGTACAATTAATTTATTTTTTGTGAACTGTTACATCAGAAGATTTGTATGAATTTCAGCCGCCGTTTTCATGTGTGTGTATAATTTTAATTTATTTCGCTATACACTACTGAACCTATGTGTGTGTGTGTGTAAACTGCAACCTTAAAACAGAAGTATTGTACCAGATTGCTAAGCCGTTAACGTATGGATTTGTCATCTGTAACAACATAACAGGTAAGTAGTTCATTGACGCCAAATATATATATATTTCTAACAAGGATCAATCACACTGACTGCATTATAAAACTATTAATTAATTATTTAATACATTGAAAATGAAGACGACGTTTTGACAACGAAAGAGGGCTAAAATTATTTATTCATCACACCGACTACTCAATGTACGAGAGGGAGACAGGAGAAAGGGTATGGAACCTTGCATAGTTGAAACGTGTGAGAGTGAGAGAGAGAGAGAGAGAGAGAGAGAGAGAGAGAGAGAGAGAGAGAGAGAGAGAGAGAGAGAGAGAGAGAGAGAGAGGACGTTACTATTTGTTGACACAGTTGAAACAAGTGAGAGTGTGTGTGAGAGAGAGAGAGAGAGGACGTTAATATTTGTCGAATAAATATAAACTTTCTAATTTCATATACATGCGCTCGGTACTGACCACAGTTTGAGCATAACGTTTGACAACGAGAGAGACATACACAACGCGTGAGAGAGAGAGAGAGAGAGAGAGAGAGAGAGAGAGAGGGAGAGAGAGAGGACGAATAATACAGAGGTTGGTACATCTGATCATATAGATTTAATATACATTATAACACGCGACAAATTTGAACTCATGTAAAGGTTGGTACACCTAATCATATATTTTAATATACACTATAATGCCGGTGAGCATAACGTTTGACAACGAGAGAGAGAGAAAGAGAGACATACACACCGTGTGTGAGAGAGAGAGAGAGAGAGAGAGTAACAATTATGATCGTATATAGTTTGAATTTCCCACCACAGAAGAGAAAGAAATGTTGGCAGATCTGCTCTATACACGCACACAATAATTTAAGATTGGTAACCCTGATCATATATTTTAATATATACACTATATAACACATATTTGAATTTCCCTCCCCCCCACCGCAGAAAATGTTGACAACCCTGCTCATATAAAATATCTATACACTATAATAATACTACAGAGGTTGGTACACCTGATCATATAGATTTAATATACATTATAACACACAACAAATTTGAACTCATGCAAAGGTTGGTACACCTGATCATATATTTTAGTATACACTATAATGCTTCGAGTTGGAACCACCCCCACCCACTGATATGAAATAAAAAAACAACCTCCCACCCAACACCACCCACTCATATGCAAATCAGCTTTCTTAAAAAAATAAAAAAGTATATTCACGGATGCTGGTGGTCCATTGAACATCATCCCACCAAATCAATTTAATTAAAAAAATAAAAAAAAATAAAATTAAAAAAATTAAAAAAATTTATTCGCGGAAATTCGCGGTGCTGTGGTCCATCGGGATGCTGCGGGTCCAGCGGTGGCGGCGTCATCTCTTAGATCATGTTTTTTAGTGTTTTTTAAGAAAGGCGGCATTCCTTTGTGAGCCAGAACTCTCAATTTCCCTCTACTGACGCCTAAAACACGCTTATATTTCCTTATGAATTTGACTACAAAAGCGTTTCAATAATTAAATTCCTGCTAATTAACAGCTGACAATCAATACTGCTGGGATTTTGGTCGTCCCACACAGATACCACTGCGTGTCCACGTAATATTTACTAACCGTATCGATGCGCGCTAAAGTAAATACGTTTCTGAGTGAACCAAAATAATTAGCGAAATCGCGCTGAATGATTCGTGTATTCTCGTTGGATTAAAGTCTACACGTCGACTTGAGTCAGTGTAAAACCCTTCAGTATAAACACATGTGTTACAGATTTCCAACAAAACGTTTTCTGTTCGCTACCGACTGATTAGCCACGTACAGACGTAATGTTAGTCACCTGACGAAAACTGGATTTTCGGACGAGGCTGTATGCAGCAGCACCGGGCACCAGAGCCTGAGCTATCAGAGGGGACACCATCCAACTCTAAATCACAATAACTTTTTGAAGATAATAAATGTGAAAAAAAACGAATATCCTCAACCCAAAATCATAAAATGATGTGTGCACACTTTTCGATGAGTTCGCCGTTATGCTTTTTATGTTCGAACGAAGATGATAGATTCCATGATACTACAGTATGTCCGCTCAGAGTATTACACTGGATTATTGACTGTAAAACGATTGATGTATTTCCGTATTTATACATTGCTTATCGTGTGCTTTTGACGATTCCAATAGCTAACTGCGAATCTGAAAGATCATTTTCTGTACTAAAACGCATTAAAGATATGTTTGTTTTCAACTACGGGAAATGAGAGATTATCTTCGTTAGCAAAGGTTGAATATTGAAAACGAAATACTCGAATTGTTCGATTTAGAAGAAATTATACAAGACTTCGCTGAGGCAAAATCAAGATAAAAATAGATCGATTAGTACTTTCTAAGCTTAAGTACTACTATGCTCATTGTAATCACAATTTAGCTAAATATTTGTTGTAATTTGAGAGTTTAATAAAATAATCGTTAACTTTCGAAATTGTGTACACCATTTACCAGTGTAAATAATGGATAAAAGGTTGAGTTTTGAATAGGGGGAGGGGGGACCAGTCTGATGGCAGCATAGGCACCACGCTTTTAATCCGTCCCTGAGTAGTTGGTACGATATTTGATATTTTGACAGCGAAGATCAAGTTGAAAGTTTTAGAATTCAGGGCACTGCGATAAAAATGGACAAAGCGAATCCATCGAAGCAGGATAACGTAGGAGGTCGTTACTTCTTCTGGTAGGACACGAAATGCCAGCGTTGCGATACGCGTTTCTGAAGTACTTTCAGAGATGATTTGAGTGTAAAGACAAGGACAACGTTTGGACACTTACAACAACGCCCCCCCCCCCCCCAGAAGGTAGAAAAAGTTAACGAATTCTGTTAATCTCTTAGTTTTTATGCTATTTTATTATTTTTTTAGCTGTGCACACTAATATAGTAGTAGCTCTTTTTTAAGTAGGCCTATGCAAACAAGTTTATTAAATAGCATTTGCGTATACGTTTGAAATATGAAATATAGGAAAATCCGTACAGTTAACAAGTATCTTTTAAACAACGTTTCAATAATGCGTATTTTGATTGTGTTATTATAATTTACTTTAATGGTATTGCTTTCAGGATGTTATCACAAGTTTTTCAAACACTTTAAAGATAGTAATATTGATTAATCTTAACTTTATTTCTCTTTTTATCTAGATACGCCACTGACGACCAGAAACATACTGCAGAATCATAGGGAAGAAGAAACTCCTCACAGACCTTGAAACAAAATATCAGGAGGACTATGTAAACCCACCGACGACTAGACGAAGACGTCTTGAACAAGAGGTTTGGTGAAGGTGGCGAGAGCAGAATGCTGTCAACGATCAATTACTGTAGGATATCGTTAGACGAGTAAGCTGTAATAGGAAGCGGTCGCTGTTATATTTACTGAACAAGTCATCGTACGCGTTTGTTTACAAAATTTAATCATTATTTCAGAGATACTTCCAGAAAATTTACATCTCAGTGATTCTTTCCCCTTCTCTCTTACGCATAAATTAAAATGCGGCTGGTAACAGATACTGGTAAACAACATAAAGGATAATGCCGAACCATAACGACGAAGCGAACAAAATATTTCAGTACAACTGCATACTGTTCAAGAAGGTACGTATAAGTTGTTTGGGATGTAAAGTCGCTATTCCCCAATACAGAAGGGAGTCCTTGCAAGGGGGGGGGGGGTCGTCTTGACTAGCGTCCAGAAATGCCACTGCTTATCTCATCTACTATATTTTGCTTTTTATTTTTCTATTACTTATTATTTAAAGATACAGTTTTTACTTTAATTAATTAGGGATAAGTTTTTTCATTTTATAAAGTGGATACAATTTTTAATTTTGGTTCAGATATCTATCAGATGTTAACGGCTTTAAGGTCGTTATCATCGACGTAAACTTTGCTTATGGAAGTCGTGTGGTCACGGATTTATAGATCAGCTTTCGACACAGTTGTTTGCGTAAGAATATCTCTTTTGAAGTTCATGCACATTGTTTTATCAACCAAAATCTTGCTGTCGCTTGTAGAAATGTGTTAATTCGGCGGAGTGAAGAGTTCATTTGGTCGGGTCAGCAGAATGCGAGTAACCGCAGATGCGTGTGACCATTGTCCCCTTAACCGGAATTGTTACGTTTCCAAGTAAATTGTTTGTTATGTGAACCAAACAATGGCAAGTGCACTCCATTATTTCCCAAAACAATGAAATTAAATAAATAGTAGAAAAATGTGCGCAGTGTACAGTCAGTTGGCAAGTACGATGTAACCAGTGCCGACAACTCACTTTCGTTATGCGTACGTCGATATTCACTTTTATTTCGATCCACGGTGGCAGTGGTATAAACAGATATGATTCCACCCGTCCGCATTATAGAGAGATTCAGAATTCAGGTTTGCTCGCCGCCTTCCGTGGGTTCATTCCTATTTTAGTACGTCTTCAAGCAGCCGCACCACTTCTCCCTCGCACCCCCTCATTGTGACGTTTATAATACCGAAGTAGTGAAAAGGTTATCGGATAAGGCGTAAACAATGACGAGAAGTTTGCTAGGATCAACTTTTCAGGAGACTCCTGTACTCGAGTCTCGCAAATTGGGTTGTTCCGAAAGGTGAGCCACAGGCTCCTCCGTGAAGGCATGGCCCCATCAAATCTGATGTTCTATTAATTTGTTGTACAGCTAGTTAAAATAAATGTAGAAGGCGGTGTTTAACATTTTGAAGACACTTCTCCTGTGTTTCGTACAGTGAAAAGGAGCATTACGTTGCTAACGGAATGTCACGCGACGCGCTACTTCACAGTGCTATAGTGTACCGTGTATTGGAGATCACGATGACGTACAGTAGCGGTAGAAAACGTCGCCAACCAGTTATTGTTGCTGGAAAATGATTACTACAGTTAGCGATGGAAATAGTCCTACTATGACCTGAAGGTCGGCTTGCTCGTATCCTCGTTACGTTCGTTTTGCCTCCGTACTGGGCAAAGAGAAGCAAAATTCGTTTCCGAATACGTTTTACCAGTCGCTAAATATATTCAAAGTGACATAGAAATCCAGGCGTTGTAATACACGATTCAGCAGGGGTGCCTACTTGGGGGGGGGTCGTGTCGCCATTGGCGACATTTAGACAATTTGGGGGGGGGGGATTTTTTTTTACTATTGCATGAAAAATCTTCTACAATTTTACAAAACTGTAAAAAATTTATAACGGACACGTATCAGACGCACAAAAAATCTACCCAGTTGACTTTTTCGAGCGGGCTGTACGCGCGGTGTGCACGGAAAAAAGCATCTAGTCTTCTACTCGATGCTTCAAACAGGCTACAGATCGAGTTCAAGGTGTCACCGTGTGGCGGCTTATGGCAAGCACTGAGGATGCCGAACGTCGATAAGGAAGCTGAGCAACATATAAGAGAATTGTGCCGCCGAATCTAGTTAGGGATAACAGACGTACTTTGTTGCCAATGCCCGGCGTGGAAGTGATGCCTGATTCATAGGCAGGTATCCAGAGAGATACGAACTTACAACGTATTCTAGTCGAGCATAACAGCAAACTGTCGATTAGGCCTTTTTTTTTTAATAAAATTGGGGGGAAGCGTCATAGGGATGGGGTGGGGGATCGGCACTCCTGCGATCAAGTACTGCGTAATGTAACATTAAATATATATAATATAAGATGCGGCACGTCTGGGCGGCAGTGTGACAGTATCCTCCTCCTCCTCATAAGGGAGCACAAACGTTCTAATAATAGTTAACGTGTTTTGTCTGCTTTACGACAAATGTTTACACATTCGCTACCGGTTTCCAGTGTCTGATCTCGACCCCAGACGTAAACACGTGTCGGCCGAACCTTTGTACGTTGCCATATTATTGTGGCTTGTTGTTTTATTTCAATTTGGACACGAAACAAAAAAAGCTGTTGTCGGATTTCTTTGTCCGTCCGTTTTCGCTCCAGTAATGCACGGGAATAACGACCCCACTAACTGGATTCGAACTCGCACCCACGCAGCGGACAGCCCGTTGTAGCATTAGACTTTATTTGCGAATACATCGTAATTTAAAGGTACATTTGTAAAAGTTACTAGGATAAAGTTGTTTGCCTAATTACTTCCAAGTTCCATAAGGGAATGGAAGTATGGTGATGGCGAAAAAACCGTGTTCGAGATAAGGGCTGATTCTGATTGTGCTACCCTCAAAACATGAAGAAAAGTCATTTTCTGAAAAGTGTCTGAGTGTAGATTTTTTCTATGGCGAACGATAACTGCCGCAAATGCAAACAGAATCAAATAATTTTTGCACATGTGCCTGAGTTGTAGAGGAATCAAGGCTTATTGATTTTGGTAAAGATCGGTTAAGGGAAAGGGGTAGTTTACCTGCAAACGTTTTATGTTTTAACGAGAGTAAAGTATCCTACTTAATTTTGACAATTAAAGTATCCTGAAATGAAGGTCATAATAATCCACTGTAGAAAGATAGATGAAATATCTATAAACGAAAAGGGTAGTTGAAGGGGGAGGGGTTAGTTTTCTATAAATTAAAATGATAGTTTAAGGAGGAGGGGATAATTTTTTATATGTGTACTACGTTATCGGCAACAAAGAAGTAGTTTGTGTTAAAATTCCTTCCCGGGCTGTTTCGCCGTGGTCTAATGTTTTCTGCAAAACCAGACGTTTCGCCAGTACCATCGATTGCCACCATCAGTGAAAATCGAGTGCGCTTACGTGAGGTGGTATACGTTAGTGACCACAATACTATGGTTGAGGCTGAAGAAAGAAGTAAAAAGAAGTAGTTTCTATGGAAATATTTCATTTCGAAAATGATTTTAAATATAAATCATAGAACACGGAAGTAATGTTTGGTTCTCCATACCGATATTTTAATACTGTGTTAGAAATAAGCTGTAAAAATAAAGAAAATTGCCAGTATTTGCACTACACATTTTTTTCCTAAAATGTATTCCACAAAACAAATGATATACGAAAAACAAAGAATAGGATGAACATCATTAAAACGGTTGAGATATCATACAAAACGGACGATAAGAGACAAAAAAACATCAACAGTAGGTACAGTTGACGTAGTAACAATCAGAATCGTAGACAGGTATTACAAAGTGGAATATTTAATTGCAAATATACAACTTTTCTTGATTATAACTGTCCACGTTTTGAGTTTCTTGCAGTCAGTGAATGTTATACAGTATTTATCTTGCGCAAGTATTTCTCAGCGAAACATACGTAATGTGCTTATAGTAATATAGAATTTACTTGCAGAAGGGAATTATTATTGTGCTAACACTGTACGATATTAACTGTAAATGGTATTTGTAGATTTGGAGCACTCCTTTAATAGCCTGAAGATGATGTATTTGATAACAAGAGACGCTAGATTTTCCAGGAAAGTTGGTAATAGGGGGTATAGGGGGTCTATATATATACCCCTATAAGGCTATATACTCTCTCCATCACTCCTCGCCCTACACCCTGTGAGATTCTCCTCCACCGTTACATCCCAAAACCTCTAATCGTTCACTGTCCATGACCAGGCTCCCATACAAACGTTTTATGACACGATTTTGTAGTTCGTGTCGAGTTCACAAAGGAGAAGCTACCGCACTTCGAAGATTCACATATCGCGTATTCGTGCACTAAGTTGGCGTGAAAATATAGAGCCCCACTACAAACGCAACGTAATTCACGTTATCTAAGCACAGTGTTGGTCATCGTCTGACGAAGGTCGTGACCACTGATAAGACGACAATATGAAGCGTACGTAACGAAGTGGGTACTAACGGATCGGATAATGACTGCCGATGACGTGTACACGGCATCCCTAAAACACGACTGGACTTACTACGCGATATGACGACAAACACAATCTTATCTGAAAACCAAACCTTGCGATACGTTACTCGGAAGGAGCTGACCACTTGTCTTGCGTCGTCAGACACCAATATCGTCTCAGAAACGTATATGTTACTGTAAAAGTGCGAAGTAAGGCAAATCTTAAGATTTACCGGTATATCCTAAGATTTACCGGTATATCCTAAGATTTACCGTTTTATTATGGTAAATGTCAGAAGATCCTTTCAAAATGTTTGCATTTCGGACTTTTACGAACAGTTAGTGGTAAATGTCAAGATTTACCGCTGAGTTGTAGTTTAAGCTGTGTAAAGAAAATTTTATTAGCGCTGCATAAGTCGGAAACGAAGAGGCTACTGTTCTATAAATAAACGAAGTGATTAATAAATTATCTTTAGTTGGAGGACAACGCTTCAAAAAGTGTAATTGTTTAAAAAAGTGTACAACGAAGAAATGTTTGTGCAAAGCCTCCTCTTTGTTGTGCAATTCTAAATGTCATTAACAGTCAACCCTCCTGCAACACGTAATTTTTCATTTTTTATTATTTTATTTTACTTTTACTACTTTATGCTTTTATTAATTTTTCATTTATTTGCATCAATTAATTGTTGGACTAAATAATAATCGGACAGTAATTATAAAATTAGTAATATTTTGAAAATAATTCTACAACTTCTTAAGATAAACCCGACCGATATTCTGTTATCCTTTGCATTTTATTATTTGTGTATTAACTACAGTAGTTTTCTCGAACAGAGTAACCCATTTTACGATTAACTTCCACAATTGAGAACAATATTATTCTTTCTTACACGTTTTGTTACGTTCTTCGCTGTTGGACACGATAATTGCCACGCGATTCCTTCTTCCTTCGCCTCGCAACCGTCTTCAACGTCTCTCTCTTCATTCTTCCGTCTATTTAATTCCTTCTCTGGCCCTTTTTTGCTTTTCGCTCCGTTTTTCTATTATCTGCTGATTGGACAATAACAAGGTAAGGAAGGATAAGTATTTCGGGTCCAAGATTTTGACACGCGTGAAACCAAATTTTCTGACCTCGTTATTCAGACTTTTCTCGTCCATTTACAGTACCAACAACTGGAGCAGAATACGGAAAACATATGCCTTATATTCGGAAGGTATAGTAGGTTTTTTACAATCGTATAGAAAGGATTAACTATAAGAATTTAAATACAGTGAAACTTGTTATGTTTTAATATCGAGGGGTTATTGACAAACCTGCACAAATCCAAGTTTTAATGATGTTTCAAGACGTTTCAAAAATGACATTTTTTAATGAATTTCTCTTTTTATTTTTTAACAGCTATGTAACCAATAAAAAACTCTATTATTAATTAAAATTGACCTTGAAAAGAATTATTTATAATTTACCATTCTATGATTATGATTTATCATTGCATTTGATAACCTATAATTTCAGTTTTCCGTATATAAATTCACATGAGTGGGGACTCGGGTAGATTTATCAATGACCCCACGATATATTCTTATGCGTAATGGAGAGTCTAAAGTATGTTGTCTGGTACAGGAGGTTTGAAAGGACCAATCAGGTTTTACGTTACAGAGAATTTTTTTATAGAAGTTCTGTATAGTACACTGTACATTTTAAAACTGTAAGGAAACTTTGGGATTACAATTTGCATATAATATATGTAAGCTTATTAGGATTACAGGTTAATACAGATAAAACAAAGGTTATGATCACCACTCGGAAAAAAACCAGGAAACCTGAACAGTTTGAAATTGAACCACTAAACCTAGAAATAGTGAATCTGTTTTTAAATATTTGGGATGTTGGATGGCAGAAAACAATGAAGAAATAAATGTAATACGGAAAAGGATACAGGCTGCAAATAGAACATATGCTTCGTTGACATCTATATTCAAGACAAGCAATATCCATCATCAGTCCAAGGTTACATTATATAAAGTTATGATTAGACCGGTGATAACATAGGGCACAGAGACTTCGACTCTGAACAAACAAGCCGCTAACGTAGTCAATACTTTGGAAAGGACAATCTTGAGGAGAATATATGGACCAATCCAAGTAAACGGGATATGGAGAATGCGTCACAATGAGGAGTTATACATGCTGTATAAAGACAATGATCTGGCCACCACCATCCGACTGCATAGATTGCAATGGGCAGGACACATCATTCGAATGGAAGGCAACCGAATACCTAGGAAGGTACTGTTTAGTCAGATCGAGGGTAGAAGGCCTGTCGGAAGACCCAAGACACGTTGGATTGACGCAGTGGCGAGGGGTGTTGATAATTTACTTAAAATAAAACGATTTAGATCGATCGCCAAGGACAGGGAAAAATGGAGGCTAAGGTTCGACTTCGAACTGTGACGCCATAGAAGAAGAAGATACGTAAGCTTATGTATGTATGTATAATATATCGATAAATCTTAGTGCGATTTTTCGGAATTTTTATAACGGAAATACATCACAGACGTATAGGCGCGGGCGCGGACACGCACGTACTGTACTCAGCATGGGACACGGATAGATACGTATTTTAAGACGAAGTAAGTGAGAAACAAAACAATGATGATTAGACAAAAATATAATAGATAACATAGTGTATTTATTCGTACCAGGAAGTAGAAGTCTGACTGGCTGGCAGGGGCGAAGTGCCAAATGTTTCTCTGACGTCGCCGGGTAATTACGGGTCACCGCACGTGCACACACCATCAGCCACCATTATACGTTAATTATATTGACGAAAATATATATATATATATTTTTTACAAATATTTAACTATACCGATATGTACTTCGTCAGTATCACATTGATACTTTCTGGCCACGTAAAAGATGTCTGTTATACGTCTAGATTTTTGTTTTATTAATTTGGCTACTAATACGCTCCCCTCCTTCCAGTTTCACGTTTAGTAAACCCCGTCGATTCAACCGATCTGGTTGATCCGGCGTAAAACTAAATACAATGTTGGATTCTATTTTATACACTGCTATACAAAATATGTCTAATATGATGTGTATATATTATTTTTTTCTATTTTCCGCCAACAACCGAATCTTCAGTATTTCACATTATTTTTAATACTGTGTTGAAATATAATCAACTTTTCTCCGGGCCATTAAGCCGAGGTCCACTACTGCCGCTATGGACAGACGTTTCGGCGTCTCCGCTGGAGGCCATCTTCAGTGTAAGAACGATTCGGGAAACTGGCACGGGTCTTCACCAGTTAACCGCCAGTTTCACCATTGTCAGTTTCCGAAAAGTTCTTACAGTGAAGATGGTCTCCAGCGTAGCGGCCGAAACGTCTGTTCACAGCGGCAGGAGCGGACCTCGGCTTAATGGCCCGGAGAAAAGTCGAGCATATTTCAACACAGTTGGCTCCGCCCGTTAAAGCTTAGGTATTTTTTAATATATTTTTTTATTAGTTTCGTACTAGTGAAGTTTGGTTAGGTTATATTTAGTGCGCCTGCAACATATCTTTGTTTACAGTTTTGTCGTTGGCATATTTCATTATTCATGCGTTTTTTTTTCGCTACTCTTTTCAGCACCGGTTTGTGGAGTACGTTATATTTGGTGTACGAACTGGAAAACAAAATCCTGATACTATGACAAACGATTAACATAACTCGGTATTGTTCTGATAAGTACGAAGATCGGGTAACTTCTGAACACGGTCATATCCAACTTTCATCTTGTTATTTGAATTAGCAGAGTGTGTAACTCCAACTTTGTCGTGCTTACTTCCTGAACTGCTGTCATGCTCGGGACGAGGACTTCCAGTGTCTTCACCATGGACTTGGTTTAGGTGAAGATCGGGTCTATTCCTCAAACACGACTCGACTTACAATGTGATACGACACACACAAGCTTATCTGGAACGTCTGAACTCCTTTCAGTGTCGTGGTTTAGGACTTGGTAACGGTGGAGACACCGAAAGGCCTCGTCCGGAGCATGACAGGTAGCAGTTCAGCACGATAAAGTTGGAATATCCAACTTTATTTTCACTGTTGGATATTATCATGTCTCAAGAAACTCACGTTTGACTTGATTTTATATTTTACGCTCCCTTCATTGCATCTAGTATCTTAACGGCGACTCTGCCGCTCTGCGTATCGTGCGCACGCGTTTCTTAGTTTCAGTTACGTTTATAAGGCGTTTGTAAATTTCTTATATTATAAAATTTCATACAGACTCTGATAATAGGCTTTCTGAATATCAAAATTTAATAAAATATATTTCCAAGTAAACCTGATATATTTACTAAACACTGGAAAAAACGCAAAGGCATTCCATACAAAATATCAACTGTACAAACAATTCTCAACCAAACGTTCGCCACACACACCACAAAATACCTGTCAGTACAGTTTTTTCTTCGTATAAAGTATAACGTAAAGGTATATTACAAATTTGTACATACCGAGTGGCGCAAAATATGAGGGACAAGGGAAGGATTCGACTGGTGGCTTATATGAAATAAGCCAGTCTGTACGGTTGTGTCCCAGAAGCCACGAGTTTCGAAAGCCACGAATTAAAATTCTTGGAAAACAGTCCCAAAAGCCACGGACACAAACCTTTTCCTAAATAAACATTTTAATGAGTCTCAAAACTCACGACGAAAGGGACCAGGTACCTCACTTGTTCATTCGATTCCGTGTTATCGACCTGTGACAACATGGAGTTTATAACTACACAAAAAGGTAAACAGTGTTTATTGTTTAGTGTTTATCGGGTTTTAAAACAACGTGAAAACAAGTCGGGTGAAGTTGTTTGGTTTTGCCATAAAAGAAGACGTTTCGCGTGTTCCGGTAGCATAACAACTTCAAGTGACAATCGTGTTTTGAGTGAAACAACCCACCAGTGTGTTCCTGATGAAGCCAATAATGAAGTCAGCAAAGCGGTCTGCCAAGCCAAAAAACGAGTTCGTGAAGAAAGTGAAGCATCAGTAACACAGGTATGTAAATAATTTGATTGTATTTGATTCATAATTTTGTGTTGATTATAGAAGAAAAATGTATTATTAAATCCGCTGATCTGGCCGAGTTTCATTTGCTGGAACTTGAGTTTGTTTACATTCGCATAGCGTTTAGATATAGCAAACGCGAATGTAAACAAACTCGAGTTCCAGCACAGGAGACTCGCCCAAGTCACTCTAAAGTTATTCGTTATTATCATCCTTGGGGAAGAAAAAAATTTGTTTAATTTTAATTTTAGAAATGTACAAATCTGTTAAAAAAATTTTTATGCTAAATTCGTTTTAGATTTACGCTGAAGAACTAGAACCCTTGCAGCAAAAGGATACGAACTGATCACTCGGGTACCACAGTTTTCGAATTTAAAGACAACACTCTACAGACAACGAAATCAAGCGCACGGAGTCCAACAAGAGCCTAGAAGTCGAGATGATATTAACTTAGATGAAAACACTCTACGCATGACCGACGGTAGTAGCTTTCTTCTCGGAGACAACAAAGAGGGGGCAAGAGTATTAATATTTTCGAGCTCTAAAGGCAGAGAATGCCTGAAAACGCATAGCAAATTTTTTATGGATGGCACTTTTAAAACCTCTAGCAGCCAATTCACTCAGCTGTATACAATACATGTTGATCTCGGAAGTACTGCTGAGGAAACCAATGTAGCACCTGTTGTATTTGCCCTTCTTCCGAATAAGGCAGCAGACACGTACATTAGATTGTTCAATATTATAAAAACAGAGATCCCAGAATGGAATCCAACAGAAATAAACTAGACTTTGAGGCAGCCGCTATAAAAGCAATTAAAGAAGTTTTCCCTCAGTCAAAGTGCAAGGATGTTTTTTTCACTTAACCCAAAGTATCTGGAGGAAGGTTCAGGATGTAGGTCTCACTGAAAGTTATAAAACAAATCAGGAAATCCGATTAGTAATTAGAAAGTGTGCAGCACTAGCCTTCCTGCCACCTGAGGATGTCGAAGAAGGTTTTATTAACATCCACAGCAACGCACCAGATGACGATAAATTGGTCCAGTTTTTTGACTACTTCGTAGACCAATGGCTGGAAAATTCACAGATTCCCCTGGACATGTGGAACTGCTATAACAGAAGACACAGAACAAACAACTCAGTAGAAGGGTGGCATCACCATATCAATGACGTTCAAAGAAGACCCCACCCCCGAATTAAAGAGTTAGTAGTACAGTTAAAAAAAGAATCTGAAAAAGCAAACAACAAGATAGTCAGGATGGAATTGAATCTTGAAGGTGTAAAAAGGAAAAAGAAATATTCCCAACTTGACACGAGGATAGAAAAAAATACTAAAATATATGAAGAAACAAGAGATATTCCGAGATTCCTAGAAGTAATGGCTTTCATTGTTAAAATGGATTGATCGGTCCGATTGATCCAGTGAAGAGGAAAAGAATTGTATATAAAAGTTAATATTGAATGCTGTGAATATGTAAATATGTTTAATAAAATATGTGAATTCTTAACTAATATGATTCTATGTGATTCTGTGTTAACTAATATGTGAATACTTGTTTAATAAAAAATTGCAAAAAAAATAATTTTTTTACTCTTTTGGAGTTTTTTTAAACGAAACTTTCGCGTGCCCCACGTAGCGGGGGGCTTCGCCCCCCTGCGTATTTTTATTTCTAACCTAACCTACCTACAATACTTGTTTAATAAAAAATTGCAAAAAATAATAATTTTGTTATTCTTATGGGCATTTTGAGGCCTTATAATGACGTAAAATAAAGCTAGATAACACAATCCGTTTGCTAGGTTCGTTGACGACAAAAGGGGAAAGAAAAATAACAGGTCTTCCACAAACTATAACAACCCAAAGCATTGCTGTCCCGGCTCGTGGCTTTTGAGACTGGTCCAGGTATACGACGGAACCTTACCGGCCGTCTTCTTAGAATTCGTGGCTTATAGGACTCGTGGCTTTTGAGACGACACGGTCTGTACATACCGAGTGGCGCAAAATATGAGGGACAAGGGAAGGATTCGACTGGTGGCTTATATGAAATAAGGCAGTCTGTACATAGCGAGTGGCGCAAAATATGAGGGACAAGGGAAGGATTCGACTGGTGGCTTATATGAAATAAGCCAGTCTGTACATACCGAGTGGCGCAAAATATGAAGGACAAGGGAAGGATTCGACTGGTTTATATGAGGGACAAGGGAAGGATTCGACTGGCTTATATGAGGGACACTATGAGGGACAAGGGAAGGATTCGACCGGCTTATATGAAATAAGCCAGTTTGTACATACCGAGTGGCGCAAACTATGAGGGACAAGGGAAGGATTCGACTGCTTATATGAGGGACAAGGGAAGGATTCGACTGGCTTACATGAGGGACAAGGGCTTATATGAAATAAGCCAGTCGAATTTATGAAAATTAATAAACTCGTTAATTTAACAGCAGTAAAATAATGTTTTACTGTAATGTCGATATCAGGGAAGCAACACTTTCGTTACAGTTTGGCGCTTAATTAATTGTTTCAGTGAAAATGTAAATAATGTTGATTAACGATGTTTAATCTATACAGAGCTCATCACACTCAATGTTAACCAAACAAGGAATAATCGCTTTAAAAACGTTTTATAAAATCAGTTTCTACTGCCTTCAATAAAAAGCGGATTAATAATAATGGCTCACATGTGCACAACCGAAGCAGCTTAGGAGTCAGGCAGGGTAGGCTGTCTTATGCAAGCCGTACGGCTTGCGGCATACAAGGAAGGCAGTGTGGCCAGCACTACGATTCAGCCGCCCATTATTATCCCCAGGATGTTATTCCAGGTACTCATTTTCAACAGGCTGAGTCGACCTGGGGGCTGAAAAACGCACCTTGATTTTATGGTGCGGGCCCGGGAATCGAACCCGGGACCTCTAGATTAGTAGCCAGGTGCCATTCCCACTGGCCTACTGAGCCGCCTCAAAAGCGGATTCATTATTTTAATTCAAATCCACCGTCCCGACAGGCTTTGTACGACTTCAGTGAACGCACCAAGATCCCAAGAACGCCAGAACAGAGGGAAATGAAATTCTTCTTTGTTTAGCGGCGTCTCGAGTCGTGTTTTTCGATTTTGTTTTCGCAAATCAATATAACAGTGGGTCCCAACCTTTCCGAACCCGCGTACCAATTTGATCTTCCACGTTCATTTCGAGTACCACCGGAGTTTAAAGAAAGGTTATTGGGGTTTTCTCAACAAAAAACTTGATGCAGCATGGGATGCATCAAACTTAGTACATCTTATTATTCCTAGTTATGTATAATTATTTAAATCTAATACATAGAATTTACAAAACGGCAACTGATTTTTGAAATTAATTTCAGATTGGTTCTACGCTAAAATAGATTATAAAGTTTATTAAAAAAAAAAAAAAAAAAAAACAGGTGATTACTTTCATTACATATTTTCTTGTTAGTACTGAAAAGTAACAAACATATTAAAAAGAAAATATGATTAATGTGGAACTTGTTGCTGCTTATTTCGTTCCAGAGAGTTAATGTCAGGTTCTGTTGATGTTATTTTTAGCCTTAAACCACACTCAATAGAGATCCTGTTCCTATATTTGTTTTTAACATAAGCGAGTTCAGCGAATCCACTTTCACAAAGGTAACTTGTTGACACAAAAGGTATTAAAGATTTTAGTGCTTTCTTAGGAAGACCTCGGTACTCGGTTTTTATTGTCATCCAAAACGACTCTACGGCATAAGGGTAATCATTTTAAATTATGCCCGGTAAAAATTTATTGTTGTTTTAAACTTAAATTTTTAATTATTTTTTAAAATAAATACTTTTTCCTAGCTAGGTCTTGTTGCGTACCACCGGTTGGGAACACTAGACGACCGGTTGCTGAGGTTCACGACATTTCAGAAAACAAAGAATTTTGTGCGAGCAATAATTTTAAAGCTTACATTTCGCCTTTACAAAATAGGTTTTATACGCCTTAAAAAAAAAAAAATCACTCTTGGAGATTGAAAACATTTTGAAGACGAGAAACCATAAAGAATTGTATACAACAGTAAGTAAAAGCACTAAGAGTTTGTAAAAATGTTTTTGTTTCAAACATCAAGTGACTTTTGCGGCTCCTATACGCACACACGAGCGCGCGCGAGAGTATAAGCGCGTTTGTGCGGGAGAGAAAATAAAGAGAACCCAGGTCAATTTATATTTATAAATTAATTTTCCTGCGTTGTACTGTACTATTTAATATATTAACTAGCGTTAAGTTTGGCGCTCAATCCTCCATTGTACCAAGAAATAATAACAATGACAGTAAATACCGGCAAACGGCGAAATTAATTAAGCTCCGTTATCAAATAAAAACGTTATCAAAGAGAGAGCGCGCATAATCAAATATTAACGACAAATTAAACTGCACTATAAAGGTTTCACACGCCCGAAAACGAGGTCCGTTCAGACCACATCTTTCGCCAGCGAATATCTTCCCTGATTATAATTAATTTTTGTTCGGCAATATTTAAACGGAAGCGTCCTCTCATTATACGACCGCACACGTATTTACCATATACGGCAGATTTAACAACGACCATACACAGACAGGTACGTCAACATTCATATCGCACACCTACACAACAGTCCCCGCTTCAAATTCGCGTTGTAAACGCGAGAATTCAATGCGGCGGATAACAGTCCGACCGAAGAACAGCCAATATTATTGTTCTTTCTTCGTTCTCCTGATACGCGTCGCATTATTACTCTGTCTCTTTTTTCATGTTTTTTTTTTTTTATACCGTACGATACCTAACTATGTTAGGTTTATATACCACGAAAATATATCTGTGGCTTGGTGCAAGAACCGCCAACGTCAATTTTTTGTGAAAATGACATTAGTGGGTCTTTTCACGCCTGAAGGTATGTATTTTCATGTGTAAAAACCACCAATGACAATCTGTAATTTCTTACGAGTTAATAGCATCAGTGGTTGCCAAAGTCAAGAACAGTTTTTTGATTTCAGAATCACCAATTTCACATTCATTTTAGAAACTAAAAGATATTTTTCACAATTAAACTTACATGGGGCATCCTCTTACATATGTATATAAATATTTTTCAAAACATCAAACATTATCTTGACCATGACACCACAATATGAGTAAGAAAAAACTGACCAATTTTAAAACTCCATTTTCTCAGAACACTGTTTTATGGCATTAGTGATTCTTGCACCAAGCCACACGTAGGCCTATATATATCAGGTGCCCACTGACTAAGCGAGAGTAAGGGAGACAACTCTTGCGGAAAACTGGCCGGCCAGTACCTCATCGAAGGTACTTGTTTAAGATTAAAAGAGATACTCGGAGAATAAGGAAAAATGAAGAACTGAAAGCACTTATTGAAGGGAGAGATATTGTTAAGATTCGTCAGAACACAAATAACAAGTTGACTGGGGCACGTTGAAAGAATGGAAGATACAAGAATGGTTAAGATTGTCTGGAATAGGAGATTTTATGGAGGTAGAAGGAGGGGATCGACGAAGGAAGCGATAAGATGGGCGACGTCACTCGGGACCTCGCTACGATGGGTCTGGAAAAAAACTGGCGTATGATAAGAGATGAGTGGAGGAGGCCATAGTTCACCAGGGGCTGTAGAGCCAGCGAGAGAACGAAGACGAAGACAATCCAGAATAAATATAACAAATCTCCTTCGAAAATTAAATGTCATCTACTAACTTTCTGCGAGTAGTTCAAGTCTTGCTGCGTGGACAAGTTTCGTTGCCAGACCTTCGTAGTAACGTTCTTGTGATTCGAACTCGGGTTACTTTGGTCGTCGAAACAGTCGCAGAAGCAAAACATACTGGACATTACACGCACACGTCATCGGTTATTACGCCTAAACACGACGTGCGTTATGCCTATCTTTCCTGATATGCTGACTACAGTACAGAAAAACGTCGATAAAACAAAGATTGTTTTGGCTTTGTGCACCGTAATCCAGTGTGTCATATGGTGACTAATAGCGATAACGGTATCGTGCAACCACTTTTTCCGATGTCAGCGTGAGACGCGATGACGAACTATGACGTTGAAATTGTATAGGTTACAAGTTACGTAAACTTGTACACAATTGGTGGAATCATTTCCATAATTATCCCTGACAGCTGTGAACCTGAAAAAAAGACAGAAATTATGGTCTCGATGGTCAAACACAATTTTCGACAGTTACCATGTGTGGTTTCAACGCTTGGCGCTTGTTTTCATAATTCAGCAGTGCAGGCTCCCAAGATGGAGTTTAACGACGAAGGCGAACGAAGATGTGCGGTATGGTTTGGTTGTACAAACGAGACGAAGAGACGTAAGTACTGCTTTGTTTGGGTTATACGAAACCGATGTCCAGTTTTCTAGCAGACATAAGTCGGCACTCGAAACGGGGTCAGACGCTTGTGCGATTTCCTGTTCGTGACTGTTGTGTGGAACCGTATTCTGGTCCAGAACTCGTGGTTGAAGCTTTAGGTTCATCGTACACATACTTTATCCTACGTAACGTGTGTAGTACGCGAAAGTGGAGTTGAACATGGAGAGGGAAGAAAAGAGGAAAATATAATTGGTTGACGGGATTGTCATAAGTAGGGTTAAATATGAAATGTAAAAGATGCGGAAGCTGTGTCGTCCTGTTGCAGTCCGATAGTTGTGACTTTTGGAGACGTTCGGCAAGAGTATCCAGACGTGAGAAAATTAGAAGTGAAGTCATTAAGGACAGAATGACTGTGAAAAATTCAACCGATTTTATCCAGACAAAAGAATTACAATGGTATGGACACACGAAAAGAATGGCACAGTAAAGATTGCCAAGGAGAATTATGGAATGGAACCCACCAGGAAGAAGGAAAAGAGGAAGACCACGTATCACCTGGATAGAAGAAAACCAGACTATATTGAGAGAACGAGAAATTGAAGATCTTTGGATGGACAAACAGCAGAAGATGAGAATTCAATCACTTCTGTAATCTTTGGTTCCGAAAAATGTGTAAACATTGTACAGCCGGAATAATAATAACCCATTTTGTAATTATGTGTGCACGAGGGAGAAAGAGAAAAAGAGAGAGAACGGGGAAGGGGAGATATGGTTAATTCCATCACACTTACGTTTGCAAGCACGTGTATGTAATAAGCTAATACTAACTTCTTCAAATGAAAATAGTACAACTTTACAGTTGCCAAAGAAAATATTAGCTGCTGGAGAAATTTTTACTGCAACGTTAAATAACACTCGAGTAGCTCATATATATATCGATTTATCGCGACGTCTGCGTTTCATTTAAATATTCCATTTCAAGTACAATCGAACGGAGAGGGAAAAAGAAAACCTCACGTTTAATTTTTAAAGAAAATACCTGCTTGTTACGACGGCAAATTTTACAGCGCTAAATAAACAACGTTGGACAAATTCATATCGATCCATCACATCTGTTGTACGAGGGTTGGCATTTCATTTATAATTGAATAATGTACAAATCTAAATAAAGGAACGTGCCCAAAATCAACAACCAACTGACGGCTGCGAAAAGAAATGTTTTGATGTTTTGTTGGGGGGGGGGGGTAGAGCGCGCGCGCGTACCTTGCCTCTTCATGAATATTTGAAGCTAAAATCTATACGTAACACGGATTCAAGGACTGCAGGATATTCTGTTATTTTCCTAACTTCTCAAGTCTGTATTTTGGATGGAAATAAACTGTGCGAATGAATAATTTGTCGTGAACGTTCCTACTGCGCGCGCGCCCGCTCCACCGCGCTCCACTATATGTGTGCTTCTGTTATGGGTAATGTCTTCCGCGTCTGTTACTTCGCTGCGTATATTTCTTCTAGATTTCTAATATTCCTCATTCCTCAACCCGTTACCTAAGAGCACTCGTAACGTCTACACAGTTTACAGACGTATAAATACCTTTTAATATTCGTCCTTCCATTTATTATCACAAATCTTAAATGATACAAAATTAGCCTTAAACAAGTCTAAAATTAGCCTAAAACAAAATTCTAAGGTTTTGTAAAATATATAAAAACACTTGGTAAGTTTCACAAATTTTTTAATTAACTTACCAAGTAAAATTTGTGAAACTTACCAAGTGTTTTTATATATTTTACAAAACCTTTGTATTAATATGTTTCACCAAGTGCCCAACGAGTCATCAATTAATATCGTAAAACAAAATTAGCCTACACACAATTCCCGCGAACATAAGAAAAAAAAACAACGTTTTAATTTATAATAAACAATTCTCTCGAAATGTTTCACTTCGATTAAATACGAATAGCTGCAATTTCGTCTTAGCATGCAGTGTTGGACAATAGTTCTGGTATTTGTTATTGACTGTACCCGTTCATTACAGTTTGACTCTAATCACGTTAAGATTGCTTCTTCTTCTTTAACTTTCTTGTTAGGACTCTGTCCTGTTCTATAACAACGGTCCTGCACACTGTCACTCCACCTCTTCCTTGTCCGACCAATGCTCTTCTTGGTGTTTGGTTGGTAATCTGTTGTCCTTTTCACTAGCCTCCTCATCCGTTCTCGATATGTGTTTATTCCGCATCCTTCTTCATTAATTAATATGTGTTACATTACACGTTTCTCTTATACTATTGTCTGGCAACCTATCGTACCTTGTCTTTCCTAGTACCCTACGTAGTACAGTCATTTCTATAGTTTGTCGTTTTCTTTGAGTCGTTGCTGTATCTGGCATGGTCTCTGATGCATAGGATATTACTGGACGTATAGCGCTTTTGCAAACCCCAGTTTTTGTTTCCTGTGTGAGGTATTTATTACTCCATATAGGGTCATTCATACATCCAGCAATTCTTCTTGCTTACATCAATTGATGTTCTATTTCGTCATCTGCCCAATTGTTACTTGTAACCCTTGTTCCTAAGTAGCATTACTTGTTCTATTATTCTGTCACTTATCACAAGGTTACACTTTAATGGGTCATGTGAAATTCCAATTGATTTTGTTTTCGCTTCCGCTATCTTCATATTACATTTCTGGCATGCTTTGTTAAAATTCCATTATAATTAACTCGTTGAGTTTCTTGCATATCTCCCATGTAATATCTTCAAATAAATACACTGCAAATAGGTTTATTTTCACCTGACGCGGGTTTCACAGAAACTATTCTGTATCTTCAGAGGTTTGTTTGAATTGTAACTGAATTTTTCGCTTACACTATAGTTAACGGATGATCGACTTTCCTTCGATTCTATTTTCGATTGTTGTAATGTTTATGTAGCCACCTATTTATTATATATTGAATGTTTTACTTTATTATTCTAATAAATGTATGATTTTAAATAAATCGTCTTACTAAATTCAACACTCATACTAAAAATGGAGTTTACAAAATATAATGTCCTGATTGCAATAAATTTTACGTAGGCCAGACGAAGAAAAAAACCGTCCGAGAGATTCATTCAACATCGCAATGCGTTTTTAAAACCTAATATTTACGAATCTAAATTAGCCACACACTGTTTAAGCTAAATTTCTTGACATTCGAAATGTCAAATTAATGAAAAACGTACAAAGAGGTAACAAAATGAATATCTGGGAAAATCTTAATATTTACATACACAATAATAATAATCTTCTTATTAAAGAACAAATTCAAATAAAAACAAGACGATTTTTTGGCTAAGGCCGGTCCCTCCGTGATACTCCTAGTACTGATCGTAAAAATCTTATTTTACTACCCTGTACCCGGCTTTGGGTCTTTGCGTTCAGTGTCCAAGTCTCACTTACACACAGGCCGCATGGCACTGCCATCACTTAATAAAATTTCAAAACAATATCTCTTATGACCTTTCCATTCAGTTTTCTTATCGTTCCACACATGTGACTACGCTTCTCTATTTTCAAATTTTTAATCTCTTTTTTGGGTCCCGGGAACCAAACATTTTGAAATCTTCAAAACTTAAGACTACGTTCAAATGTTAATTAAAATTCTCTTTAGTAAAATTATCTCTTTTCCACGTGAATTTTTGCGATTTCATAAAAAATTTCAACCACTTTTTGTGCTCTTAAAATCTTTTCATTTGCGACGTCAGGGTCCAAAAAGTGGGTGGAAATTTTGGTTAAATCGCAAAAATTCACGTATGGTATCAACTTTTCGAGAATTTTTAAGTAACATCTGAGTACAGCGTTAAGTTTTGGAAATTACAAAATTTTGGAACACCAAGTGCCTAAAAAAAGGTATCAAAATTTTGAAAACGTTTGCGAAAATTCAGCAGGTATCGGACAACAGAATCTAACCCAAATCCAAATGTATCGAATTTTCAGTGTTTAGTGTATGACTGTGTGTTCTAGAACTGCTACATTACTAAAGCAATAGTAGAGTAATCGTTTTTATTTTAATTTTTTCCATAATTGAAAAACTAGTATCGAAATTTGTGTAATAATAAATGAATGTCCTTCGTTCAAAACTGTGAGCGAGTTCTGCAGCTCAGAGAGTGGATGACTGAAGGAAGACAAACTTAAGAATATTAATTTTGAAGTTGAGAAATTTGCACTATACGCTACACGCACTCCCACAATATTATCTTCTTTGTTACGTGTTTGCCGGCACCACTTATAAACTTTATTACACGCGCGATTATGTGGAAACCTTATTCTCATAATAATGCTGCTACTCACGATAGTATTACATAATTACATAAACCAATTAAACTTCCCCAAAACACGGTAATACGTGTTACCACTTGAAATACAATACAGTGCAAATTACATAGCTAAAATGTGTGTGTGTGTGTGTGCGTGTAAAATATACCATAACTACGAGGTTGGTTGATGTAATCACTTCGAGAAGGGTCTACGCCCCCCCTCCCACCACGTACAAAATCAATACCCTTCACTGACACTTTTGGTCTGCACAAATTATTCCCCTTATTTGGACCATATTAGTTGTAAATAATGTTTTAATAACGGCGAGTGCTGGTTGTAATGTTGTATAACGTCTGTCACGGAAATACGTATGGCGGATATACAGACTTCTCGCCTTATTACTGAATTAAGTTAGGTTACACTTAATGTACACTTATCGCAACGAGACTAGCATTGTTTAATATACAGTCTCGTCTTCTGTGTGTGTGTGTGTGTGTGTGTGTGCTCGCGCTGGGGGGAGGAGAGAGAGAGAGAGAGAGAGAGAGAGAGAGAGAGAGAGAGAGAGAGAGAGAGAGAGAGAGAGAGAGACGGTCTTAAACTATGACAGAAAGCAGCCTACATGAACTGAATTCGCGTCAGATAAACAACGATTCTGGAAAATACAACTTGTTTAAGAGCTCGTAATTGAAAGTGTCTTTAATGGGTCACGGTGCTGTGTAAGCCTGTTATTTTTATTTATTTATTTATTTTTTTTTTTTGTATCGGCCATCTAAGGACCGCATGCCAATTTCAATTCTTTTATTATTTTCTTTTTCTCCAATATTCTTTCATCTTTTCACTGTATCTCTTCTTCCTGCCTTCGGTCCACTTTGGACCCGGGTTTTTCTCTCTCCTATCCTGGACTCCTTCCATTTTTAACACGTTTGCCCGAAAAAGTCTCTTTCAATTGCTTCTTCTGCATGTATATTATTTTCTTCTAAATTCTTTTGGACTTCTTTAATCCAACTTGATGTTGACTTCTTCTCCCACAGATATTTGAAGATCTGCTTTGTTAACCTATTGTCGTCCATTCTATATAAATGTCCAAAAAATAATAGTCTTCTTTTTCTCATTGTTTCTGTTATATTTTCTATACTTTGATATATTTCATCATTACTTCTTAATTTCCAACCTTCTGAAGTTTTTCGTGGGCCTAATATTTTCCTAATAATTCGTCTTTCCAATATTTCTAGTTTGTCTAAATTATAATTCAAACTAACTGTTATTTTAGATTAACTGTTACTTTAAAGTGAAAATACTGAGTTTTTCTAACAGATAAAACGAGTTAACGTTTTAACTAAAATTCATTCTGATCTAATAACTATAACTTATACAAAAAAAAGACCAGTAGACCAGTCGATTTGGCGCCTGGCCCCGATATTATTCCTGAGGTTCCCGTGAGCATCACAAATCAGGGTGCGTTTTTCACTCGCCAGGTCGACTCGGTCTGTGAAAACGAGTACCAGGGATAACATCCTGGGGGTAACGTAATGTGTGGGGGCGGAACGTAATGCTGGCCACACCACCTTCCTAGTATTCCGAACGGCTTACATAAGACAGCCTACCATGGCTAACTCCTAGCCTTCGCACGCGGTAAAATGGAGCCGTTATTACATACAAAAACAGATACACGACGCCTTCACCTATTACAAAAACACAATTTTTCCATAAATATTATACAGCACTTTCGTCCACGCAGCTCTTCAAAGATTACCGTACTGTAAATATGTACGTTGTACTTTAAAACAAAAAACGATAGAGACGGAGGGATAGAGGGGAGGGAGGGAGAGGGAGAGAGAGAGAGAGAGAGAGAGAGAGAGAGAGAGAGAGAGAGAGAGAGAGAGAGAGAGAGAGAGAGAGAGAGAGAACGTATACTGTCCGCGTCCTCTAATACATCGTTAGCATTAAGTTCAAAATAAATCTTCAAAACAATCCTTAAAGAAACAATTTTCTTACCGAATACGTGCCACGGTTGCTAAAGTCAATCTCACCATCACAGAGCTGAAAACCGTCGTCCTGTTAGAGGAAATTGTCTTCTACGAAAAATAACATCGCCAAAGTAAGTACGTACCCGACAACACAGAGGGCGCGTTAAACGATACTGCGACTCGCCCCGCAATCGTAAGCTAACTATTATTATAAAACTACTAACACAATACGACACCAACGTTTCGCGAAATTACAGGTTTCGGTACCCGACTTACTGGGTTAACTGTGCACGGCCACGCCACCACGTAATACGCACGCCATACAACGTAAATATTTATACAAAATACGCATGCACACGGTGCTGTGATGTGCGCGCGTGTGTGCGTGTGCATTCCTCGCTCCTCGTCGAATGCACGGAACGTGAATAATAAAGCTGCAAAAGTATGGTTACAAAAAAACCTGTTCCACTGATGTTTGTGAAACACCACACAGCGCTTGTACGCGTCAGCGCGAGCTGCAAACAGATGGCACAGCAAGACGGTAGCCATCGGCTTAATGATTTCCTAAACAAAATTCATATTCTCATGTAAATGACTGTGCGGTGGACAAGTGGCTGTCTAATTAGCGACCGACTTCCTAGAAACAAAAACACTGCGTACCGCGGGATTAGTATTGTCTGGCTTTACGAGGATCTCGCTCCTGTCGACTTACAGAGGTGTGCTAAACTAGTATTTGAAAATAACAGGTAAGAACAAAACCGTTCCAAAAAATAACACGCACAAATACCTGTTATTATATACTGATTATACATATACCTGTATTGTATAAAAAAGTATTAACAGTGTTACTTTACACTGTGACTTTATTAAGCTGTAACTGTTTAAAAGAAAGTACGAAACAAGCGAATTAATAGGCCTATCTCCCTTTGGGAATGGGAATGAGTTGCGAAACTCAGGCAATGAAATTTAGAGTGCACGTAATAGCACAACAAATAATGTCAAAAAAATTTACGTGAGATGTGCAGTGAAGTTACAATCATCTCCTCACATTAACAAAAAGTACTATATGGCCTATCAGCCACTCTGTACGTTAAACACAATATAATTCGCTTTTTCAAATTATACCAAGTTGGTGACTAGTATAATAAATAATTTGTTATTATAATGTGTATCTTATATCTGCATAACACACGAGAATAAATGAGAATAAATGTAACGTCAGTATGAATTTTTTTCGTTTATTAAAAACAGCTTCGTCTCTTTGGCACAGAGATATTCTGAACCTCGCTGTTTTGCTTCGTTTCGTACTTATATGGCAATTGGCACATGCGTAGAATCAAGTATTCAGCACCAATAACTGTGACTTTGTACTCGTAATACTCGTTTATTCGTTAGTTGCGTGGGGGGGGGGGTCCGCGACTGTGAACCACGGGTAATTCCCCTTTTCAGTTATCGTTGAATCGGAACAGGTATTTCAACTTTTCAGTCACTGTTATGTCCGTTCCACAAAAATAATTCTGCCAAAATACCTCTTATAAGTATATCGGCCCACCTTTAGTACTCTTTAGGGGTTTTTCAAAGCTCCCGGCTGCAATTCTTCTCCGTGCTTCCTCCTTTTCGCCAAGGTCTTCATTGACAGCAGAACCAAGGTATTGGAAACCATAAACGGCTTCAAAACAGTATTCACCAAACAAGTAATGCCGCTGGAGTTGTGCGTGCTTCTTCCTTCTTGACACCATTGCTTTGGCATTATCTTCATTTTCCCTAAGTTCTACTTTGCGTGCTTCTTTATCCAGTTTACGAAGGCTTCTTTAACACAAAGCAATAATTACAACATCGTCTGCATAGGCGAGTAAACACGTGTCGTTTTACTACAAATAGTCCCACCCTGGTCCACTTCAGCAGCATTCACTATAACCAGAAGGGTATACGCATTGAACATGAGAGAAGCCAGCGGATCATCTCACTGTAGGCCAACTGACGTAAGTACTTACGGCTAACAACATTTATTAAGGCCAAATTATTTTGTTAATTTTGAAATATTAAAAAATAAATATCAGTGTGTTATCAGTAATAAGAATACTAACATTTTCACAAAACTGCCCTTATTTAAGAAGAACGCCGGTACCAGGTTTACTGTATTTTATTCACTCTTGTGTTCTCACGTTCAAGTTTATTATCTACGCGCTCCTTGTCTATATCACATTCCACATACGTCTCCAGTTAACGAAACCAATCTACTTAAGATTTACAGTAAAATCTATATAAAAAAAAAAACAAGAAAGTTAACTCAAAGTTCTGTAAGGTTATGGCAGTCCTCACTCTTTTATACAACAAAGCTGTTTCGTTGTATGGGAGCGAGGCTTGGAAAGTCACAATGGAAATTACCAAGTGTCTGCAGGTCTTCATCAATAGGTGCCTGAGGAAAATACTTCAAATTTTCTGGCCAAACACTGTTTCAAATGAAGATCTCTGGAGGAGGACAAACGGGAAACCCATTGCCACCCAGATCAAAAGGAGAAAATGGAGGTGGATTGGACATACCTTGTGGAAGAATCAAAATGCAATTGAGCGACAAGCCCTCTTTTGGAACACTCCAGGAAGAAGAAGACGAAAAAGACCTAGAATCTCGTGGAGGAGAACCGTCGAGATAGAAGCAGAAAAGGAGGGGAAGTCCTATGGAGAGGACAGAGTCCTCGCCCAAAATAGAGTCCGTTGGCATAGCTTCGTCGAGGTCCTATGCTCTACAGAGAGCGACAGGAGTTAGTAATAGTAGTAGTAATACTAATAATATTAGTAGTAGTAGTAGTTGTTGTTGTTGTTGTTGTAGTAGTAGTACGTCAACAGATATCAAGTTCTACACCAACAGCACCTTTAGCCTCGCTTTACTTTCTAAAGTTGACCAAAACTTCGGCGTAGACCGGCTGTCCTTTCTAGCTGTCAGTTGGATCGGTTGGTCTGGCGTTGAGAGACAAAACAGTTCAACGCTTTAAACATCCCTCTGATAAAATCTCACCATGTGAATTCCCGAATCATTATGCAAGAAACAGAAGATAACTTACAGAGTGCCATTCACAAATTGAGCCATCACATTGCTCAATATAATTTGAATATATCTATTATAAAACAATATATCTATATATAAAACAAAAGTAATGGCTTTCAAAGGTAAACATCCATAAGATCAAAAATTATAATCAATGATAAAGTGCTGGAGCAAATATCCCACCTTGAATACCTAGGATGTGATATTACATATCAATTTGACGAGGACATCGAGAGAAAGATAAACAGAATTCAGGCGATTTGTGATACTATTAATGGAACTTCAGGAAGAAAACGAGAAAGGTAACTCAATTGAAGTTCTGTAAGGTTATGGCAGTCCCCACTCTTTTATACGGTTCCCAAACATGGGTAAAAAAAAAGACACAAGACATATACAAGCTGCGGAGACGAACTTCTTGAGATACGTAAAGGGACGTACACGAAACGACGTGATAACACTTGAATTGGGTATATTCTCTGTAAATGCAAGAATCGAGGAATGCAAGCTGAGATGGACTGAACATACGGGTAGGATGGAAGCCAAAAAGGCTACCTCAACAAGTTTTACAATATGCGCCTAAAGGGAAAAAACCGATGTGGGAAGACCACGCAAAAGATGGCTTGAAAACAGGAACCGGAACAGGTGTTTCGCCTAATACTCGAATGAAGATGAAGTATGACGACACTCGAACAAAGAAAATCGTTTTACTCAGAAATTACAGAAACAGAGCTCTACAACGCACACGCGCGAATGAACTTGTCGATGGAACGATGGTCACATGCTTCCCACGACCACGGTTCATCGTCAGTAGGAACCCAAAGCTTACAATTTCGCAACCAAATCTGTTCCTCACTGGCCTGACGCAGCTCCATACCGCTGGGCAATGATTATGCCAATGGGTGTAAGACACGAAAGCACAAGATTCGACCGTCTCAGCGATCGGATGGATACATAACTAACTGCCAATACAGTACTTGTTCAACTTTCTCCGTCAATTTAACATCTACTTCGCTAGATTATTTTATATAAAAAAGTTCGATTAAAATTTCGCTATGTGAGTTTGAAACAGTAGACGTTACGGCTGGGTCCGAGGGATCGTGACCTCTCCCAACGTTTGAGAGATACAATATTAAAATTCACAGATTTGTGGAAAGCTAAAAACAAATCACTACCGACAGGCGTGAACTGGTTATCGTCCCGACACTAACCGCAACCGAACGTTAAACGAAAAGTTTTACTTGAATTTAACACGTACTCTAAAGTTTCAAGACGTCGCCAAAATTCAAAATCATGGCCGTTTCAGCGCTCACGGTCTCGAACGTCTGTTAGAATCTGATATAAACAGAGGAACGTTTCCACCTACGTAAACTGTAACCTACACGGCATTATAAGTTGGAACATTCTAAATGTTTTAAACATTTGCAGTAATAGATTTTATGAAAAACACTCGACGAATCACATGAAAAATTAACACTCTAAAACAATGTACGTAATGCATTATATTTTTGTAACACTGAGGAAACGTCAACTTTAAACAATTCAACTTTTTAATTTTATTCTGGTGTTTAATCCATTCTCCCAACCGTCCTGTCAATACCAATATTTGACTACAAAGTAAACCACGTACGCCCATTTATATATGACGTCCGTCTAACAGTGACGTAGGCCTATCTAAAATTTAGTTTTGGGGCGGGGGTCCGGGGTCTGATCAGCTTCATACAAAAGAAAAAAACAAATCAGGAGCTTGGAGGAGAAAGGGCGAATTAAAAATTGATTGTTTTTTTTTTTTTATAAACTGGAAAGAAAAAAATTGATCTTCAGCAAGTTATCAACAACTAAACTGACATGCATTGCTCAATACTACATTTTTTACACAGCAGTATGTTATGTGATAAGAATTTTTTATTAATATCTAGTGTTAAGTATACCCAGTCATCGACATTTCGAATTTTCATTCGATTAATTTAAATATTAGAATAATCTTAAAATTTTTTGTTTTTATATTATTTTTTTATTTTACTTATCATTAATTATTTAAAAATAAAAGTGTAAACTAATTAGAATCTACGTTTTTTATTTCCATGTTCCATAAGGAAATGGAAGTATGGTCATGGCGAAAAAAATCGTGTTCGAGATAATGGCAGATGCTGATTGTACTACCATCAAAACATGAAAAAAAGTCATTTTTCGAAAAGTGTGTGTGTGTGTGTGTGTGTGTGTGCGTATAGAATTTTTTCTATGGCATACGAAAACAGCCGTAAATTCAAAAAACAATTTTTTGCATACAGTCCTGAATTGTACAGGACTCGAGGCCTATTGATTTTGGTGAAGATCGGTTAAGGAGAAGGGGTAGTTTACCTGCAACGTTTTACGTTTTAACAAGAGTAAAGTGCTTAATTTTGATAAATAAAGTATCCTGAAAAGAACGTCATAATAATCCACTGTAGAAAGGTAAATGAAATATCTATAAATGAAAAGGGTAGTTGAAGGGGGAGGGGGTAATTTTTTTATAAATTAAAATATTAGTTGATGATGGAGGAAGTAAATTTTATAAGTTTTATATGTGTAATACGTTATTGACAACAAAGAAGTAGTTTCTATGGAAACATTTCATTTCACTTTACCAAAATTCTATATTTTTCATTGTAATTTAAATCATGTGTGAGAGAAATATATCGTTCGTGGCAGGCAAGCATATCTCAATTATGTAATGTTTACGTTTCCATTTTATTATTATGATTACCGCAAAAAAAAGGCAGGCAACACACACACACACAATTCGCGTTATTTCTGGCCTCACTCATATTTATTTTCTTACATTTGCACGCTTTTTAAATGGAAAGTGCCGAAATCCACACCAGCACAACGCGTGCAAACCGAAAAAGTGTCCAGCGTGGATAGAGATTTGCTTCCTGTGGATCGCTGGGCAGTGTAACTGCACGTGTTTACAGAGGAACGGTTCATAGACACACTTTTCGTCTTTAGACTTTAGACTACACTTCGAATGAACCCTCTGCAAGATGCTCAGGGTCCATGAGTGACTTCAGAGCGCTTTGGAGGAGGGATGATTATCTGCGTAGTTCGGTTTCTTTATAAGAATAAAGTAAGCCTACCTAATTTTTATGGATAAAGTGACTGAAAATAACATTATATTAAACGACTACCCCATAATAACAAAAATCGGTATGGAGAACCATACATGACTTCCATGTTCTAAGATTTATATTTAAAATCATATTCGAAATGAAATATTTCCATAGAAACTGCGTCTTTCTACTTATTGCTTCAGCCTTAAACCACAGTACGGTGGTCACTAACGTATACCACCTCACGTTTTCGCACTCGATTTTCACTGAGATGGAAGTCGATGGCACTGCCGAAAAGTCTGGTTTTGCAGAAAACATTGGACTACGGCTAAACAGCCCGGGAAGGAATTCTAACAAAGAACTACTTCTTTGTTGCCGATAACGTAGTACACATAAAAAATTCTCCCCTCCCCTTCAACTATTATTTAAAAAAAAAAATAAATAACCCTAACCCTGTTCACCTAACCTCTTCATTTATAGATATTTCATCTACGTTTCTACAGTGGATTATTATGAGCTTCTTATCAAGATACTTTATTTATCAAAATTAAGTACTTTACTCTTGTTAAAACATAAAACGTTGCAGGTAAACTACCCCTTTCTCTAAACCGATCTTCACCAATATCAATAGACCTTCAGTCCTCTACAATGCAGGGATGCATGCAAAAAAATATTTGATTCTGTTTCAATTTGCGGCAGTTATCGTTCGTCATGAAAACATTTCTCTTGTTACAACATAACATGTTTCTGGTAAACTACCCCTTTCCCTTTACCGATCTTCACTAAAATCAACAGGCCTTGAGTTCTCTACAATTTAGGAACGTATGCAAAAAATTATTTGATTCTGTTTGAATTTACGGCAGTTATCGTTCGTCATAGAAAAAATTACCCTTGTTAAAACATAAAAAGTTGCAGGTAAACTACCCCTTTCTCTAAACCGATCTTCACCAAAATCAATAGACCTTCAGTCCTCTACAATTCAGGGCTGTATGCAAAAGATTATTTGATTCTGTTTGAATTTGCGCCTCTTATCGTTTGCCATAGTAAATACCCTTGTTAAAATATAAAACGTTGCAGGTAAACTACCCCTTTCCCTTAACCGATCTTCAACAAAATCAACAGACCTTGAGTTCTGTATAATTCAAAAAGGTATGCAGAAGAGTAGTTGATTCTGTTTGAATTTGCGGCTCTTATCGCTTGCCATAGAAAAAATTACCCTTGATTAAAAAAAAAAAACCGTTGCTGGTAAACTACCCCTTTCCCTTAACCGATCTTCACCAAAAACAATAGGTTAACTCTGGAAATCAGGGCAAATCAGAATCTGCAATAATCTCGAACACGATTTATTTTGCCATCACCATACTTCCATTTCCTTAAGGAACATGGAAGTAAAAATATCTATAAATAGTGAAATTAGTTTGAGGGTGGGTGATATTTTTTACTTCCATGTTCTTTATAAATTACCGAACCGAATTCAAGTAAATTATTTTAAACATAAATATTACAACATGGAAGTCATGTATGGTTCTCCATACCGATTTTACTTCCATGTTCCTTAAGGAAATGGAAGTATGGTGATGGCAAAAAAAATCGTGTTCCAGATTATTGCTGATTCTGATTGTACTACACTCAAAACATGAAAAAAAGTCGTTTTTCGAAAAGTGTCTGTGGATGTGTCTGTAGATTTTTTTTCTATGGCAAACGATAACAGCCGCAAATTCAAACAGAATCAAATAATTTTTGCATACAGCCCTGATTTGTAGAGTACTCACGACCTGTTGTTTTTGGTGAAGATCGGTTGAGGGAAAGGGGTAGGTTTACCTGCAACGGTTTTTTTTATCAAGGGTAATTTTGTTTGTTTGGCAAACGATAACCGCAAATTCAAACAGAATCAAATAATGTTTCGCATACAGCCCTGAATTGTAGAGTTCTCAAGATCTGTTGATTTTGGTAAAGATCGGTTAAGGGAAAGGGGTAGTTTACCTGCAACGTTTTATGTTTTAACAAGGGTATTTTTTATGGCAAACGATAACAGCCGCAAATTCAAACATAATCAAATAATGTTTTGCATACTGACCTGAATTGTAGAGTTCTCAAGACCCTTTGTTTTTGGTGAAGATCGGTTAAGGGAAAGGGGTAGTTTACCTGCAACGTTTTATGTTTAAAAAGGGTATTTTCTATGGCAAACGATAAGAGCCGCAAATTCAAACAGAATCAAATACGTTTTTGCATACAGCCCTGATTTCTTGAGTACTAAAGACCTATTGTTTTTGGTGAAGATCGGTTAAGGAAATAGGGTAGTTTACCTGCAACATTTGATGTTTTATCAAGGGTAATTTTGTTTATGACGAACGAAAACTGCCGTACATTAAAACAGAATCAACTACTCTTCTGCATACCTTTTTGAATTATACAGAACTCAAGGTCTGTTGATTTTGTTGAAGATCGGTTAAGGGAAAGGGGTAGTTTACCTGCAACGTTTTATGTTTCAACATGGGTATTTTTTCTATGACGAACGATAACTGCCGTAAATTCAAAGAGAGTCAAATAATGTTTTGCATACAGCCCTGAACTGTAGAGTTCTCAAGACCTATTGTTTTTGGTGAAGATCGGTTAATGGAATAGTGTAGTTTACCAGCAACGTTTTATGTTTTATCAAGGGTGTTTTCTATGGCAAACGATAAGAGCCGCAAATTCACACAGAATCAAATAATTGTTTGCATACAGGCCTGAATTGTAGATTACTCAAGACCTGTCGTTTTTGGTGAGGATCGGTTAAGGGAAAGGGGTAGTTTACCTGGAACGGTTTTTTATCAAGGGTAATTTTACTTCCATATTCCTTAAGGAATGGAAGTATGGTGATGGCAAAAAAAATCGTGTTCGAGATTATTGCAGATTCTGATTCTACTACACTCAAAACATGAAAAAAAGTCGTTTTCCGAAAAGTGTCTGTGTGTCTGTCTGTCTGTCTGTCTGTAGATTTTTTTTCTATGGCAAACGATAACGCCGCAAATTCAAACAGAATCAAATAATTTTTTGCATACAGCCCTGATTTGTAGAGTACTCGCGACCTATTGGTTTTGGTGAAGATCGGTTGAGGGAAAGGGGTAGTTTACCTGCAACGGTTTTTTTTTTAGCAAGGGTAATTTTGTTTGTTTGGCAAACGATAACAGCCGCAAATTCAAACAGAATCAAATAATGTTTCGCATACAGCCCTGAATTGTAGAGTTCTCAAGACCTATTGTTTTTGGTGAAGATCGGTTGAGGGAAAGGGGTAGTTTACCTGCAACGTTTTATGTTTTAACAAGGGTATTTCCTATGGCAAACGATAACAGCCGCAAATTCAAACAGAATCAAAAGATTATTTGCATACAGCCCTAAATTGTAGAGTTCTCAAGACCTATTGTTTTTGGTGAAGATCGGTTGAGGGAAAGGGGTAGTTTACCTGCAACGTTTTTTTAACAAGGGTATTTTCTATGGCAAACGATAACAGCCGCAAATTCAAACAGAATCAAATAATGTTTTGCATACAGCCCTGATTTGTAGAGTACTCAAGACCTATTGTTTTTGGTGAAGATCGGTTAAGGGGAAGGGGTAGTTTACCTGCAACGTTTTTTTATCAAGCGTATTTTCTATGGCAAACGATAACAGCCGCAAATTCAAACAGAATCAAATAATTTTTTGCATACGTCCCTGAATTGTAGAGGTCTCAAGGGCTTTCGATTTTGGTGAAGATCGGTTAAGGGGAAGGGGTAGTTTACCTGCAACCTTTTACGTTTTAACAAGAGTAAAATACTTGAAAATTTATTTAAACTTTTTGAAACAATGGTAATTGTTAAAAATAAAATAATTTTGTTGCCAGGCAATAAAATTATAATTTTTTCATTTTAATGTAATATAATATTTTTCATTTAATACAGCAACAAAAAGGCAGGTAAGACACAGCCTGGCTGTTTGGCTGAAAATGATTTTAAATATAAATATTACAACATGGAAGTCATGTATGGTTCTCCATACCGATTTTACTTCCATGTTCCTTAAGGAAATGGAAGTATGGTGATGGCAAAAAAAATCGTGTTCCAGATTATTGCTGATTCTGATTGTACTACACTCAAAACATGAAAAAAAGTCGTTTTTCGAAAAGTGTCTGTGGATGTGTCTGTAGATTTTTTTTCTATGGCAAACGATAACAGCCGCAAATTCAAACAGAATCAAATAATTTTTGCATACAGCCCTGATTTGTAGAGTACTCACGACCTGTTGTTTTTGGTGAAGATCGGTTGAGGGAAAGGGGTAGGTTTACCTGCAACGGTTTTTTTTATCAAGGGTAATTTTGTTTGTTTGGCAAACGATAACCGCAAATTCAAACAGAATCAAATAATGTTTCGCATACAGCCCTGAATTGTAGAGTTCTCAAGATCTGTTGATTTTGGTAAAGATCGGTTAAGGGAAAGGGGTAGTTTACCTGCAACGTTTTATGTTTTAACAAGGGTATTTTTTATGGCAAACGATAACAGCCGCAAATTCAAACATAATCAAATAATGTTTTGCATACTGACCTGAATTGTAGAGTTCTCAAGACCCTTTGTTTTTGGTGAAGATCGGTTAAGGGAAAGGGGTAGTTTACCTGCAACGTTTTATGTTTAAAAAGGGTATTTTCTATGGCAAACGATAAGAGCCGCAAATTCAAACAGAATCAAATACGTTTTTGCATACAGCCCTGATTTCTTGAGTACTAAAGACCTATTGTTTTTGGTGAAGATCGGTTAAGGAAATAGGGTAGTTTACCTGCAACATTTGATGTTTTATCAAGGGTAATTTTGTTTATGACGAACGAAAACTGCCGTACATTAAAACAGAATCAACTACTCTTCTGCATACCTTTTTGAATTATACAGAACTCAAGGTCTGTTGATTTTGTTGAAGATCGGTTAAGGGAAAGGGGTAGTTTACCTGCAACGTTTTATGTTTCAACATGGGTATTTTTTCTATGACGAACGATAACTGCCGTAAATTCAAAGAGAGTCAAATAATGTTTTGCATACAGCCCTGAACTGTAGAGTTCTCAAGACCTATTGTTTTTGGTGAAGATCGGTTAATGGAATAGTGTAGTTTACCAGCAACGTTTTATGTTTTATCAAGGGTGTTTTCTATGGCAAACGATAAGAGCCGCAAATTCACACAGAATCAAATAATTGTTTGCATACAGGCCTGAATTGTAGATTACTCAAGACCTGTCGTTTTTGGTGAGGATCGGTTAAGGGAAAGGGGTAGTTTACCTGGAACGGTTTTTTATCAAGGGTAATTTTACTTCCATATTCCTTAAGGAATGGAAGTATGGTGATGGCAAAAAAAATCGTGTTCGAGATTATTGCAGATTCTGATTCTACTACACTCAAAACATGAAAAAAAGTCGTTTTCCGAAAAGTGTCTGTGTGTCTGTCTGTCTGTCTGTCTGTCTGTCTATAGATTTTTTTTCTATGGCAAACGATAACGCCGCAAATTCAAACAGAATCAAATAATTTTTTGCATACAGCCCTGATTTGTAGAGTACTCGCGACCTATTGTTTTTGGTGAAGATCGGTTGAGGGAAAGGGGTAGTTTACCTGCAACGGTTTTTTTTTTAGCAAGGGTAATTTTGTTTGTTTGGCAAACGATAACAGCCGCAAATTCAAACAGAATCAAATAATGTTTCGCATACAGCCCTGAATTGTAGAGTTCTCAAGACCTATTGTTTTTGGTGAAGATCGGTTGAGGGAAAGGGGTAGTTTACCTGCAACGTTTTATGTTTTAACAAGGGTATTTCCTATGGCAAACGATAACAGCCGCAAATTCAAACAGAATCAAAAGATTATTTGCATACAGCCCTAAATTGTAGAGTTCTCAAGACCTATTGTTTTTGGTGAAGATCGGTTGAGGGAAAGGGGTAGTTTACCTGCAACGTTTTTTTAACAAGGGTATTTTCTATGGCAAACGATAACAGCCGCAAATTCAAACAGAATCAAATAATGTTTTGCATACAGCCCTGATTTGTAGAGTACTCAAGACCTATTGTTTTTGGTGAAGATCGGTTAAGGGGAAGGGGTAGTTTACCTGCAACGTTTTTTTATCAAGCGTATTTTCTATGGCAAACGATAACAGCCGCAAATTCAAACAGAATCAAATAATTTTTTGCATACGTCCCTGAATTGTAGAGGTCTCAAGGGCTTTCGATTTTGGTGAAGATCGGTTAAGGGGAAGGGGTAGTTTACCTGCAACCTTTTACGTTTTAACAAGAGTAAAATACTTGAAAATTTATTTAAACTTTTTGAAACAATGGTAATTGTTAAAAATAAAATAATTTTGTTGCCAGGCAATAAAATTATAATTTTTTCATTTTAATGTAATATAATATTTTTCATTTAATACAGCAATAAAAAGGCAGGTAAGACACAGCCTGGCTGTTTGGCTGAAAATGATTTTAAATATAAATATTACAACATGGAAGTCATGTATGGTTCTCCATACCGATATTTTACTTCCATATTCCTTAAGGAAATGGAAGTATGGTGATGGCAAAAAAAATCGTGTTCGAGATTATTGCAGATTCTGATTGTACTACACTCAAAACATGAAAAAAAGTCGTTTTCCGAAAAGTGTCTGTGTGTCTGTCTGTCTGTCTGTGTGTCTGTCTGTCTTAGATTTTTTTTCTATGGCAAACGATAACTGCCGCAAATTCAAACAGAATCAAATAATTTTTTGCATGCAGCCCTGATTTGCAGAGTACTCGCGACCTATTGTTTTTGGTGAAGATCGGTTGAGGGAAAGGGGTAGTTTACCTGCAACGGTTTTTTTTTAGCAAGGGTAATTTTGTTCGGCAAACGATAACAGCCGCAAATTCATACAGAATGAAATAATGTTTCGCATACAGTCCTGAATTGTAGAGTTCTCAAGGTCTTTTGATTTTGGTGAAGATCGGTTAAGGGAAAGGGGTAGTTTACCTGTAACGTTTTATGTTTTAACAAGGGTATTTCTTATGGCAAACGATAACAGCCGCAAATTCAAACAGAATCAAAAGATTATTTGCATACAGCCCTAAATTGTAGAGTTCTCAAGACCTATTGTTTTTGGTGAAGATCGGTTGAGGGAAAGGGGTAGTTTACCTGCAACGTTTTTTTAAAAAGGGTATTTTCTATGGCAAACGATAACAGCCGCAAATTCAAACAGAATCAAATAATGTTTTGCGTACAGCCCTGATTTGTAGAGTACTCAAGACCTGTTGTTTCTGGTGAAGATCGGTTAAGGGAAAGGGGTAGTTTACCTGTAACGTTTTATGTTTTAACAAGGGTATTTCCTATGGCAAACGATAACAGCCGCAAATTCAAACAGAATCAAAAGATTATTTGCATACAGCCCTAAATTGTAGAGTTCTCAAGACCTATTGTTTTTGGTGAAGATCGGTTGAGGTAAAGGGGTAGTTTACCTGCAACGTTTTTTTAACAAGGGTATTTTCTATGGCAAACGATAACAGCCGCAAATTCAAACAGAATCAAATAATGTTTTGCATACAGCCCTGATTTGTAGAGTACTCAAGACCTATTGTTTTTGGTGAAGATCGGTTAAGGGGAAGGGGTAGTTTACCTGCAACGTTTTTTTATCAAACGTATTTTCTATGGCAAACGATAGCAGCCGCAAATTCAAACAGAACAAATAATTTTTAGCATACGTCCCTGAATTGTAGAGGCCTCAATGACTTTCGATTTTGGTGAAGATCGGTTAAGGGGAAGGGGTAGTTTACCAGCAACCTTTTACGTTTTAACAAGAGTAAAGTACTTGAAAATTTATTTAAACTTTTTGAAATAATGGTAATTGTTAAAAATAAAATAATTTTGTTGCCAGGCAATAAAATTATAATTTTTTCATTTTAATGTAATATAATATTTTTCATTTAACACAGCAATAAAAAGGCAGGTAAGACACAGCCTGGCTGTTTGGGTGAAAATGATTTTAAATATAAATCTTAGAATATGGAAGTCATGTATGGTTCTCCATACCGATATTTTTCTATGGTAAACGATAATAGCCGCAAATTCAAACAGAATCAAATGATGTTTTGCATACAGCCCTGTATTGTAGAGTTCTCAATACCTATTGGTGTTGGTGAAGATCGGTTAAGGGAAAGGGGTAGTTTATGTTTTAAAAAGGGTAATTTTTTTTATGACGAACGATAACTGCCGAAAATTCAAAGAGAATCAAATAATTTTTTGCACCCTTTCCTGAGTTGCAGAGAGTTCAAGGACTATTGATTTTGGTGAAGATCGGTTAAGGGAAAGGGGTAGTTTACCTGCAACATTTTATGTTGTAACAAGAGAAATGTTTCCATGACGAACGATAACTGCCGCACATTCAAACAGAATCAAATATTTTTTTGCATGCATCCCTGAATTTAGAGGACGGAAGGTCTATTGATTTTGGAGAAGATCGGTTAAGAGAAAGACGTAGTTTACCTGAAACATTTTATGATTTAACAAGAGTAAAGTACTTAATTTTTATAAATAAAGTATCTTGATAAGAAGCTGATAGTAATCCACTGTAGAAACGTAGATGAAATATCTATAAATGAAGAGGTTAGGTGAACGGGGTGGGGGTAATTTTCTATTATTAAAAATTATAGTTGATGGTGGAGTGGAGAATTTTTGATATGTGTACTACGTTATCGGCAACAAAGAAGTAGTTTTTTGTTAAAATTGCTTCCCGGGCTCTTTAGCCGTAGTCCAATGTTTTCTGCAAAACCAGACTTTTCGGCAGTGCCATCGACTGCCATCATCGGTGAAAATCGAGTGCGAAAACGTGAGGTGGTATACGTTAGTGACCACAGTACTGTGGTTAATGCTGAAGCAATAAGTAGAAAGACGCAATTTCTATGGAAATATTTCATTTCGAATATGATTTTAAATATAAATCTTAGAACATGGAAGTCATGTATGGTTCTCCATACCGATATTTTAATACTGAAATACATATTCGCCCTTTATATCCTGAGAGTATTCACAAACTTTAAATGCGATTTCCCAACACCATGATTTTGATATTCGCCCTTTCTACTCCCAGCTCCTGAAATTAAGACTGATCAACATTAGTAACTTTAAAGTGGCAGAAAAACGCATGATAACATCTTGAAATCAGTTCCATTGAAGTAAACGGTAACAAGACAATAAAAATACGTGTTATTGAAACATTGTTAAAAGAGAGATAATTTATTGCATGAATTGATTTTCGTATATTTCATATTTCAAACGTAGGCTATACCCTAATGGCGAATAATAAACCTGTTTGTATATTTAAAAAGGAGTTACTACTATAGGGCCTATTAGCGTACAAAGCTGAAAAAAAATAAACAGCCTACAAATTATGAGATTAACAAAATTTGTCAACTTTTTCGGTCCCGTTCGCCCCCCCCCCCGTAAATACGCCCCTACCTTCAAATCTAAACCTTGCTACACTTTTAATCCTAATTTATAATCTACGACGAGATAATTATGACATTATTATTATTATTATTATTATTATCACAACAATTTATTAATTTAATATAAGTACGCTACATTCGATCTAGTAATGGCATAACGTGGGGGGCGAAGAGTATCAATTTCATTAACAAGATGACGTCAGCTACAAACATTATTTCCGCCAATATTTCCGCGACTAACGAAGAAACGGATCGTTTCTTTCTTACAATTAGAAGCCTACAACCCGAAGTACGCGATACAGCTAAAGCCCCCGAAGGCAAACGTTGTGTCCACACGTCGTCATGTTACCCAAGCGAATTGTCCGCAGATATTTAGGGATAGGGCATCATCACTAAACTTCAATAACACGCGTCTAAATTTCCTTACAGAAAATATCGGTATGGAGAACCGTACACGACTTCCATGTTCTAAGATTTATATTTAAAATCATTTTCGAAATGAAATATTTCCATAGGAACTACTTCTTCCTTCAGCCTTAACCACAGTACTGTAGTCACCAACGTATACCACCTCACGTTAACGCATTCGATTTTCACTGACGATGGCAGTCGATGGCACTGTCGAAACGTCTGGTTTTGCAGAAAACATTGACCACGGCCAAAGAGCCCGGGAAGGAATTTTAACAACAAACTACTTCTTTGTTGCCGATAACGTAGTACAAATATAAAAAATTATCCCCTCCCCTACAACTATCATTTTCATTTATAGAAAATTACCCCCTCCCCCTTCAACTACCCTTTTTATTTATAGATATTTCATCTACATTTCTACAGTGGATTATTATGACCATCTTTTCATGATACTTTATTTATCAAATTTAAGTACTTTACTCTTGTTAAAACATACAACGTTGCAGGTAAACTACTCCTTCCCCTTAACCGATCTTCACCAAAATCTATAGGCCTTCAGTCCTCCACAACTCAGGCACATATAGCAAAAATTATTTGATTCTGTTTGAATTTGCGGCAGTTACCGTTCGCCATAGAAAAAATTCCACGCACAACACACACACACACACACACACACACACACACACACACACACACACACACACACACACACACACACACACACACACACACAGCCCTTATCTCGAACACGATTTTTTCGCCATCACCATACTTCCATTTCCTTATTTTCCATTTCCATTGTTTTTAGTCTTCAACAACGGGCGTGAGCTCTTTAAATTTCAGTATACGCTCGAACGTAAGGAGGGAATTCAGTATTCAAAAAAGTTTTCGTAACATAAAATTAAACCCTTATTAAATTAGAAGCGACCGTCGACCAACAAATGCTTATCGAGGATCGGACAATAGGTAGAGACACAATTTGTGTCGACGTTCCGACAGTAGGCCCTACTTATTATTATCATCATCAGGACCTGTGTATGGACAACAGAGAAATAAACAAACTTACAAACACAACAATATTAATTGACTGAATGAATGTGTTTGTGTTTTTTAAACCCGCAAAATAATTACTATTATTACATAATTATTTACTTTAACAGTCAGACGTAGCATAATTATAATATTCAGAAAACATTATAGGCCTAATAATACAATGTTACAATTTATATACCGATAATATAATAATCGCTTATTTATAATTATAAATACTTATAGATGTATTTTTAATTGTATGTAATTGAAATTAGTACACAAACTGAATACAGAGTGTAGGAATGTTTTAGCGAGGATCGGTCAATAACATCCATACGCTCTGTAACATATTTTTTTTACGTATTGCTATCTGTGCTAATTCCAATCACATTCAATTATAAGTGCATCTATAATTATTTATTATTATTATTATTATTATGAGATTATTATAGTATCAGCGTATTAAATTATGATATTGTATTAATAATGTTTTCAGAATATTATAATTATGCCCATCTATTTAAGTGAAACGGTATGTAATAATAGTAATTATTCTGCTGATGTAAAACACACTTGCACACACACAAACACGTTCAATCGATTAACTGATCTGTTTGGTAACTGTTTGATTATTTCTCTGTTGTCCATAAAAGGGTCCTCATGATGACAATAAATATTGTCGAACTTTCGACACAAATGTTAAAATTTTGTCTATACTTACTGATCGATCCTCGCTAAACCTTCCATCGATAAACAAAAAATTAAACAATTACTGGAATCTGCGTACGCTAAATATGCATCCTTTTTTTGCGGAGGTAGATCCTCCTATTTGGATCGTAAGGGCACTCGTAACCGGTAAATCGACCGAAAAAGCGATTTTTTATTTTTGTATTGAAAAAATCTTCAATATTTTCTGAGTTATTTGATACCAAAGTGTTATGTGAGTATGCCTACTAATACATTTTGTTGTGATGAAAAAAAACTGAGATCGTAGGCAAAGTTCTGTTAAAACTGCTGATAATGTTACCATTTTTTTTTTTTTTACAAATCTGTAACTCTCTTATAACAAACCGTAGAGACATGCGTTTTTACCTTTGGAAAGACAATTTCAAGAAACATTCACTACCAATGTCTGTAATGTATGTTATAAAGCCAAGATTTGCTGATCTGAGTCATCCTAATTTGTTAAAAAAAAGTCTTTATGGTAGTGCACAGAATGCCAACGAGTCGCTGAACATTTGATCTGGAATAGAATGCCAAAAAAGTATATCTGTTAGACTGGATACTTTGGTTTCGTGCGTACATGACGCTGTGCTGACCTTCAATGAAGGTAACATAAGTAAGTGTTAAGTCTTACAAAAATTAGGGATCAAACTAGGATCAAATATGGATAAGGTAATTAAAAAAATTGAGCTGCAACGAATCCTTGAGGCAGACACAACAGTAGATGAAAAAGATTAGACAGTCGACTAGAAATGTGAAGAGAAAACATAACTGAATTTACATGACTGAAGACCCCGGTTGTGGTGCTGGACTATTTTAAATCTGGTAAAACGATAAAAATCTGTTTTAAAAACTTAAAATGCGTTTTTCTATAAATCTATTTTTGTTTCACATAAATGATCCATTATTTCAAAAACCAAGTGAACTAACCAGCTGAATTTTGTTGTGGCTATTGTGTTAATTGAGATATAAGTACACTACTACAACTATACAGTTTCACTGAAAAATAAAAACGTAAAACATATTAAAAATGCAAATTTTTAGAGCAAAACGTAAAAAATAATAAACAAAGGAAATTGAGACATCTTTATAATTGTGGTGGCGTTTGTAGAATATAATGTGCTTACCTGCGCACTAAAATTTCAGAGATCTATCTTTAGAGGTTCTGATATAACGAGTCTCAAACGTGACGAATTTAACATGGTAAGCGTAGCCGGTTACGGGTAGTCTACCCTTAAAAAATGTTACCCTTAGAGATCAGTATATTCAACTTGGTGACCAACGATTCTGCAGAGGGTATATAGAGCACTTTTTTATATATCGATGCACGTGAAACTACTTTCCATGATTGGAATATTAATTACTAATGTAAAACATAAAACTATTACATACATTTCTTTCCATCTATACATTCAAGAGTTTGTTCGTAGTGCTTCGATTTAACCTACACAAAATTTGACCCGGACGGTATTAAACAATATTAAGGGTTTCGTCCATGGCTGCTGTATTAATTTCGTACCGTCACTTACTATAACGAGATTGTAAATAACTACTATGAACGTTTTATTTTCATATGCAGACATTTTCTTTCTAAAATCGTACGGAACGGTGCTAAATCAATGTTCTATATCATGAGTAGTTTTCGTTTAGGTTAACTGTTGAAACTAAACCAGATAAATATGTTAGTTTATTGACACGTGCACTTACACATTTTTAAGTGGAAGCCCGTATCTGACGAGGAGCCAGAACAAGACGACAGGTATAGTCACGGCATTAGATCAGTATTGTCTGTGGACCCCAAAAGCAAAGAGACCACCAAGCTGGATTCAAAGCACTGTTTAATTTAACGGTTCAACGTTTGAACTAACAATAACTGTTAAAAAAAGTAATCTCCTTACCCCCGTGAAATCGAACCAAACTACAGTGGAACTTGCTTAAAACGAGATTCAAGGGACCGGACAAATGTGCTCGTTAAAACCGGGTGCTCGCTACATCCGCGTTGTCGACTCGCAAGTTTCAGAGCCCCATAGGGTGACTATGCTTTTTGAGATGGCAGAGTAAATGGTCTGGCTTTAAAATTCATCACTTAGCTTCAAAGTCTACATGCCAAAAGTTCTGCTCTTCTGGACTGGAGCATAGGAATTCGTATCGTAAACCCTTAGGCCTATCACTCAAAACTGGTGAATATGTATCGCTGCAACCATGGCATCCTCTATTGTTCTGGTGGTGACTGACGTATAGCGAAGTTCGTTTCGAGGAAGCATCAATTATTTCATTACAATACTAATCGATGTAAAACACGTAGGCCTACAGTGGAACTTGTTTATAACGAGAATCAAGGAACCGGACAAATGTACTCGTTAAAACCGGGTGCTCGCTACACCCGAGTTGTCGACTCGCAAGCCATAATTTTTATACCGTAATTATCGAACACACAACAAAAAAGTCTACTATAGAAGAGGCTTTGCACAATGAAATTTTGGACATGTTTTACACTCTACGGTTAAAAGCGAAATTTAGACTGTAAACATTTTTTTAGGCGCTAACATTGTTTGCTGAATATTCGTGTATCGCGCATTCGCGAAATATCGTAAAATTAATGTGTGTAGTTAAAACTTACCAAAAATCAGCCGGCTATCTGGCAGAAAACGCAAAACTTTCCATGCCACATGTACAATATTTATTTTTAAATTACACGAAAATTCACTCTAATTTATTCGTCTTTTTGTTCTTCGTTCTAAATGGAATCGTCAAAATTATATTTCGCACACAAAATTTAATTAACCTTAAAAAAAATTATCTATTTTTGTTCGTTTAGTAATTTTGTATCTGTAAATATCAAAACAGCTTTGAAATTTATTTAAACATTCCACGAATTCATCATTTACATTATCAGTTTCACTAAATTGCGTTAATGATTTTAAACGAATGTTTAAAACGCTGTATTGTAACCATCTGTTTGGGACTTTAACCAATGCACAGATGGTTAAAGTGCTCGATATAACCGTGTCTCTAATGCGTTCCTACTCGTTAAAAGCGAGTTTAATTATCATTACGAAGATACAACACCAAACAAATCTCGTACTTTTACTCGTTACATCCTAGTTCTCGTTATAAGCGATCTCGTTATTCACGAGTTTCACTGTATTTCGAATTTATATGATACTTGTTTTATTTTTAAAGTAATTACATTTATCGCAGTGTTGTAATTATTTTTCTACTGTTGTTTAGTCTACATCAGTGGTCCCCAAACTTTTCAGTACGCGAACCCCAAAAAAAATTAAAAATTTCACGACCCCGCCTAAGTTATGTGAAATAAAACAAACAGTAAATATGATACAAACTCTTATATTTCTATTAAAATGTATTAAAAACAAAATTCTTTTAACTTGCAAAATTATAATATTAACGATGTCAAACATAGTTTAATGTGAACAATGAAGCTGCTTTTGAATAATTAGCTCTGCAGTATTAGGTTTAACGTCTGATAATTTCAATATTTAGTCACTCTCGACATCAAGTTTATTTCTTAACTTTGCCAACCTTGCTATATCTTTCCAGCCACACGTGTCGAAATCCAGCTACTTAGGCGTAAAAACAGCTACACGGAAAAACGTTTTGCTAAGATACAGTGCTTAGGTATACGTGGACTAAAACAGTTCGGCTCACAAACAAATCTGTTACACGACATGATTTAAAAACATTATTAAAGCCATTAATTTGAAAATACTTTTACAATTACAATTAGTTTGAAGCAAAAAAAAAAAAAAAAAAAAAATACTGGAATCTTCTACTAATTATTTTAAGATTCTAAAATTTAGATTTAGACTATAACAAATCGAAGAAAATTATGGTATATTCTATTTTGTCTTAAAAGTGTCCGCGGACCCCACTTTGGGAACCACTGGTCTACATTATTTGTTAATCTAAAATGTGCTAACGTGTAGTACACGCGTAAGATACGCGTCCGTCGGGGATGTTACAGGTGTCACAACTATCGTTGTTTGGAACCGAAATTATTACACGGTTCGTCAGACTTCAGGTAGATTACGGTTACGGCTGATAACAGTAAAAGATTTAAGTTCGTGAAGAATTTCAATTCGCTTGCGCGCGGCGCGGCGGGCGGCGTCGCTAGCACTCACAGTTACGTGGAATGCGCAGGATAAACTAGGTCCTTCGGTTAACATACGAGTTTGCATACACGTCTTAACCGCCGCAGCCGTAGCCACAACCGTGATTAAAATATTTAATAATTGCTGTTGAAGTATAGACAGTCGTTGAACGCGCATATGTGTATATATTAAAAACGCATCACCTAAAACGAATTTGGATTTAAAAGATATGAAAAAGAAGTATAAAATATTATTTCCACAATACAAAGCTGGTGACCTTTAGGTAAGACCAGACCGGTTTGGTGAATACTCCCCCGACTGTTTCTCCTCTCCCACTTTCAGCTGTTCTTTCAACATGGCCACTGGCAAATCATCAATGCATCCTCCCCTCTCCTCTATCCACTTCAAACCAAATACAGAGAGAGGGGAATACAGCGCACCAAGTCTACGCGTGAAAAAAACTATTTTTACTCGTCTGTTAATCCGTGAATATTGTAATCTACCAACGACTAAGTGTACTAAAAACTGTAGAGATTTTTTGACGAAAAACGAATATAGCACAGAAGGGAACCTCTTCCTAGTCTGGTCGGTCAAATGTCCTACCCACACATATGCGTTTTTTTAATTCTAATTTTTATTTTAAATTACGTGGCCATCAGAAAACGCCGATCTGACTAGAAGAGATGGAATCTGCCTGTACCGTTAAGACGTGTTGCATACCTGAAGACAATCTGACTGGTTATTTGCCGTTGCATCGCGTACAAATACGCGAAAGATTTTCACCGTCATTGACTCGGCCTGTCCTTACGAGATCTGGACACAAAATCTCCCTCCTACACTTTTGTTGGCATACAATGCTCTGGTCTCGGAAATGTTACCCGCTGAAAATATAAATGACTATGAGTAGCATAATGAGGCTACTTATTGGAGTTTCACCGAGGATGTGCCACACAATCGATCAGCCTCGATCAGTTCACTTTCTCTGCATCTGTATATGTAGTTCATGCCTTGTTCGTAACAGAGCGTCTAAACGCACTTCCGTGCGTTCAGCTTTTGAATTCTTTAATCAACGTTAATATCTACAGAAGTTAAAAATAACGATTAGTGATCGAATTCTAAAACCGGTGAGCCACTTGAATTATTTGGGTAATGATATAGGCTACGACAGAAATTACGATATTGACGTTAAGTTAGATAAGTTCCAGACGATCTGTGGGACAAACAAGGTACGTCGAGATACAAAACGGAAGTTCTACAAAGTTTTGGCAGTCCCTGTACTGTCTTATGGCTGTCAATTACGGGCAACAACCAAGAAACAAAAGAGTAAAATACAAGTCTTGGAAATGGCCCTCTTAAGACAAGATAAAAGGTGTTCTAAACTTGACAGTATAAGGAATGAGGCCGTAAGAGAAGAGTTAAAAATTATTAACTTGAAAAATTAAAAGATTACAAACAACGGTGCAAAGAACACTTAGAAAGAACGTCAGATTCCAGACTGGCCAAACAAGCCTGGAAATATAAACCTATGGGACACAGGTGTGTGGGTAGACCCACGAAGAGATGGCTGGAAGATTTTTGGACCCGGAACAGGGAGCACCTTGCCTACGCCGTGTTGTGAAGATGATGATGATGATGATGATGATGATGAAGATTCCATCTCAAAGGGAAAAATATGTACGAAGCAGGTGATTGTATGAACGACGGAAGTAACTGCTTAAAAAAAAGTAATCGTAAAATAAGAGCCGGAGGAAATGATAACAATTCGGTAATTTTTATAATGTTTTACGACATACTGGACTTATCAAAAAGGTAGCTAATACGATGGCTGAGAACAATGAAGTACAATTAATTGTTTTTATGAAATAAATTTGTAATATTCGATGCACAGTAAGAGCTGAAAACACCAGAAGAAGGAAAAAGTGAACAAACGAATGGTGTAACTTGATTGCTGATTATTAATATCGGATATTTATTGTTTCCTCAATTTCAAGACGAGAATATCGAACTCCCTTTGCATTTGTAATCATTGTGTACTTTCTGAAATGACTTTGAGCCACAAACGTTTGTTGTGGGTAGTCTGCAGATGCGTGACTGATTGTGTTACGAAAAAAAAACAAGGAAAGACGGGAATAGCCTACCATAAAATACAATCAACCGTATTTTTACAAACAAGGTACGTCGAGATACAAAATTAAAGTTTTACAAATTTCCGGCAGTCGCTGTACCGTCTTATGGGCGTGAATTATGAACGTCGACCCAAAAACAAGACGGTAAAATACACGCCTCGGAAACGGCGTTCTTGGGAGGAGTTAAAAGGTGTTCTAAACTTTACGGTATAAGAAATGAAGCCGTAAGAGAAGAGTTACAAGTTTTTAACTTGAACGAAAAATTAGAAGATTAAAAACAACGGTGGAGAGAACACTTAGAAGGAATGTCAAATTCCAGACTGGCCGAACAAGTCTGGAAATACAAGCCTATAGACACAGGTGCTTGGGTAGACCCAGGAAGAGATGGCGGGAGGAATTCTGAAGGAGGAACAGGCAGCACCTTGCCTATGCCGTGTTGTGATGATGATGATCTATAGAGGTTTGAGTGTCCAGGGAACCAAACTTTATTTGGACCGTCTACTGCACAGCCTGGAGTATGTATACTGTATATACATTATGTTTGTACAACGCTTTGATTCCGGTCAACATCTGTCTGTAGTTGGTAGAAACCTGATACGTGTAGGTATTGAATTTAGTAATTCACATTGGTTGACACAAAACTTGTGTTTTATTGGTATTTTAACGACGAATGCATTTTCCTTGGGACACCCACTGTATTGCAGAGAATTCATAAAAATAGATAAAAGTAGTAACAAAAACTGACTTCACTGATTAAATGATTCCCTTACCGGTTTGAAACGATAAACAAGTTTTATTTACTGACCATAAGCTGTTCATGGACGTTACTTAACGCCCCGTACAGGGATGCCCACAGCATGGTGCAAGTCGCGCCACTGGAACTTGGGGGGGGGGGGATTTTTCCAGGAGATTTTTACCCCTTACGAGCGTCGTAAATCAAACAAATCAGTGAAAAAAAAAGAATGCAATTACAAAATCAAGTTGGATTATCTTCATAAGGCGTAATGTACTACTAATTACGTTAGGCCAGGCTTGACCAGGCTTTTACATTTCTCATAATTTAGTTATTGATTAAGCATACTGGAAAACCTTTTGGTAGTGATAAAAAGAATAACATTAGTTCTATTATTCCAATAATTGCTTAAATGGCTTAATTTTTTCAAAATTTTTTGTATAAAGCCCCAAGATCCACCGTTAACTGGGGGGGTTGGTATTCCATCATACCCCAGTATTGTGATCCACGAAATCGAATTTTGGGGGATTTCGGAATACTCGGGGGGGGAGAATTGCATCATGGTCTTGGGGGGGGGCACCTCTGGCCATGATTCCTATTTACTAGCCCATATATTATTCCTATTTCGAAATTAACATTCTAAAGTGTCATGTAATCAATCGGGAGTTAAAAAAAAAAGATTATATAGGGATTTCTGGTACACCAGAGAGATGACCGTAGTGTGAGATTTCGCTGGTACTCGATACTCTGCGCGGAACGCTGGTTCAAGCTCCAATCGATCGTGACAGATCTTCTTGTGGAATCCCGACACGTGTAAGCCGTGTTTACGACATCTTCTTGGGCGGTTCCCATAAAAGTTTCCAACAAAACGTCCGCATCTGTAGCTACACAACGTTGACTCGCTTTGTTGCGGGTACCATCTGTCTGTGAATAGCAACAGAATTACCCAAGCCCAGTGTTATTGGGCACGCACTAGCGTTACCCACACACAATATATCGACGTGAGCGTTCAAATTAACTTAAAATTATGTTTTGGTCGTAGGTCCATACTCCCAAATTTGTCGTGCTTACTTGCTGGACAGTACGAACCTGTCCGGAGCACGACAAAGTTGGAACTACAGAGACTGCTAATTCAAATAGTACAATGAACATAGGGCATATAGTTGTGGACCGATTTTAACGCGTACTATATTATTCATACGTCGTAAGTCTAGAGCGCGTGAAACCAATCTACATAATCGTAACACTAACGAAAGAGCGCGCGCGGGCACGTATTAGTCTGTGACAGGGACAACTAATTCAAATTTTTACCCGGATGCACCTGTACAATTGAAGAATTTCAAATCGATACGAATCTAAATTCTGGCCAACTTCGATAAACTCAATATCGCGGGCCGTAAAAATACGACTGCCATAAATCTCCCTTCTCTTCTCCCTTTTCGCGCGCTCTGACGCATATCGCGCGCGCCCACACACACACAACGATCATATTATTCTCTATATACTTTATAGCGCCCAATAAATCGTTCCGTATCCAGCAAATACAAAATTCGCCATTACCAAACTGAAGGCCTACTTGTTAACTGTATGTGCTTGTTATTAGGGCTGAACTCCAGACACCACACTACATTCATCACGATCAAAATGTTGTACCAGTGAAATCACGCGAGTGAAAAGGCAGACAATACATATAGGCCTACATTTAACGCAGAAGGTGAAAACAACCTTCGTCTTTGCTGGCAAGCATCGCACCTCACTCACACCGCGTTACTTCCGAGGGCAGTCATTGGCATTCTATTTCTGCTTACTATAATCATGTCCTATGGTAATTTTGCCCCCTACACAAATAGACATAAAACTACGTTCGTAATTGAATCCTTAAATTCGTAGTGACCGTCAATCAATGAATTTTTCGGTGAAGCCTTTGTGAGGATCGGTCGAAAATATAACACAAATTTTAACTTATTTATGTAGACGTTTCGAGAATGAGAGGTAGAGGAAGAATATGTGAGAGAGAGGGTGTGATTGTGGACATATACATAAATTTACAATATTCTATAGTACTCTGGACTATAATTTACAACAATATGATTATAAGTATTATCCAATTTCATTTGATACATAGGTTTACCATAAACTTGTGTTTGTAACATTATGTAAATTATCTGATGTAAGTTGGTAAAGTTCTACAGTTATTGTGTAATTTGGAATTTTCTAAATTAATGATTGTTTTTTAATACCAGTAGTGAGTGAAATATGTTACAAAAACTTTTAATAATTACATAATTTAACATCCCTTAATCTGTATTTAGCTATAATACATTTTACTACGCTATATGTTGACTGGTATAGGCCTACGTATGAACGTTCACTTCTAACGTTGGTATATGTATGTACCAATTCTAATACCTAATTGTTGGTTATTGCTTTTATAATTAATTAAAAAAATACCATTACATTATGAGTAATTTAAATTGTAATAGTGTATAAATTAAGTTCTATGATATAATTTTCTCGTTATCTTAAATAAAACATTTGAAGATGTAAACAAACTATCACAACTCCTTCACATATACAATGATACATACATATGCGCGCGCACTCACATACACAGCACGTTCACTCAAATAATTGTTCTGTTGTGTTTGACATTTCTTTTGTATTCATACACAGGTCCTGATGATGACAATAAACACCGTCGAAACGTCGACACGAATAAGTTAAAATTTGTGTTATATTTTTGACCGATCCTCACAAACCGAAAAATACGTTCGCAATGATTGACAAGGGCACGTAGTCAGAGAGTCTTAAAGAACTCTTGACAGTTTGAGAGAAATTCATACATTCAGTAGGAATGGATTCGATCCGACTAGACCACGGTCTTAACGTCACGGGTTACAAAACAAAGTGGAAGACGACAAGAAATCCATAAGAGTGTACAGCTATTTAAAATGCCATATGGTTGGAGCCACCCCACAGATCTTCATCGCCTTGAATTTTGTAAAACCTTTTGTTTTGAAATTCTGACAAACATTTTTTACGTTAAGTGTTTTTTCCTTAATTGATATTCAGGCTCTCACGGCCGGCTGTTGATATTGTTGCTCCTTGCCGGGCTGTTAGGCCGCGGTCTTATACTATTTTCAACAACAGACGTTTCACCGCCACAGTTGGAGGCCATCTTCAGTGTTAAACTTATGCAAAAAACTTATTTGATTCTGTTTGAATTTGCGGCAGTTATCGTTCGCCATAGAAAATATCGGTATGGAGAACCATACATGACTTCCATATTCAAAGATTTGTATTTAAAATCGTTTTCGAAATGAAATATTTCGATAGAAACTACTTCTTTCTACTTCTTGCTTCAGGCTTAACCACAGTACTGCGGTCACTAACGTATACCACCTCAGGTCAGCGCACTCGATTTTCACTGACGATGGCAGTCGATAGCACTGCCGAAACGTCTGGTTTTGTAGAAAACATTGGACCACGGCCAAACAGCCCGGGAAGGAATTTTAACAACAAACTACTTCTTTGTTGCCTATAACGTACGGTAGTACACATGACATATAAATAAAAATTATCCCCTCCCATTCAACTAGCCTTTTTATTTATAGATACTTCATCTACGTTTCTACAGTGGATTATTATAAACTTCTTTTCAGGATACTTTATTTATCAAGTACGTACTTTACTCTTGTTAAAACATAAGCGTTGCAGGTAAACTACCCTTTCCCCTTAACCGATCTCCACCAAAATCAGCCTTGAGTCCTCCTACACTCATGCACATATGCAAAAAATTATTTGATTCTGTTTGAATTTACGGCAGTTATCGTTCGTCACAGAAAAAAATGCTCTTGTTAAAACATAAAACGTTGGAGGTAAACTACCCCTTCCCCTTAACCGATCTTCACCAAAATCAATAGACCTTGAGTACTCTACAATTCAGGGACGTATGCAAAAAATTATTTGATTCTGTTAGAATTTGCGGCAGTTATCGTTCGCCATAGAAAAAATTCTACACACAGACACTTTTCGAAAAATGACTTGTCTTCATGTTTTGAGGGTAGTAAAATCAGAATCAGCCCTTATTCCGAGCACGATTTTTTTCGCCATCACCACACTTCCATTTCGTTATGGAACATGGAAGTAAAAATTCTACACACAGACACTTTTCGGAAAATGACTTTTCTTCACGTTTTGAGGGTAGTACAATCAGAATCAGCCCTTATTCGAACATGATTTTTTCGCGATCACCATACTTCCATTTCCTTACAGAACATGGAAGTAAACATTCGGAGACATGAATAAAAAGTGTATTTTGACGAGATCCGTACTACAGCTTTTGACTAGGATTTTGTTCAATCTAGGTCGCGTTTCTTCACCTTTGCCAAGCAATGCACAACAGGATAACATGGTTTCGAACTACGCCTCGAACGATTTTAACTCCCCAGCTGATGACGTGTGCGGACCCAGAGTCCCGTGGATCCACCCAGAAAGGTACTCGAACCCTTTTATTAACTTTATTATTGTAGTTTTCTGAGCGCGCGCGCGCGCGTAAAACTCACATATGATTTGAATTTACTTGATTTTAGATTTATCAAAACGTCCAAGCAGTAAAAACAAAAAAAGATTAGTTTGATTTTTAAGTACTTTTAAATTGTATTTTGTATGAATTTAGATGAATTTTGGAGTCTCGGTACATGAGATTACTGGGGACAAATGGGACACACAAGATGTAGGTGAATGCTGAGGGGGGGGGCTGCGTTCAGAGTCTCTGATGTGAGTTGGAAAAGGGCACTGAGTAAAAGTAGGGGAGGCCGAATTATGAAAATGTTAAAGAATTTGATGAGTAATGTGGCTTTGATAATAATATGCGCGAACAGCCTTGATTAGAACGTTTTCAGAATCTGAAACTATTAATCGGCTTACATTCAGTTTTGTTTACCATGATATATATGAAAACGTATAATTTTAAAATGTTTAACAATGTAGTAGAGGTTATTGGAAAAGTAGAAAGTTTTCCAGGAATAAAACGCAATACAAGTAACCCTAATACTGTTTCTGCTGTGGACTAAGTACATCAACATATTTAATTAAATCTTTATTTTATGTAAATTAATTTGAGCACATCTGTTATTTTATACACTTACGAAAGCAAGCGCATGTAAATAAATTATCATTCTTAAAGGCATTAATAGGGACACGTAATTCAAGAATACTAAATGGCAAAAAATATGTTCTATTACTGCTTACTTAGCTAGGTTCATTGTTGACACTTTCATACTTATCCGTTTGAATAAAAACTGGAAATAAATTACTTTAATCAGTGGAAATATTTTAGTTGTCGAGTTCACACTCCGTGAGGAAATGCATTCAGTTGCATTAGGACCCAAATTGCCATATACTTCCTTACAAATTGTCATAAATTAGTCTGAGGTTTGATTAGTTTTTACACCAACTCTGAAATCAATCGTTGCGTTTCTGCATTGTCTAGATCTTTGGACAATTATTGATTCAAGATTATACGTGGTCTTTCCCTCTTCTTATTTTCGTCAATTTTTGCTTTCCATACCCTTCTTATATCCGACAAATAAATTACGTCCACAAATGTGTGTTGTGTGTTCCGTCCATAAATACGAATGCTGCTTGTATACTTCTTTTATGTCAACCGTTTTCAGTCGTTTTCCTTTTACACGCGAGTGACCTAGGCTGTATAGGCTAGTATCTTGAAAAAAAGAATGTCAAACGTTAGGGGCCGTATTGTCGACGCAAAAATTGCGAATTTTGGGTATTCATCGCGGGAGATATCCTCGCCGGTGATTTCGGACGAAAAGATGTCGCAACGGATGTCGTTAATTAACTGTAACTAAATTTAATGGAAAATGTTAGTTTTGAAGTCGTCAGTGATTAGTCGACAACGCAAGGAGGGAGTGTATGTGTTATGTGTTTATCTGCGGTATGACGCTTCTGTAACCCGAACACTGCGGCACGGATTTTGATAAATAAACGACATTATTTAGTTCGTTTCGATGATGCACGTGACACTACGTAGGCTACGCGACTTGCTACACGACGTATTGTAATCTCAGATAAAATATTTAAATTCTTTGTTTCGCATCCAAGCGTTTTGAAATTGAAGTTACTGTTACATCGGACGATTTTCGGTTGGTGTTCTTCAGGAGCGTTTGTCCTAATTATCAAGCTTCGGTTGCAAAGTAACGTGTCTTTTTTACATTTAAAATATAAAATCCTACAAAGGATTTTTCATATTTGTAGTTATGACTGTTTTGACATTCATTTTAATTTAATGAATTACTTTGTTCAAAAACTTGCTGTATGTAAAATAATTGAATTACCGCCGGGCTATTAGGTCCGCTCCTCCCGATATGAACAGACGTTTCGGCCTCTCCTCTGGCGGCCATCTTCAGTGTGAGAACGATCCGGTAACTGACACGGTCTTCGCCAGTTAAACAAGAACTGTAAACATAGTGCAGTTCTTTTGCCACAGTACTGTGGTTAACTGGCGAAGACCGTGTCGGTTACCGAATCGAAGATGGCCACCAGAGGAGAGGCCGAAACGTCTGTTCATATCGGGAGGAGTGGACCACGGCCTAATAGGCCCGGAGACAAGGCCGTGGCCTACTCCCCACGTGTGTATATTCTAACACATTTGACGCCGGCCGTGAACCCCTTAGGTTCAGATTACTTTGTGTAATTCTGCGAAGTGCTTTACCCTCTTCGCCGGTGCCCTGCTGATCCGAAGATGAACACCCGTCCTCGGAATCGCTTTGCAGAACTAAACAAAGCGAGTCTCCAAAAAGGGATTTATTAAATTAGCATTATACTTTACACAAAAAGCAGTGGAAAAATGTATTGCACACGTGTGAAACATTGTCGTAAACACACACATACACACGACAATGATAATGATGATGATGATGATGATGATGCCTCTTTATACCGCCAATGTAGTTTATGCGAGGCAGGGTAGGCATACAAGAAAGGCAGGGCGGCCAGACCTACGCTTCAGGCGCCCATTATTGCCATAAGGATTTATTTCTATAGGCTGAGTCGACCCGTGGGGCTAACAAACGCACCTCGATTTTATAGTGCTCCTCTGGAATTGAACCGGGCACCTCTAGGTTAGTAGTCAAGTGTCATACTCGCTGGACTGGTCTGCTGAGTTCGCATATACGTTCAAAAACCTAACGGTGACAAATGAGTTTTTAATTAAAGGCGTACATCCACTGATCTCCTAAAGAATCTTCCTTACAGGACAGATCACAGAGAGCGAAGGCAGTCGGAGAGAGACGTATACGCTACAGAGGACATGTATTTGTACGGTTCGAACTTGGAAGTATGGCGACTCAGTTGCCGTCGGTTACACGGTTATAACAAATTGTACGAAACCTACGATATTATTAACTTAATCGGTGTCAGTTGCAAATTAAGTTACGTAATTCAAAGGCGGTGCGGATACCCGGTAAGGGTAGGTAATTGAGACTATATTTACCGCTATAGCCGGGAAACAATGAAACAGTAAACTGAGTTAATTCGTTACAAGCGAAGGATAAGTAACTCTGAACGTTGTTGCTTCCGTAGGAGTGATTCGCTCGCTGCGCGGTAGAGTGGTCTTGGAACCGCGCCGTCGCTGATGTTAACCGATGTGATGACATTGTCGATATCTCGAATTTTTTTCATTTCCCTTTACTTTTCCTATACAACTTCATGTTATTTACCTTTACAACGGTAAAAGACACGTGTTTTAAAAGAAACCTTAATAACTCGAATTTTGGCCACTCTCTGGCCATGTCACTGAACACAGACAACTCGGAAGTTCTACTAAAAAGCCTTATAACTCGAAGGTAATCTGTTTATTCAAATCCTTATTCTTTGCCAGGGTCCCACTCCCACGGTTTCCAGACCTTACCCCGAGGCTGCTTTGGGTACCGCAAGTATTTTAAAGTTTTACATGGCCTGTTGCACAACCCCCCAGGTCCTGCCAGGAGGACCGTACCTAAATCATAAATAAATTTAGGAATATTTGTGGTACGATTCATAGAAATCTTAGAAATAAAACAAGACACAGCACAAGGATTAAATATTATAAGACAATTGCAATACCTACGTTGATTTATGCGAGCGAGGCGTGGGGATGACAAAAATGGAAAGCGGCAAGATTCAGAGTGCTGAAATGCGGTTTCTTCGAAATACTTTAAATTATACGTTGCAAGATAGAATAAGGAATGAGGACATCAGAGCAGGACTCGAAGTAAAGGACATAAATGAAATTATTTCAATTTATAGAAGACAATGGTGGGATCATCTGCAAAGGATGACAGAGGATCGATTGCCGAAAGGGGCAGTGAACTATAAAGCCATTGGTAGAAGAGATGTTGGTCGTCCGAGAATCAGATGGGTGCCGGAACAGGTCTATATGTCCTTGAAGAGGAGAAGAAGAACTCGAAGGTAGGCGCCTAAACCTCTAAAAGTCGAAGGTTCTACAGTAGAAAAGATGACTCACTTTCCTGTTGAAACATCAAACTCCCACCAACCCTCTTGTTTTTTCATATCCATCGACGGAATAAACAGTAGCAGTCAGAATAAATAAGTAAGTAACAATTACAGTTTACAGTTTTAAATGGTCCTTAGTAAACAAATAGTACACAATTTTAAAATGTAAATTAGAAATACGAGTATATTTTTTTAATTGAAATACATTCATTGTAACATGCGTTCACTTTATATTGTAATTAATTCTGTAATCCATATTACATGATTTGAATTTAACAACAAGAGCACATATTGTTAAGTGGCGTGTCTAGAATTTGACTTTCCGTGGGGGGGGGGGGCGTACAAAAGAAAAAAACAAGTTAAGACTAATCAACATTACTATCTTTAAAGTGGCTAAAACCATTCCCGTTAAAGTAAACGGTAATAACAATAAAAATACGCGTTAGTGACTGAAACAATGTTCACAAGATACTTATTGACTGAAGTGCTTTTTACTAGGCCTTATATCTCATATTTTAAACGCATACGCTAATGTCCTGTAATAAACCTGTTTGTATATTTAAAAAGAGTTACTACTGTATTAGCGTACACGGCTGAAAAAATAATAAAACAGCTTAAAAATTAAGAATCCGTCAATTGTTTCGACCTTCTGTGGGGGGTCCGGTCCCGTTCGTCGCCCCCCCCCTATAAACACGCCCCTGATATTGTTCAGTGCCGTACTTAGAATAACGAAGTTATTTACGTACCGTAAAACTAGCTGAGCGACACTGTACGGTATATTCCGCTGTACGCGAACCTCTATAACTCGAACCTAAGTATCTCGAAATATTCGAATTTTTCCCATTTCCCATGAGATTAGAGTTATCGAGGTTCCGCCGTAGTCGGCTATTTTGTGGAAGTCTACACGTATAAAGTCGACCGATCGGCACCAGCTGACAAAAAACTACAGGCCAAGTGTAATTAAATTTATATTATTATTATTATTATTATTATTCCGGCTGTACAATGTTTACACATTTTCCGGAAGCAAAGATTACAGAAGTGATTGAATTCTAATCTTCCACTGCTGCTTGTTCATCCAAAAATCTTCTTCAATTTCTCTTTCCCTCAATATAGTCTGAATTAAGTTTTAGATGGTCTTCCTCTTTTCCTTCTTCCTGGTGGGATCCATTCCATAATTCTCCTTGGAAATCTTTCCTGTGCCATTCTTTTCGTATGTCCATACCATTGTAATTTTTTGTTTGGATAAAATCAGCAATTGAATTTTTCACATTCATTCTGTCCTTAATAACTTCACTTCTGATTTTCTCACGTCTGGATACTCTTGTCGAACGTCTCCAATAGTCCATCTCTGCTGTCATTAATTTTGTTCTTGTGTGTTTGTTGGTAGTCCAAACTTGTGAGCCGTAAGTCGTGATACTTCTAACGATGGTTTTAAATATTTTGGTTTTAGTTTCCGCAGTAATTTGCGTAATTAAATTTATATAGTTAGTTAATAACGGTTGACTTCCAAGTTTCCAGATCTCGGGTCCCGTTCCCGACAGCGCAGTAACATCGATTGCCACATTGACCGGCCTGTGCAAATGAGTACGCGGCATAGTACTCGCCACACTGGTTTCCGGCAGCCTGTCCCGCTTCACCTAAACCATTTTGGCTGTACAAAGTGGTAAATAATAATATTATTGTTATTAGTATATACTAATTGATTTTATCAAGGCAAATTTAAAGGTTCGCGTGTGTGTCGTGCTGCCTTAAAACTCAAGAGGCGTATCCGTTTGTCTGGATTTTATGGTTTTTAAGTAATGTTTAATTCAAACGTAACTGCGCTTTTTCGTATTCATAACTTTTTCCATCGAAACTTCTGCATTAACTTCGTTAAATTTACGTCGGTCTGATCGTAAGCTGAACAATAGTCTTAAGTCTTTAGTGTTTATTGTTGTTGTCGCTGTGTCTGGCACGTTTTTTATGGCTTCCGTGCCATTAAGTTTTATGTCTTATGTTGTATTCAGTTTTACTAGACTTACGGAAACGGCACTTCTTTTTTTCCATCTTCTGTAGCGTGACGACGAAGGTCCTCGGTCTTATTTTCTATTATTACCCGGTTCAGACGAGTTGGCCTAATTGCCGAATTTTGCGAAACTTCGGATTAAAATTGCCGCACGCAGAGAGGACAGGTGCTCTTTGCCGTCGACATTGTTCTAAACTAGTATTTAAAAATAACAGGTACGAACGAAACCGTTCTAAAAAAATAACATACAATTACCTGTTATTATATATCAGTTATAGGCCTACATATAGGCCTACCTGTATTATATAATTTGTTATAAGAAATAAATTGAAACTAAAAGTATTAACAGCGTTACTTTACACTGTGACTTTATAAAGCTGTTACTGTTTTAAAGGAAAATAAGAAACAAAAGAGATTTTATAGGCCTATGTCCCTTTGGGAATACTAATATTCAGGTTTTCACTAGGAGTAAACAAACTGACACAGATTTAATATTAAATTATTGATTCCATTTTGGTTAGATAAATCAGTTGCGAAACTCAGGCAATGAAAGTCAGAGTGCACGTAATAGCACAACAAATAATGTCAAAAAAATTCACGTGAGATGTGCGGTGAAGTTAAAATCAGTCACTCTGTATATTATAACACAGAGAATACAGAAGAAAATGGATTCAAAACACAGATAGAATGGAAGAAAGTGGAATACTGAAGATAGCGAAAGATTACAATCCTAGAGGCAGAAGAAAAATTGATAGGCCTAAGAAAAGGTGGACTGTGGAATAGGAACAGTCCTTTAAAACATAAAACCGTTAAGAAGATGACAATGATGTCTATTTAGATAAGTTAAATGTGAACAAGTTAAATTCGAATTACAAATATTGTGGTTTAAAAGAACGGAAACATTTTATTTAAGATCGATCGAGAAATAATTATGCCATCTGCACAGTATTAAAGGCAGTACAGCACTTCAGTCCGTGATGTGCTTATAATAATAATTACTATAAACGGAATAGTACCGTGACAGGATAAACGAACTTGCGGTCTCGAGACTGCCCGGTATTCCGCAATGCCAATTTACAAAGTTAGTAGTGTCGCGCTGACAAGAACAAGTGCCAGGTCTCCATGAGTGTGTCTGGCGATTTGTTTTGCCAAGACGTACGTCATTTACAAGCGTCAAGTAGTGTTCAGTAGCTTTGTGCAGGCGATAAATTTTTCTGCAAGTGAGCGAGGGGGTTAAAAAAAAAGAAAACAAATAGACCTACGCTCTCTTTTAGTATGTGATAAAGTTGTGTACTTTTTTTCTTTTGACTTCATTAGCACCAGAAGCAATCTTTCTCGGTGTCATTTCGGACACCGTTGCTACGCCTTCGCAGTGTTACGAAGCGATGTGTGAAATCGTGGAATGTCTAAACGTTTTGTTGAACGACGCGTCGGCCGACAGAAAAGAATCGAGACGTTGTTCCGTGATTTCTCACGCCTTAAATGGACAGAATATTTAGACCTTAGAGCAGTATCGAACTGTGTGTCGGCCGCGTGATACTTCTTTATAAAGTTTCTGATCTTTTAACTGTTTTGCACACGTGACTCGTGAGCTGTCACCTGTTTACAGTGAACAGTGAGTCAGTTGTTTTCCACTCCAGATGCAAGTCGCAAATAAAAGGGACAGTGGCGTATGTAGAATTTAGCTTGGGGGGGGGGGGGTCGGCTTCATACAAAAGAAAATATCGGTATGGAGAACCATACATGACTTCCATATTCTGAGATTTATATTTAAAATCATTTTCAGCCAAACAGCCAGGCTGTGTCTTACCTGCCTTTTTATTGCTGTATTAAATGAAAAATATTATACTACATTAAAATGAAAAAATTATAATTTTATTGCCTGGCAACAAAATTATTTTATTTTTAACAATTACCATTGTTTCAAAAAGTTTAAATAAATTTTCAAGTACTTTACTCTTGTTAAAACGTAAAAGGTTGCAGGTAAACTACCCCTTCTCCTTAACCGATCTTCACCAAAATCGAAAGTCATTGAGACCTCTACAATTCAGGGACGTATGCAAAAAACTATTTGATTCTGTTTGAATTTGCGGCTGTTATCGTTTGCCATAGAAAATACGCTTGATAAAAAAACGTTGCAGGTAAACTACCCCTTCCCCTTAACCGATCTTCACCAAAAATAATAGGTCTCGAGTACTCTACAAATCAGGGCTGTATGCAAAACATTATTTGATTCTGTTTGAATTTGCGGCTGTTATCGTTTGCCATAGAAAATACCCTTGTTAAAAAAACGCTACAGGTAAACTACCCCTTTCCCTCAACCGATCTTCACCAAAAACAATAGGTCTTGAGAACTCTACAATTTAGGGCTGTATGCAAATAATCTTTTGATTCTGTTTGAATTTGCGGCTGTTATCGTTTGCCATAGGAAATACCCTTGTTAAAACATAAAACGTTACAGGTAAACTACCCCTTTCCCTTAACCGATCTTCACCAAAATCAACAGATCTTGAGAACTCTACAATTCAGGGCTGTATGCGAAACATTATTTGATTCTGTTTGAATTTGCGGCTGTTATCGTTTACCAAACAAACAAAATTACCCTTGCTAAAAAAAAACCGTTGCAGGTAAACTACCCCTTTCCCTCAACCGATCTTCACCAAAAACAATAGGTCGCGAGTACTCTACAAATCAGGGCTGTATGCAAAAAATTATTTGATTCTGTTTGAATTTGCGGCAGTTATCGTTTGCCATAGAAAAATATCGGTATGGAGAACCATACATGACTTCCATATTCTAAGATTTATATTTAAAATCATTTTCAGCCAAACAGCCAGGGAAGGAATTTTAACAAAAAAATACTTCTTTGTTGCCAATAACGTAGTACACATATAAAAAAAAATTATCCCCTCCCCCTTCAACTATAATTTTGATTTATAGAGAATTACCCCCAGCCCGTTCAACTAGCCTCTTCATTTATAGATATTTCATCTACGTTTCTACAGTGGATTATTAAGATCTTATCAGGATACTTTATCAAAATTAAGTACTTTACTCATGTTACAACAAAAAATGTTTCAGGTAAACTGCCCTTTCCCCGTAACCGATCTTCACCAAAATCAACAGACATTGAGATCTCTATAGCTCAGGCACATATGTAAAAAATTCTTTGATTCTGTTTTAATTTACGGCAGTTATGGTTCGTCATATAAAAAATTACCCATGTTAAAACATAAAACATGAGATTTATAAAACATATCTAAGATTTATATTTAAAATCATTTTTGAAATAAAATATTTTCATAGAACCTACTAACGCTGGGGAAATCTGAGGAGCCAATCAGAGTTGGGCCTACCTGTCACTCTGCTGAATTTGGTGGAAAGCCCTGTCACTGTCGTCAAAGTATCAGCCTTGACAGGGTCCTCTTTTCCTGCAAAATGGGAGAGGCTTGAGATGGAGTGAGTGACATGGTTCCCACCTCAATGAAGAACCCATTGTTTTATAAAAATATATTTAAATTTTGAAAACTGAAAATTATTTTCATGTTTGAAATATTTATATTTTATAATCAAAATGACTTTATTTTTGTTACCTGGCAACAAAATTATTTTATTTTCAACAATTACCATTGTTTCAAAAAGTTTAAATAAATTTTCAAGTACTTTACTCTTGTTAAAACGTAAAAGGTTGCAGGTAAACTACCCCTTCCCCTTAACCGATCTTCACCAAAATCTAAAGGCCTTGAGTACTCTACAATTCACTGAAGTATGCAAAAAATTATTTGATTCTGTTTGAATTTACGGCTGTTATCGTTTGCCATAGAAAATACGCTTGATAAAAAACGTTGCAGGTAAACTACCCCTTCCCCTCAACCGATCTTCACCAAAAACAATAGGTCTTGAGTACTCTACAAATCAGGGCTGTATGCAGAAAATTATTTGATTCTGTTTGAATTTGCGGCTGTTATCGTTTGCCATAGGAAATACCCTTGTTAAAACATAAAACGTTACAGGTAAACTACCCCTTTCCCTTAACCGATCTTCACCAAAAACAATAGGTCTTGAGAACTCTACAATTCAGGGCTGAATGCGAAACATTATTTGATTCTGTTTGAATTTGCGGCTGTTATCGTTTGCCAAAAAAAAAAAATTTCCCTTGATAAAAAAAACCGTTGCAGGCAATAGGTCGCGAGTACTCTACAAATCAGGGCTGTATGCAAAAAATTATTTGATTCTGTTTGAATTTGCGGCTGTTATCGTTTGCCATAGGATATACCCTTGTTAAAACATAAAACGTTACAGGTAAACTACCCCTTTCCCTTAACCGATCTTCACCAAAAACAATAGGTCTTGAGAACTCTACAATTCAGGGCTGTATGCGAAACATTATTTGATTCTGTTTGAATTTGCGGCTGTTATCGTTTGCCAAAAAAAAAATTTCCCTTGATAAAAAAAAACCGTTGCAGGTAAACTACCCCTTTCCCTCAACCGATCTTCACCAAAAACAATAGGTCGCGAGTACTCTACAAATCAGGGCTGTATGCAAACAATTATTTGATTCTGTTTGAATTTGCGGGAGTTATCGTTTGCCATAGAAAAAAATCTACAGACAGACACACACACAGACACTTTTCGGAAAACGACTTTTTTTCATGTTTTGAGTGTAGTAGAATCAGAATCTGCAATAATCTCGAACACGATTTTTTTTGCCATCACCATACTTCCATTCCTTAAGGAATATGGAAGTAAAAAATCTACAGACACACAGACAGACAGACAGACAGACACACACACAGACACTTTTCGGAAAACGACTTTTTTTCATGTTTTGAGTGTAGTAGAATCAGAATCTGCAATAATCTCGAACACGATTTTTTTTGCCATCACCATACTTCCATTCCTTAAGGAATATGGAAGTAAATATCGGTATGGAGAACCATACATGACTTCCATATTCTAAGATTTATATTTAAAATCATTTTCAGCCAAACAGCCAGGCTGTGTCTTACCTGCCTTTTTATTGCTGTATTAAATGAAAAAGATTATATTACATTAAAATGAAAAAAATATAATTTTATTGCCTGGCAACAAAATTATTTTATTTTTAACAATTACCATTGTTTCAAAAAGTTTAAATAAATTTTCAAGTACTTTACTCTTGTTAAAACGTAAAAGGTTGCAGGTAAACTACCCCTTCCCCTTAACCGATCTTCACCAAAATCGAAAGTCATTGAGACCTCTACAATTCAGGGACGTATGCAAAAAATTATTTGATTCTGTTTGAATTTGCGGCTGTTATTGTTTGCCATAGAAAATACGCTTGATAAAAAAACGTTGCAGGTAAACTACCCCTTCCCCTTAACCGATCTTCACCAAAAACAATAGGTCTTGAGTACTCTACAAATCAGGGCTGTATGCAAAACATTATTTGATTCTGTTTGAATTTGCGGCTGTTATCGTTTGCCATAGAAAATACCCTTGTTAAAAAAACGTTGCAGGTAAACTACCCCTTTCCCTTAACCGATCTTCACCAAAAACAATAGGTCTTGAGAACTCTACAATTTAGGGCTGTATGCAAATAATCTTTTGATTCTGTTTGAATTTGCGGCTGTTATCGTTTGCCATAGGAAATACCCTTGTTAAAACATAAAACGTTACAGGTAAACTACCCCTTTCCCTTAACCGATCTTCACCAAAAACAATAGGTCTTGAGTACTCTACAAATCAGGGCTGTATGCAAAACATTATTTGATTCTGTTTGAATTTGCGGCTGTTATCGTTTGCCATAGAAAATACCCTTGTTAAAAAAAGTTGCAGGTAAACTACCCCTTTCCCTCAACCGAACTTCACCAAAAACAATAGGTCTTGAGAACTCTACAATTTAGGGCTGTATGCAAATAATCTTTTGATTCTGTTTGAATTTGCGGCTGTTATCATTTGCCATAGGAAATACCCTTGTTAAAACATAAAACGTTACAGGTAAACTACCCCTTTCCCTTAACCGATCTTCACCAAAAACAATAGGTCTTGAGTACTCTACAAATCAGGGCTGTATGCAAAACATTATTTGATTCTGTTTGAATTTGCGGCTGTTATCGTTTGCCATAGAAAATACCCTTGTTAAAAAAACGTTGCAGGTAAACTACCCCTTTCCCTCAACCGATCTTCACCAAAAACAATAGGTCTTGAGAACTCTACAATTTAGGGCTGTATGCAAATAATCTTTTGATTCTGTTTGAATTTGCGGCTGTTATCGTTTGCCATAGGAAATACCCTTGTTAAAACATAAAACGTTACAGGTAAACTACCCCTTTCCCTTAACCGATCTTCACCAAAAACAATAGGTCTTGAGTACTCTACAAATCAGGGCTGTATGCAAAACATTATTTGATTCTGTTTGAATTTGCGGCTGTTATCGTTTGCCATAGAAAATACCCTTGTTAAAAAAAGTTGCAGGTAAACTACCCCTTTCCCTCAACCGAACTTCACCAAAAACAATAGGTCTTGAGAACTCTACAATTTAGGGCTGTATGCAAATAATCTTTTGATTCTGTTTGAATTTGCGGCTGTTATCATTTGCCATAGGAAATACCCTTGTTAAAACATAAAACGTTACAGGTAAACTACCCCTTTCCCTTAACCGATCTTCACCAAAATCAACAGATCTTGAGCACTCTACAATTCAGGGCTGTATGCGAAACATTATTTGATTCTGTTTGAATTTGCGGCTGTTATCGTTTGCCAAACAAACAAAATTACCCTTGCTAAAAAAAAACCGTTGCAGGTAAACTACCCCTTTCCCTCAACCGATCTTCACCAAAAACGATAGGTCGCGAGTACACTGCAAATCAGGGCTGCATGCAAAACATTATTTGATTCTGTTTGAATTTGCGGCAGTTATCGTTTGCCATAGAAAAAAAATCTACAGACACACAGACAGACAGACAGACAGACAGACAGACAGACACACACACACACACAGACACTTTTCGGAAAACGACTTTTTTTCATGTTTTGAGTGTAGTAGAATCAGAATCTGCAATAATCTCGAACACGATTTTTTTTGCCATCACCATACTTTTTGCCATCCTTAAGGAATATGGAAGTAAAAATAAGTTAAGCCTAACCAACATTACTATGTTTAAAGTGGCTGAAACACACGTGATAAAAACCAGAAATGAGTCTCATTAAAGTAAACACTAATAACACAATAAAACTACGCGTTACAAATAAAACATTGTTAAAAGATACTTATGGACTGAATTGATTTCCTATATTTCATATTTCAAACACCCTAATGCTGTGTAATAAACCTGTCTGTACATTTAAAAAAAACAAAAGCTACTACTATATTTGTAAAAATAAATCAGCCTAAAAATTGAGAGATTACCAAAATTCGTCAACATTTTCGACCCTCTGTAGGGGGGGGGGTCTGGTCCCGTTCGTTCCCCCCTCCCTGTAAATACGCCCATGAAAAGAAGCCATCCGTTTAATTTCATCAGTGTTAATGTCGGCAAATTTGTTTGTCCATTTTTATTGAATAATGAAACCGCTGGCACCCGGTATCTCGTAACGAATAATCAGCGTAGTTTTTTGACGTCGGATGCGACACGAATATGTAACGTCGCTGCTGCCAGTTCCCCTCGTATCGTGTCACGAGAACACCGGACCGGTATCCGCTGGCGATGAGGAACGAGTTTCAACAGCTGTTGTCACGTTACTTCCCACATCTCTCCGGACTCATTTCTTCCGTTGTTTCTCCAGCTTTGTCGCGCTTACTTGCGGAACAGCTACCTGTCATGGTCCGGACGAGGCTTTTCATTGTCTCCACCACTGTAAAGTCCTGAACCACGACCACTAGGGCTATCAAGACCTTGTCGTGGTTTAGGACTTGACATGACGGAGACACTAAAAGGCCTCGTCCGGAGCACGACAGGCAGCGGTTCAGCAAGTAAGCGCGACAAAGTTGGAATTACGGAGATTGCTAATTCAAATAACAAGGTGATCCGTTGTTTCTTACCGTACCGTGCTTTTGTAGCGATTTTTACGGTTTTGGCCAAGTAGTCTTAATCTCATACAGAAAGATGGCGTCGACTCCATTCATTCACTCTCTTAATTGTCCGTTAAAGAGTTTCTTTACAGCCAGGTGACCCTGTATGAAGGGGAAAGGGCGATGTCTGAAAACGATACGCAGATAACGTGATCATAAATACTTCGTAAGACAGATGAATGATACGCGAGAACTACTAAGAGCGTGGAAACACATGTCGTTCTAAAAAATTAATGGAAATACTCTTATGGAACGAGGCTTCGATGTATAGGTGGATCCGAGTGGGGTGGCGATGGCGTCCGAAGCACGAATTGATTCGTCTACGCGTAATTACATTGTGATGTGCACTCACAGTTTATCATAACTAACAACATGTCCGCGTCATATAAACATTAAGTAGGCCTAGATTGCGTTGGACGTTGGACTAGATATTACGCTAACAATAGACTATTGAGGAGCAAACTCATTAGCCACAACACAAAAATTAAAATATATAAGACATTTATCAGACCGATTGTTGTCTATGGAATGGAGGTGATACATGTACGTTAGCAAAAAAGGAACAAGAAACACTAAGGACGTTTGAAAGAAAGATTGTACAACGCGTTTATGGCCCGGTTATGAAAGATGATGAATGGAGAATAAGAAATAACCAGTAGATATATGACCTAGTGAATCGTGAGTACGTTGTAAGATTCATAAAGGCTCGACGAATACAATGGCTAGGTCACCTACAGCGGATGGATATCAGCGTATGCCAAAGAAAATCTTGAGGGCGCAACTTCTGAAAACATAAAGTGGGGCCGACCTAGATGGTTGGACGATATGCTAGAGGCTCTCAGAAGAACGGATGTGAGGGGTTACAATCAGATGGCAGTGGACAGGAGACTTTGGAGAAGATCGGCGTTGGAAACCAGGTCTCACTTTGGGCTGTAGTGCTGAACACGGCGATTACATAGGACGCATCCTGTCATTGCACTTATTGCGACCAGCACAGTATAAATTGCGTGAACAAAAAGAAAAAGATAAAACATGTGACTCTTCCATTAAACATTTTTAAACGATAAAAACGAGAAGGAAAGTATCCATCATAAAACTTACAAGAAAACATGAATATGATGGATAAGACATTTCTATCGTAAATAAGATAATCTCTGTCCCACGTGAAAGAAAATTATCTTTCTGTCTGTAGTTTGCATTGTGACCGATAACGGCAGCAGGAACTTCGCGTAAAGTAGTTTGAAGTAGTGGCAAAAGTCCGGTGTAATAGAAGCATACGTTGTAACTTTCGATTTTGAAGCCGCCGCTTCGCGTTGAGAAAAGATTTCGACCAGCTCAGAACGGTGTACACCGTGCGGTTATGTTCTACCGACGTTGCGTACTTGGGGGCATTCTTTGTAACTTTCGTTTTCAGATTCGTTCGCCTGCCGCGTGGAACTTCTGTTGTGTTTTCTTTGTTTTTCACGACCAGAGTCTTGCTCTTCGGTTTGGGTTAATCCGTGGGCGCAAAACAACAATCGGCCACGACCGAAACCAAAGCGTACAGCTCCGTTGTGTTTCCGTGGAGTCGTAGAACGAGGCTTAGTTGAAAAGTTCGCGGAGAGACGTCCATAACATACCAGTAGAATTAATATTTTTAGCGTGTTATAAGATTCATATTTCATTTAAACAGCTGAGAATTTTACAAATCTACACGTTGTAGGCCTATTCATGTCTATAAACAATGTATTCATTGTTTATCAGCTGTTTGAAATTTACATCGGCACGAGTGTTTTGAAAAATGGACAAAATTAAATATCGTGCTGTGATTGAATTCTTGGTAAAAAAAGGTCTAGCCCGAATGGAAATTTACAACGAAGTGGCGAATGTGTTAGGGGATGCCGCGCCTTCAAAAACAATGGTTTGTAAATGGGCACTTGAGTTTGAAGGTAGTCGTACGAGTACTGAAGATGATCCACCCAGTGGGCCCCCAAAAAAGTGCAACAACTTCGGATATCATTAAAAAATTTCATACACAGTTTTGGAAGACCGGCGGTTGAGAGTGGATGACATTCCCCGAGATCATAGAAATCTCACAAGAGCGTGTATATCACATTTTAACTAAAGAAATAGGCAAGGAAAAACATTGCGTAAGGTGGGTGCCGCATTTGTTATCAAGTGACCAAAAGGCAATGAGAACGAAAGTTTCTGAGAAATGGTTAGAGCGAACAGGAGAATGTTTACGAAGGATAGGAGTGATTTTGTTCGTACATTTGTTACCGTGGATGAGACGTGGGTCCACCACTACACTCCAGAAACGAAACAACAGTCAAAACAATGTACTCTAACTGGCGAAAGTGCTCCAAAGAAAGCAAAAGTGGTCCCATCAGCAGAAAAGATCATGGCATCGATTTTCTTGGTTGAAAAAGGCAGTTTGCTAATTGACTATCTCGAGAAAGGCCCAGTCAATAACCGGAGAATATTATTCAAACCTTCTGGAACAACTAAATAAAAACATTTGTGAGAAAAGACTCGGTATAGCAAAGGAACAAATAATTTTTTATCAGCACAATGCCCCTGCGCACAAAAGTGTTTTGGCGATGAGTAAACTGCGAGATTTGAAGTACGAATTATTAGAACATCCACCGTATTCACCAGATTTAGCACCCTGCGATTTCTATCTACTTCCACACCTTAAACAATGAGTGGCTGGAAAGCGTTTTTCATCAAACAAAGAGGTAACAGCAGCTGTAAAGGGATATTTTACGAATCTTCCAGAATCTTACTTCAAGACAGGGATCGAATTATTAGAGAAGCGTTGGACCAAGTGTATTGAAGTTTGGGGAGATTATATAGAAAACTAAAGTCATTTTTGTAACAATTAACCTGTTTTTTTCATTTCCATTCCGCGAACTTTTCAACTATCACTCGTATTGTACTCTCGTCTTCGTTCCGCACACCAAAAAGAACCGCTAACAACGGACAGCATAGTTTCCGGATCGTGTACACCGTAGGATTAAACAACAAACACGAATCTGATGAGAACAGACGCTTTGTACTCCACGTGCTGGAGAATTAGACTCAACTAGTGTGGCAGCTGACGACGATAGACGTCCTTGAATTCTAATTCCGTTTCTTGAGGACAGAAGTGTGAGTACATTCTGTGCACAATAAGCAGCAAGTGAAGAGGGTGGTAACCTTTAATCAGACCCATACGTATTTAACGTTTATACTTGGAAATATAGTCGCATCATCAAAGGAGCACTGCGACGTAAACGGCTTGAACGGTCGTATAAAATAATAACACTACGAGACGGACAGGTTTGTAGGTGAGAAGCGCGGCGTGGGATTGTAGCCTATTCCCGGACTCAGCGAAATGCGATTATACGCTCTCTGCTAATTCCGCCTTGCTCGCTAGGAATTATTCCGTGGAAGTGTAGGGTCTAAGTATAGCGTTTATTAGCAAAATACTAATATTTTCTCTAAAAGAAACTGTAGTTAGCTACCGACTGAGTTGTTTATTAATTAGCGTAGTTTCCGCGTACCTACAGTCACTTGAATCCGGTTTGTCTTTGAAAGTGAAATTGTGGACACAGCTTGTAACCGGCGTAATAAAGCAAACGGTAATGCCTATTAGAATATCACGATAATAAGATAGGATGCGTACGGTTTAGTTTAAGACAGTTGTGAAATTTGTTGTGTTTGTATGCGGCAAGATTAGCAAAAATCGTTACTGGAAGCTGTTCTTGAGAAAACGTGTTTACTGCTGTTCTTAATTTAAATATTATGCTGCCGCTTTGCGAAAAAATTAACAGTCGACAAAACAGCAAATTAGAAAGAAACTATTTTGATTCGATCGACTACTGTCCGTTGGTCCACTACTGCCGCATAGAACAGACGTTTCGGCGAGGTCAGTGTGAAACGACTCGAACAACTGATACCGGTCTTCACCCAGTTAACCACAGTAAGTTTTGCCACAGTACTGGATTGTTATCCGAGTCGTTTCACACTGAAGACGGCCTCCAACGGTGGGGCCGAAACGTCTGTTCTATGCGGCAGTAGCGGACCACGGACAGAAGTCGATCGAATTCCAACAGAGGTGACGCCGGCCGCGAAAGCGTAAGGTACCAAACTGTTTTGATATCGATCATGATGTTCGTGTAACTTCTAGGCCACGGAGACTAAGGGTCCGCGGGAACAAAAGCTCAGTACCTCCGAGTGTAGTATAATGAATGTTCACACGCATGCCTACAAAAAAAAATATAATACAACAACAGAGCTAAAAGATAAATATAACCGGTGGGTGATGATTCGTATAGTAATTTAAGTTAGAAGAAACCGCTATTTGCTGTTAAGATTAGTTTTTGTGTATGCGTGCGAACGTATGCGTAAAACACGGTGTACTGAGTACGACGTATACCAGACGATGCATTTATTTACTCAAGTGTTGAGAATCGTTGCGGTAGAAAATGTACGGAGGTCGACGCGAAAGTCAAACAGAAATCTTCAGTATTATGCAGACCATGTTAGTTGCTGCAAGTTACAGCTGTTTATGGATGAATGCGTTTATTGGTTAAAAACGTCCAGATGCTCTCCACGCAAGCGCTTGCAAATGTAACTGAACCTCTGTGCCGTTCCGTCCGTCTGTTCTCCGTTTCTCTGTATTATTACGAAACATAAATTAAGTCACTGAACCTGGACATGAAGCCATGTGGACCTGAAAATTACATGCGTTGTTTCAGTAGGTCGGTTGGGATATTGTTAGTTTAGAAATATTCGCAGCAACAATGTTAGTGAAAACGTATTCAACATAACTAAATATACGTCTACATATGTATATGAAACCGACTGCCTGGTATACAACCGACTCTCCGGTCCATTTGAACATAATCGAGTCCTACACCCAGCCTGGAGCTGGTTATATAACTATATTATATTATATTATATTATTCCGAAATAAGAATTTTCCTTTCAGCAGAATTTCGTCCTATTATTTTCAAACGGTATATTATGATCCTCCAACACGTGTGCACGCCATAATGACGCTATAGCTGTCCACGTTTTCTACGTATTTTTTTAATATTCGCCCAATATATAAACAAAGAAAATACAATACCGTTAGCTGTATTGTAAGCGAAACATTCAATTACAATTCAAATAAACCTCTGAAGATACAAAATAATTTCTGTGAAACGTGCGTCAGGTGAAAATAAACCTACTTGCAGTGTATTCATTTGAAGATATTACATACGAGACCTACAGGAAACTCAACGAGTTACTTACAAAGGAGTAATAAACAAAGAAAAGCAGAGGAATTTTTACGGAGTAGAGGCGCGACCAAAGAGCAATGGAACAACGGGCACGATAAGAACATGTACATAAAAAAGTGGACTTGCGATAAACTTCGGCAAGCCCGAAACAGAAACAGTGAAAAGTTTGGAAACAGGTGAAGACTGGAAAGACAAAAAGGCACAGATGATTGTTTTTCGTTTATAGTGCCAAACAGGAGAAAAATTAACATCCGATTTGGGCAAACCAGAATTTGCAATGAACAGATGGATTCGGTTCGTATTAATACAAATACTAAACAGAAAAAAAAACAGAATTTACACTGTTGAAGACCACTATAGAAAAATTATTCCGATTAGCGCTTTCAAGCTTCAGAACACATCCTCAGATCGGAAATATACGATCATTGTGTTCAACAGTGTAAATTCTGTTTGTGATTATAACCACAAACACAACTTAAAAAAAAAAATTTGATATATTCAATCACTTTCTGCTACAGTCCGTTTCTTGATGTATATAATACATTTAATATTTATAAATAAATTTACCTCAAGATATACCTTTTTTTTCCTTATTAGGAACATGTTTCGAGTACCATCTTGTACCCATCCTCAGGCTTCCGGAAAGAACACAGGACATGAATTCCCAGACATAACCAATGTGACACTAATAAAACATATACCACACAAAGGCACCATAATGAACATTTGGGAAAATTTACAAATATACAAACATAAAACACAAAACAAACTAATACCTGAACAAATACAAATCAATACAAAACATGACACAATATTCAAAGCACTCAACATCGAAAATACACAAAAAACTAACACATACACCACAATCACACACAATAAAACCAATTTGAAGTACCAGAAGCCAACAGGGAGCCACAATAATAATAGTCAACCAACACATATGTACTTCACCAGACACAAAAACCGGAAGGCTGAGGATGGGTACAAGATGGTACCCGAAACATGTTACTAATAAGGAAAAAAAAGGTATATCTTGAGGTAAAATTATTTATAAATATAAAAAAAAATATTTGATATAATATACAAGCGCGCAGTACAATAACCTATGTCATGATGTACGGTATAATACCACTGAAAACTAACCAATAAAAACAAAAAAACCAATGCAAAATTACTGCAACTCAGTGCGGCTTAGTGAGAAGAACCTGCAGGATTTTTTAGACTGGACGTCTTAGTAATGTGGAGAGATAAGTGGACAACGAGGATGGGGATACGTAATAAACAAAATCAATATAAAAGGTTAATGTGCTACGGACAGATATTTACGTAAAGCAAATACAAAGAGACAAAATAACACATCGGACAGCCCGTTTTTTCTTGAGGAGGATGACAGGGAAAACGGAAATATAGTGGAAAGGGGGAAGTAAAAGACAATCGGGATACACGATAAGAAGATAATTCCTATTAAAAATATCGGTATGGAGAACCATACATGACTTCCATATTCTAAGATTTATATTTAAAATCATTTTCAGCCAAACAGCCAGGCTGTGTCTTACCTGCCTTTTTATTGCTGTATTAAATGAAAAATATTATATTACATTAAAATGAAAAAATTATAATTTTATTGCCTGGCAACAAAATTATTTTATTTTTAACAATTACCATTGTTTCAAAAAGTTTAAATAAATTTTCAAGTACTTTACTCTTGTTAAAACGTAAAAGGTTGCAGGTAAACTACCCCTTCCCCTTAACCGATCTTCACCAAAATCGAAAGTCATTGAGACCTCTACAATTCAGGGGCGTATGCAAACAATTATTTGATTCTGTTTGAATTTGGGGCTGTTATCGTTTGCCATAGAAAATACGCTTGATAAAAAAACGTTGCCGGTAAACTACCCCTTCCCCTTAACCGATCTTCACCAAAAACAATAGGTCTTGAGTACTCTACAAATCAGGGCTGTATGCAAAACATTATTTGATTCTGTTTGAATTTGCGGCTATTATCGTTTGCCATAGAAAATACCCTTGTTAAAAAAACGTTGCAGGTAAACTACCCCTTTCCCTCAACCGATCTTCACCAAAAACAATAGGTCTTGAGAACTCTATAATTTAGGGCTGTATGCAAATAATCTTTTTATTCTGTTTGAATTTGCGGCTGTTATCGTTTCCATAGGAAATACCCTTGTTAAAACATAAAACGTTACAGGTAAACTACCCCTTTCCCTTAACCGATCTTCACCAAAATCAACAAATCTTGAGAACTCTACAATTCAGGGCTGTATGCGAAACATTATTTGATTCTGTTTGAATTTGCGGCTGTTATCGTTTGCCAAACAAACAAAATTACCCTTGCTAAAAAAAAACCGTTGCAGGTAAACTACCCCTTTCCCTCAACCGATCTTCACCTAAAACAATAGGTCGCGAGTACTCTGCAAATCAGGGCTGTATGCAAAAAAATTATTTGATTCTGTTTGAATTTGCGGCAGTTATCGTTTGCCATAGAAAAAAAATCTACAGACAGACAGACAGACAGACAGACAGACAGACAGACACACAGACACTTTTCGGAAAACGACTTTTTTTCATGTTTTGAGTGTAGTAGAATCAGAATCTGCAATAATCTCGAACACGATTTTTTTTGTCATCACCATACTTCCATTCCTTAAGGAATATGGAAGTAATAATCCTTACTTACTAGTACATTAGTTAAATCATTCTTATTACTAATAATCCTTACTTATTAGTCAACAATAACTTCATTTCTGTAAGAAGAAATTCAAGTTACTACAGAAAATGGATAAGAGGACAGAAGTAACAATAAGTGCTTGATTACGACTACCAGATCAAATCGAGTGATGCTTCGCAGCCGCACAGCCCAGTGGTAGAGGCAGAAAAAGAATATTATTCTATCGCTTGGACGGGAAGCGACACGCGGTCAAACAAAATAACGTCAACTTGATCCCTAGACAAACAACCAACGTGGTTTCGTGACAGCTTAATAATGTAATCTTCTAAACGTTACGGATATTGACAATTCGTAAGGCAGATTTACAAAATATTCCACTCTTATAGATTACTTAAGGATCGGCTGTACAAGTAACGTTTCATACCTTTCACATACTTGCGAATATTTTCGAAAAGTACGGTTAAACTCAATTTCTCTCGTAAACATACTGAATGGACGAAAATTTGGAACCAACGAGATAAGAGAACGGGCGGAAGGGAAAAACCATAACAACCATAACAAACAAGCACGAACAAAGGAGATTTAGGTGGTACGGCCTCGTAAGTAGAATGAAGTAGGGGGCGAGAGCGTACCTAAGGCGGTTCTGAATCGGATTACTGAAGAAAACGTAATAGAAGAAGACGACCTTCAACTACGTGGGACCATGAGAGAACTGGGCTAACAGATGACGATACAAAGAAAGGGAGGATGAGATGATTTGGATGTCCATATTTGAAATTTAAACTAACATACACCGTTAAACCTTTGTACACCGACTGTACGGAAAACTTTATGGAAAAGCTTCAGAATTGCGGTATTCATGCAACGTTCGGCTCGACCTCAAAAGTTAGGATTATTTAAAAAAATAAATAAATAAATAAGTAAAAACAAATAACAGAAACCGTGAGAAAAAGAAGACTATTATTTTTTGTGCATTTAGGCTATATAGAATGGACGACAATAGGTTAACAAAGCAGATCTTCAAATATCTGTGGGGGAAGAAGTCAACATCAAGTTGGATTAAAAAAGTCCAAAAAGGATTTAGAAAAAAATAATATAAACGCAGAAGAAGCAATTGAAAGAGACGTTTTTCGGGCAAAAGCGTTTAAAATGGAAGGAGTCCAGGGTAGGAGAGAGAAAAACGCAGGTTCAAAGTGGACTGAAGACAGGAAGAAGAGATACAGTAAAAAGATGAAAGAATACTGGAGGAAAAGAAAAGAACAAAGAATAAAGGATTGAACTGGCATGTGGTCCTTAGATGACCGACACAAAAAAAAAAAAAATAATAATAATAATAATAATAATAATAATAATCCGTAACATTAGAGTTACATCGGCAAAGTGGCAACGGGGAGCAGTGCTGGTCACATTATTCCTCTACGATTACAGAAACATTTTATGCAGGGGTTTCATATCAGAATATTACACATCTGAGGTTAGGCGAACGAGAACCGATCCATAGCACTGACTCCTTCCTGCTCGCCTATGGTGAAGTAGTATACACTTGTTCGATCTTTAATTCTAACATGTGCGTTTTGTAGTACAGTAGGAAGTCAAAAATCCGGACTCCTCAATAGACTTAGAGTGAAAGCACAAAATTAATTAGCGTTTGATTATTACTCAAAATAAGAACTGTACCGGGTCTGCCTTAGAGTACGGTAAACGGTAAACAAGGATAATTCAAGAACACGAATAAGTCTTTGTTTGTAAAACTGTACAGCAATAAACTTTTTTTATATACAGTAATAACGCCGGTTCCTAAAAAAAAAACCTGGTACAGTGTAGTGAGTGATACAATAATATTGCGTATTTTATGTTTTACAGTGATAATTCTCGATGTTTACGTGTTGGATACCAGACGACAAAATGCGTTAGCAAAATTCATTTACATGCACAATACGTATTTAGTGTTCTGAACACCGTAAAACAGTGGTTCCCAAAGTGAGGTCCGCGGACCCCTGGGGGTCCGCGACAATATTTCCAGGCGCCCCCAGACAGTTTTAAGAAACATTAGAATATACCGGAATTTCTCCGATTTTTTTATGCTCTAAAACCAAATTTTAGAAACTTAAAACAATTGGTAGAAGATTCCAGTATTTTTTCTTGTTCAAACTTATTGTAATTGTAAAAGTAAATCCAAATTAACGGCTTTAATAATGTCTTTAAATCATGTCGTGTACCAGATCTGTTTGTCAGCCGAACTAACTAGACCTCTCTCTTACACTACAAAAAGAAGATTCAGCGGCAGAACTTTCAACTGACAGTTCATTAAAATTACAGTTTTCGCAATTACAGCTAGCTGACTTCTGATTATATGTAATGACTGACTATCCTGAACTCGCGTACTTGCTATTCTCCCTGCTCACGTACTTGAAGCCAAAGTTAAGAAATAAACTTGATGTCGAGAGTGACTTAACATTGAAATTATCAGACATTAAACCCAATATTGCACAGTTAGTTGTTCAAAAGCAGCTTCATTGTTTACACTAAACTACATTTGATATCATTACTATTATAATTTTCCAAGTTAAGAGAATTTGATTTTAATGCATTTTAATTAAAATATAATAGTTTATATCATATTTACTGTTTTATTTCTCAACTCAAACGGGGTCCGTGAATTTTTAAATTATGTGGAGGGGTCCGCGGGTGAAAAGTTTGGGAACCACTGCCGTAAAAGACTTTTTTTTTTTACTGTTACGATCGTGTATTCGTTATTTTCTAAAATACGAACAAATCGATAATTCGAGCTGGCCTTAGGCCCGATTAGTTGGGGTTTTTGACTCCCAATGTTGTCGTAGGCCTACACCTACACAGTTTACGGTAAACAAACAGGTACGTGATGTTACACGACTCATGTGTTCGAAACAATCAACTAAAATAATAACAATAGTAATAGTTCCTGCATTTTGTTGTCCACGACGTGTCCGTTGATTAACTCATTGTAAATATATCACTACTGACTCGGGTCGCTAATTTTTTATTGGTAAAAATATGTTATCAGGTAAAAGTTTACAATTTTTTACCAATAAAAAATTAGTGATTCGAGGTCATTATCAATTAGTGATATATTTATAATTAATAATTTATTTAATATTTATCATTTCTTTTCCTCAAGATGTTTTTCCCTTATTTGGAACATGTTTCGGGACACTTATTGTTCCCATCCTCAACCATCATAGTTTTGGGTCCAGTTGCATATTTGTGTTCTGGTTGGTTGTTGCTATTTTAATTCAGTATTATTGTGTGTGGTTGTGGCGTACATATTTATTTTTTGGGTGTTTTCAATGTTGAGAATTTTGAATATCGTGTAATGTTTTGTGTTTACTCGTATTTGTTCAGGTATTGAGTCTGTTTTGTGTTTTGCGTTTGTTACAAACTAATACCTGAACAAATACAAGTAAACACAAAACACGACACAATATTCAAAATACTCAATATTGAAAACACCCAAAACATAAATATACACACCACACCCACACACAATAATACCAAAAACCTCATAGCAACAGCAAAGCAGAACACAAATATGCAACTAGATCAAAAATTATGATGGCTGAGGATGGGAACAATAAGTGTCCCGAAACATGTTCCAAATAAGGGAAAAACATGCTGAGGGAAAGAAATTATAAATATTTAATAAATTATTAATTCAAACACTTTTTGCTACAGTCTATTTCTTGACGTATATAATATACTTAAAATTTATATTTACCTCAAGATGTTATTTTTCCCTTATTTGGAACATGTTTCCGGATCCTTAGTGATCCCATCATCAGCCTTTCTAATGTTGAAACTTGTGGAGTACCTGTGTTCACCTGTTGTTATGGTTTCCCATTAGTTTTTGGTTTTTTAAATTGTTATTATTGTGTGTGATCGTGGTGTATATATTAGTATTTTGTGTATTTTCGATGCTGTGTGCTTTGAAAATGGTATTAAGGTTTGTATTGATTTGTACGTAATATCTGAACAAATACAAATCAGTACAAAACATGATACAATTTTCAAATCACTCAACATCGAAAATACACAAAATACTAATATATACACCACGATCACACACAATAATAACAATTTAAAAAACCAAAATCCAATGGGAAGCCATAACAATAGCCAACCAGCACACAGGTACTCCACAAGATTCAGAATTAGAAAGGCTGATGATGGGATCATTAAGGATCCCGAAACATGTTCCAAATAAGGGAAAAATAACATCTTGTGGTAAAGGAAATATACATTTTAAATATAAATAAATTATATATGCATCAAGAAATAGACTGTAGCAAAAAGCGTTTGAATTAATAATAACAGTAATAATAACAATAATATTTATTCTTTTGGGACCGTTCTGAGACCAACACAACGTTTGTGCACACCGCACTTAGCAAAACGCAGCGAGTTTTCCTGAAGTCACCGGTTCTAGAGTTCAGCGATATCCAGCCCATTGTTTCCTGAAGATACTAATTAAATTAAAACGAAACGATGAAGTAATCTTCTGTGGCTTTTTTTTTTACGGTAGGCCTATGTCGCAGTACATCCCTATACACATGCCATCCCTCGTTTTCCGCATGCACATCATTACGAATTCTAAATGCGGAAAAAACGAGATTGACGAAGAGGAGGAGCAGCACGGATCGTAAGAGTGGCACTCGACGAGCGGATTATGGATGGATCGGAGCACACGCCAACGAACACGATACTCGCATAATACGTACGCAGAATTAAATTAAAAACTATTACCGATTCGCTTTTAACATTTCCAGGCTGTTACGAGTGAACAGAGAGAATGGAATGAAGGGGGAACGGTTGGCGCCTACAACGGATAGCGCAAGATATGGCAACGCTGTCGTCAGGGGGGCGGGAGGGGGGCAGCCATACCTGCCTCCAGGTAAAATCTAAACATCCATTCGCCTCGCTCATACTGCTCTACAACTACAACACTTTCTAACTCATAATTTGTCCAGAAAGCTTATCAGTCATACCACCTACGTTCCGTATTTTCATCAATTCTGTTTTACTTTAAAAAACAATCAGCAGATCTTAAATAATTCTTAACGGCAACGTATTTTAACATTAACGAACGCGATCAAACCGTTCAATTGTAAACAGCGAGCATCCTGTTACCGTTTTTTTCCGCTATTCCGCTATAACTGATAACACAACAGAATTTGCAATTCTATTTTTTTTTTTTACAGACGATGACTCCCCCCCCCCACGCAGCTTTTCCCGTTAAATAGCATCAATTAACGTTTACCAGGCCATAAAATAAGTGTCAGTGATAACGCCGGCATGAGGTCAAGTCGCTTATCTCACACAATTAACATAATAATTATAATTGAAATTATAAATTTACAATTAAGCAAAACGTTTTGCATTACTGGTGATATTTTTCCTATGCAGTCAAATGAAAGTTTGTGTACGAATGTTTCTCTCTCTCTCTCCCCCCACACACACAACTTCAACAAATTTTACTATACAAAACCAAACACATATGCTGATTTCGTATTGAATATATATTTTACAAGTTTTCTGCGCGTAATACACAATGATTTACTGTAAAACTGCGTTGCGCACGAGTGCGTAAAGCATATTTAATACAGAGACGTGTTTTTTACCAAAGCAACGACGAACAGCAGCGTTTATAATAACGTAACACAGAATACCCGAGCAGCAATCGTTAATCTATGTTTACATACTATCCGCGTATAGACTCTGTGTGTGTGTGTGTGTACGCGCGCGCGCGCGTGCGTCCGTTTTCATGAAGTACGTTATTGTTATTTTTTATAATGAACATATGTTTTATTATTTCTAACACCACACGTTTCATTTATTATACAACACAGCATCGATGTCTCGGTTGAGGCACTGAGGATGCTCAATCGTAGAACGGACGAACACGGTGGTGGTTAACAACAAAACATCCCGAAAACCTCGTCCTCGGCAGTCGTTTATTACGACAAACGGATATAACGCTTAATTGTTTTAATAATATGCAACGAATACGTGGTACAAATTATATATTTACGGTGCTATTCAGAAGTAACCTACATAGAATAATTATTTAATATTTATATGATTTTACCTCAAGATGTATTTTCCTTATTTGGAACATGTTTCGGGACGCTTTGTGTTCCCATCCTCAGCCTTACTAGATTTCAGTCTTGTAAGGCTGAGGATGGGAACACAAAGCGTCCCAAAACATGTTACAAATAAGGAGCTACATCTTGAGGTAAAATCATATAAATATTAAATATATTACATACATAAAGAAACAGACTGTAGCAAAAAGTGTTTGAATTAATAGAATAATTAATATACGATCACTGTTTGCCTTCTCACGCCGGTTCTTGTCGAATACTACACTACCGACGTTTAGAGGCGGGTAGAACGAATCTAAATTAGCAATAAAGCAAATGCATATTGTCATGTCCCGAATTACAAGGGAATCTTTTTCGAAAAACGTTCGGTACCGTCACTAGCGTCAAAAAAATACAAAAATACTAACACCATCCTCATATACAATATTTGTTATAAGTTTTCTCAATTGTTCATTATGTCTGTACTCCTTACGTCTCCCAATGCACTGTTCGGTGACAGTAAATAAATGAAAATAAAAACATGAAATTGATAGGCCACAACTATTAAAAAAATAATAATACAACCAACTTAAAAACAATAAATGCTACTAACCCAAACAACGGCATTTTCTGGCTTATTCGCTGTTTGTCATCCCACACCAACAATACGGGAGTGTTCCATAAATGTAATTTTACACTCCCCATATGTTTTGAAACGCTAATCTTTATAAACAATGAGTTTAAAACATTTATCAAGTAATGGCAATACAAGTTTCCAATGTTGTTTACAGATAACTTTTAGATTGTGTAGTTTGGGGTGCAGATAATCTTGCTTCAAAAACTTTATAATAGTCTGTTGCAGTCGCTTATAGTAAGCACACAAGCTTCGTCTACAAAACAATTGAAGACTTGCAAAGTACTTATTATAAACAACTATGACAAAATATTTTATGTTTTTTAAAGCTTGTGTTTGTTAAAAATTGTTTTTAACTATATGCATAAGAGACGATTCAGTTGCATGGCCGTCTCAATAGCACGGAACAACGCGAATATACAAGAGAGCAAGTTCAACGCACGACTTCTCCACATCTGTTCATCTTCTTTCGTGGTACCGTTATCTGAAACGTCTAACCTAACCTTACAGAAAAAAAAATCTCGTGGAAGACTAAAACAGACTTATATAATGGTTCTGTAAAAAAAACACTACTTGCTGATTTAAATTCAATATAAATTTATCAAGTATTTCAAACTATAAGACGGCAATGGCTGTCTACATTGGCATCTAGCTACAAAACCAAGAAGAATCTCTGCCCACGGTGGTGGCAACAACATGAAAACCAATATGGCGCTTGACTTGTCCCCTTAACTCAATTTATATCTTCATATAAACAATATATTTTACATCCCCTAATTTAAGTGGACCTGTTTGAATGTAATTTTAACACAAAATACTAAATTAAAGTATCAATTTTATTTACTAAAAGGTCAATAACAAAGTCATGTAAGAGGTCTGTCTTAATTTTGTAATTACGTACTTATTTATTTACTAATTTGTTTTTAGGTTAGAGTCTCGTAAACGATCAATACCTTAATAAACACGTATGAGAATTAATGTAAACAATTACTTACATTGGATTTGTCGTGTTCCAATGGACGTAGAACGATTTGGTGCAGTCGCTAACTGTCGATAACAGAACAGTTTCAAAACATATTAATAACACTAAAGTAAGACAGGATGTGACTTTAGCACACGGCAGTTGAAGGATAGGCCGTGTAGCTGGAGAAATTAATCTCGCTAATACCGTAGTTAAAGGAAATGTAAATACATTGTTGAATACCATGGCTTTAATTCGCACTGGCTATTTACTTTGACACTGAAAAACAGAGCCTAGCCGGCCTTAAACTGCACGAGAACTGATGTCTCGCTGGTAACATTTACGTGCCGAAGGATTCACTACTGACTCCATCATTAGTAACACATTTATAAACTGACAGCTGAGAACACAATAGAAATATTGTAGCTTCACACCCGCAATTAAAATTAATGTTTTTAATTTCAATACGTCAGTAAAATCAAGCTGATAATATTAAGTACAACACTCAAATCACAATATATTTATTGAGCAGTTTCATAAACAAAACCAGCACGCGCGTTCCTGGATACTGTTCCATTCGTCTCTGGACACTGCCGTACAGCGACTACCAGTTCAGAACGTCCAACTTCCAAGACTGGGAAATCTCGGAGCGAGTCTAGCCAATCGGAATGGTTTTTGGCTGAATAGCGAGCCAGTCAGCCCTATGGTGGGAGAATAAGGTTATGGCCGTACTGCTCACTAGCACTTCGTGCGGCATCTTTGGAAACTACTACGCAAGACATCTCGCTCGCTTCACATTATCTTCGCCAAACGTTGTGCTGTTGTATACGGAATGAACGAATGTGTGCATGCTGTCTAGATGTGTGTGTGCGCGCGCGCTTTAAGAGTGAATGCACCTAGCCATTTTCACGTGTAATCGGGAAAATTCAAGCCACTTATACACACAAGAATTATTATTTTAAGAAGAAACATTGCACGAAAGTTTTTAACTTTAACATATATACGAAAATAATACAAAGTTAACTATTCTCTGACCACTACGTCCATACGTCCATTCCACCCCTCAGCTTTATGTTGAACGTTTCTATTCCGTACTTTTAGAGAAAATATTCTTTTTATTTCAGTGACTAATTTATAGAAGAGAGTATATAATTTCTTTGTATATTTTCTGGTTTAAACTTGAAATTTATTTGCGAAGAAATTCATTGAAATTTGAGTTCCTTCAAACGTAAACATACCAAAAAATATAGTGACCAATTTTATTGTTTGAGTTATGCAAGAGAAAGATGTTTGTATCGTTAATGTATCGTTTTCATGAGTATGTTAAATTACTACGTGGGCACCATATGCCTGTATCTGTGTGCCTAAGCAAATAAGTTTCTTAACAGTTTTAGTGGATGGTTAGTGAGGGTCGGTCAATAATACAAATTTTAGCTATTTTGCGTCGGCGTTTCGACAATATTTATTGTCATCTTCAGGACCTGTGTATGAAATACAATAGAAATATCAAACATAACGAAACAATTAAATATTTGGGTGATCGTGTTGGTGATGTGAGTGTGTGCATGCGTATGTATGTATCATTTTATATGTGAAGACTTATGATAGTTTGTTTACATCTTCAAATTATCTTTAAGAAAACGAGCAAATTATAGTATTAGAGAACTTAATTTATACAGTATTACAATTTAAATTACTAAATAAAATGTTATTTTAGTTAATTAAACAAACAATAATCAACAATTGGATATTAGATGGGTACATAAATTGTTTATACCTACAACAGTCAACATATAGCAAAGTAATATATTACCTATAACTAAAACAGATTAGGGGATGTTCACTACGTAATTATTAAAAGTTATTTTTACCATGTTTCGCTCCCTACTGGTGTTAACGAACAATCATAATTTAGAAACATACAATTTACACAATACTGTAAAATATTACGACTTAAATCAGATAGTTGACAAAGGTTACAAACAAAAGTTTCTGGTAAATTTTACTAACAGGTAAACTTGGATAATAATTGTAATCATATTATAAAATATAGTCAAGAGTACTATAGAATAACGTAATTTATGTATGTGTCCACAATCACCTTCTCTCTCACCCATTCTCCCCCTGCCAGTCATTCTCACAGCCTCTCACTCTCACCTGAAATCGATCTATCACTCACTATCACCCCACTCTCTCTCTCTCTCTCTCCTCTACATCTCACTCACTGTCTCCCTTCCCCCTCTCTCTCTCTCCCCCGCACTACACACGCGCGCGCGCGCACGCACACACACACACACACACACACACACACACACACACAAAAAACAAAACAACCTCACAAGCCAACTACACATCGGTAATCCATACGTAAATATAACACTATTTTATTCTCTTCTTTTTATCATCTAAGTGTAAATTATGCACAACGGAGATGCCCACTGTACTGAGTTTAAAACTGATCGAATATGTGTCTATAAGAAATGTTATATGTTTCTTAGCTAATACAAAATAATATGATCAGTGAGGCACTTACAATTGTTGCTGACGCCAAACACACAACTGTAAATTTTCCCTGACCAACACCTTATTATAAAGCAGAACAGACGACCCTTGTACATTTGTAGGAAATTAAGTAGCATGTGTTCGGAAGACAGTTGAGAAAGATTTGCACTAGGGGGGAGTGTGACACTAATTAATATCTGACGACAAGCTGGCCATTAAAATGACCAACACATCCTGTAGGGAGACTACTGATTATTTCTTCAAATTCATGTTTTGACGGTGTGTATAAGTTGAGCATAACTGGACGAGAGGTTTTGAGTATCAGTGCGAAAATTAATGGACTGAGGGTCACTGTTAATTTGAATCATTTCCAGTACGCATCTTTTGAAATAATTATTTTCGTAATATTTAATTTGGGTGTTGTTGAAGTCAAATTCATCGCCGGTGTTTAAATGGTGAGATACTAAAGCGTTGGGGTTATCATTATGGGTTTTTTTATGGCAATCATACCTATGTTGATAAATTCTCTTATGTAAATATTGGGACGTAATACCAGTGTATGTGGCTGGACAGTCATTGCATTGGATAGTGTATACGACATTAGATCGTTTGTCTTTGGATGTCGGGTCTTTGAGGCTTGAGAAGAGAGATCGAACAGTATGTTGATTTTTGAATGCTAAAGTTTTTTGAATTTTTGATAGGCATTTTTTAAGTTTTTCAGAAAGCCCTGTAACATAAGTTGTAGAAAAGTACGAGCGGGCGTTAGGCTCAGGTGTATTAGATTGGGCAGATGTAAAATTGGGGCTCAGCTGAATTGCGCGATGTTTATGAATTACCTCTTTGATTATGTGGTCTGGGTAACCATTGTTTTTGAAAATCTTAAATACTAATTCAGTGTTTTTTTGATGAAATGATTGATCACTTAGACCGGTGGCTCTCTTATATACCGAGTGGATTAAGTTAGTTTTTAGATGTATGGGATGGTTGGAATTAAAATGCAGATATCTACCGGAGTTCGTGGGTTTTATGAACCAATCAGTGACTATAGTACCTCAGTCTGTCTAATAACCTTGGTGTCAAGAAATGAAATGGAACTATTCTGTTCGTGCTCTATTGTGAACTGTATTCGTTCAAAGCCCATTAGTTTGGAATTGAACAGAGATAAGATAGTGTCATGTTGGTCATATGGAATACATGTTATAATATATCGTCCACATTATAACATCGTTCACTAACCATCCACTAAAACATTGATTGATTGACGGTCACTAAAAATTTAAGAATTTCTTAACAGTGCTACGTAAAATACATTATTTTTATTAAGAGGCAATCTAGTTGATACAACATGATTGGTAATACACAAACGTTTTCAAGTACAATCGTTAAACATTTGTATCGTAGGTTACTGGAAAACGTACAAAATTTGAAAACAGTTGATACAAGCTTTCCGGACTTGTGGTCCGCCAGAGGACCGGGTACACACCGCTGGAAAGATTGGCCAGTACATGTGTGTTTTATACTTTTATTGTAGATTTGGAATATCTCATTGAAAATGTCGTCTCCTCTTGAGACGTCTGCATGAAACACACATACACACATTATACATTGGCCTAAACCAGCTTAAGGGTAATAAGGATAGACAGATATGCAGCCAGGTGTTACCTCGTCTAATGATGCATAGATAAGCTCGGCGCACAGAACACGGGTTTATCAGTACGGGTGCACAGAGCACGGACGCTCCATAAAATAATTCCGAAATTCAAATTATGTTTTATGTTCTACAAATTGAATTGTAAACTATGGAATTTTGTTGTTATTTTCATATTCCATTACTTGTTAAAGCTGGCACTTCTCCATATATCTCTATTACTATTCTACGTTGTGAGAATTTTATCTTTTAATTATATTTACAAAGTTAAAACTGTGTTTTCCCATTGTCTGAAAACCCATTCCAAACCATATTTTTATTTATATTTTATTGGGGTACGTTTCGAACAGGCGAAAATATTATTTATAAATTATAAATCATGTAACATTTATTGTATTGTAATTATTTTTACAATTATAAATAATATTACAATTTACAATAATAATCGTTGAGATAATTACCATTGTCATCATTGTTAATCTGTGAAATTTGTGCTAGCAATATGTACTATCTTATTTTGGCACATTAAACACAAGTCTATATAAATAAAATAATAATAATAATAATAATAATAATAATAATAATAATAATAATAATAATAATAAGAGTAACATTTAAATGTAAAAAATAGTTTACAATTTTAGGTCCTAATGATTTAATTATGTTAGTCGGTTTCCATTTGATAACTTTATCATTTTATTTGACACTGTTTTTTCCAGTTCTCACTTTAAAAGTTTATTATTCCTGTCTGTGATAAAACTCTACGGTTAATGATAATAAATGGTACAATCTAATTACTTAAATATAATAATTATAATTATCATTAACATTATTATTACTATTACTATTTTAATATTATTATTATTATTATTATTATTGTTGTTTTTCTGTGTAAAATACTACTGTCAGTATTCCTACTACTATACTACTACTACTACTACCAACACTTTTTTTACTATAATAATATTAGCAGCGGCAGCAGCGGTGTGGGTACTAGCGGTTGTAGGAGGGCGAATGCTAACAATGCGTTTTGAACGAATTAAGGTTCGTCAGTTCTGTGTTCCTCCGAAACACACTTGTTTCGGAAGTTAAAATGTCTTAATACTTGACCAAATAAATCTAAGAGCTTGGTTTTCTGTGAAATTTATATTTTAATAAAAAAAATAACGTAAACATCAAAGGAACTGTTTGTTCTGTGTTATACAAATTGTAAGTCGATAAATAGTCCACTTACATTACTTATTTATTACGCAAGATTTCTACGTCTTTTTCTCAGTTCTTTTCTTTTTTTTTATTCTAGACACCGGGAAAGGTCTTCTTTATCAGATGGTGTATTCTGCTTTCTCAAACCAGTTTGTCACTGACTGAAGCCTTAACATCGCTCCACTTGTCTCTTCCGTCCTTTATTTTACATTCCTGTTTAACACACCTTCACAATATATACCTCGCTTCTCTGGTTATCGTTGACCCTAAATTACATGGCATCTTATCACATGGCTGTTACTCGCGTTTCATTTCCAGTAAAAAAAAAAGGTTTCAGTTATCAAAGGCGCGGCAGCCGTTATAGACTCGTAATGATCGCTACACCGTCAAACTTTAGGCTCATTATAACGACGAAACAGTATTGCTTTATTAGCCTGCATACTTCCGCTCCAACGCATTTAATTTACTTCATGATAAATTGAGTGTTTTTTCTCTCGCTCTCTCTCTAAAGTTTCTCAAACTTTATGCAGCTGCTACTGTCACCTAAGCCCCCTTATCAATTATTCTTGATCGCTTGTGTAGTTGTTTAGAAAGATCTCGCTTCCTCGTACAGTATACGTCGTCGGAATTCCACGAAACTGAAGAATCGAAACTTATTAATTAATAATCGATATGTCGATTATCGATTTAGAATCGATACAGACTTCGTTTTTCAGCATCGGCTGCGTTTTAAAAAGAATTTTTTTGTACGACGTTTCCGAGATCCCGTCGCAAACTTGTGTTAACTGTCCACTTTTGTAGCTTTTTTTAGCGAAATATCGTAAGCAGTGATCTTTGACATGTTAGAAGAACGACTATTTCATTTTTTGTTTTTAAATTTCCCGTTTTGTACACGAACTGCTAAGATTATAATGTAAATCATATAACTCTACGTAATCAAATACACGTGTTTATAGAATATAGCGGCGGCGCCTCCTTGAGTGGCTCTTCAGTTTCCGTGTTACTTAATTACTTTACTTCCTGTAAACATATTAGATTTTGTAGCGTTGTTTATCTTTGAATAACAGCTTCCCACAACGCTTATTGTCGAGTATTGACAAACCGATATCCGTCGTGGAGGAAGCAACTAAACGCTTTGGTGAATTATTAAAAATTATTAAATCCTAGTTCGTCTTGTTGTGAGTTAACACAAATAATCTTCTTCTTCTTCTTACAGCTCTTGAAAAGCATTGGCCTCCTGGACAATCCGCCTCCAGTCGCTGGATCCTATGCTCTCAGAGTCTCCAACTTCTTACACCGAGCCTGCGCAGGCCGTCCTCAAGATCATCCGCCCATCGTTTTCTGGCCCGTCCCCTCCTCCTTCTTCCACCGGGTCTCCCCGTAAAAATTTTCTTTAATGCCGACGTCTATAACATTCTCTGGACGTGCCCTGCCCACCGGATTCTACTTTTCTTTATGTCAGTGACGATATCTGGTTCTCCATAGATTTGCTGGATTTCTGAACTCGTCCTTATTCTCCTTGCTCTTCGGACGTTCACTGCACCAAATATCCTACTGGGGACTTTTCTTTCCCACCCGCGCAACCACTCTTCCTCTGTCACTGTCATTGTCCAAGCTTCGGACCCACATATGACCACTGGCTTAAAAAGTGTTTTGTAGACACGAATCTTGGTTGCTCTGCTTATGTTTTTACACTTAAATATTAACTGTATTGAGAAGTAATATGTGTTTCCAACATGACGCAAACAACGCTGGAGGTAAATTAGAGAAATCCATATGCACGCACGGAAGTATATCCAACTTTGTACCTCTCACCTTAAACCGATACTTTTCATGGTACATAGACGTCGGGTTGGGTAAATATCGTACTTTAACCTATATCTTGTCCATGCTCGGCCACTGTGGTTGCCCATCTTCGGGTTCCAGATAAGACGGCTCTAGTGGTTGGAACATCACACTGACTGTTCATCCGGACAGTCAGCATAACGTCTTCCGCTAACTGTCAAGGCTTAACCCTGAGCATTGCATGCGCAGTGTTAAGTGTGTGGTTTTAAAAATATATCATTCCGTGCCAATACAGATGACTCGTATGTCGATCCAAAACCGCGTACTTTTCCTAACAGTTAGGTTATCATGAAAGTTAGGTTACGTTATGTGAAGTAACAATAAACGTAAGCATGAAGAGTACTCGCATGGAGTCATTACGATATCACTTGCTGCAGACAAACGTTTACTTTTGTTCCAAAACCGTGAGGTTAGCGGGCCACAATGTAACAATTTTCACATGTTATTGTCTAAATAAAAAACTGCATTTTAAACCAATAGAATAACATTTAAGTTATAAAACAGATTAAAAAATCCGGTGCTCGCAATTTTCTCAAAATTAATTTACCTGTTAAGTGACTGTCCTCCGCTCCCTCCAGATATTCGATCGAACCTCCGTTTGAAGTCATTACTGTGTCCTCCACGACTTTCCCAGAGCAGTCTTCCATCGCTTTAGCGCATTATTCTTTTCAGGGAAGTATTTACGCGGGGGCGACCCCCCCCCCCGGGAGGGTCGAAAGTTGATGAGAAATTTTGTTAATCTCTCAATTTTTAAGGCTTTTTATTATTTCTCAGCTATGTACGCTAATACAGTAGTAACCCTTTTTTAAATATAGGTCTAGAAACAAGTTTATTACACACCATTTGCGCGTAGGTTTTGAAATATGAAACATAGGAAGACGAATGAAGTCGATAAGTATCTTATAAACAACGCTCAAAAGCGCTTATTTTTATTATGGCAATAATAATTATTTTGTAATGGGATTGGCTTCAGTATATTATTACACGTTTTTCAGCCATTGTAAAAACTGTAATATTAATTTGTATTTGTATAGGTACAAATATATCTATATTATACATACAAATATATATGTTCATAAATGCTCAAATCTTTCTTGTTATATATTTTATATTATTATTAATAATAAAACTTTTTACAAGAATATATTTTATTTTGTAAATTACAGTGTTTCAATAGCATTCAGCTATAATCATCAGATGTAATTAATATATTGTAAGATATACACATAATTTATTAATTATATCTGATTATGATAGCTGAATGCTATTGAAACACTGTAATTTACAAATAAAATATATTCTTGTAAAAATGTTTATTATTAATAATAATATAATTATATGTGTGTGTGTGTGTGTGTGTGTGTGTGTGTGTGTGTGTGTGTGTGTGTGTGTGTGTGTGTGTTTATTTGTATTGTATACTTTTTTCTTTTGTATGAACCCGACTCGATCGGACCCCCGCCCCCAGACCAAATTCTAGATTCGCTACTGATTCTTTTCATAGCGTTTAAAATTAATTTTTATTACATTTTATCTTATTCTGATGTACCGGTTTTTCAACAGACCGGATAATCTCCCTCGGATAATCCGAAGTTGAATGAAATTCAATCGTGCTAACAGCAATTCGTACGAGATGCAATCAAACAAGCATACGATATTTAGACGTAGCAAATAGTACAATCGTTAACGCTAGCATTCATAAGACGTTTTCAATTAGTTATAACAACGCAATCGTACAGAAAATAACACAAACGCAAATTAAAGCATGAAAATAACACCCTCTCTTTTACACCACACTCTCTTTCTGCCTCTCCCAGTTTGGATAACAGAATTAATATAAATTCAATTATAGTCATTAAGCTGGTATAAATCGGTGCGTAGGTCTCGGAATTAATGGAAAATGTGGTTCGCGAGTGATTCGATTTTTTTTTTGTAATCGACGACTGTTAAGAATTTTATAAAATATAAACTGTAATTTGCACTCGTACAAATCGCCTAGTTTTGTTAAGCAAAATTGGTTATATTTTTATGTTCACATAAAGCCTACTGCATGAGTAGCCTATAGCAAATGTGATTCAAACGATCGATCATAAAATTACTTCTAAATACCCAAAGATAAATTCATACGTGTTTTAACAAAAATAAGACTAATTTTTGTCGTTTGTGTTTTAACAAAATAAGACTGATGTCTCAATTTCTTAACAGCTTCAGTAGAAAGAATCTATCTCTATCCGCTTAAGATAATATGGAAAGATACTGATTATTTTTGGGTTCCACCGACACCTAACAAATCTTACTTAGTCGCCCGGGATTGTATTTCCGTCTACCGAATGCACTTTCATCAACTTCGACAGTTTGACCTACGTTCCCAATTTTAGAAGAATTTTCAGTCAGCCACACAACAAAAATTTCTCTGAAAGAATGTATTAATTTTCTTGCAGTTGGTTGTGTCAAACCAGTCTCTCTCACAATGGCAGAAAAAGAATACTTCAAAATCCATGCAATTAAAACGGACAACAAGGTGAGGGGAAGAACGTGTGAAGTCCAAAGATAGTACTCTCCCGTGTTTTTTCGCTCGACAGTTTTTTTCCTTAATATACATGTTTCCTCCGCACTTTACACAGTTAGTTGATTTTCCATAAGTCAGCACAGTCTTCAGCACAGTTTTTAAGGCCTCTCTTTAGTATACAATTTTACTTCCATGTTCCTTAAGGAAATGGAAGTAGGGTGATGGCAAAAAAATCGTGTTCGAGATTATTGCAGATTCTGATTGTACCTACACTCAAAACATGAAAAAAAAGTCGTTTTTCGAAAAGTGTCTGTGTGTGTGTGTCTGTGTGTCTGTCTGTAGATTTTTTTATGGCAAACGATAACAGCCGCAAATTCAAACAGGATCAAAACATTTTTTGCATACAGTCCTTATTTATAGAGTACTCAAGACCTATTGTTTTTGGTGAAGATCGGTTGAGGGAAAGGGGTAGTTTACCAGCAACGTTTTTTTTTAAATCAAGGGTAATGTTTTTCTATGGTAAACCATAACAGCCGCAAATTCAAACAGAATCAAATAATGTTTTGCATACACCCCTTATTTGTAGAGTACTCAAGATCTGTGGTTTTCGGTGAAGATCGGTTAAGGGAAAGGGGTAGTTTACCAGCAACGTTTTATGTTTTAACAAGGGTATTTTCTATGGCAAACGATAAAAGCCGCAAATTCAAACAGAATAAAATAATTGTTTGCATACTGCCCTGAATTGTATAGTTCTCAGGACCTATTGTTTTTGGTGAAGATCGGTTAAGGGGAAGGGGTAGTATACCAGCAATGTTTTATGTTTTAAAAGGGTATTTTCTATGGCAAACGATAAGAGCCGCAAATTCAAACAGAATCAAATAATTATTCGCTAATAGTCCTGATTTGTTGAGTACTCAAGATCTATTGTTTTTGGTGAAGATCGGTTAAGGTAAAGGGGTAGTTTACCAGCAACGTTTTATGTTTTAAAAGGGTATTTTCTATGGCAAACGATAAGAGCCGCACATTCAAACAAAATCAAATAATTTTTTGCATTCAGCTCTGATTTGCAGAGTACTCAAGACCTACTGTTTTTGGTGAAGATCGGTTAAGGGGATGGGGTAGTTTACCAGCAACGTTTTTCTTATCAAGGGTAATTTTTTTCTATGGCAAACGATAACAGCCGCAAATTCAAACAGAATCAAATAATATTTTGGATACAGCCCTGAATTGTAGAGTTCTCAAGATCTCTAGGTTTTGGTGAAGATCAGGTAAGGGAAAGGGGTAGTTTACCGGCAACATTTTATGTTTTAACAAGGGTAATTTTTTCTATGACGAACGATAACTGCCGTAAATTCAAACAAAATCAAATATTTTTTTGCATACCTTTTTGAATTATACAGAACTCAAGGTCTATTGATTTTGTTGAAGATCGGTTAAATTAAAGGGGTAGTTTACCAGCAACGTTTTATTTTTAACAAGGGTAATTTTTTCTATGACGAACGATAACTTCCGTAAATTCAATCAGAATCAAATAATGTTTTGTATACCTTCCTGATCTATAGAGATCTCAATGTCTGTTGATTTTGGTGAAGATCAGTTAAGGGAAAGGGGTAGTTTACCAGCAACATTTTATGTTTTAACAACGGTAAGTTTTATTTTACGAACGATAACTGCCGCACATTCAAACAGAATCAAATATTCTTTTGTATACGTTCATCAATTGTGACAGACTGAAGGTCTGTTGATTTTGGTGAAGATCGGTTGAGTGAAAGGGGTAGTTTACCTGCAACGTTGTTTGTTTTAACAAGGGTATTTTTTATGGCAAACGATAACAGCCGCAAATTCAAACAGAAACAAATAATTTTTTGCATACAGCCCTGAATTATAGAGTTCTGAAGACCTATTGTTTTTGGTATAGATCGGTTAAGGGAAAGGGGTAGTTTTCCTGCAACATATTATGTTTTAACAACTGTAATTTTTTATGACGAACGATAACTGCCACACATTCAAACAGAAACAAATAATGTTTTGCATACAGCCCTGAATTGTAGAGTTCTGAAGACCTATTGATTTTGGTGAAGATCGGTTACGGGGAAAGGATAGTTTACCTGCAACGTTTTATGTTTTAACAAGAGTAAAGTACTTAATTTTGATAAACAAAGTATCCTGATAAGAAGCTCATAATAATCCACTGTAGAAACGTAGATGAAATATCTATAAATGAAGAGGCTATTTGAACGGGGTGGGGGTAATTTTCTGTTAATGAAAATTATAGTTGAAGAGGGAGGGGAGAATTTTTTATGTGTACTACGTTATCGGCAACAAAGAAGTAGTTTTTTGTTAAAATTCCTTCCCGGGCTGTTTAGCCGTAGTCCAATGTTTTCTGCAAAACTAGACGTTTCGGCAGTGCCGTCGACTGCCATCGTCAGTGAAAATCGAGTGCGAAAACGTGAGGTGGTATACGTTAGTGACCACAGTACTATGGTTAAGGCTGAAGCAATAGAAAGAAGTGGTTTCTATGGAAATATTTCATTTCGAATATATAATTTTAAATATAAATCTTAGAACATGGAAGTCATGTATGGATCTCCATACCGATATTTTACTGTGTAAAGCGAATAGAATCCAACGTTCCCCCCGATTAGGTTACTAGTTTTGGTCGCCGTTAACAACCAAAATAAAAATAAATTTCCCTTCAAAAAGACGAATCCATTTACGGGTCAGAACACACATTTACACGCACACACAACGCGCGCGCACCGCCTGAGGGCGTGTACGTTGTCACGCTGTAATTTTTATACGAACCTCTCTCAGATAACAGAAGTATTTATATCTCCATTAGCATTTATAAATCGTTATCAGTAACAAAATGATCAGAAGGAATTTGATAGGACACCACGTTATCGTCAAACGCAAGCTAAGATGTACAGTGGAAATATATCGCACTCAAGCTGATGCTAGAGAAAGTGGTTGACCACTTAATTCTGACACCGCCTAGGTTAATAAATTTCCCCTTAAAAAATCAAACTCGTCGTACCTTGTCATTCCTTATTTTCCATATTCTACAGTACCCGATCAATCCAAATACATTTTTTGTTTGTTTTAACATTTATTTATGCAATCTGTTAATCATAAGCACAATTGTTGGCAGAATACATGGTATGGAGGCATTTCGTCTAATGACTGGTTCTCTGTATGTGTATTTAAAAGTGACATATTATGTAAAATGTATTTTGAGTCTTAAAGGCCTGCGGAAATGTTAATTTTAATCGGCTTGTCTGCTGGCTGTTATCTAGAAGATTTATGGCTAGAGTATCTGTGTGCGCTTCAAGTCGTTTCGCGTATCTTTCATTGAACACTGAAATGGTTTCACTGACTGTAGGCAGGTCTAGGTCGCTATAAATGTCTTTGTTGCTGACGAACCACGGTGCATTGGTTATGGCACGCGGTACATTGGTCTGAAACCTTTCCATTATAGCGATGTTGCATTTGGAAGCAGTTCGCCAAAGCTGTAAGCCGTATGTCCACCCAGGCTTGAAGACAGTAGGCATTATTTATTGAGAGCAGGGGTGCCCACAGCATGACCCAATGGTGCAAATCGGACCACTGAATTGGGGGGGGGGGAGGGATTTCCACGGTACTCAAACTATTTCTTTGACTTTTAAATTCCCCCCACGTATTTTAAATTCCCGTTCCCAATTTTAAATGGGAGATTCATGGCTATCAAATCTCATGGTTCTATCATGTGAGAGGGGCATCTTAGAAGATATAAAGAACGATGAGATAATTGATTCGTTTACTAAAACAACCAAAAATGGACAATCTCTGTTGCTGAATAACTGACTATACAAGCAGCATAAACTAAATCATTGTTCATATACATCTCACTGTATAGACTATATATAAAAAATAAATTGTGTTTCAAAATTTAGTAGATTTTTTTATTTTATTACTAAACCTTTCCTGGAATTAATAGTAACCTTTTCTTTTCATAATCCCTTGTTGGAAATAGAAGTTACGTGAATTTAAGCCAGTTCCGTAACCAGGGGCTCAATTACCCCCTTATAAGCGTCGTAAATCAATCAACTCAGTGAAGAGAAAGAATGCAATTACAAAATGAAGTTAGATTGTCTTGACAAGGCCTAATGTACTACTAACTTTATGTTAGGTCAGGTTTGACCAGGCTTTTACACTTCTCATAATTTAGTTACTGATTAGGCATACTTGAAAACCTTTTGGTGTTGATAAAAGGAATAACATCAGTTTTTTTGATTCCAATAATCGCTCAAATGGCTTTAGTTTTTCAAAAACTTTTGGATAAAGCCCCGAGAGCCACCGTTAACTGGGGGTTATTCCATACCCTCCGTATTGTGATCCGCCTACCCACGAAATCAAATTTTGGGGAAGGAATTTCGGAATACTTGGCGGAATTGCACCATGGGTGGGGGGGGGGTATGGGCACCTCTGATTGACAGTAATGGTTTTCTACCTAGGAGCTGATAATGCTTGCGAAACTTTTGCGTCCAGCCGTTCCCTCTTCATCGAAATGTGGTGGTTGCGCCATGTAAGCTGCTTGTCAAGGCAGATGCCCAAACGTTTTGATATTTTACAGCACGACGTAACGAACATTAAGGTAACTAAAGGCCACAACAGCTAATCATAATGCATAGGCCTACAAAGGAAAGCAATGCCTTCTCTTTTGGTTATAAATGTTCTACAAAATTTTCAGTGACGAAGTAAAAGAGAAGCAAAAGAGTGTATTACAGGAGTACTGGATGTTTGCTAATTAAAATAAAAATTTGTTGGTTTCAGTTTTCCAAGGTTGAAATTAACAAACTTTGTTACACGTTATGACGTGGAACGCGTCTGGCGTGTAGGCCTATTCGTAGGTATAACCATGACCTGAGCCCTTACTGTAAATGCGAAACACCGTTCAATGGAGGTTGCCTAATTTTTAATCAGAAGACCACAGACCTTTGAGTGTGCGCACGCGCGCAGGCACTATACACTGTAGGTGTGTTTCAATGTGCGCAATGGTGCTTCCACATGTGACGTTCGTAAAGGACTCTGTGAAGAAAAGACATGCACGCACGCGCATGTATAAATTTATATTGATTTAATAGACCACTTTTCACGAACTTTCTTTAATTCAGCAGAGCTTTTGTATCTTACCCTGTTCTTCAGCGCTTGGCAATAACGGAACTCCGGTCATTCCGTTAACGGAATTTCGTACTGAGGAACAGAATAAAAAGACCGGTCCTCGAAAGCCAGATCATTGTCTTTATGTAGCTTGTATAGTTCCTCATTGTGACGCATTCTCCATATCCCAATGAGTTGGATTGGTCCATATATTCTCCTCAAAATTCTCCTTTCAAAGGTATTGACAATGTTAGCGGCTTGTTTGTTCAGACTCCAAGTCTCGCTGCCATATGTTATCACCGGTCTACTCATAACTTTATATAATGTGACCTTGGACTGATGGTGGATATTCCTTGTCTTGAATATAGTTGTCAACGAAGCATATGCTTTATTTGCGGCCTGCACCCTTTTCCTTATTTCGTTTATTTCTTCATTATCTTCTGCCATCCAACATCCCAAAAATTTAAACCGATTAACTATTTCCAGGTTTAGTGGTTCGATTTAAAACTGTTCAGGTTTCCTGGTTTTCCTTCCACTAGTGATCATAACCTCTGTTTGTGGCATGTGTACTTTTCCTTATTTCGTTTATTTCTTCATTATTTTCTGCCGTTGATTAGGTTGTTGTAATTTACTCGCCTACACAAACTTTGTGGATAACAAGGTTTAAATTTGCACGCGTATTGCACATTCGATTACTAATCCCGTCGCATTTTTCAATAATTCTAACATTTTTTTGGGTTGGTACTATGTGATCTAAGAAATTAGTAAACGGATACGTGTAAATTTCAAACAGTTTATGCGCACTGCTCGTCTTTGACTAATAGTGAATTTGACAGTGTTTAGTGAACTCGTTTACCGTTAACTCTTTAACGCTGGTAGATTAAGCATCATATAAATATATAAAATATCGGTATGGAGAACCATACATGACTTCCATGTTCTAAGATTTATATTTAAAATCATTTACAAAATGAAATGTTTCCATAGAAACTACTTCTTTCCACTTATTGCTTCAACCTTAACCACAGTAATGTGGTCACTAACGTATACCACCACACGTTATCGCACTCGATATTCACTGATGATGGCAGTCGACGGCACTGCCGAAACGTCTGGTTTTGCAGAAAACATTGGACTACGGCCAAACAGCCCAGGGAGGAATTTTAACAAAAAACTACTACTTTGTTGTCGATAACGTAGTACACATATAAACATTATCCCCTCCCGCTTCAACTATAATTTTCAATTATAGAAAATTACTCTCACTCCGTTCAACTAGCCTCTTCATTTATAGATATTTCATCTACGTTTCTACAGTGGATTATTAAGATCTTCTTATCAGGATACTTTATTTATCAAAATTAAGTACTTTACTCTTTTTACAACAAAAAATCTTTCAGGTAAACTACCCTTTCCCCGTAACCGATCTTCACCAAAATCAATAAGCCTTGAGTCTTCTACAACTCAGGCACATATGTAAAAAATTATTTGATTCTGTTTGAATTTGCGGCAGTTATCGTTCGTCATAGACAAAATTAACCTTGTTATCACATAAAAAGTTGCACTTAAACTACCCCTTTCTCTCAACTGATCTTCACCAAAATCAAAAGGTCTTGAGTCCTCTACAATTCAAGGATGCATGCAAAACATTATTTGATTCTGTTTGAATGTGCGGCAGTTATCGTTCGTCATAGAAACAATTACTCTTGTTAAAACATAAAAGGTGGCTGGTAAACTACCCCTTTCCCTTAACCGATCTTCACCAGAAACAATAGATCTTGAGAACTCTACAAATCAGGGCTGTATGCTAAACATTATTTGATTCTCTTTGAATTTACTGCAGTTATCGTTCGTCATAGAAAAAATTAACCTTGTTATCACATAAAACGTTGCACTTAAACTACCCCTTTCCCTTAACCGATCTTCACCAACACCAACAGGTCTTGAGGACTCTACAATTCAGGGCTGTATGCAAAACTTTTTCGATTCTGTAGAATTTGGGGCTGTTATCGTTTGCCATAGAAAAAAATTACCCTTGTTAAAACATAAAACGTTCCTGGTAAACTACCCCTTTCCCTTAACCGATCTTCATCGAAAACAACAGATCTTGAGAACTCTACAAACCAGGCAAACCAGGCCTGTATGCAAAAGACTAGTTGATTCTGTTTGAATTTGCGGATTTTATCGTTTGCCATAAAAAATACCCTTGTTAAAATATAAATGTAAAATGTTGGACTACGCCTAAACAGCCCGGGAAGGAATTTTAACAAAAAACTACTTCTTTGTTGCCGATAACGTAGTACACATATAAAAAATTCTCCCCTCCCTCTTCAACTATAATTTTCATTAATAGAAAATTACCCCCACCTCGTTCAGCTAGCCTCTTCCTTTATAGATATTTCATCTACGTTTCTACAGTGGATTATTACGAGCTTCTTATCAGGATACTTTGTTTATCAAAATTAAGTACTTTACACTTGTTAAAACATAAAAGGTTGCAGGTAAACTACTCCTTTCTCTTAACCGATCTTCACCAAAATCAATAGGCCTTCAGTCCTCTACAATTCAGGAATCATGCAAAACATTATTTGATTCTGTTTTAATGTGCGGCAGTTATCGTTCGTCATAGAAACAATTACTCTTATTAAAACATGAAAATTGGCAGGTAAACTACCCCTTTCCCCTAACCGATCTTCACCAAAATCAACAACCCTTTACATCATTACAATTCAGGACAGCATTCAAAAAAGTATATGATTCTCTTTGAATTTACGGCAGTTATCGTTCGTCATAAAACAAATTACGCTTGTTAAAACATAAAACGTTGCTGGTAAACTACCCCTTTCCTCTAACCGATCTTCAACAAAATCAACAGACCTTGAATACTCTAAAATTCAGAAAGGTTTGCAAAAAAGTAGTTGATTCTGTTAGAATTTACGGCAGTTATCGTTCGTCATAGAAAAAATTACCCTTGTTAAAACATAAAATGTTGCCGGTAAACTACCCCTTTCCCTTAACCGATCTTCACCAACACCAACAGGTCTTAACAACTCTACTATTCAGAGCTGTATGCAAAACATTATATGATTCTGTTTGAATTTGCGGCTGTTATCGTTTGCCATAGAAAAAATTACCCTTGATAAAAAAAATGTTGCTGGTAAACTACCCCTTGCCCTTAACCGATCTTCAACAAAATCAACACACCTTGCGTTCTGTATAATTCAAAAAGGTGTGCAAAAAATTATTTGATTCTGTTTGAATTTGCGGCTCTTATCTTTCGCAATAGAAAAAATTACCCTTGTTAAAACATAAAATGTTGCAGGTAAACTACCCCTTTCCCTTAACCGATCTTCAACAAAACCAACAGGTCTTGAGAACTCAACAATTCAGGGCTGCATCCAAATAATTATTTGTTTCTGTTTGAATTTGCGGCTCTTATCGTTTGCTATAAAAAATACCCTTGTTAAAACATAAAACGTTGCTGGTAAACTACCCCTTTCCCTTAACCGATCTTCACCAAAAACAATAGGTCTTGAGTACTCTACAAATCAGGACTGTATGCAAAAAATTATTTGATTCTGTTTGAATTTACGGCTGTTATCGTTTGCCATAGAAAAAAATCCACACACACACACACGCGCGCGCGCGCGCATTTCGAAAAATGACTTTTTTTCATGTTTGGAGTGTAGTACAATCAGAATCTCCAATAATCTGGAACACGATTTTTTTTGCCATCACCAGACTTCCATTTCCTTAAGGAACATGGAAGTAAAATATCGGTATGGAGAACAATACAGGACTTCCATGTTCTAAGATTTATATTTAAATCATATTCAAAATGAAATATTTCCATAGAAACTACTTCTTTCTACTTATTGCTTCAGCCTTAAACCACAGTACTGAGGACACTAACGTATACCACCTCACGTTTTCGCACTCGAATTTCACTGAGATGGAAGTCGATGGCACTGCCGAAAAGTCTGGTTTTGCAGAAAACATTGGACTACGGCTAAACAGCCCGGGAAGGAATTTTAACAAAGAACTACTTCTTTGTTGCCGATAACGTAGTACACATACAAAATTCTCTCCTCCCCTTTCAACTATAATTTTCATTTATAGAAAATTACCCCCACTCCGTTCACCTAACCTCTTCATTTATAGATATTTCATCTACATTTCTACAGTGGATTATTATGAGCTTCTTATCAAGATACTTTATTTATCAAAATTAAGTACTTTACTCTTGTTAAAACATAAAACGTTGCTGGTAAACTACCCGTTTCTCTAAACCGATCTTCACCAAAATCAATAGACCTTCAGTGCTCTACAATTCAGGGATGCATGCAAAAAAATATTTGATTCTGTTTCAATTTGCGGCAGTTATCGTTCGTCGTGGAAACATTTCTCTTGTTACAACATAACATGTTTCAGGTAAACTACCCCTTTCCCTTTACCGATCTTCACCAAAATCAACAGGCATTGAGCTCTCTACAATTTACGATGCTATGCAAAAAAATATTTGATTTTCTTTGAATTTACGGCAGTTATCGTTCGTCATAGAAAAAATTACCTTTGTTAAAACATAAAACGCTGCTGGTAAACTACCGCTTTCTCTAAACCGATCTTCACCAAAATCAACAGACCTTCAGTCCTCTACAATTTAGGGCAGTATGCAAAACATTATTTGATTGGGCTTGAATTTGCGGCTGTTATCGTTTGCCATAGAAAAAATATTACCCTTGATAAAAAAACGTTGCTGGTAAACTACCCCTTTCCCTTAACCGATCTTCACCAAAAACAAAAGATCTTGAGTACTCTAAATTTCAGGGCTGTGTGCAAAAAATTATTTGATTCTGTTTGAATTTGCGGCGCTTATCGTTTGCCATAGAAAAATACCCTTGTTAAAATATAAAACGTTGCTGGTAAACTACCCCTTTCCCTTAACCGATCTTCAACAAAATCAACAGACCTTGAGTTCTGTATAAGTCAAAAAGGTATGCAAAAGAGTAGTTGATTCTGTTTGAATTTACGGCAGTTATCGTTCGTCAAAGAAAACATTACCCTTGTTAAAACATAAAAGGTTGCCAGTAAACTACCCCTTTCCCTTAACCGATTTTCACCAAAAACAAAAGGTCTTGTGTACTCTACAAGTCAATGCTGTATGCAAAAATTTGTTTGATCCTGTTTGAATTTGGGGCTATCGTTTGCCATAGCAAAAAATTACCCTTGATAAGAAAAAGGTTGCAGGTAAACTACCCCTTCCCGTTAACCGATCTTCACCAAAAACAACAGATCTTGAGTACTCTACAAATCAGAGCTGTATGCAAGAAAGTATTTGATTTTGTTTGAATTTGCGACTCTTATCGTTTGTTACAGAAAATACCCTTTTGAAACATAAAACGTTGCGGGTAAACTACCCCTTTCCATTAACCGACCTTCACCAAAAACAATAGATTTTGCGTACTCTGTAAATTAGGGCTGTATGCACAAAATTGTTTGATTCTGTTTGAATTTACGGCTCTTATCGTTTACCATATAAAATACCCTTGTTAAAATATAAAATGTTGCTGGTAAACTACCCCTTTCCCTTAACCGATCTTCACCAAAACCAATAGGTCTCGAGAACTCTATAATTCAGGGTGTACGCAAAAGAGTAGTTGATTCTATTTGAATTTGCGGCTGTTATCGTTCGCCATAGAAAAAAAATACCCTTGTTTAAAAAAAACTGTTGCAGGTAAACTACCCCTTTCCCTAAACCAATCTTCACCAAAATCAGTTGGTCTTGAGTACTGTACAAATCAGGACTGTATACAAAACATTATTTGATTCTGTTTCAATTTGCGACTCTTATCGTTTGCCATAGAAAATACCCTTTTAAAACATAAAATGTTGCAGGTAAAGTACACCTTTCCCTTAACCGATCTTCACCTAAAACAATAGGTGTTGAATACTCTACCGTTCAGGGCTGTATGCAAAACATTATTTGATTCTGTTTGAATTTTCGGCTCTTATCGTTTGCCATAGGAAATACCCTTTTAAAACATAAAACGTAGCAGATAAACTACCCCTTTCCCTTAATCGATCTTCACCAAAATCAATAGATCTTGAAAACTCTATACTTTAAGGCTGTATGCAAATAATCATTTGATTCTGTTTGAATTTGCGGCTGTTATCGTTTGCCATATAAAATACCCTTGTTAAAACATAAAACGATGCTGGTAAACTACCCCTTTCCCTTAACCGATCTTCACCAAAGACAATAGGTCTTGAGTACTCTACAAATCAGGGCAGTATGCAAAAGAGTAGTTGATTCTGTTTGAATTTTGGGCTCTTATCGTTTGCCATAGAAAATACCCTTTTAAAACATAAAACGTAGCAGGTAAACTACCCCTTTCCCTTAATCGATCTTCACCAAAATCAATAGATCTTGAAAACTCTACACTTTAGGGCTGTATGCAAGTAATCATTTGATTCTGTTTGAATTTGCGGCTGTTATCGTTTGCCATATAAAATACCCTTGTTAAAACATAAGACGATGCTGCTAAACTACCCCTTTCCCTTAACCGATCTTCACCAAAAACAATAGACCTTGAGAACTCTATAATTCAGGGTAGTATGCAAAAGAGTAGTTGATTCTGTTTGAATTTTCGGCTCTTATCGTTTGCCATAGGAAATACCCTTTTAAAACATAAAACGTAGCAGGTAAACTACCCCTTTCCCTTAATCGATCTTCACCAAAATCAATAGATCTTGAAAACCCTACACTTTAGGGCTGTATGCAAGTACTCATTTGATTCTGTTTGAATTTGCGGCTGTTATCGTTTGCCATAGAAAATACCCTTTTAAAACATAAAACGTAGCAGGTAAACTACCCCTTTCCCTTAATCCATCTTCACCAAAATCAATAGATCTTGAAAACTCTACACTTTAAGGCTGTATGCAAATAATCATTTGATTCTGTTTGAATTTGCGGCTGTTATCGTTTGCCATATAAAATACCCTTGTTAAAACATAAAACGATGCCGGTAAACTACCCCTTTCCCTTAACCGATCTTGACCAAAAACAATAGATCTTGAGAACTCTATAATTCAGGGCTGTATGCAAAAGAGTAGTTGATTCTGTTTGAATTTGCGGCTGTTATCGTTTGCCATAGAAAAATACCCTTGATTTAAAAAAAACCGTTGCTGGTAAACTACCCCTTTCCATCAACCGATCTTCACCAAAAACAATAGGTCGTGAGTACTCTACAAATCAGGGCTGTATGCAAAAAATTATTTGATTCTGTTTGAATTTGCGGCTGTTATCGTTTGCCATAGAAAAAAATCTATAGACACATAGACACACACACACACACACACACACACACACACACACACACACACACACACACACACACACACACACACACACACACACACACACACACACACACACACACACACACACTTTTCGACAAACGACTTTTTTCATGTTTTGATTGTAGTACAATCAGAATCTGCAATAATCTGGAACACGATTTTTTTTTGCCATCACCATACTTCCATTTCCTTAAGGAACATGGAAGTAAAAATACTCTTAGCTGAAGTCGAGCATTCGTTTAAATTAAAATGCACTCGCTTCTTGTGAAATTTTTGTGTTCCAAGGGTCAATTCAACAACGCTCGTTGTCGTCAATTCAACAATCACTGCGAAACAGCGGCGAAACAGGGGGGAGGGGATTAGTCTTAAAAATTTCATTGAAATTCCATGATCGCTTAACGTAAGCACATTTCTAAGCCGGTTGCGTGCGATAAGATAACGCTTATAAATAATTGTAGAAATTAAATGCATTACACTATTTACAAATTAACAAAATAAAGCTAGATTTCTTAATAATGAGAACCACTTAACGTACTTATTTCTAACATACTTCACGTCGGTTTATTCAAACACTTTGAGACGCAAAGAATTTATAAAATTATATGTGAAGAATCCTGATTTTTCTCATTTGAGAAGGGAGTCCAACTCGTCCCCCCCTCTCCCAGGGGAAGCTCCTAGTTATGCCACTACTATTATGAAACATATAAAAAAAGTCCCAAAATGTGTGTGTGTAATATCGTGGGGTTATTGGTAAATCCACCCATGTCCATTTATGTGAATTTACGGAAAACTGAAATTAAAGGTTTTCAAGTACAATGATAAAAGTAATATTCAAGGTTAATTTTTTTTTGTATCGGCCGTCTAAGGACCACGTGCCAAGTTCAGTTCTTTATTCTTTGTTCTTTTCTTTTTCTCCAATATTCTTTCATCTTTTCACTGTGTCTCTTCTTCCTGTCTTCAGTTTACTTTGAGCCTCCGTTTTTCTCTCTCCTACCCTGGACTCCTTCCATTTTTAACACTTTTGCCCGAAAAACTTCTCTTTCAGTTGCTTCTTCTGCGTGTATATTATTTTTTTCTAAATCCTTTTGGACTTCTTCAATCCAACTTGATGTAGACTTCTTCCCCCATAGATATCTGAAGATCCAAGTTTAATTTTTATTTGTTTATTTATTTTTTCCTATCGGCCATCTAAGGACCACATGTCAATTTAAATTCTTTACTCTTTGTTCTTTCTTTTTTTCCAATATTCTTTCAATTCTTCCCGTCTTCAGTCCACTTTGAACCTGCATTTTTCTCTCTCCTACCCTGGACTCCCTCCATTTTTAACACTTTTGCCCGAAAAACGTCTCCTGTGTTAATTTTTATTGTTAATAGGATTTTGTTGTTGATTTCACAGCTGTTAAAATTAAAAAATAAAAATAGATATGTACAAAGAATGTCGTTTTTCAAGCATCTTGAAACATCATTAAAACTTGGACTAGCGTAGTTTTACCACTAACCCCTCGAAATACGTATTATATATTTAATATTATTTAAATATACGGTCAAGATCTTTTAACTTACATGAGACATATTTCGTGCGTCGTGGATTCTGCTCGTGTCAGCCAGCAGAAATTTTGACTGGACATTTAAATCATGTTAATGATTTTTTAATACGTCAAGAAAATAAACGGCACAAAGTTATTGGTGTTTGCACAATATTTGTTTACTAGTCCTCGTTTGTTGATTTTTCATTACTTTTTTCCTATTTATATACTTCCGTTGACTTGGCCGTCTCTACAGTCGTCAGTAACTCATGACACCTCAAAGCCGCTGAAATGTAATAGGCCTACATTTAAACAGTGCAGTGTAAGTAAATAGTTTTATACAAAATACAGGCCTTGATTATTTTTATAATTAAGTTGTAGGCCTATATGGCGGGAACAAATAATAGTAATAACGCAGAGTTCCATTGGATAATGATAATTTCTTTTGCCGCTCCACGTGTATTTGTGATTATCTCTTGAATCTGGCACAACGTTTCGCACTAAACACTTTATTCGCGTCATTATATTCTTTAATATATAATAAACCTACTTACAACTTAACAAGCAATTTTTGTACAGCATGATGGTGTAGGCTTATTAGATATACATATTTTTTTCTGTTATTTTTCCTTTCTTTTACTTCCAATTATTTGGCCATGCTGAACAGGTATAAATTCTGCAACTCCCACGGCGAAGGTTTTGAAACAGCACATTTCCCACACGCTCCTATAGGCGTTCCGTTGACTGGTCTAATCAAATTTGTCTGCACCACCTCATTATAGTACCATTTATGCATGTAGCTATCGCACTGCATTTGGAACAGATGAAGTAGGTTTAAATTTTAAAAAAGGACCAGAATGTTTCCTTCAGTCTAACATTAAATACAGTATTTAAACTAGAGTGCGTATGTTAGTTGAGGAAATGACGAATGGCAGCAATTTATAAGGCGACATCGTACTTGCACATTCTACATTACAAATTTATATGACGTCTATGGTACAATCGCTGGATGTGTGAATCGATCGATCGGTTATTTGAAACAGATGTACAGTAACTAGGCGACCAGTAATCTTCTTATTTTTCTTCTTTAGTCCATCGTGAGCCTTGGCTTTCAGCACCAATCTTCTCCAATGTTTCCTATCCGTTGCCACCTCAGCGTAAACTCTTACGTCCATTCTCTCACCATTATGTCTAACGTCGACCCCCTCTTGCTGTTTTTTTTACACCTGTAACCTCAGCATTTTCTTGGACATACACTGATCGCCCATCCAATGTAGGTGACCTAGCCATTGTATTCGCTGGGCCCTCTTACAACGTCCTCATGGTTCAATAGCTCATCTATCTTCTGGTTATTGCTTATTTTCCATTCGTCATATTTCTTAACCGAGCCATAAACACGCCGCATAATCTTTCTTTCAAACCTTCTTAGTGGTTCTTGTTCCCTTTTTTGCTAACGTGCACTTGCACGTTCTAGTGAGTTTGCTTTTCAATAGTCTACAGTTAGTATACACAATTTTCTACTTGTATCCTGTCATGTATTATCGTGTTTATACACCTTCCATTATCTATCATGTTACCCAGGTATCTGAACGTATTAACCGCACCAAATGATTAACCCTCTATGCATAAATTATGAAGATATCTTCTCCTTTTTGATGAAGAGATTAGTGTGTATTTAGTTTTACCGATATTTACTATTCAATCCCATTCCAGCGGATTTTTTATTTAGCTACTTGTAAACCTCAGTCAGCCTTTGTCTGGTTTTAGCTGTCATTACATCATCAGCGTAAGCACAAATTTGGATAGTCTTATTTAATACCGTTCCTCCTAGATGTTTACTAAATTTTTCTGTATCCCACTTTTTTTTTTTATTCTTACCTGATTCGATCTTTGAATCTTTGTTTCCTCTAATTTTTGCTCTTACCAGGTAGTGGTGGTAACAATCACAGTTAAGACCTCTACAGCTTCTGAAGTCTAGTACAGAAGAAGAATGTCTTCTTGATTACAAAATGTGGTCAATCTGGTTGGTCTCGCCAGTTCCAGGTACTTTAAACGTACCTGTTATGAAACGTCCCAGATGGATTCTGTTATGAAACGTCCCAGATGGATTCTGTTATGAAACGTCCCAGATGGATTCTATTATGAAACGTCCCAGATGGATTCTGTTATGAAAAAACAGCTGTCTTGTGGTTCTGTGTGTTAGTTCTGTAGATAAACGAAGGTAATCGGTATAAAGTATTATAGTAAAATTAAAATTCTTCTTCTGTGGTCTTCCTTCTGTCCAGTGGTTTGCAGCAGTCTCCAAGCTTCGCGGTCTTCCTCAAGTCTCTTCATGGCCGAGTAGCTGGGGCAGCCGATGTCCAAACGCTTTATTGCCCTGGTTTCCCCTCGGCTTCTGCATCCTATGCCATTGGCCGATACGCAGCTTATCTGGCTTTAGGGGCGATTTCTCACTCCAAGGGCAAAAGGGCAAGGGCTCCCTAGATCTCGTAGGAGGCAGCTCGTACATTGGGTCGAGTTATTTCCCGCCTGCCGACACTCGGCACTGAATCGCTGGCTGTACGATCCACTCCATTACTGTAAAAGAATGCTTTGGCCAGACTGTCAAATTTCAATGAAATAAGCTAAAATAAATTAAAATTTTATTATTTTGTCTATTCTTCTTCTAACTTCAGTAATCGTGTTGTCTGTCTCTCTCCAATATTCTTCCTCATTACCATCTACCTCATCTTTTATCTACCCCTTGATAGACCTATGCTTTGTCGGAAACTGGAAATAACTTTTCGGCAGGCTTATAGCTGAAAACGATCTTTTTCCGCTACAATTTTTGTGGCTCAAAAAATTCGCTAGGCAACTTCAGCGTTCTGGAATATTGATTCCACATTACATGATATTAAAAACTTTAAAGAGTCTACATGGATCAGAATGCTTCTTTTTCTATATGCTTCTTGCTAGCTTTCCTATACTGCCATGGATCATAAACTTTATACGATCATCCCAATATTTTTGCTGTTTCAAATCAAAGTGATATTTGTTCTATTTTCAAATCATCCCTCGTTGTTTTTGCTTTATTCTTAATTTTGTCTGTTTCATCTATGTAAATATAGCTGCTTTAACGGCAGCTTACCGGTCGTTTTTATTAAAAACTGTACACGAACTTTAATACCGTATTTACTTATGTTATGTATGCATCCGTGTAACGTCCGCAACCTACATTTACGTAGCTGAAACAAAAAATAAAGAATAAAACAAAAAACGAGAGACGATTTGAAAATGTAACAAATATCACTTTAGATTTGAAACAGCAAAAAGAATGGGGTGATCGTATGACCGATGGGAGTATAGTTAAGATAACAAGTTTTCAAGAAAGCATAGAGCTACCAAGACGTAGATGAAGGATAGTGCCGAGGCAGCCTAAACTACACGAATAAATACTGTATTTAAGTTCGTGTACAGTTTTTAAAAACGACAGGTAAGCTGCCGTTAAAGCCGAAACCATTGCACCCCGTTATTAAAGTATTTTTTTTTTTTTTTTTATTAGCGGTTCTATGCCGCACCCACATTTCGATCGCCATTTCTCCCTATCCTTCCAGTCATCATCTTCAATACCTCGATCTCTCACGCTTTTCCTAATTCCTGTTCTCCATTGTGTAAGTCTTCCTTTTCTTCTCCTGTTTTGTGGTGTGTAAGTCAATGCTTTCTTTGGCCATCCCTTTCCTCCATCCTCATCACGTGACCATACCATAGCAACTGTCTCGATTGTATTCTTTCTGCTGTTGTAAATGCGCGCCCTGTTTTCCTTCTTATATCTTCGTTTCTAACATGTTGCATTCTAGAAATATTACATGCTCTTCTTAAGAAGTCCATTTCCACAGTTTCTATCATCTTTTTCAGTTTTTCGGTCAGTTTAGTTTCGTTTTGTTCGACCAAAGTAACGATAATATTGACGACTCGGAACACAAAGTTTTTTATAAGTAAAAACGTAAAGTTTTACCTTACAGCCTAAACCGGCTTTCACCTATAGCCTGAAATCCAAGAATCAAAGTAACGAGTTTAGTAAACGAATAGCCTTTATCCCTGTTGTATCCTACTTTTGATGCCATTTTTTGTTGTTCCATCTTCCGAAATAATGCTTTCCAAATATCTGAATTCGCTACACTTTCCGATTCTATGGATTTGCAGATCTGGGTCTTCTTGTTGCGTGTCTCCTATTTTCAGATATTCTCTTTTAGTAGTGTATTAAAGTATTTTATTGTTCTTATTTCGTACATTACTTTTTGTATAATAATCCGGAATTAGAATGGTCAGGTCTGACTGTAACCGTCGTTAGAATTTGCCACATAACGTTACGACCACTACAAAATTCTGTGGCCGTCTTCAGATGTAACTTCAGGAGACGACTACGGAGTTGTTTAGCGGTCGAAACGCTCTGTGGCAAATTCTAACGACGGTTATAGCCCGACCTAACCCTTTTGATAATGTTAACGTACCATCGAAAGTTAGGTTTAAAGATTCCGGAATTAGAAATTCTCTAGCGGGTGCTTCGTTATTTCTTCTATGACAGGGGTCTCCAAACTTTTTCACTTGAGGGCCGAATTGAAAAAAAAATCTTGGAAGTCAGGCGGGTCAACAACACATATATATATATATATATATATATATATATATTATTTAAAATTTATATTTATATTACCTCAAGATATTATTTTTCCAAATAAGGAAAAATAACATCTTGAGGTAATATAAATATAAATTTTAAATACTTTGTATATATCAAGAAACGAACTGTAGCAGAAAGTGATTGAATATATATATATATATATATATATATATATATATTACATTTAATATTTATAATGAATTTACCTCAAGATATTTTTTTTCCTTATTAGCAACATGTTTCGGGTACCATCTTGTACCCATCCTCAGCCTTCTGGTTTTTTCTGTCTGGGCCAGCTGGAAAATAAGGAAAAGAACGTTTTGAGGTAACCAAATAAGGAAAAGAACATCTTGAGGTAATATAAACATAAAATTTTAAATGCTTTATATATATATATATATAAACTTATTTTTTTTAGTTTAAGAAATAATCAAGTCAATAAAATAGGCATTTAAATAAAAATTAAGCAGACTTATCGAAAGACACAAATTCATTTATTCAAAATAATGCAAATAAAAGTAAGGAAAAAATAACATTCAAAGATATTTCTTATGTATTATTTTTTACCTTTCTTATGTACGTATGGGATGTGTGGAATTGCTTCTGACATATAATGTCTGTAAATTTTGGGTCAAATTTTGATGGTCCTATAACTAGAATGGATTTCAAGTGTTCGTCTGACAAGTTACCCCTGTACTTTGATTTTACAAAGTTCATTTTTGAAAACGTTTGTCGCAGATATAGATCGACCCAAACATTGAAAGCATTGGTCTTTTTATTTCATTGAAATCATCACTCAATAAGATGCGAGTAAAAAGTGTGATTCACTCAAGGCAGACAGACGGACTAAGCACATTAACCACGTAAATCTTTTAAACTTGTACAAAGTATTATAACATTTTACTGAACTTATTTCTTGTTTATCTATTTAGTAAAATGTTATAATGTTTTAAGTATTTTGACGATCTATTTAAAAACTGCACGCTGCATCGCCCGTGTTGCCGCGGGTCAGACAATGACCCTTCGCGGGCCGGATCCGGCCCGCGGGCCGTAGTTTGGAGACCCCTGTTCTATGGTATTATCATGGCGCAAAAACGTAATATCTTTAGCTAGATTGGCGCTGAAATACGTGAACAAGAACATTTCGTATAGGTTGCCTGTTTGAGTGTTAGAAATGACTACGTGTTGACAAGCAGTAGGCAACGATGAACAGTCCATTACCGTTGGTTTTGGATATTAAGCGGTAGCTTTCCGGAAAAGCTTCCAAATTTTATTCGTTACAGCTCTCTGTTCAGTTACTTCTTGCACCGCAAAACGTATAACGTCTTACAAACCGAAAGTTTATTGTTCCAGTGAACACACAATGTGAATTATTTAACGACTTATAATTTTTTCTGCTTGAAAACGATAAATAGGTTAATAGCAATTCACAGGGCCTGACTTAAGGTTTTAGCGCCCTAGGCTGGTGAATTACACCCCCCCCCCCCACCACCATTTACCTTCCAACCGCTCAAACAACTAGTATTATGCACGATTTACTCATATATCACTAGGATCATGTAAGTTGTATAAACAAAAATTCGTCTTGTTCCCATTTTAATCGCGTAAATTTTATTTATTACAATAGTATCAGCACATCGATAAATTGATTATAAACAACGAGACTGTTACGAAAGTCGCATACTTTACTTAAGCTTTACATAAAGCAAATGAAAACGCTAAAAACTAACGTTTTTACCAATAAATTTCATGTCCATTATTAAGTGCTGAAATTTGTAATTTACTCAACGCCTATTTTTTTGGCTTGTGCAGTTGCAAATCTACGAACTATTTGATTACAAGAAATGGTTTGCAGAAAATCATTTTCAATGAACACAAGTGCGGGGGATTTCATTTCTTTCTTGACCCAAGGTAGACTATAAAATAATTTTTCGCCCGGATTAGGGCTGAAAACGATCTTTCTCCGCTACGATTTGTGGCTACCATGATAAAAAAATTCGCGAGGCGACTTTAGGGAGTAGGTATTGATTCCATGCTACATATTATGAAGAACTTTAAGAGTCTACATGGATCAGAACGCTTCATTTTCTTTTGCTTTGGTGTCTCAGTTTCGGTTTCTTCTATTTCACAGAATTTAATTTCTTTTAAAAATGTCTTTGAACGAACACATTCTGCAGGAAACGATTGATCCAACTTTGAAATATACCTTTTCAACAAGTTGCTAGCTTTTTCTTTTACATCGGAATTTTCCATTTTATTTATTTATTTTCTACATTGGCAACATGAGTTATTTTATTGTTTTGTTCTCTTAAGTTTTTGGGCTCCCACCCCAAAAGCTGGCGTCCTAGACTACAGCCTACTCAGCCTAATGGTTAATCATGCCCTGGTAATTCAGATACATCCGTAAGCCAACACTTCAGGCAAGTACTTAATGTAAGCTCACGTTAGGCCGTTAATTCGGGGTACTGAGTCGTTGGGTGGACAAGACATTGTCGCTACCGTTCTGCCCGATGAATTTACTGTTGGTTCTTCCCGATTCCTGACACCTTTTGCACTTCTACTGTGTCCGGTAGAATGTGACAGCCCATATACTGAAGTATATACGTAACAAACACAAACATAAATAAATAAATGAAACTTACCAACTATGGAATATAACACACACACACACACACACACACACACACACACACACACACACACACACACACACACACACACACACACACACACACACACACACACACACACACACACACACACACACACACACACACACACACACACACACACACACACACACACACACACACACACACACACACACACACACACACACACACACACACACTCTCTCTCTCTCTCTCTCTCTCTCTCTCTCTCTCTCTCTCTCTCTCTCTCTCTCTCTCTCTCTCTCTCTCTCTCTCTCTCTCTCTCTCTCTCTGAATACACGTACAAAACTCATATAAACACGCACGCTTCAAGGTCAACGCTTAGTATGTATTGACTCTGTCGATTGTGAGACAGAGTATTCTGTGTATTTTTATTATTTTATTATTTGTGATGTTTTAGTGTTTCTTTCGGCCTCAAGACGGCTACATTTTTGTTGCGTAGCCGAAACGTCGCTTTATATAAAAAAGGCAGCGATGGAAGAAGTCCGTCGCTCTGATAGGCTTAATGTCAATTGATAGGTAGACAATGCTCAGGGTGGCTTAGCAACGGGAACTGATCCCGCTGTCTTGCAGCCCCTTGAACTCCAGGTTTTTCCGGTACTGAGTGGGCACGAGTTTTGAGCACAAAGGAAGTTAGGCTGCGGATCTGGAGTGCAGTATGGAATGGATACTCTTTAATTTTGTAGTTGTACCGCTGAAGCAGCGTTTACATGTATTCTGAACGACACCGTAGCGAAAGCCGAGACGATAATCTCTTGGAAGCCCAGTCGACAACGGCGGGAAGACGAAATTTCATTTGTCTGCGAAAATTTGCGTTGAACTTGCTGCTTGTAGAAACTGGAAAAGACAACAGCATCTGGAAAGAGTGTATTTTACAATATGAAGTGGAAGTCAATATGTGTGCCGACTGCTGTTGGCAGACGAAGTAAGTCAGCTTTCAATGAAGAAGAATAATTTCTAAATATTCCCGAACAACGATAACTTATAGTGTGTTAATAAAATGCTCTTCTTCGAGAGCCGTGCTCGATTCGAGCCTAGGCTACTTCTCTGCGTATACTGTGTGTGTGTGTGTGTGTGTGTGTGTGTGTGTGTGTGTGTGTGTGTGTGTGTGTGTGTGTGTGTGTGTGTGTGTGTGTGTGTGTGTGTGTGTGTGTGTGTGTGTGTGTGTGTGTGTGTGTGTGTGTGTGTGTGTGTGTGTGTGTGTGTGCATCGAGTGGTATCCTACCGCCTCGCGTAGGTACTGCTATCGTAAGTCAGAACGCGTATGGAGCGCGGCAGGTATCGAACACAAGCCGTGCGGTGTAGCGATCCAGCACACTACGCCACAGGAACTTCCGTTAATAGTACTGAATAACTAACGTTTATGTTGGGTTACAATTTTTGAAAACCTTGCTTAATTTACAATTTTCTGTAAGCGACTAGATCTCCAAATTTCTTATATTATTCAGAGGGAAACAATTTTATTGGACGGAAAGCTAACATATTTCTTTCATTAAAAAGTGATGTAGACGATACGCTTGAAATTGATGATATTCTTTCTGGCGATGATACAGAAAACATTACTCGCCTTTCAAGGTACATATTTATAATGTGTTTAACGTTCTTGAATGAAAAGTGTTTCATTTGTAGGTGTTGGAACGTACACAAGTATTTGTCCGAAGTGGCTTTGCACGGTGTGAAGTGTACCACTAGTGGCTTAATTGCTACAAGTATTAATTATCTAGTAATTGTCTTTGTTGAATATGTTAATACAGATATAAATTATTCGTTCTACTATAAAGTGGGTTATTCATTTGATGGATTTTTAAATTAATTGTTAAAAATTATATACATATTCCTTGGTAAGTAACTCGTTTTGAGTTTTCTGCAGGTCTCCCATGTAATATATCTTCAAATAAATACACTGCAAGTGGATTTATTTTTACCCGACGTACGTGAAACCTGACAATTACATATTGTATGCGAAACATTCAATTACATTTCAAACAAACCTCTGAAGATGCAGAATAATTTCCGTGAAACGTACGTCAGGTGGAAATAAACCTACTTGCAGTGTATGTATTTGAAGATATTATAATATATGTATGTGTAAATTGAATACGGAAAATGCATTCTAGGAAATATATTAATATGACCAGATGGAAGCCTACGTAATGCATTGTGCGGTAGCGTAGTATTGTACCACATAATGATTTTAAATTAATATGAAAATTATATTTTATTTAGTCTGTTCCTATCCTCCACTGACAATGACATACCAGGAAAATATAATTGTATTTATGAAAGGCACGATTTTAATTTACAAAATTAATTTCGCAAATCTGTACTTATCCAAAATCATTACCTATTCAATGTTTTGTCGTTTTAGGTTAATTGAAAATGTGAAAATATGCGCCAGTATTTCTATAAAATTTCATCGCATGTAGGTTTTCAATATTAGGCAGTCAGAGAGTGGCGTTTATTCACAATTGCAGCTAGAAATGTAAGAGAAAAGTGACACAAATAAATACTAACGACTGCCGGGGTATTGGGCCGTGGCCTCCTGTAATTATAATTCGCGGTTGTTGTTATAAGACGTGTCAGCCTCACCTCCGAAGACAGTCTGCAACGAAACGCGGTTTTAAATACAACTGACACGCGGTTCGTCAGTACACCACAGTCGGTTGTATTTAAAATCGTGTTTCACTGAAGATGGCCTCCAGAGGTGATGCCGAAACGTCTGCTAACAGCATCCGTCAGAATGATAATAATTATAGTAGACCAAGGTCCGATAACCCGGCTTTTGATTTCAATAACTTCCGGATTGAAATGAGCAGGGTCGGATTAGAAGCGCGTGGTGCCCTATGCTGCCATCAGACTGGTGCCCCCCTCCCGATTCTAAATTCAACCTTTTATCCATTATTTATACTGATAAATGGCATACACAATCACAAGATTCAAGTATCTGGCTTTCAATATTCAATCTTGCTAGCGAAGATAATATCTCATCCCCCATACCTGAACTCAACATATCTTTAATCGTTTTAATGCAGACAATGCTCTTTCAGATTCTCAGTTAGCTATTGGAATCGTGAAAAGCGGGCGATAAGCAGTGTATAAATTCTGAAATACATCAATCATTTTACGATCAGTAATCCATCCAGTTTAATATTTTAAGCTTACAATCTGTAGTATCATGGAATCTATCATGGATTCGAACGATTTGAAAAAAAAAACCTCTTTCTTGCAATTTTATTAGTGACACAAAGTGCTCAATTATTGGAAGATCGTTGAAATGTGTGCACACATCTTTTCATGATTTGGGATTAAGGACATTTTCTTTTTGTTACATTTATTATCTTCAAAAAGTTTTTGTGATTTAGGGCTGGATAGTGCCCCCTCTGACAGATGAGGCGGAAGTTGTGACAGTTGTACGGAAAGACACTTGTACGGAGATGAAATTTGTTGACATTTATACGGAGCCCAAAATATTCCCGGAAATGGCCAAGCATGAAAAATTTAGAAAGTTACAGTTGTACGGAGAGTAATCTGGTGCTGGCCAGCCAATTCCCAGAAAATAGCCTATACATTTAGGGTGTTCAACCCTTACACTGTGGAGTGCCAGTATAATTCCGGCCTAATGCATTTCTTAGAATTTTGACGCGCGAACTATAAGGGTTGGAATGCGTGGCTGGCAGGTAATGGTTGGGGGGTGGCACTTGCTAAGAAGAGTTCATTACTACAGTTGATATCCGAGTGTCAAGTAGTGTGCGTGCTATAATTTTGGAGATATGGAGTTCAGCGAGACCACCAAAGAAAAACCTTTAGTTATTTACAACGGGCATCAGTATGTAGTGCATTATACCAACAAAGAAGAGGTAACTTATTGGCGTTGTATAAACTTCATAAAGAATAAATGCAAAGGAAGACTAAAAACTAAAAACAACACAGTTTTAGGCAAAGGAAGCCATGTTTGCATTCCGGATGAAGCAGCAAATGAAGTGCGAAAACATTTTGTAAACGCAAAAAAGCGTGCAAGAGAAACAGACACTACAATTTCAACTATTTACGCTGAAGATGTAGGCCAGCTCTTCAATCGCCTCGATTGAACTGTAACTGTAGGCTACGACTTAGTCACATCGCTACCATCACATAGGAGTGCCAAACAATCGCTGCATCGCATTAGGCGAAAAAATATGGGACGTATAAAAGATCCGACCGATTCGGAAGGAATAATTCTTCAAGAAAATAATTTACTTATGAACGACGGTAGCAATGTTTTACTCGAAGATGACAACAGTGGACCTATTGACAGAATATTGGTGTTTGCCAGCGAAAATGGAAAATCATCTTTATCAAGCTGTCTTTCATTCTTTATCGACGGAACCTTCAAGAGTTCGAGCAAGCAGTTTGGACAGTTATTTGTCATTCACGCCGATCTTGGAAGTTCTTGGGAGGCAACAAACACAATTCCAGCTGTCTACGCCTTGCTACCGAACAAAAAACGAGAAACATATGATCGTTTTTTCAAAGCTATAAAAACCAACGTGCCTGGATGGAGCCCTACAACTCTCATGATGGACTTCGAAATCGCTATCGTCCAGTCAGCTAGAAGTTTGTTTCCTGAAACAGAGATTTTGAGTTGCAATTATCACTTTAATCAATGTTTGTGGAAAAAAGTGCAATATTGCGGCCTCGTTTCTGCCTACAAGGAAAACGAAGAAATACGCTGTCACATAAGAATGTGTTCAGCTCTGGCACATCTTCCCCTGGAAATGTTGGACGATGGTTGGCTCTGTATTCAGGAGAGCTCACCTGAAAACCAAAAACTTCAGGAGTTCTACGACTATTTTGTAGACCAGTGGCTCGATAACGAGCATATGCCAAGAGATATGTGGAACTGCAGTGGAAGGCGCCACCGCACTAATAACGTCTCAGAAGGGTGGAATCAAAGAATCAACAGATTAATTTTACGAGTTCATCCTAATGTTTACTCGCTAATAAAAAATCTTCGAGAAGACACAGAGTACTACGGCCACCAGTTTGACCGATTAGTTTTAAATATGGACGGGAAAAGAAGGAAGAAGTCAGCAATGAAGACCGATGAGACTATTTCAAAGGCATTACAAAGACTCCAAGTTGATGGCAACTTAAAATCATTTCTGGCTTGTGTGGCTTACTCACAGAAATTACAGTAAAGAAAAAGGCTACTACAGGACGACGTCAAACCATTGGCAAATATATCATGTAAATATTGTAAATAAGTTTAATACTCAATTAAAGCATTAAAAAAAATAAAAAACATAAAATAAAAATAAAATAAAAAACATAAAATAAAATTAAAAAAAATGGGGGACGAAAAGAGACTACCTCCCCGTGGTGTTCCCTGGAAACGGCACAAAGTCGGCTGAATTTCTCTTACAATTTGTACAAAAAAGTTTAATACTCAGCACCAGCTCCCTTTTAACCACAGCGTTCTAGCATGTCAAACTGACACGCTAGCATTTACCTAGAAAATTGCAAAACCGGTTATTAACAGTCGTTAGTGGTCATTCCGTACAAGTGTCAACATTCCACTTCTGACTCATCAGGTAGAGGAAAAGGCTCCGTACAAATGTCTCTCCGTAGAAGTGTCACTCCGTACAAGTGTTCCAATGAGGCGCTGGTACCCGGTACTGCTGCATACCCTAGCGTTATGGATAATCCGCCACTGTTTATGAGCAATACATAGTGTACATTGCATAGTGACTACGAGGGATCATAGTCGTAATAGGTGACTTTTTTACTGAAGGTATTGATAAAGGAAATTGCCTTCTGTCCAGAAATGAGAGCACGCTATTTCGAGAGGCGCGAAGCAGTCACTTTCGAGAGGCGAGAAGCAGTCGTGTGTGACACTTATAAACGTCACTTTCTCAAGTAAATACGAAAAACGGTGTAGCTGTTAATAACGTCTGTTTATTTAGTTCAATGTGATGGGCCTTTGATACTTATGTGCTTATGACGGGCAACTGTGATGAATGTCTCGGCCACATCTGTGGTGTTCTTAGAAACCTGTCTTCTGGGTGTTTCGAACATACATCAAAATAAAACTTTAATTTTTCGGAATTTAATGAAAGTAATGCTTTGTGAAAAATTAACAATGAATTAAGTATTTACGACACACTTAGTTGGCATAATAAATTATTTATAATTTAATCTTTCAGCTGTTTTATCATTAAAAGGTTTGGGTAAGTATGTTTGCTAACCGTATTTCACCACTTGTCTTCATATTTAAGGGTTTCCAGGGAATTATTTTCTTTAATATATTTATTCCCATTATTAAAGTTTACAATGTTCATTATATTCAGAGCACTAGGAATTACCTGCTCACCATAAACTGTGGGCAGTGACAAGTTTAGGTTTATTTATGTCCTTGTTCAACAAAAAAATATTCCATAGGTCCGATTTATCTCTTATCACCAATAATTTTGTCACACATTTATCGTGCAGTCACTGAAACCTTATACAGGCTACAGTAAATACTAACATATACTGGAAAATAGATCGTAAACATTTCAAAATTAACCCCAAATGAACTAATGCTTTTTAACCTCAATTCATTTCAGTGATTACAACTAATATATAGTATTAACAATTAATTATTATTAATTATATGAAGTAATTAACATGATATTTGGCATTTATGACAATTTTCAACATAAAATCAACGCTTTGACATTCAACTAAATCTGCTATAATCTTTGCAAATTAAATGAAATTATTGTGATAATTGTTCATAATTTTTAGTAGTAAACAAATCATGAATGCTTTTGCATCACAACTAAATGTAGCTAGTCTCTTCACAAATAAAATACACAAATTATATTTCTTCTGTTAATAATAGCATCTCTTGTGGTTACAATTATTATTAACGATATGCAGAATGATAAAGGTACTCAACTGACCTTAGTATTCATTAGCCAAAATTTCAAATGTTTGAGAAAAATTGTTTTGATTTTTAAAATTTTTTATGTCGCCAGGTAAGCGGTTATAAAATCTAGGATACAAAACATTAGTAAACTTGTTATATATTTCGTTTTTAGCTAAAGGTATCGAAAGAATTTCATTTTTACACCCTAGTTGTCAACCGTTCATTTTCCCATTATCTCCGCTTCTATTGAAATATATATTAAGTCCTCTATATACGTAAAGATGTTTTAGAGGAAAATAATTAATTTTCTGAAACAAAGGTAATTCGTTTTGAGTTACATCACGCTGGCAGTTGTACGTATGGATTGGCATCAGGTTTACACCATCTCTGCGTATCGCACTAATAATGTTTCGATGGCTTATTCAAATTTGGTATTTGCTTTTGTTATAAATTGTCAGTTCACCTCAGAGCATATTTTAAGCAATAAACTAGGCGGCACTAGCGCTGCCTAGTGAAGGACTTAGTGACGCCTAGTGGCAGGTAGGATTTTGCCGGTGCCGGTGCCGAAAAGTGAGATACAGTAAAAGGGGAGAAATCAGCAAATCACGAAGGCGCGTTTTCATTTGCTTGTATCAGCTTTCAGGATTGTCTGTACAGTGTGCGAATTGCAAATATTTTGTTACTAGCATACTTTTCCTTTTTATTTCTTAACTAACTTATTTAGTTGTAAAGCAATTTAATATGAAATGCATTTTTCATTTTTAAAAAATTACTTAAAATTAAACAGACTTATAGTGTTTAAGCTTTTGCCAGTCTGTGTGTGTGTGTACATATACATATAATTACAGTTCTTTATATATTTTTAAGTAGAGCAGTGATACAGGCTTTGAATTTGTAACAGGCCTCCATGTAGTAGTAATGTGCATATCGCACTGTAATGTACTTATTGATTATTACATAATTAATTATAATGATTCCATTTGAGTGTTTGTGGTTTTTTTTTTAATTTTCCTAATGTCTAAAGCATTTGTGTCTATTTTTACAGTTAATTTTCCTAGTAAAGAATGAACATGATCATGGTCAAGTTAAATTCAAATTACATAGTTTTCAATGGCCTATTATATAAAATTAACACACACACACTAACACACACACACACATTGGTTGATTTAGTGCCGCCTAGTGCAAAATCTTTAAATATGCTCTGGTTCACCTACATATATTATACAAGCACATCGTGATTAATGTAAAAATTCATGTTTATTAATATTTTATGATTACTAAGTACGCAAATTATTGTACAAAAAATTTCGACGAAACCCAAACATCGAAGCATGATAATGTAATGTTTTTAGGCTTTAAAAATAAGATTTCTAGACTGTGGGGAATCGAAAGTGTGGAAAAAATATAGTGTTAACATCACCTGGAGCGTTACATTTTTCGGTGACGTTACACATTTTGCATCACGCGTTTTGTGGAATGACCCCCAGCCTAAAAAGATTATAATGCTAAAATGCCGTCTTTCGTGATACAAACATACAACTCGAACACTCGGTACTTCGTTATATAAATACGCTTAGCATTCAGCTAAATTATAACCGAATTATAACTAGATTTTCGTTAGAGCAATACGTACGTCCGCAGCGCGTCTGTGTTCCTTTAGCGCGTATATAAATCATGTATATAACAGTAGTGCGAATGGCTGGTGTCAGTGAATACTTGTGCGGATATCTGCGTGATGGATAGGTACTAACAGAATTCCATTATTGATAATGGACTCCCTCGACGCGGCGAATTCGGTAAGAAACACACTTCACTATAAGATCATTTGTACTTGGTATAAACGTTATTGTGTTCTACGTGTAATATATTTTTTTTACCCTTGCTTATGTGAATTACGTTTGAAATTTTTCCCCATTCTGTGATGCATTTTGTCAGCAGCTGAATAGAAATCGCATAAAAGAAAACGTTTGTTTAATCGCGTATTACTCTTTTCTGCCAAATTATTTTTAACTCGTTTTACTCTAAAGAAATTTGAGGGGTTTATGGAAACGTAATTCTATATTAACAAAAGTAATTTTTGTAAGCATAACGGTATAATTATTATGGATAAATCTGAGCTTCACAAGTTATTAATTTATTTTAATAATTTCTGAAACTTTGAAAAGGTTTATTTGATTTTGTTTAAACAAGATCTTGCCCGTGCCTTGCCCGCCTGGATACTGTTTCTAATCTCTATTATCTAACGTAACCGGTCTATGCTTGTTTTGTCACAGATTGTAGAATCTATTTATTATTCTGCCGTCGCTGGCACAGAGTTCTGTGTATTATATAATTTATTCGAAAAATCGCTCGACCCCTGTTATATTCTGACCAAACAGCATTACCGGACAAAAATTTATTTAGTTAATAAACTGTTTATAATAGACTGTTTAGTTAATAAACTGGTTATAATCACAAACAGAAATTACACTGTTGCTCATCACTACAGAAAAATTTCCGATTAGCGCTTTTATGTTTCACAGCTCATCATCAGATCGCAAATAAGCCCTATATGGCCATTGTTGTCATCGTTATTATTGTATATTTCCGATCTCATGATGAGCTGTGAAGCTTGAAAGCTCTGATCGGGAGTTTATTCTACAGTGATGTGCAACAGTTTAAATTTAATTGAAACTTATAAGTAATATATTTACACCAAGTTCGTAGTCAGAGCCGGTAAACTTAATAGCCTAGGCTCGACCCCTGATGAAGAACTTTTACGTCACGCAATACGTAAGGGTTGATTTATTTTTGAAGTGAAAACTTCTACAGGCACGTTGGGCGATTTTTGGATGGGTGAAATCTTATGAGTTCGCGTCACCGACATGCAAATGCTAACAGTATATCTGTAGCTATAAGTATGACGTGTTGCGCGTGGCCAGCAGTGAAAGTATAGATTATACTTGTGTGTAATACTATTATACTACAATTATATTATACAATTGTAATACTATTTATACTATTTAACACACTTTTATCGTTTACGTACTTTATTTTGGAGTTTCTTACGCTGCCGAATTTGCTATCGCGTGTTCGATCCCTAGCGCGATTTCGTCTTTCCGTATTAACAATTAACGCAATACTTATCATCTATTTTACGTTATTTTTATTCTTATTAATTACTTATACTATATTATATGATATTTACATAATTGTTATTTGTCCGTCTGGCTGTTAACTTAGGGTTTTTCGTCATGTCTAATGTCGAAGTATGTATTTTACTTCCATATTCCTTAAGGAATGGAAGTATGGTGATGGCAAAAAAAATCGTGTTCGAGATTATTGCAGATTCTGATTCTACTACACTCAAAACATGAAAAAAAGTCGTTTTCCGAAAAGTGTCTGTGTGTCTGTCTGTCTGTCTGTCTGTGTGTCTGTGTGTCTATCTGTAGATTTTTTTTCTATGGCAAACGATAACTGCCGCAAATTCAAACAGAATCAAATAATTTTTCGCATGCAGCCCTGATTTGCAGAGTACTCGCGACCTATTGTTTTTGGTGAAGATCGGTTGAGGGAAAGGGGTAGTTTACCTGCAACGGTTTTTTTTAGCAAGGGTAATTTTGTTTGTTTGGCAAACGATAACAGCCGCAAATTCAAACAGAATCAAATAATGTTTCGCATACAGCCCTGAATTGTAGAGTTCTCAAGATCTGTTGATTTTGGTGAAGATCGGTTAAGGGAAAGGGGTAGTTTACCTGTAACGTTTTATGTTTTAACAAGGGTATTTCCTATGGCAAACGATAACAGCCGCAAATTCAAACAGAATCAAAAGATTATTTGCATACAGCCCTAAATTGTAGAGTTCTCAAGACCTATTGTTTTTGGTGAAGTTCGGTTGAGGGAAAGGGGTAGTTTACCTGCAACGTTTTTTTAACAAGGGTATTTTCTATGGCAAACGATAACAGCCGCAAATTCAAACAGAATCAAATAATGTTTTGCATACAGCCCTGATTTGTAGAGTACTCAAGACCCTATTGTTTTTGGTGAAGATCGGTTAAGGGAAAGGGGTAGTTTACCTGTAACGTTTTATGTTTTAACAAGGGTATTTCCTATGGCAAACGATAACAGCCGCAAATTCAAACAGAATCAAAAGATTATTTGCATACAGCCCTAAATTGTAGAGTTCTCAAGACCTATTGTTTTTGGTGAAGATCGGTTGAGGGAAAGGGGTAGTTTACCTGCAACGTTTTTTTAACAAGGGTATTTTCTATGGCAAACGATAACAGCCGCAAATTCAAACAGAATCAAATAATGTTTTGCATACAGCCCTGATTTGTAGAGTACTCAAGACCTATTGTTTTTGGTGAAGATCGGTTAAGGGGAAGGGGTAGTTTACCTGCAACGTTTTTTTATCAAGCGTATTTTTTATGGCAAACGATAACAGCCGCAAATTCAAACAGAATCAAATAATTTTTTGCATACGTCCCTGAATTGTAGAGGTCTCAATGACTTTCGATTTTGGTGAAGATCGGTTAAGGGGAAGGGGTAGTTTACCTGCAACCTTTTACGTTTTAACAAGAGTAAAGTACTTGAAAATTTATGTAAACTTTTTGAAACAATGGTAATTGTTAAAAATAAAATAATTTTGTTGCCAGGCAATAAAATTATAATTTTTTCATTTTAATGTAATATAATATTTTTCATTTAATACAGCAATAAAAAAGCAGGTAAGACACAGCCTGGCTGTTTGGCTGAAAATGATTTTAAATATAAATCTTAGAATATGGAAGTCATGTATGGTTCTCCATACCGATATTTCCTTAAGGAATGGAAGTATGGTGATGGCAAAAAAAAAACCTTTTCGAGATTATTGCAGATTCTGATTCTACTACACTCAAAACATGAAAAAAAATCGTTTTCCGAAAAGTGTTTGTGTGTGTGTCTGTCTGTGTGTCTGTGTCTGTCTGTAGATTTTTTTCTATGGCAAACGATAACTGCCGCAAATTCAAACAGAATCAAATAATTTTTTGCATACAGCCCTGATTTGTAGAGTACTCGCAACCTATTGTTTTTGGTGAAGATCGGTTGAGGGAAAGGGGTAGTTTACCTGCAACGGTTTATGTTTTAACAAGGGTATTTTCTATGGCAAACGATAACAGCCGCAAATTCAAACAGAATCAAATAATGTTTTGCATACTGCCCTGAATTATAGAGGTCTCAAGACCTATTGTTTTTGGTGAAGATCGGTTGAGGGAAATGGGTAGTTTACCTGCAACGTTTTTTTAACAAGGGTATTTTCTATGGCAAACGATAACAGCCGCAAATTCAAACAGAATCAAATAATGTTTTGCATACAGCCCTGATTTGTAGTGTACTCAAGACGTATTGTTTTTGGTGAAGATCGGTTAAGGGGAAGGGGTAGTTTACCAGCAACGATTTTTTTATCAAGCGTATTTTATATGGCAAACGATAACAGCCGCAAATTCAAACAGAATCAAATAATTTTTGCGTACGTCCCTGAATTGTTGAGGTCTCAATGACTTTCGATTTTGGTGAAGATCGGTTAAGGGGAAGGGGTAGTTTACCTGCAACCTTTTACGTTTTAACAAGAGTAAAGTACTTGAAAATTTATTTAAACTTTTTGAAACAATGGTAATTGTTAAAAATAAAATAATTTTGTTGCCAGGCAATAAAATTATAATTTTTTCATTTTAATGTAATATAATATTTTTCATTTAATACGGCAATAAAAAGGCAGGTAAGACACACACACACACACACACACACACACACACACACACACACACACACACACACACACACACACACACACACACACACACACACACACACACACACACACACACAATTCACGTTATTTCTGGCCTCACTCATGTTTATTTTCTGACGTTTGCACGCTTTTTAAATGGAAAGTGCCGAAACCCACACCAACATAACGCGTGCAAGCCGAAAAAATGGACATCAATTTGCTTACTGGCGAAGCTAGTAGTTAATGAATGGGTAGGCAAAAATCTTATCTTAAATTTTTTTTAAGGAATCACTAAAAGGACGGTGGGTCAAATCGGACGCTGAGGTAGAGTTTGCTGTAACCGAATGGTTCCACAAACAGCCGTAAGAATTTTACTAGCAGGGAATCTACAGGTTAAGCGCAACAGTGGAACTCATGTCTTAATGTTATTGGAGACTTCTTTTAAAATCGTTGAATAAAAAATGCTTTACAGCTCTATACGTGTGTCTATTGAACAATCCTTGTATTAGTCATACACAATAATACAACTGATTGAACTTCAAATTTTTAAACTTGATTAGTTTCTATATATATGTTTAATGTTACAAATAATTCAAATAACAATCTTGATCATCTGTTAGTTCAGCGGAATAACAGTGACACTTTTAATAACCACATAAAATAAACACTTAGAAACAACACAGGCGCTTTAACTTAACTGTTTGGACCACAGAAGTGAGGCATGCCTCAACGCTCTATGTGTACAGCGCGGGACAATCCCCCCTCCCTACACTTCCCTATCACACCACTACATTGCTTACATACGATGTATACAAAAAACGCTGAGGCAAGTTCAGGTTGCCTCATTCGCTTTAAACGAACTATGCCGAATCTCACCTGTCACCATCTAGCGGTCGCTCAATAAAGCACGTTTCGGTTTAATAAATTTGACAGTCGCAGTAACAATGTATAATCTTTACGTTATGTAGTTCATACGTATTTATAATTTTTATTCTACAGAATTTTTTAGGGTAGGCATTGCCTCAATTGCCTCCATGTAACTTCGCCACTGATATATATGTGTACAACGTTATCGGCAACAAAGAAGTAGTTTTTGTTAAAATTCCTTCCCGGGATATTTGGCCGTAGTCCAACGTTTTCTACAAAACCAGACATTTCGGCAATGCCATCGACTTCCATCATCAGTGAAAATCGAGTGCGATAACGTGAGGTGGTATACATTAGTGACCACAGTACTGTGGTTAAGGCTGAAGCAGTAAGTAGAAAGAAGTAGTTTCTATGGTAATATTTCATTTCGAAAATGATTTTAAATATAAATCTTAGAATATGGAAGTCATGTATGGTTCTCCATACCGATATTTATTTTTGTAAGATTGTAACATTAGTGCTGTGTATATGTATATAAGTAAAGTTAAATTGACTACGTGGAAAGTTTAATGTGTGTATACTGTGCATTGTTTAAATTGTGTTTTAGTTTGATCATTATTTTAAATGTTCAAATGTAGGATCACTGTGCAGTACAAAAGTGAGTACTAAATATGTTAATATTTTTATATAGAAAAATGAATAACATAAACAAAGCATGTATTTTCAAATATTTCCAGTATTCGTATCAATATTTCCGTTTAAAAATTTGATATTTATTTTTTATTTTTGATATTTGACCTCTGCCATACATCATGCAATGAGTATTTCATAGTGGCTTAGGAGTTATCTTACTAGCGTGGTAAAACAAATTTCTAATTGTTCGATAGTATTTTTGGCGCGGATTTTAAAATTAAAAATTCTATAAAATTTTATAATAATTTTAGATTTGTGTGTTGAATTTTGAAAATATGGTTACTAATTCAAAATTATATTTTATTAGCTTATATTATCGAAATTTTTGATTATGTCAATTAAGTTGTATTTATATTTTGTACTGGGGTTGCGCAGCCCATCATATGTTTTGATTAATAAGTAAACCATATAAAAATGTATATAATTGTTGCTCGGAGTGCCGATAGATGTGAAAACCAGACTGATGTTAAAGATTTTAATTTACAAAAAATTTTAATTTTTGATACTACAATTAATTTGAATATCCAAAAAAACCACTGTTATTTCATAGTTTTAAGTTTTCACTTCTGTCGGCAGTCCTCAATGACTGCCTATTTTAATTTTTTTTTTTAACTTTTTGTTTTAATAACGTGACAGCATCGACCGTACTAATGCGACATGAAGTGTGCACAAGATATTGATGTCTGCCATCTTGTCCTCACGTTCGATCCCTACGCGGTCTCCACACACTTCTTTCTAGTGACGTCATAGAAATTCTACCCGACTCCCTGGGTTCTATAGTTATTGTGCATGATCGTTCAGGCTATTCCGATGGAGCTTAAAATCCCTTTCCATTATGCGACCGAGCTCTGAGTGAAAACAGCTTTTTATTGAAGATGTAAAAATATATTTAAAATAGATTTTTCTCGGCCGCAATCAGTTTTCTTTAATCCGCACAGATGTGAGTAACAATATCTGTTTTTCTGCCCGCTCTTCACTTTTCCGTACGCATCCGTGAAATAGGCGAAAATAATCGTTATCAATAACAATAGCTCACAATTGCAGTACTGGCGCTTCGTTACCACTTACATAAGGTTACAAATATTTTTTATCGAAACATATGTAAGAAATAAATAACTTTAAGCGTGTTTATTTCATTTTGATTAGCGTAATTTTGTGAGGTTTCCCTCCAAAATTAAGTGGTCGTCTTTGATTAAGGCTTTAAGCAGAACGAATTTTATTATCTGACAACTAATTACTTTTTAAATAATTTTTCGTAAGTCGGTAGCCCCTATGATGGTAATGTTAAATTACCCAAATTTATGTAAACTGTTTTCTGAAGTCGGATAAGATAGAGTTTTGAAATTTTTGTAGATGTTGTTATATACATACCTTTTGTGTATACTGAAGCAGAATTATTTAATTTACATGTCCACAACAATATTTATATTTTATTTTATTTTATACACTTTTTCAAGGAAAATTAATAAACAAATTACAGACATCCAAAGTATAGACTAAAATTCTATAGGCCTAATTCTGCTTCACTAGGTAGACAATGGTGTCTTACATCAGCTATAAAAATTTGCTATCCTACGTAATGTATAGTTTCTGAGATATCAAAAAACGTGTTAAAAGTATATCAGTGAGCACTAACAAAAACTCAAATTCATGACGGAACACTATTCCCGCGCACAAAAAAGAAAACATATTTGTAGCCATTGCTGACTTCACAGTAGTCGGCATGAAGTACAAAATATCCCCGTTTACCCAGTGAATCCCACATCATTTTAGTTTAAGCCGTTTAGAAAGTGTGTGTATGTGTGTATTAATAACTGAATCGTGTGTTAAAATTGTAATGATGTTACTCTGTGCAGATGTACTTTAGATTGTTCATAAAATGTGTTTCTGAGTTTAGTTCGATCGTAAATCATATGCCGTTTTATTAAGAAAAGTCGAAATTTTAATAAATCAAGCGTTCTGAAAACCAAAAATTTTTAATTTTTTACCTTCAGACTCTCCTTAACATATTATAAATATTACTTTTCTTCTTAAAGATAGATCGCCATTTCGAAAAGATTATCTCATGATATAGATAAGAAAGTGTTCCATAATGTAAAATTTGCAAGTAGAAAGACTTAAGCCTGTGTAGAATTAATGAAATAGGTGTTTCCTCTAAAAGCAAATTATAAAGACGTGAGGTCTAAAACATTGGCTATACGGCGTTTCAAGTCGCATGGCACCTGAGGGATTAGGACACACACACACACACACACACACACACACACACACACACACACACACACACACACACACACACACACACACACACACACACACACAACACGCAGCTGGCCCGCACGCCTGGGGTATATGAATCATCTACTGGGGCGTCCACTACGTAACTGCAACTTTTATCATATGAATTTTTTAACAAAGGAACTTAGCATATTTGTAATCTCCATAAAATTTTAAAGAAAATGACACCAAACACGGCGTGGTTGTGATATATTTTAGACGTACAACTAAGTCTACTTTAATATTAATTTTGGCTTTAGAAATTAGTATTTTGCAAATGTAGACAACATTTGTTACTGAAGAAAAAATACAAATTTTCATATTACCAACGTAATTTTGCACCATGAATGTAAACAAATTGTAAATACATTTTTGTTTATAATCATCAAGATATCACCAACATACTTCTCTCCTATGGTCGGGCCCTGGCCTCCACCAATCTCCGCCTCCAATCTACTCTATCTCTATCCACTGCAACCCTCCTCCAGTTTCTTATCCCCATGTCTCTCGCGTCCTCTGCAACGCCATCTTCCCACCTCTTCCTCGGTCTACCTCTAGGTCTCGTTCCCTCCCATGTACCCAGCAAAGCCCTCTTAGGGTTCCTGCCACCCTCCATTCTCATAACATGTCCGGCCCAACGCAATCTTTGAATTCTTATAAATTTTGAGACTGGTATCTCTTTATATATTTGATACAGTTCGTTGTTGTATCTCAGTCTCCATGAGCCATTTTCTTGTATTGGGCCTATAATGCGTCTGAGGATTTTCCTTTCAAAGGTGTCTACTATGTCGACTGTTTTCTGTGTGATTGCCCATGCCTCACACCCGTAGCATAGCACCGGTCTGATGACAGTCCTATATATTTTCATTTTTGTTTCCCTGTGCACATCCCCAGACCTAAATGATGGCAGCAATGCGAAGTACACCTTGTTAGCCATGGTGGTCCGTCTTTGGATCTCCGGCTCCTCTGATCCAGTCTTTGCTAGATTCACTCCGAGATACGTGAAATTGTCCACCACCTCAATTGTGTCCTCCTCTATCTCGATGTTGTTATGAACCTGGTCCCTTCTTGTTTGGATAAGCATTTTTGTTTTATCCATATTTATGGCTAGCCCAACTTCCTTGGCTTTGTTTTTAAGCTCTATAAATATTTCTTTAGCTGCCGTGATCCGTCTTGACATGATGTTAATGTCATCTGCATATGCGGCTATCTGTACAGTTTTATTTGTTAACAGAGTGGAGCTATTTATTGATAAGCCTCTAATTACATATTCCAATGCAATATTAAATAGTGTTGGGGCCAACCCATCTCCCTGCTTTAGTCCCCGTGTAATATTTATGGGTTCAGTTAGTTGGCTATCCACCTTTACTTGGGCTTCAGTCTGCTGCATAGTAACTTGGGTTAATCTTACCAGCTTGCCTGGTATTCCAAATTCATGCATTATGGTGTAGAGTTTGTCTCTATTAATAGAGTCATACGCTTGCCTGAAGTCCACAAAGATCTGGTACACATCAATATCACGTTCCCATCCGCATCTTATTCCATCCCATCACCAACATACTTATTACTTTATAATAAAATCTTTATCAAGTACTCCAATTCTGCGTTTGCTTTAGAAATCCCTGAAATACTCATATTTATCGCAATTATGTGTTGTTTGGACTCATTTTTTCACAGTTTCACGGAGATTACAAAAATTATAGTCTAATTTAGATTATAAGGTAAATTAAAAATTTTATAGTCTTCAATTTGACCGTATATCACACATACCTGAACCGCCCCGGTCGTGCGTGGTCGGGCCGGGCCGGTTGTGAGTGCGCGTGCGAGAGTAATGGTCTTCTAATCCCTTAGGTGCCATCCGGTTTGGAAACTCTATAGACGAGAAAAGTGTTCTGTAAAAACAGTTTTGATTAATACGTGCTAAAAAGGAAACCTTGCATACATGGAATGTGTAGAACGCGTAGCGTATGAGCTCTTGTGTTACAACTCTTCCTGTCCACAGTCTTTTGTTTGTCCAATCTTCGTATAAAAGTTCCTTTGTTTTGTTTGTTCTTCTTACATGCCTATGCTATTTTAGGCTTTGCTTTTTCAAAGTCCTTCGAAAATTAGACTGATACAAGAAGCCTGCTGCGTATCGCTCGTGGAGAGAGCTAACATGCAGAAGGATATCTGAAACGGCGTGAGTGTTAGAACTAATCTACACTTTGTTCTCTACATATATTGTAAAGGAGTTTCGTACAGTGTACTGAGAACTTAACTCATCATATTCACCATTGCCACCACTACTACTGCTACTACTCCACGGAGCTACAGGACATGAAGAGCCCTGGCCTCCAGAACCGAGGATAGGGTTTTTGTTTTACACGATAAGGTTGTTAGCCTTATTCCCAGCCCCCTACCAGAAGGACCAGGAACTTTGATTTTGGGCCGTTCTTCCTCTAGAGATATGCCTTCACCTCGGCTGACGAGCGCTCTCTGCTCGGTCGCAGTAGGACTCAGCCCGTGTTTGCAACCGTTGACCCATTATAGGTTCCTCCGGTGTACACCATGCTGCCAGGCCAGGATCCAGGTTACCCCCGGACTGCCCTGGCAGGATCCCCCCTTCTCTCTTCTGCTCGCCGACCCATTTCGCCGAAGGGGTTACCATTGCCACCAGCAGCAGTAAAACTTCATTCACTAGGTGTTCTTAGATTCTTTCTCTCTTAGATATGTCAGTGATTCGTGTCTTTTCACATCAACAAACTAGCACATCAGAACCACACTCCACAAAACGTTTTCATATCCGTTCACACTCAGGTCTAATTTTCTTGTTTGTTAATAGATTATTTAATTTTAAACATTGTAACTTCTCGAGCAGCCTCTGAATTTCCTCAGTGAAGCTTCCAAAAATATTTGAAGGGTCATCTTGATTCACCAACATACTTTTCATTAATATTTTAATTTAATTTTATTCATTTCCTAGTATTACTGCATTTGTTTTATTCACATCTGTATTATTTCATAAGCATTCCCCTTTTCATAACCATTTATAGGCCTACCTTACAATGTTTAACGAGTGAGCTCTGTGAACTGCAGAATTCGCTCACTGTGTTGGACGGAATACAAAATCAGATTATTCAATTTTCATTTTTTCGTCAATATTCAGTCACTATAACGTTTATATTATTACGAATACACTGTACACTAAGGATCTCAACTACTGTTACTGCAAATATAACCTTTTAGTGTATTTAGAAAGGTTTTCTTTCATTTTTGGTTGTGGTGCCCTTGTAGGTAAACACTAAAAGAATTATGTTAAAATTCCCTGTAGTTTGATATTTGGCATGGATTTTTACAATTTTTCAAATTTTTTACCACATTTTGATCTTCGATGTTCTAAAATTTTGAAAATTTTTTACAAGGATTTTTACAATTTTTCAAATTTGTATTCACTTTTTGAGCTCTGGTGTCCTAAAATTTTGAAATTCCTAAAAATGAACACTGTATTTAGCTCCTGGTTAAAATTCTTTCCAATTTGATACTCTGTACGGATTTAGACAATTTTTGAAAACGTTTAATCCACTCTTGAGCTTTGTGTGCCAAAATTTTGAAGCTTCTAAACCTAAACACTGTATCTACAGATCATGGTTAAAACTCTCTTTAATTTGGTACTATACACGGATTTTCCGAGATTTTGACGCCTCACGCCTCCCCCCCCCCCTTTAATAGACAAGCAGACACAAACAAATGGCAAACGATCGAGTTCACGTCGACTTTATGTTGGAAATTTATGTTTTCAGTTACTTGGCGCGAAAACTGCTGCTGCTGTATTGTCGGCAAGATTATTGACACTCTTTCTCATCCAACCAACACATTATCCATACTCTCTAGGGTTTCACCACTTAGCCGTCTACCGTTTATATTTAGGAGTATACTAGCAACTTGTCACTTTTGTGCAATCCGTATGGTATTATAGTATTTTTTGTGTCACTCTTCAGGCCACGGTCACTTTGTCTGTTGCCGTTTTTCTTTTTTTTCTGGTAGACTATTTGATTAATTAAATTCATCAATTAAATACGTTTTGCAATATAACCTAATTGATACATAGCTGGGACAACGGATAAATGAAGTCAATATTTTGAAATAAAATTTAAATTGTTTGCATATTGGTGCGTAGACAACCATGCTAAACTAATGACGAGGATTTTTACTTAACAAATAAGTACTTTAATATACTTTCTTTCAATATAATTTATACATCCTAAAGAATTTAATACCTAATTCTGTGCCTAATGCACTGTATTCGAATTTAAATGTAGTACACGTCATTTTGTATCGGGACAAACAGCTCAGAAAACCGACGTTCTTCGATGTGGGAAGGATATTCAGTCTGACTAGCGGCACGCTGTGGAGCTTAGTTCACGATGGGCTTATCAGTGGGTGTGGGGGGTCAGGGGATCATTCCCCCCCACAGAGCTACTAAAAATTTCAACGAAATCGCTTAAAATAGATTTATTTCAAAGACAGTTGCGAGTGTTAAAATAAGGCTTATAAGTAATTGTAGAGATAAAATGAATTACAATAGTTATTCATTAATAAAATGAACTTATTGAGTTTTCTTAGTAATGACAATCACTCAACATCAAATTTTGGTAAAAACGTACGTATCTGCAGCCTGACATACATTTTATCGACATACATTTTATAAAATGTATTTATAAAATTATAAGGGAGGAATCCAGAATTTCTCATTTGTCCTTAGGAAAATGACATGTCCAACCTTCAAGCTGTTCTCATCCATCCTCCAGAAACTAGTCTCGTCCCCTCCAGAAGCTAGTCTCATCCCTCCCCACTCGCTAATCTCATCCCCCCACAGGGGTAGCTTCTAGTTATGTCGCTGTTTCAACACAACATATAGGATGACTACATAAGGTTTGTCTACACAGAGGAGAGTTTGATGATTTTGAAGCTCGAGGCAGGTATTACGGTGTAATTAATTAATTTGTGAATTACTTAATTACTTTAATTGTTAATTATGTATTGATTAATGAGTATACCCTTCACAGGCCAATTACCACAATGCAATTAAGGTACAAATCTATTAATTACTCAGGTTGCTTCTTTAAGATTAATATGATTCTTTATTTTAATTGGTCAATCACTAATGTAGATAGAATCGTGTGTTAGTCGCCATTTACGACTGTGTAAACAAAATGTTAAATAAGATTTTAGTTTTCATGAGTATTCATTCAATACACATTAAAATTTTTATGGTTATAATAGTGATTTGAATTGTGAATTACACTGGGTTTTCTGATAATGACGAAAGCATTATTGATTGCTTAGGTACTAATTTATTATATGTTAAACATTTCGTATTTAATAACAAACATATATCTTCCTGGTACCTGTAAATACATCAACATATACATATCAAAACATAAATTCCTCCTTAATTGCTCTCTGAAATACATACAACATATATAAAAATACATACAACAAAATCAAATAATATTTACTTTATCTAATGCGTTCATTCACCCAGATGGATTGGCTTTAATAGATCATGATTATATATTTGAATGCAACCTTCTTTTAATAACTTTTCTCATAATTACTCAGGTTAGATTCTTGGAAAGAGACAGGACAGTAGTTTGACTATACTAACAAGATCATAAAGTGTTACTTGGTAATAGTTTATTCGTTATTTCCATCGGTGCTATATCCCAGGTGATGACGATCGTTGAAAATGCTGCTCCATTGAATAATGATGATGATGATCACTTTCACTGGTTATTTGCACTCGCGTCGTTAACAGAGTAGTGTGTTATGTTATTCAATGTTCGCATAATTCACTTCGTCTCCGCGTATAACCATGCTTGCTTAAGTGTTCTGTGTGTTTCTTTGTGTGACTACACAAGGTATTATTGTGTGGTTGTCTAATAGTTCTTTTGAATAAGAGTGTCTTGGTTACAGTAATTTATGGATATTATTGTATCGTTTACGCACATTGTGAATTACTGTTCGTTATACTGTTTTCTAAGTCGTAAACAATTATATATATTCTTAGTTAAATAAAGTTCAGTTCACCATTCCGCGTACTTTAAGAATTCACGGTTGTTCGATATACCGATTCACTTCGAAATTCACGTGACTGTTCTTGATATAAGTACGACACTTAATAAACTTATGAGATTGTTTGTAACATTATAAAGTTAATCACGAGAGTTATGTGTCTCTCAAATACTTTTATAGTCCGAAATATTATAAGATTCTTCGCGAACTGTTGATAAGTTATGTTAGACTCTCCAAGTTTCTCAATAAGACTGCGTCGCGAACGACTCAAAATTATTATAAGACTCCTCGCGAACTGCTCGAAAATTTATGTAAGGCTCTCGAAAATTATTATAAGACTGCCTTGTCCCGCGTCGGACACTTAGTTTTTATCAACGTCTCCCTACTAGGATTTTGGTCTCTGGCTTGTCCACGCCTAAGATTACTATGATAGGCTAAATCACTACCCTCTCTCGAAGTCTTTTCCCACCATTTCGAAGTCTTCCAGTCTTCTACCCTCTGATTTGTTCTTCTCCTAGTTGCTATGGAAACTGGCTTCTCCTTCGCTCTCTTTCGTGAAATACTTTGTTCTGATAGTTAGCTAGATATGTCCTTTGAATCGTCTTGTCCAGGCGTCACTCTCGTTCGGAGAAATGCAAGCCATTCCCCGCCTGTCAGTCAACTCATTGTTTCGAGTTTCCAGCAAGGGTTTACTCTAACATCTTGGGTATTGTTCGTTTCTGTAACTCCGCGTCCTGGCAATTAACCGTTTTCCATCCAGTGTCAACAGCTGCAACCTCCACGCTTTCTCGTTGTAAATCTCAGCTTGTCACTTAGGCGTATATCCCGCTGTGCAAAGACGCTGGCTCATTGCATAATTTGTTGTTCGGATCGTTTCTAAAGACTGCAGTACATCCTCAATCCTTTGTCCCTCGTCTCGTTTTTTCTAGTGACCTCGTTTCTTAGCTACAACCTTAAATGTATCCTCGCTTCGATTCTGCGTAAACGTACGACTGAGCCAAGTACATTGTTCGGTTTGTTATGGTGTCATAATTCTCCGTTGGCACACTCCTGTCAACTTGAGTCGTCGTTCCTATTGTTGCATCGTACTGAACACGCTTCTATTGTCTGATATGGCGTTAGTTGTCACCTACCCCAATTAATTTTTTTTATGGCTCTGTTCTTAGAGTCACTGCCACATCCGTTTAAAATTGAATCTAATGATTATACATGATTTCGTCAAATTGGTTTGCTTTACATGGGAAATATTGATCTACACTGATCATTCGCATTCTTCCTTTCATTTATTACACCTGTGGTAATTTATTGCCGTGTAATTAGATTAGAGTTTTATAAAGAGAATCTCCTTTTATTCACAAAATTCCATAAAACAATATTAATCAAAGTGTTCACTCACTTGTATCACTTAACGTATCGTTAGTCCTTTTCACATGTGTTATTCCTAAGGAATCACATAAATTTCTAAATTTAAATTTACAATACATATTGTGTTTTTTATTTATGGTTGGCTAGCCTGAATGAGATTCACGCGTCAACAACCCTAGCGTATGCGACTCGACTCATCAGCTAACACAACAAGATATCCCTTTATTTTCTCCTTGTAGATTATACATCATCCTTTCGTTCATGGTACTTCTTGATTTGTCTTATATTAAATTTTCCTCGGACCTTGTTTTCATCTTCGCAATCGACGAGTTCGTACGTTGCGTCTCCAAGGATCCGGTGTATTCTATATGGTCCACTATATAATTCGTAGAATTTATCAATTTCCTTTTGAATTGCGTCGGATTGATAGTAAGTTCTTATTAATACTTTCTCTCCGACCTCAAATTTAGTAATTGCTTTACTTTCATTAATTAGCTTTGCTTGTTTTTCTCTCTTTTTCTTTATTTTCATGAATATTTTGCTATTATCTGTCTTTTCAACTCCGATAATATCTTGGTCTAAATATTTCTTCCATACTCTTGTTGGTTTCTTGCCGAGGTGTGCTTCATAAGGTGTTACCTCTATGGTGTCGTGGTAGACCTCGTTGATGCAGCTTTCGATTATTTTGACGTATCGTGACCATTTGGTATGCTGTTCATGAACAAAGATTCGAAGTAAATTGCCAAGTTGTCTGTTGACTCTCTCAGCTAAATTGGCACACGGGTTTCTTATAGCTGTATATTTAGGTTGAATGTTCAACTCCCTCAGCCCATTTATCCATCTCTTGGAAGTGAATTGAGTTCCGTTGTCGGTAAGTACCGCTTTTGGATAACCCACTTCTTCGCAGTATTGTTTCATTCTCCTTAATGTTGTTGTCGTGGTCGCCCTTCGGAGTGTAAACAATCTGACGTATTTTGTAAAGTTGTCAATGACTACAAACAGGTATTTAACTCCGGTCGCTGCCGTGGGCAAGGGTCCGTAGTAATCAGCACTTACGAGCTCACCCCTCCTAACGGTGTAAACGCTTTTGTACCACCGAACAAAATACGGTTACTGGTGTCCTTACATTTTTGACACACATCACACGTTTTTATGTGAACTTTCACTTTCTCTAGCATCTTGTCCATAGTGAAATGTTCTTGTAGCATTTCCATGCATTTTTCGCTCCTAAGTGTCCGTACATACTGTGTATTTCGGTAATTAATTTTACAGATACGCTATCTGGTACATACAACTTCCAGTCGTTCTTGCGTCGTCTGTATAATTTACCATTAACATATTTATAAAATTCACTTAGTTCCTTATCTACGCTTCCTACACTAATTTTATTAATAATAGTTTTAAGCTTAATATCGTTGAGTTGGTATTTTCCGATGTCTCTAATAATTCTACCCACCTCCTTGTCCATTTTAATTGTTATATGATTAACTAAGTATTCGTATATGTCCTCGTTGACTTCTTCTGGTGTGGCGTCTGTTGGATTTCTACTTAGAATATCGGCAACAACGCTGTCTTTACCTTTGCAATGCACAATGTCAAATTTATACTCTTGAATACTTAAGACCCATCTTGTTATGCGGGAATTGTTTAAATGACATTTGTGTAAGAAGGTCAGTGCTTTGTTATCAGTGATAACGGTCAAAGGTTGTCCCAAAATATAAATGCGAAACTTCTCTAAACATCGTACGATACATAGTAGTTCTTTTTCTGTAGTAAAATAATTCCTCTCGGCTCCTTTAAATGTTCTACTTGTAAACGCAATGACTCCGATTCTCCCTTCTTCATCTAACTGGTACAATTGACCACCGTATGCAAAATTACTGGCGTCACATTGCATGTAATACCTTTGATTAATCCGAGGAAATTTTAAAATAACAGTTTCGATGAATAATTCCTTAACTTATTGAAAACAATTATTCAACTCCGTTGTCCAAATGAATCTACATCCTTTTTTCAATAATCCAAGCAGCGGTTGCGTGGTCTCCGCATATTTATCCGTGAAGCGGTTATAAAAGTTGGTGAGTCCTAAGAAACCCTTCAGTTGCTTCTAATTTTTAGGAATAGGGAACTTCATAATAGGCGCTAATCTTCTCCTCCGTCGCCTGGATTCCCTGTGTTGTCAGGCGATATCCTCAAGAGATTTCCTGTCTGAAGAATTGTGATTTTTCTAAACTTATCGTTAAATTTGCTTTTCTTAAATTCTCTAATAATAATTCTAAGTGTGCTAAGTGTGTTTCTAGACTATTGGAATAACATAGACAGTCATCCACATAGATAATAGTGTTTCTTTTTACCTCTTCTTCTAATACCACGTCTAACCCCCTTGTTAGTGCCGCCGAACTTGTGCTTAATCCAAAAGGTGTGACCGTAAAGCGGTAGCACTTACCCTCATACATAAAGGCTGTGAAATCTCGGCATTCTGGCTTTTATGGTACCTGCCAGAAGCTACTGGTCAGATCGACTGTAGACAAGTACTTCATCTCGCTGCACCTTGCCAATATATCATTTATCGGTGAGGCTCCCTCGTAGTCCGGGATCGTCACACTGTTGATTTTCCTTGCATCCAGACATAATCGGACCCTTCCATCCTTCTTTATCACAGTCACAAGTGGGTTTACGAATGGGCTGTTGCAACATTCAATCACCCCAAAACGTAACATTCGACTTATTTCTTCTTGAACTTTCCCCTTGTATGCAAGCGGAACTGGCTAACCTCTCTGGAAATACGGTGTCCTGTCTGTCACTTGGAATTCGTGCGCGTATCCGTCGATTCTTCCGGGGCACTCCCTGAATAAACTCCTATTTCTTACTAGAATTTCCTTTAATCATGTCACTACATTTTCATCTCCACAGTCGATACTTTCCACCTTTTCGTCAATACTCCGCATGATTTCTTCATCTTCTTCTCTGCTTATCACCGCCATATGCATGATTGGTATCGCATACTCTGCTTCGTCAGCTTTTCCTTTCAGCTTGATTTCTCTTCTCCCTATATCTATCCGGCATCCGGTTTCTTGTAGAAAACTGATCCCTAAGATACATGGTTTGACAAGATCCGGTATAACTAAAAACACACAGTCGCTCCTAACTCCATCTAATTCTATGTCACATAATATTTGTTTCTTAATTAATTTCGATTTGTTTCCTACTGCGCTAATGACAAGAGTGTTGGTCATGGGCAGTATTTCGTACGGTTTTATGCCTTTCTTATTTTGATTATACCATGATTCTGATATTCCGTTGATCAAACATCCAGTATCAAGAAGAGCTAAAACAGTTATATCATTATTAAATTTTACAATTACTTCGGGACACTTTAATACACGTTGGGTAATTTCCTCTTCATCATCATACAACAAGTCATTTCTTAAATCTGGTAAAAGTATATGCACATTATTGGTAGTGTCATCGTCCGGTAAATTGGCTATCTCCCTTACTGTGCCGCGTGATTTTTTTTTCTCTTCCTGGTGCTGCCTTTTGGGTTCATCGGCCGTCGACGTAGACGCACCCTTGTTTACGAAACTAATAGTATTGACAGGCTGCCCTCCGGCGTTCCGGTTGTATTGTGCACGGGCGGTAACTTTCTCACCCCATTCCCGTCTGGGTCTGTTGTCCTCGCTCTCTCGCCGACTTTCACCTTCTGCTTTCGCTGCATACTGAAATTCTTTGTTATTGCGTGGTCGAATCTGCGTGTATTCGACGATCAATGACTCGAAATTCGGAATCGTATTTATACCTCTCGTAACAACAGCTAATTGTACGTCACGACCAAAATGGCGTGCGATCTTACGGATCAATTGTTTATCAGTTATCGTAGGCGTCAGTTGTCTACTATCTAAAAAAATACGCTCGATATATTGAATAGAGCTTACTTGTCCGTGCCAGTCAAATCTCCCATACTCAAGGTGGTCTCTAATTTCGTCTTGACGTTCTTGCCCCCAGTATTTTTGCGTAAAGGCTTACCTAAACTCTTCAAAGGTAGTTACCTGGTTCCTGATGACTCGCCACCAGATACCGGCGTCCATCTCGAGGTGTCTACCAATTCATTTGATACTGTCATTAGGATAATATGTCTCTTGTAGTTCCGATAGCTCCTTCAGAAATTCCATGGGATATCTATCGGTCCCATTATACTTAAGAATGTGGTGTTGCGGTCCATTGATTCTGTTTCCGTTCCCACACTCACCTTCAATTAATTTCTTTGCAGTCGTTCTTGTGTTTCTCTCATTTTTGCGATGTGGCACTTCAGTTCTTCAATGCGTTCGATCTTTCCTTTAGGCGTTTCGTCCAATTTCTGTTCTGTTGAGCGTTGTTTGTTATCGACTTCTTCAAGTTTTTGTTTCATGGCGTTATTTGTGTGGCACTGCTCCTGCTGCTTCTGTTGTATTGTTTCATGAAGTTCGGCTGCCAACTCTTCCTGTTTTTTATTACTGTCTTTTATGTGCATTTCTATTTTGTTGTGAATTCGTTTAATGCTTGTCTGAGTACTCTGGATGTCTCCCTTCCACTCTTGGCGGTTTGTTTCACGTGCCTCCCGCATCTCTTCATGCTTCTTATCTGCGTCTTCCCGCAATTCTTTAACTGAGTCATCTTGCTTCTTTTGCATTTAGTTAAACTTCTCCTCCCATGTGTGTCGGTATTCACGTAATTCCGACTGCATCTGCGCTATTTGTTCAGCTACCTGTTGTTTCATTTCTTCTTTGTTTTGGTCGAGTTTCTCGCTTATTACTTTATTATTTTCGCCTACTTGTGTCCTGATTTCTTCACTTTGTTTATCAAACCTTTCATTGATTATTCTACTATTTTCACTAATTAATGTCATTAGTGTTTGTAGGCTCACTTCTTGAGGTGTAGGCGTCGGTCCCCGCGCCCTGTCGTTTGGAGTCTCCACAATACTGTCTGGATCGCTAGGTGTGTTGCCCTCCTCGGTATTAGGCATACCTAACTGATTATTAATCTCAAATTCCACACTGTCCGAATTGCTGGCCATCTTTGCCCTACTGCGCGTGATCATTCAAACTAGCCTCTACACTATGAATTATTTTTGTCTTACTCTAGGTTAATCTACTCTACTGCCTGCTCTTTACCCAGACATATACGTGATATTCTATCGCATATCAAGCAGTGGGGTTGGGCGCAAATAATATACGGTGTAATTAATTAATTTGTGAATTACTTAATTACTTTAATTGTTAATTATGTATTGATTAATGAATATACCGTTCACAGGCCAATTACCACAATGTAATTAAGGTACAAATCTATTAATTACTCAGGTTGCTTGTTTAAGATTAATATGGTTTTTTATTTTAATTGGTCAATCACTAATGTAGATAGAATCGTGTGTTAGTCGCCATTTACGACTGTGTAAACAAAATGTTAAATAAGATTTTAGTTTTCATGAGTATTCATTCAATACACATTAAAATTTTTATGGTTATAATAGTGATTTGAATTGTGAATTACACTGGGTTTTCTGATAATGACGAACGCATTATTGATTGCTTAGGTACTAATTTATTATATGTTAAACATTTCGTATTTAATAACAAACATATATCTTCCTGGTACCTGTAAATACATCAACATATACATATCAAAACATAAATTCCTCCTTAATTGCTCTCTGAAATACATACAACATATATAAAAATACATACAACAAAATCAAATAATATTTACTTTATCTAATGCGTTCATTCACCCAGATGGATTGGCTTTAATAGATCATGATTATATATTTGAATGCAACCTTCTTTTAATAACTTTTCTCATAATTACTCAGGTTAGATTCTTGGAAAGAGACAGGACAGTAGTTTGACTATACTAACAAGATCATAAAGTGTTACTTGGTAATAGTTTATCCGTTATTTCCATCGGTGCTATATCCCAGGTGATGACGATCGTTGAAAATGCTGCTCCATTGAATAATGATGATGATGATCACTTTCACTGGTTATTTGCACTCGCGTCGTTAACAGAATAGTGTGTTATGTTATTCAATTTTCGCACAATTCACTTCGTCCCCGCGTATAACCATGCTTGCTTAAGTGTTCTGTGTGTTTCTTTGTGTGACTACACAAGGTATTATTGTGTGGTTGTCTAATAGTTCTTTTGAATAAGAGTGTCTTGGTTACAGTAATTTATGGATATTATTGTATCGTTTACGCACATTGTGAATTACTGTTCGTTATACTGTTTTCTAAGTCGTAAACAATTATATATATTCTTAGTTAAATAAAGTTCAGTTCACCATTCCGCGTACTTTAAGAATTCACGGTTGTTCGATATACCGATTCACTTCGAAATTCACGTGACTGTTCTTGATATAAGTACGACACTTAATAAACTTATGAGATTGTTTGTAACATTATAAAGTTAATCACGAGAGTTATGTGTCTCTCAAATAATTTTATAGTCCGAAATATTATAAGATTCTTCGCGAACTGTTGATAAGTTATGTTAGACTCTCCAAGTTTCTCAATAAGACTGCGTAGCGAACGACTCAAAATTATTATAAGACTCCTCGCGAACTGCTCGAAAATTTATGTAAGGCTCTCGAAAATTATTATAAGACTGCCTTGTCCCGCGTCGGACACTTAGTTTTTATCAACGTCTCCCTACTAGGATTTTTGTCTCTGGCTTGTCCACGCCTAAGATTACTATGATAGGCTAAATCACTACCCTCTCTCGAAGTCTTTTCCCACCATTTCGAAGTCTTCCAGTCTTCTACCCTCTGATTTGTTCTTCTCCTAGTTGCTATGGAAACTGGCTTCTCCTTCGCTCTCTTTCGTGAAATACTTTGTTCTGATAGTTAGCTAGATATGTCCTTTGAATCGTCTTGTCCAGGCGTCACTCTCGTTCGGAGAAATGCAAGCCATTCCCCGCCTGTCAGTCAACTCATTGTTTCGAGTTTCCAGCAAGGGTTTACTCTAACATCTTGGGTATTGTTCGTTTCTGTAACTCCGCGTCCTGGCAATTAACCGTTTTCCATCCAGTGTCAACAGCTGCAACCTCCACGCTTTCTCGTTGTAAATCTCAGCTTGTCACTTAGGCGTATATCCCGCTGTGCAAAGACGCTGGCTCATTGCATAATTTGTTGTTCGGATCGTTTCTAAAGACTGCAGTACATCCTCAATCCTTTGTCCCTCGTCTCTTTTTTTGTAGTGACCTCGTTTCTTAGCTACAACCTTAAATGTATCCTCGCTTCGATTCTGCGTGAACGTACGACTGAGCCAAGTACATTGTTCGGTTTGTTATGGTGTCATAATTCTCCGTTGGCACACTCCTGTCAACTTGAGTCGTCGTTCCTATTGTTGCATCGTACTGAACACGCTTCTATTGTCTGATATGGCGTTAGTTGTCACCTATCCCAATTAACTTTGTTTATGGCTGTGTTCTTAGAGTCACTGCCACCGTAGCGTGAGAACAGGCTGGTCAAGAAGGAAAATTAAATTTTTAATTTTTTGATTGCTGTAGTGTCCCCAATGTGGATTTAATGATGTGATCTGAGGGAACAATTGAATCCACATTCTGCGCCCTGTGTTCGCCGTGTCCACCTTCGTTTGTGAGAAGTGTATCTTGATGACCTACTTCCGTGATGTGTGTTGCATTTGGTATACCCCCCTTTTTGTTTAGATCAATTATTTGAATTTATTGCCATCCATTTGGATTGCTTGAACGCATTTTACATGAACGCTTGCACGTGTTATTTGTGTAAACGTGTTTACATCTTATTATAACAAATTATAAATATTCAATAAATGTTGAATTAGCTACAAAATAATTTGACATTGTTTCTTGAAGAATAGACATATAATACATCAATAAATGAACTAATATAAAATTTAATTATCTGAAGACTTTGCTTCACGTAATATTTTAAAGAAAATACTTGATTAAGTAGTCCAAGTATTCCTCTAGTTACCTAGTTACATAATAGCATTAAAAATTTGATTAATAACAGTGATGATCATTGTATTGTTATCTTTAAACTACACCACAATCTATCCTATTAACTAAACATGTGCACATATTCTTAAAGTAACCATTAAATAATCTTAACCTAACATCCGTTTAAAATTGAATCTAATGATTATACATGATTTCGTCAAATTGGTTTGCTTTACATGGGAAATATTGATCTACACTGATCATTCGCATTCTTCCTTTCATTTATTACACCTGTGGTAATTTATTGCCGTGTAATTAGATTAGAGTTTTATAAAGAGAATGTCCTTTTATTCACAAAATTCCATAAAACAATATTAATCAAAGTGTTCACTCACTTGTATCACTTAACGTATCGTTAATCCTTTTCACATGTGTTATTCCTAAGGAATCACATCAATTTCTAAATTTAAATTTACAATACATATTGTGTTTTTTATTTATGGTTGGCTAGCCTGAATGAGATTCACGCGTCAACAACCCTAGCGTATGCGACTCGACTCATCAGCTAACCAACAAGATATCCCTTTATTTTCTCCTTGTAGATTATACATCATCCTTTCGTTCATGGTACTTCTTGATTTGTCTTATATTAAATTTTCCTCGGACCTTGTTTTCATCTTCGCAATCGACGAGTTCGTACGTTGCGTCTCCAAGGATCCGGTGTATTCTATATGGTCCACTATATAATTCGTAGAATTTATCAATTTCCTTTTGAATTGCGTCGGATTGATAGTAAGTTCTTATTAATACTTTCTCTCCGACCTCAAATTTAGTAATTGCTTTACTTTCATTAATTAGCTTTGCTTGTTTTTCTCTCTTTTTCTTTATTTTCATGAATATTTTGCTATTATCTGTCTTTTCAACTCCGATAATATCTTGGTCTAAATATTTCTTCCATACTCTTGTTGGTTTCTTGCCGAGGTGTGCTTCATAAGGTGTTACCTCTATGGTGTCGTGGTAGACCTCGTTGATGCAGCTTTCGATTATTTTGACGTATCGTGACCATTTGGTATGCTGTTCATGAACAAAGATTCGAAGTAAATTGCCAAGTTGTCTGTTGACTCTCTCAGCTAAATTGGCACACGGGTTTCTTATAGCTGTATATTTAGGTTGAATGTTCAACTCCCTCAGCCCATTTATCCATCTCTTGGAAGTGAATTGAGTTCCGTTGTCGGTAAGTACCGCTTTTGGATAACCCACTTCTTCGCAGTATTGTTTCATTCTCCTTAATGTTGTTGTCGTGGTCGCCCTTCGGAGTGTAAACAATCTGACGTATTTTGTAAAGTTGTCAGTGACTACAAACAGGTATGTAACTCCGGTCGCTGCCGTGGGCAAGGGTCCGTAGTAATCAGCACTTACGAGCTCACCCCTCCTAACGGTGTAAACGCTTTTGTACCACCGAACAAAATACGGTTACTGGTGTCCTTACATTTTTGACACACATCACACGTTTTTATGTGAACTTTCAATTTCTCTAGCATCTTGTCCATAGTGAAATGTTCTTGTAGCATTTCCATGCATTTTTCGCTCCTAAGTGTACGTACATACTGTGTATTTCGGTAATTAATTTTACAGATACGCTATCTGGTACATACAACTTCCAGTCGTTCTTGCGTCGCCTGTATAATTTACCATTAACATATTTATAAAATTCACTTAGTTCCTTATCTACGCTTCCTACACTAATTTTATTAATAATAGTTTTAAGCTTAATATCGTTGAGTTGGTATTTTCCGATGTCTCTAATAATTCTACCCACCTCCTTGTCCATTTTAATTGTTATATGATTAACTAAGTATTCGTATATGTCCTCGTTGACTTCTTCTGGTGTGGCGTCTGTTGGATTTCTACTTAGAATATCGGCAACAACGTTGTCCTTACCTTTGCAATGCACAATGTCAAATTTATACTCTTGAATACTTAAGACCCATCTTGTTATGCGGGAATTGTTTAAATGACATTTGTGTAAGAAGGTCAGTGCTTTGTTATCAGTGATAACGGTCAAAGGTTGTCCCAAAATATAAATGCGAAACTTCTCTAAACATCGTACGATACATAGTAGTTCTTTTTCTGTAGTAAAATAATTCCTCTCGGCTCCTTTAAATGTTCTACTTGTAAACGCAATGACTCCGATTCTCCCTTCTTCATCTAACTGGTACAATTGACCACCGTATGCAAAATTACTGGCGTCACATTGCATATGGCCTTTGAATCGTCTTGTCCAGGCGTCACTCTCGTTCGGAGAAATGCAAGCCATTCCCCGCCTGTCAGTCAACTCATTGTTTCGAGTTTCCAGCAAGGGTTTACTCTAACATCTTGGGTATTGTTCGTTTCTGTAACTCCACGTCCTGGCAATTAACCGTTTTTCATCCAGTGTCAACAGCTGCAACCTCCACGCTTTCTCGTTGTAAATCTCAGCTTGTCACTTAGGCGTATATCCCGCTGTGCAAAGACGCTGGCTCATTGCATAATTTGTTGTTCGGATCGTTTCTAAAGACTGCAGTACATCCTCAATCCTTTGTCCCTCGTCTCGTTTTTTGTAGTGACCTCGTTTCTTAGCTACAACCTTAAATGTATCCTCGCTTCGATTCTGCGTAAACGTACGACTGAGCCAAGTACATTGTTCGGTTTGTTATGGTGTCATAATTCTCCGTTGGCACACTCCTGTCAACTTGAGTCGTCGTTCCTATTGTTGCATCGTACTGAACACGCTTCTATTGTCTGATATGGCGTTAGTTGTCACCTACCCCAATTAACTTTGTTTATGGCTCTGTTCTTAGAGTCACTGCCACCGTAGCGTGAGAACAGACTGGTCAAGAAGGAAAATTAAATTTTTAATTTTTTGATTGCTGTAGTATTCTCTATACTGTTGAGAATATACTGGAAAACTCTACATTCATTCTTAAGTAAGTGTACCTACCGTTGGGGGGTCGAGCTGCCTGGGCGCGGCCTCAACCCGCACACATGCGCGTTTACTGTGAGAGTCTAGAAAAGTAATGTTCTCGAAGTTTTAAATAAAAGGAAAGATCTGGAAGCTGTTTTTCTATATAAATAGAGATGCATTCGACAAGTTCAGTTCAGTTTTAAATGTGCTCTTGTAATGTGTATTTGGTGTGTCCGTTTTATGTACGAGTATACTTTGTAACCCCTCTTTCCTTTTTATGCTTTATAAAAAAAACCTTTTTTTTATTTTTTTTTATTTTTTTTTGAAAGAGAAGCCACTAGTTATTTAAAACTAGGCAAGAGCCTAGAGAAGCCAAAAATGCGCTGGGTCCAGTATGATGTGACTTGCAAATGAAACGCTGCTCTAAGATAACAATAACAAGATTTATTGTATTCATGTTTTTGTACAATGAATTCCCCAGTATACGACATATGCGCCTTGAATGATTAAGTTTATATTACAAGTGCTTTCCTTCTTAAGAATAGCTCGAAATTTCAAAAACCACAATCGTTATTATTCTTAAATCATTATTATAATTCACATTAGACATAGGCATCGCCTAATAATTGAGCTTGATATTACTGAGCAGAATACAGTTACTTTAAATAATGTAAAATGGGCGCATAGTCTCGACCCTCCCAGTAAATTACATAAATCATAACATGATGTATATATATATATGTATATATATATATATGCATAATATCGTATAACAATCTAACAATCACATAAGGCATAACACACAACATATAATTAACATAGATACACATTTACATATAAATGGCACACACCATGTCCACCTGGTTAACAGCGTATATTTTGTCATCGTACACCCTCAATCCTCTTATTCAGATCAAGTATCCGGCCCACCTTAAATTTTCAATTAACAAACTCAAACCAAACTAATAAATCCCAAAAGAGTAGAGTAGACATGCCCCAAAATTCTAAGTATATGAACAGCCAAAGTCAATTTGGCTAAATAGTCCGTACGGCACACAAGTACCAAGCAAAAAGGAAATTATCAATTTCGGATCCCAATAAAGATAATAATAATAAGTGCCATCACGAGGTCAACATGGATGCCCGGTTGCACAACTGCATTTCTCATTTCTTTTATTTTCCTGACAAAATTTGCAAAATCAGTGGAACGTGACCACCCATAAATACTTATAACTGGTACTGATTTGTCTTGCATTCTTTAACATTTATTAATGAATTGGTATTATGAGCAATAAAAGTTTAACAATTATTGTGCTGGCTATGGCAAAATTTAGTGGTTACAAAATTATTGGAACAGTAAAATTGGATTTCGAAAAGCAGAATCTATGGAATTAATGTACTAAAACATGCGTGATGTGTTCATAAGAATCCACTTGGCCTCAGGCACGGTCATGCGCCCGGAGTAGATCCAGCAAACTATGACATGATATTGTCCTGTGGTGAACGGCACCAACAGGTGTCGTCCACAGGATAAAACACCTCCCCCGACCTTAAATTTAATAATCCAATACACAACCCAATTAAATGGAAAATTAATTAACCATAAAATTCCCCTACGGGGACCGAGACACCCGTGCATGCATGCTTAACACAGAAACAAATTAGTGGCCGGAAATGCCGACCATATTTACAGAAACTCACATCAACTCGGGTGATGCATGACCCTGGCTGAGTTTACAATTCTCTGAATGAGATAAACATTAATATGGCAATGAGGCGTAAGCCTTAGTAAAAAAACAATGAAAAAAGTAACATGTAAACCCAATTGTACCGTTGGACTTGTCCGGAACAAAGTCCCCAAACTGGAGCATTTCCAAAAGTGTCTCAAAGAAAGCGTATCGGCCACAAACATGTTGTTTCAAAAAAAGCTTAAATGTCACCTGGTTAGCAGCATAAGGGTAGAGGATCCGGTCGAGTGTGTCCGTCCATCCGGCCTGACAGCTTGACGGAAGTGGTTGAATTTATTTCACGGAAGGCAGGTATTCGGCTATCCACTGGAGCGAGACAGATTATCGTCTACATCGGAAACCCGGAAGGTCGCGTAGACTTCTACTTATACATAGCAAAAAGTAGTAGAGCAATTTCAAGTCGATGCTGTCAGGCGAATCCGGACGTTACTAGGCTGAATGCTGACATTGAACTGCCCAGTCCCGCAGCTGAAAAAATAGCATGAAGCGCTGGACACAGAGCGCGCGCGGATCGGCCCAGTGGCCAGATAACGGACGTACGTAATTTCTTACGTAAACACTTACGTTGTTAAATACGTAATTTAATAATTCCACAATTAAAAAGAAACACCGCCGAGTATTTTCAAAACACGGCACGCCCCACCCCAAAAGGGCAACTTGCTTGCCTCACAGTTAAACTCAGGGAGGGTACCCTGCAGTGTACCCCCTTCCCAAAGCAAGCTAGTGGTCTTCGTGATTATGGCGGCCCAGCAGCACTTGCTCTGAGGAGAACAGAGGCTCAGAACTGCGTCCACTCCCCATGAGACCCTCTCCGCCATGCCAACCCCACGGGACCGCCCCAACACGTCACCCTCTCTGGTGACCATCACCTACTCCCACCGGTCCCACTCACATACCCGTCCTAAGACCAAACAAGGTATCTCCCACCTTGGTATGTGAGTGACCGCACTACTTCTCGTCCATCTCTTGGACCGACCAGCCACATGCACCCACAAGGCACCTCCATCCTTGCCATATGGCTGGCCCACATCCCTACACAAGGGCGGACGGCCCCGCTTAGCCAGACAGAGAGGACCGCACCAAGGGCACGCGAACATTAATCTCAACTCTTACTCAACCCTTTCACAAACAGCGTAACTAGCAGGGGGGTTCACTTCACCACGGCACCGTCAATACACCATATATATATATATATACACACACACAACCCTCTATCTCAACAAAAACACCCGGGAAACAACCGGAGAATGGGGCATGGACCGACCCTACACTAACCAAAAATCAAAATCCACCACTATGTACAAGGAAACAACAGCACACTGTCACTCTCCATCTTACTTTTAAAACAGGGGAAACTGACAATCTCGAGGACCACAATCAAATCACTTCCGGCAAGTCTCTCTAACTCCTTATTAATAGGTTTTTGTTTTTTTTTTGTTTTTTTTTTGTTTTTTTTAACTAATGGGAGGGGTAGGAACATCGGGAAGATGAAACGGGGCAAGGATCATTAAAGGGTTAATAGCTAGGAGTTAGGGTAAGGACATGGTTCCCTCCGAAAAGGAGAATGACTGGAGAAAACCAAGGCTCGCGTGGGCAGGGGCGCAACCCTGAAGTAGACGAACACCACTGGGACTGTGGGGAACATCTACCCGCTACCCGTTAACCTCTTCTTCTTACCTTTCTGTGACGCACTTTAGGTACTCGTTCCGTTCGGACTCCACTCTCTGAGAAACTCTTTCGTGTTGAGCTGTACTGACTTGTTTCCTCTGAATCAGAATCAAGGCAACTTACCTCACTACTTTGACTCCGCTTTGGATAATGCTCATCATCTAACTCCTCTACTTGTCTTTCTTCCAATCCTTCCTTCTCTTCCTGCTCTTCTACAATTTCCCCTTTTTCATCCCCATAATCCAAATCAACCTCCTGACACTGCACCTCCTCAGCATCTTCCAGTTGCTCCTCTGATCCATCTTCAACTGCATCTTCCCTCAGCTCCTCACCATTTTCTTCATCACACTCATCGCCAGCTCCTTCACGAACTTCTTGACAAACCTCTTCTCCGATCTCGTTTTCCCCAACACATTTATCATCAACATCATCGCCATCACATCCACTTCCACCATCAGAACACTGCACATCTTCATCCTCTTGTTGCTCACCTGGTCCGCATGAAACTTCTCTCCGTTCCTCGGAATCCTCAACACTACTTACAGAAGGCGTCTGCACATCTTCACACACTACATCATTCTCACTCACACACTCCACGACGCTGCCACCAAAATTCTCCTCAACTTCTACCTCATCTACTTCTACCACACTTGCGGCAAGGACATCCCCTTGTCCCTCCACAACCTCAGAAACACTTGCAGCCTGGACATCCCCGTGTCCATCCGCAACCTCAGACTCTACAGTCTCCCTAACACCTACAACTATACCTTCCCTGTGCAGCATCCGCAGACCGCTCTTCTGCCTCTTCTGTCGATTCTACTCCTTCACCTCTTTCAGCAACTACAACGTCCGCAACATTTTCCACCCTGGAATCCAGCTGTCCAGGTTCATGTGCAATGACTAAATTAATTTCTACTGGCGATGGTGAAGCTACACCATCAAGTGACTTCTCATATCCCGGCGTAGGCGATGATGTTGTTACAGGCTCTGGATCTCTCACGAACCGAGATGGAGATACCGGAACAAATTCTGCGGCATCTGGATTCAACCATGACGTCCTCTTTGAGTCCGGTAATTCACTAGCAACAGACGTTTTCTTGTCGTCTTGTATTAATCCATAGAAGTTATTCCGCTTTTCTTCTTCTGCTTCACCTTCTTCATTCACTACTCTATTAGGCACTTGTACTTCCTCTGGAACCTTTAAAGTTTCCTTACTCTCCAAATAGGAATAACGCCTTGGTACAGGCTCCCTACTTGCCGATGTGTGTTCCCTAACATAATTTCTTCTTCCCCTGTTAATTTCGTATTTCTTTGTTTTCTGTGCTCTAGCTGTTGTTACCGTCTTCTCACTTGCCACCCCCCTGTAGCCTCCATTACTTCCGGAATATTCAGTTTTTCTGAACGTCTCCTGTGTTCTCCTCCAACCGCCCTGTTTGTCCTTTTTCGCTCCTCTTAACGAACCACTGGAGTATTGGACATCTTTAGCAGCTCTTCCCCGGGACTCATCATTCTCCTGGACTCTCCTGGCATGTGCACACCACCGGTCCAGGTCCGCAAAACAACGTGGAGGATCTGCGGAAACTAGCCGGGATCTCTCTTGGGGATTCAGACCTTCTCGTATTACTTGTATTACTTCCGTCTCGGGCAACCCCAACCTTAATATACGGGCAGCTTTCCTTACATCGTGCACGAAATCCCCCAACGCCTCTCCGTTGGCCTGTAGGCGATAGAATAACTTAAACTTCAACTGATCACGTCGTCGATGGGGTATGAAGAAGTCCAACACCTCCGCATGGAAAGCGTCAACACTGCCGCCCCGACGCAGAGTGTTTGTGACCAGCCCTGCCAATGGACCCCGGCAATACGGGTATATAAGGGACAAGACCTCCCCATCGGGCACCCCCGGGAAATCTGCCAACTGCAGAACAAGATCTAAGAAAACTAGCAACTGCTCCTCATCTATTCCATCTAACACTGAAAGTTTCTGGAGAACTCCTGAAAGAGGGTGGTGCAATTTCTGATAGCATACCGCCGCCAGAATTGCACAATTCGAAACAAACAATAATAAAACAAATCCCCACTAAACACCTAACACAAACACATGACTTACAAAAGGAAAAACTTGAGTACTCTCTCTTCCATCAAGTGGACCCCCGGGTTTCCTAGCGCTGCGGAAACCTGACCCGCTCCAGAACTAACTCTCCGTCAGTCGCCAGACTCGAAAGAAGAAACGACATCAGACACTAACACCAACATACAATCCACACCACCAAACACTAACCACAACGTATGACATTTCAACTAAGACATTATCACCATTGCAGTCGGACGGTACCGACTTCCAGTCGGGCCATACCGCATCCCGCTAACCGCACGCGCTATTACTTCCATACAATAAATAAGGGAGCCCATCCCCACGCGATCTCCGGTAAGGTCCAATCTCAAAAACAACAAAAAACCCAACTATAACACATGCCCGTGGCGGCACCAGGTTTACAATTCAAATCACATAGCAATAATTCATACACAATACATATATACCTATATAGGATATCACCCCTGCTATTGCATCTATCTATTTTCATTTTCAAGGATTTTCAAATATTATTGTATTTGCCAAACTATTTCCGAGTTTGCAAGCCCCATCACACCAAAGGACCCAAGGGTTCAACCCTAGAATGAACCACGCTCTCTGCTACCATTTGTAACCCCTCTTTCCTTTTTATGCTTTATAAAAAAAACCTTTTTTTTAATTTATTTTTTATTTTTTTTTTGAAAGAGAATCCACTAGTTATTTAAAACTAGGCAAGAGCCTAGAGAAGCCAAAAATGCGCTGGGTCCAGTATGATGTAACTTGCAAATGAAACGCTGTTCTAAGATAAAAATAACAAGATTTATTGTATTCATGTTTTTGTACAATGAATTCCCCAGTATACGACATATGCGCCTTGAATGATTAAGTTGATATTACAAGTGCTTTCCTTCTTAAGAATAGCTCGAAATTTCAAAAACCACAATCGTTATTATTCTTAAATCATTATTATAATTCACATTAGACATAGGCATCGCCTAATAATTGAGCTTGATATTACTGAGCAGAATACAGTTACTTTAAATAATGTAAAATGGCGCATAGTCTCGACCCTCCCAGTAAATTATATAAATCATAACATGATGTATATATATATATATATGCATAATAACGTATAACAATCTAACAATCACATAAGGCATAACACACAACATATAATTAACATAGATACACATTTACATATAAATGGCACACACCATGTCCACCTGGTTAACAGCGTATATTTTGTCATCGTACACCCTCAATCCTCTTATTCAGATCAAGTATCCAGCCCACCTTAAATTTTCAATTAACAAACTCAAACCCAACTAATAAATCCCAAAAGAGTAGAGTAGACATGCCCCAAAATTCTAAGTATATGAACAGCCAAAGTCAATTTGGCTAAATAGTCCGAACGGCACACAAGTACCAAGCAAAAAGGTCCCAATCAATTTCGGATCCCAATAATGATAATAATAATAAGTGCCATCACGAGGTCAACATGGATGCCCGGTTGCACAACTGCATTTCTCATTTCTTTTATTTTCCTGACAAAATTTGCAAAATCAGTGGAACGTGACCACCCATAAATACTTATAACTGGTACTGATTTGTCTTGCATTCTTTAACATTTATTAATGAATTGGTATTATGAGCAATAAAAGTTTAACAATTATTGTGCTGGCTATGGCAAAATTTAGTGGTTACAAAATTATTGGAACAGTAAAATTGGATTTCGAAAAGCAGAATCTATGGAATTAATGTACTAAAACATGCGTGATGTGTTCATAAGAATCCACTTGGCCTCAGGCACGGTCATGCGCCCGGAGTAGATCCAGCAAACTATGACATGATATTGTCCTGTGGTGAACGGCACCAACAGGTGTCGTCCACAGGATAAAACACCTCCCCCGACCTTAAATTTAATAATCCAATACACAACCCAATTAAATGGAAAATTAATTAACCATAAAATTCCCCTACGGGGACCGAGACACCCGTGCATGCATGCTTAACACAGAAACAAATTAGTGGCCGGAAATGCCGACCATATTTACAGAAACTCACATCAACTCGGGTGATGCATGACCCTGGCTGAGTTTACAATTCTCTGAATGAGATAAACATTAATATGTTAATGAGGCGTAAGCCTTAGTAAAAAAACAATGAAAAAAGTAACATGTAAACCCAATTGTCCCGTTGGACTTGTCCGGAACAAAGTCCCCAAACTGGAGCATCTCCAAAAGTGTCTCAAAGACAGTGTATCGGCCACAAACATGTTGTTTCAAAAAAAGCTTAAATGTCACCTGGTTAGCAGCATAAGGGTAGAGGATTCGGTCGAGTGTGTCCGTCCATCCGGCCTGACAGCTTGACGGAAGTGGTTGAATTTATTTCATGGAAGGCAGGTATTCGGCCATCCTCTGGAGCGAGACAGATTATCGTCTATATCGGAAACCCGGAAGGTCGCGTAGACTTCTACTTATACATAGCAAAAAGTAGTAGAGCAATTTCAAGTCGATGCTGTCAGGCGAATCCGGACGTTACTACGCTGAATGCTGACATTGAACTGCCCAGTCCCGCAGCTGAAAAAATAGTATGAAGCGCTGGACACAGAGCGCGTGCGGATCGGCCCAGTGGCCAGATAACGGACGTACGTAATTTCTTACGTAAACACTTACGTTGTTAAATACGTAATTTAATAATTCCACAATTAAAAAAAAACCGCCGAGTTTTTTCAAAACACGGCACAACTTGCTACTAAACTGTTCCTGTTCCTTCAATAAAGCGTGTGTTTGCTCCTGTTCTTAAAGTATTCATTATTTTTACCCATACCTTAACATATACTATAAGAGGAATTAGGGTTTGTAAGGATATTAGAAAGGTCGGTAATTTTTGCATTCTTTATGTTATTAGTTGATTTTTACTAACTAAAGAATGATTTAATGCTCTTCACTTACAAATATCTTCTAAGAATTACGCGGCCAGAGTCAATGTTGTTAAGATCTTCAGATTCCGGGCCGTTTGGCCGTGGTCCATTGGTACACAAATTAGAAAAAATTTCGGCCGTGCCATCGACGGCCATAATCAGAGACCATTACCGTATCGCAGTACTGTTGTCTCTAACGTGCGACATCTGCATTAGAGAAAGCTCGATCAAGACTGGTGATAGCCGAAACGTTTGCTAATTTGTGTAGCAACAGACCGCGGCCAAACAGCTAGGAATCTGTAGATCTTAACAACAGTTTTTCACTTACTCCCCTAAGTTGAGCGCATTGTCTAATTGTGCTAGTTATTTCGCCAATTATGTTAATTGTTTCGATTTTCTCCGGAACGATGGTTAGCTTCGCTGAAATAAATTTTGTAGAATTAAATTTAATATGTCGAAAAACTATTTATTAATTTATATTCTAAATAGTGCACTTTATAAATCCACTACCGTGAATACCGTTGGATTGAAAATCTGTTGCATTTCACTAAAACACTTCTTTCACGATGAAGTAAAAAATAAATTTTATTATGATACTGTGACATTAGAAAGGTTTTGTTCTATATTTTACTGCCTTCCCGTCGGACTGCGTGTCTTTCCTTTTTGTGATTTTCTTAGCTTTGTTTTCTCAAGTAATTTTGTTAGTTTTGAAAGTAGCTTTTTTTCACACGTTTCTTGACAAGAAGAAGACGAAATCCAATAATAGAGTTAATCCGTGGACGTGATCCCCTTCACCCTTTCAGTTCAGCACATCGACTGCGGCAGTTGGGTGTGATTACTACGTCGTTGGCACCAAACGGTAGAGTGTCTAGCCGACAAATTTATTCTGGGCCGACCGATTGCAGATCACGATGTTGAAACTTCTGTATCTTGTGTAGCTACAAGAAGGTACATCGCTTTCATTACAGCTAGTAGTGTCTGGAACCGTAAGTTTTATGTTCTTTGTTTCACTTGCAGTAACAACTCTCTGCAGTCCGATATACACACTCGATTAGTAACTGCAGCAATACCGTCCATAAAAAAAAAACACACACATACACGTCAATAAATAATTAATTATATTTGTATTCAAACACTTTTTGCTACAATCTATTTCTTCATGTATATAATATATTTAAAATTTATATTTACTTTACCTGAAGATGTTATTTTTCCCTTAAATGGAACATGTTTCGCGACCCCCAGTGTTCCCATCATCAACTTTATATACACCACAATCACACACAATAATAACAATTTAAATAATTAAAATACTTTATGAACAAAGTTTATGAGCGCCCACACTTTTCATTTTAATTTTTAAATTGTTTTGTCAGTTAAAATCCATGTGTGTGTGTGTGTGTGTGCGCGCGCGCGTGTGTGTGTGGGTGTGTACTTGTGTAGTGTGCACGCGCAGGCGTGCGTGTGTATAAGCGTGTGCGTGTGTATGTGCTCGAGCATACGTTTGGGTATGTGTATGTGCGCGCGCGCGCGCGCGTGTGTGTGTGACCATAGATTATTGTATTGTCATCCAAGACCAACGTCTGTGCAAAGTTTCAGAATTTTTTATCGACAATAAGTGTCTGAAATAGAGCTTGTAAGATTTGATTACAGACAGCTAGACAGACAGACAGACGTGACAGTGAGTTAAAGAAAAGTGTGTAAAAACCAAAAACCAATGGGCAGCCGTAACAACAGCCAACCAGCACACAGGTAGGCTACTCCACAAAATTCAAAATTGGGAAGGATGATGATGGGAACACTAAGGGTCCCGAAACATGTTCCATATAAGGGAAAAATAACATCTTGAGTTAAACTAAATATAAATTTTAAATATATTATATTTATATATACAGAAATATATGAATATACATAATAATTATTTATGTATGTATTATTTATATAGATAATTTCACACACACACACACACACACACACACACACACACACACACACACACACACACACACACACACACACACACACACACACACACACACACACACACACACACACACACACACACACACACACACACACACACACACACACACACACACACACACACACACACACACACACACACACACACACACACACTTGTTGCTACAGTTCTTGGTTGTGTCCCGACTGCGTGCCGTCCAGATTGCGTACATGTCAAAATTTCTAAGCAATGGCTGATTCCTTACGGGTAAATCCTCCTCTATCTGGACTGCTTCCACGAGAGGTGATATTTTGTAGCTGGACGTTTCGATCCCTGGAATCTGGGCTCGTCCTCAGAAACTAAACAACACAAAACAACTTACAATAAAACGCTATAAAAAATATCAGCAATGTATACCTAACTACGGTTAAACATTTTTTTTTTATAGCAATACAAAAGAACTAAGACAGCTGTCAAGCCGCTGTTAAATCTTTCAACAGGTTCTTTCAACCGCCACCCACAGGTAAGATAGGTTCAGTTTATTTTACATTATTTTGTAGTCCAGTCTTACATTTATATTCTTATATGTCGTGCCTAATGTTTGTATGACTCATATTCTTATGCAAAGTTTTTTAACCGTAGTTATGTACATATTGCTAATATTTTTTTTTATATTATTCCGGTCCGAAACGGAACTAAAACTTTTAAGAAAATTGTAATAAGTCTTATAAGTCTGTATGCGAGATCAAATTAAGAGGAATTTTATTCAAAATACAAACTCTGTATCTTAGTATTTAGACAGAATCAACATCTCTCAGCAATCAATTGTCTAGTATTTATATTCACCTAATAACAAATGTGTCTCATTCAAAATAGTGGGAGAGTTCTGTACCTCAGGTAGCTTCCTAGTATTATTAATACTAATGTTATCATCATTGTTATCACTGTCTGCACATTGCCGAGTGAATTTTAATATTTACCGAGCGTCCCCAAGAACTTTTCTTCACAGTAAATCTTGCCCAGTTCAACGTACAAGATAGTTTCACCATCTCACCATTCCAACTTCGTAGTATTTTTAATTACTTAGGCTCAGACGTACAGATTCTGTTACCAAATGCTCTACTGTATTGTCTTCAGTCTGTAATTATGTGGTACAATATGTCAGTTGCTTTGATGTCGTCGAGTTTGGTTATGTAGTCGTGTAGTCGTGAAGCATGTTTTTGGTCTTCACTGATCCTGTTGCTGGTCCGTTTGCCGCTTCAGGCATGGCACACGGACAGGAGACTAATGTGGAAAAAACACATAACCTCTAAGAAGATTGAACTTAATCTCAAGGTCAGAAATATCTACTGGCTGATAGTCAGAAAATCGCGGTTAAGTCTCGTCAACAAATTTTTAATATATAAAGCAGTTCTTACACCGGTATGGACTTATGGTATTCAACTTTGGGGTACTGCTAGTACGAGTAATATCGACATTATACAACGCTTGCAGTCCAAAAATTTAAGATCAATAGTCGACGCTCCATGGTTTGTCTCCAACAATTCTATACACCGAGACCTCAAAGTTCCAACTGTGACAGAAGAAATCATGCGCCTCTGCAGGAAACACATCTCTAAATTAGAAAAGCTTCCAAACCCCCTAGCTATTAATTTGCTAGACAATAGAGAAGACATTTACAGACTAAAAAGGCTCAAAATGTTAGACTTACCCTTCAGGTTCAACTAATAATGTGTACTCTGTATTATCTGTATTGTAATGTCTGTGTTATCTGTTCTGTAATATCTGTACCTTTTGTATTCGTGTCAACATTAAGTGTTAATGTCAACCAGTATATGTGCCTTATAGGCCCAGTGTTTTAACATTTTGAACTTATTGTATCATGCCAGCAGCAAGTCGAAGTGATTTTTGTTCATTTGTTTACATGTTTTTGCATTTAGTCTTGTAATTTGTGTATCTGTTAACAAAAACAAGAACAGCTCCTTAATGGTCAGTTCTTCATAATCATGTATTGTGTTTGTCAGACAATTTGTTCAATGTTCGCTTAGTCGAACAGATTTACAAACCTGCAATAAATTGAAAAAAAATATTGACTAAAAACGGTCCTGTTTAATCGTAAAAGCAGTTTGTTACTCATATAATATAGTCTTGACAGTTCACGCTGGATGGGACAAGTACCGGATCGGAACCTCTTCTTAACTTAAAAGTGCATCATCATCATCTTTGCATCCAACAACTCCATTGTTATAACGCTCGATCCTCCATCACCGTCTGCACGTACTGTACAGTTGCCATAATCCAGGTGTAAAAAATCGAGGACATATATAATCCAGCAGTACAGAAACACGACATACCGGTAGTTTACGTATTAGTATGATCGATGAAAGGTTGCGTTCGCCACAAGAAACGCTATATTAGTATGGACGAAGTTAATTTAATTACTATGCATGTGTTACTACAATAATCTTTTATAGTTGTTTTAATAATTATTCACATCATTCTTGTTCATAATAAATACTAGATAATATATACTATTTTTATACAAGAATATATTTTCTACATTTATTTGTATTTTATTACAGTTTTCGACAGTTTCAAATTTTATACTGTTATCTTCAGATTTATAAACAATATAAATAAATTATAAATCTTCATAATTTTTGTATAAAAAACAAAACTGTCTAAATACGGCAATAAAATATATTTTTTATATTTATCTGTATTTTATTGCCGTATTTAGACAGTTTTGTTTTTTATACAAAAATTATGAAGATTTATAATTTATTTATATTGTTTATAAATCTGAAGATAACAGTATAAAATTTGAAACTGTAATAAAATACAAATAGATGTAGAAAATATAAGCCTATTCTTGTATAAACAAAATATGATCAATATTTTTATAATTGAATAAATTTAAGACTTAGTTATCGTCTTAAGTATATTAAAACATATGAGTGCACGATTTGTGTAAAGACCGTCACAATAGGTTTCTCGAGAAACTTTTGACACAAACGTACGTTTCACGATCATTAATCAGCGTTTACGAATTTGTTTTTTGTAAATAGTAACCGTTTTACAATATAGTGACCGCGAGTGCACAGTGTATACGTCGTGGCGATGGTCTATGACCGAAATCGATCGAAATTAAGAACGTGAGTAATTAAAACTTTGTTATAAATCATACGTATGGTGCCTTTATTTTATGAACAATGAATACACCAACAGAAAACCGTCGTAACTGTCACAGAAGTTTGAGATAAACAGCAAAGAAAAACGTAGGCCTTCATACGCATTGCCGTTTATTGTTTTACACGTCACCGCAAATTTCACATTTTCTCGCGTTTACCGTTACTTTGCAATCGAGTGAAATGAAAAATCTATCTGAAATCCCGACTGTAGGAATACAGCGGACGTAAGACAAATTCGCTTGTTCTCTGTGCTGAAACTTCCAGTACGTTAAGTTACCGATTGTTTAACAATCTGATAATATTTCAAACGTTTATATTCAACACGGACACAAAAGTGCCGGCTTCTTCCATGTCTGTCCTACCCTGATGGGATCTTCAATAATGTAATACACACTCAGCCGGCTCACTCGATCTGCGCCTCAACAGAGACGGCGGTGAGTCAGGTATTGAGCATGAAGTGCGCCTCGAACCCAAAAGAATCCCGCGAGGGACAGCATGAAGTGCGCCTCAAGCGGCTTACCTTCGTGTTTGTATTTATCTCTACCCGTATGAGTTTTGACGGTCTTTCGTCTATGCTGTCAACCTTTCTTTTAATGGAATTAGATATGGCTTCTCTGTTAATTACACTCACCGGCAAAGGATCATGATTATGCTCGTTAACTCGTTTTGAAACAATCTTCCCATCTTCCAAAGTATACAGTCTTGCCTTGCACTTCTTGTTTGTACACCTCTAACAGTCTTCCTCGCTTCCATTCACTGTAAACACTTTTCTAAATTTGAAATTTTCATGAACTTCAAAGATTATTTCCTCACTGACATAACACATTTTCCATCATGGAAGTCATCGTTCACTACACAAACTTGATACACAATGGCCGGATGTCAACTCAACAGTTACTGATAAAATTATAAACTTTCCCTTAAATATCAGATATTTAACCAGTTTTGTGGGTTTACCCTGTCGCAAACTAATTATAGAAATGCGAATTACAAAGAGGTGCATAGTCGTGAAACAAGAAGGTTTTTGAACTCCCCCCGATGGTCTGAAACAAATATTTCAGCTACCTGCTATGTACGAGGAGCAGATCATACTAAGCATTACTAGACCCTTTTTCGAACCTTTCCCCGGCCATAAAAATGAGGCGTAGATCGAGCTTGCCCCACTCAGCAGCCTTATTGCAGAGACGAATCTGCCGAGAGGGCGTGCCGTGAAGACAGACCCTTTCGGTGTGAACAGGCGAAACAACACCGTAGCATATTGTATCCTCCTCGAAACTCTCTCTCTCTCTCTCTCTCTCACACACACACACACAATTGGTATTTTGGTTATTATTGGTTATTGGTAAAGTTTCCTAAGTCCACGTAGGTGAATTTACGGAAAACTGAAATTAAAGTTTTTCAAGTGCGATGATAAACCATAAAATTATTAAATCGATATTCAAGGTTAATTTTTATTATTAATAGAGTTTTTTATTGATTAGATAACTTCTGAAAAATGAAAAGAAAAATAGAAGTTATTAAAAAAAATAATAAAATGTCTTCCTTGAAACATCATTGGATTTAGGTTGTTTTACCTGAGAGAGAGAGAGAGAGTGTGTGTGTGTGTAAAAGTTGTTTAATATTTATAAATTCTCAAGATTTTTTTTATTGTCTTGTAATAGGTTAATAGCATACTCTATTTCTACTATAAAATTTTCAAGGTTTTTGTTTATCTTTTGTGTTAGGTTGGTTTTTGTTACAAAGAATTTTGTAACAAGACTTTTGTTATAAAGAATTTATAAATACTAAACAAATTATATATGCATCAAGAAATAGACTGTAGCAAAAAGTGTTTAAATATATTGACCATACTTATAAATGTACTTTTCCTTTTCTGCAAGATCTTTTATTTCTCTTCGAACTTATTTTAGAAATTATTTTTATTTTCATGTGTACTCACAAGTTGAATGTGCATAACATAATAGATAACGCAAGTATTATGTCAGGGGCTGATCCAGTAGACAGTTTTGGGGGAGGAAAGTGTTGATTTGGGGTGTTTTGAAAAGTTAGACCATTCTTTAAAGATCTAAAGTATAAACGGTAGTAATGAGTGAAGATAAAATACAGTTTGTTATTATCAACGTAATAGATTTATTACTGTATAAGTATTAATTCACATTTGTATTTGTTAGTGCAGTGTACATTAAAATAAACACTACTCGTTTAAGTTATGTTTTACACAAAAATTAAGCACGCTGGTAAGTTGCAGTTACAATTTTAAGTCATTTTAGGGTAAAACCATGAACTTACATAATGTGTTATGATTTTTAAATCATATTCACGGTCATAAAACGACAAAAACTTTCGTGTGAAGTGACCATTTGGGGAGCGAAATTTCCCCCATTCCCCCTCCGTGGATTCGCGCCTGATTATGTGTAGATGTGAATGTGTGACACATCCGTACCCATCTTGGGTCGGCAGAGGTAATCGTTTCCGCCAAAACTTGTGTTGTGTTGTATTGGTTATACAACAAGCGAGTTGCCAACTAAACTGTTTGTTTTGACACTCCCATGCGGTGGGTCTTGCTCTACCTTTCCGCTTTTAGCATACTGAGACCGGCGTTTCACGACTTCCGATTTTGTTCAAAATATCGATGTGGCTGGGATCATATTATCTTCTTGACATTGACATTTATTTACGTTTCCTATATTCCGTTTTTTCAAACTTGTATTTTCAATAAACGCGAAATAATTCAACTAATTCGGTCAACGTCTGTCTAGTGAAACTTTTGTGATACAAATTTGAGTTTCGTTCTGTGAGATTTTTGTTTGTGGACTCAATAATTTTACCTGCGTTAGAATACTATCTCTTTGTATTTCACTTTTACGTTTACCGCAACAAAAACCTGAGCAAATATACAGCTGAAATAGAACTCTGATGATTTACCGTTCAATCAGTCAATAAACCGTGGCTCTACAACCCTTTGTGGGTCTTGGACTGCTCCAAGAGTGGATTCCATTCCTCCCTATTGCATGGCCTGGCTTTCCAGTTTCTTATGTTCAGGTTTCCGAGGTCCTCCTCTATTTGGCCTTTGAATCTACTTCAGGGTCTTCCCCTTTTTCTACTACCCATTGATTTCTGGTAGAAAATATGTTTCGTAGGCTGTCCTTCATCCATTCTCTCTATGTGTCCAACCCATCTTAGTCTGTGCATTTTGATTATCCTGACAACGACCGGGTCTTTGTAAAGATGGTATAGTTCATAATTATAGCGCCTGTGCCACATTCCATTTTCTTGTACTACTATAAATATTGTTCTTAGAATCCGTCTTCCATAGCAACCTAGAAGTCTCTAGCTATTTTCTGGCATTGTCCAGTTTTCTGAAGCATATGTCAGCATTGGCCCGATAAGTGTTTTGTAGATTTTGCGTTTCGCACTTCTTGAGATGAAGCTAGATGTCAGGTGCTTTTTAAATCCATAATATGTTTTATTTGCGAGATATATTCTTCTTCTTATTTCAGTGTTGATGTCGTTAGTGCTGTTTATCTGTGATGATTTGGTGATATTTACCGCTAACGGATCGTAACAGAAAAGTCGGAAGCGTTAAGACAAAAAGAGTTTTAAGACAAAAATATTGCCTAACAGAAAGTGTGCTAAACGATAACGTATGAATCACGTCCTTGCTTAACAAGAAACACCCAATTCAAGAAAATTATCTTTAGATGTTGTAGTAAGTGTCTAATTTTCAACTTTAGTAGAAATTATTGATAGAACAAATAATTATGGCAAATAATTTTTAAACATAGAAATATAAACATGTTAAACATATGTATTTAATATCATATTGTCACCTTTCGTAATGTAAACTAGGACAACATGACTAAGTATTTGTGTAGAAGCTAACGAAAATATGTGTGTCTCAGTCAATACGATGAAATCAAAAACCTTTTTATTTAAGAGGCAGTAATCGCTGCTGCTGGTTGCATTCGAAACACGGACACTCGTAAACGGGGACCTGTCATAACTTCAGGTCTTCGAAACGTGGATGTACCGAATAACGCTTAGAACGAATTCGTCAGCCACAGTGGTCAACACATAGACCAACATTACTAATAACATAAAACGTAGAAATGTTTCTTATTTTTGGCACTTCATGAGGCACGGAGAATGTGACTAGAGACAGACTGATGTAGCAAGATAGAAAAGAAAATCTAGAAACAGGCCAACAAAGACGGTAGAGCGTTCATATACAAAGCCGAGAACAAAGAGCAATCGCCAACCTCATTATAGAAAGCACCTAGCAGGCAGTGGCGTATCTAGAATTTGGTCCTGGTTGGGTGGGGTGGGGGGTCCTGTCGAGTCGGCTTCATACAAAAGAAAAAAACAAGTGAATACTAATTAAAATTATGAATTAAAATAAAATAAATTGAATTAAAAATACTAATAGAAACAAAAACGGCAATAAAAGAAAAATACGCGTTACCGAAACATTATTTTTGAATGGATGTGTTAATATTTATAGTTAGCAGACTCGCCAGTTGAATATCTTACCTAGTAACCGTCCATCTCAATACATCTCTAAAAACAATCGCAATTTATTATTATAGTTTCCGTAGTTATCTAATATGCAATGTGCACGCATTAACACTTTCGCGTCTCCCGCATAAATAATGCACCGTCTACTGCCAAATAAAACCACTCGCGAAACTATGTCCAGCTGTTACACAATTTCCAGAACTGAACTGACCGCAGCTGCCGGGTATTGTTTTTATAGCTGCCCAAGTTCACTAGTGTCGACGAGAAACTTCCAGGTAATTCCGCGTTGATCCGGAGATGTCAGGAATTCGTAAGCATAGGCTACACTCATGGCTACATTTGACTACAACATCGTGTTTAGTTGTAGAATCAGCACAACGTGACAGTATTCTCGTATCCTCAGAAACACTTCATTGTTGTCCATCCTATCCTTGCGCACGTTTCTCCAGCGTTGGGTCTGCATATCCTCTAACCAAATCTTGTTCAATTCGATTACGTAGGCTTGACGGCTTGATTGCGTCAACATTATCGGGGCTGTTAGGCCGTGATCCGTTGCTAACATAGTGCGACATTAGTCGGCTAACGTTTGCGACATTAGTCGGCTAACGTTTCGATACCAGCCACCGGGAACTTTCTTCAGAGCCGCTGCGAAGCGACAGAGAACACGAGCGGTAGATGTAAGTCGCTTGCATGTCCCGTCGGGTTGCTTATACCCGTGAGAGACTCGGGTATTGTTCTGACACACGTGTTTTCTGTCGCTTCGCTGCGGCTCTGGAGAAGATTCCCGGTGGCTGGAATGGAAACGTTAGCCGAGTAATGTCGCACAGTTTTAGCAACCGACCACGGGTTTACAACAATCTAACAAATCTTGGTCAATTTCCCTTGGCTTGCGGTTTGGAATTACCAAACCAATTGACACACGATATTTCTTCGATTTTAAATCCATCGTTCCTTGAGGCCAACAGCATCTTCTTACGATCGTGAAATCCACAGCTTCGCGACTCGTTGTATAATATCCATATCGGCTCTAGCGTATTCCGTTGAGGGGATTAGTTTGTAACATTTTGTTATTCCATGAGTTTTACAGTTTGGGAGTTAGTAAATATAGGAATGCGTAATTAATCTGTAAGAACTTTACAAAAACTGAGTTAAAACTTTTCAACCTTTCTGTACATCAATAAGCATTACATCGGAATACGCTATCAAATTAATATCTTTCCGGAGTTTGAACTTTAGCACTATAATCAGAATTAAATGTGTAAAAAAAACAACAGGATTACTTGTGGTAAAGATATAGGTATATGTTTCTATGCGGATTGGCTGTTTTCCCACGAGTTTAGTACTTTAATATAACTACACTGATTTACTTGCGCCTATATTTTGAAACGTTGATGGTCATAGATAAATGTTACTAGCTGATTTAGGTACGAAACAAGAAAACAGAATCTTCTTACACGCACGAGTAATGTATTTAAATATAATTCTGAATTAACTTTTCGCATGTTTTATAATCTTCAGTAAACTGATATTTTTAGCGTGAACTACGAATATCGACGCATCATAAATGAAACAGATTTTATTCTGAATTCATAATCTGAACAGAATTTACAGGATTCAATGCTTTTAGCATTTCTTTTACTAAAGGCGTAGAACTAACGGCGCCCACGGCTCCCACGGGTTCGCGCACACTGTTTGTGAACGTCCAGACAAATGAAAGGCATTTACAGACAGTGGGGCGCATGTTTGATGTGTAAATGCTGGAGCCCAGACGCCGCTTATTTATAATAACGTCTACGGGACCCATTTAATCACTTTAACTGCATTCTGCATGTGTTTACCGAGCCAATTGATATTGGCATGTGCATGTCTGGGCGAGTTTGCATACTCTCGCCTCTGCGGTGGCTACGTATTGCATAAATCCAGTTTTTGGTGAATAATTAAATCCGACTTATCGTGTAGATAACGTTACGTTTTCTTACAAGAGGCGGACTTAGTTTTCATTACGTTACCTGAAGTGTTTCGTGTTATGTAGTTTCAAGTGTATTTAATTCAATCGAACAAAACTGCTTGTTCGTTGCAGACGCCTAACTCGGATAGTATGTGTCGAACTATAACTTCTTCTTCTCCTTCAGCCCGTTGCCTCAGGTACAAAATGAGAATTTGGTGGCCCAAGACCATCTTGAACAGAGATCTATGGTAGGCCTCAAGTCAGAATACCATCCAACTACAGATAAAGAGAAGAAAATGGAGGTTGATCGGTCACACCCTGAGAAGACCACCAGAAAATATCGCTAGGCAGGCTCTGAATTGGAATCCGCAAGGCAGTCGCAGACGTGGAAGACCGAGGAACACCTGGAAGAAGACTATGGAAAGAGAGCTGGATGGTGTCAACAAGACATGGAGGGAGGTGAAGGTCCTGGTAATGGACAGAACACGCTGGAGAAATTTCGTCGAGGCCCTATGTTCCACCTAGGAATTTAAGGACTTAAGTCAAGTAAGTGTCTCCTTCAGCCCTACAGTCTAAGTGAGCCCTGGCTTCCAACACCAATCTTCTCTTAAGTCTTCTATCCATTGCCGTCTCAGTGTAACCCCTCACATCGATTCTTCTGAGATCTTCTAACATATCATCCGACTATCTTATACTAGGTCGGCCCCTCTTTCTGCTTTTATAGACTTGCGCCCTCAAGATTTTCTTTGCGTACGCTGATCATCCATCCGCTTTAGGTGACCTAGCCTTTGTTTAGTGTTGTTTCTCGCTGATATATGTCTTTAATGGCACAATGTAGCGCAATAATAAAGAGGGTGGCCGATAACCCATCACCTTGCTTAACTCGCTTATTAAATGCAAATGATCAAGTCAGCATATTCTCACACTTAATTTTGTCTCTTGTGAATTTCATGGCCACCTTCGTTAACTTAATACATTTCAAAGGAATTCCCATATCCTGCATGGCTTCATAAAGTTTTACCCTTCGCCCACTATCAAATGCCTGTCTAAAGTTCACAAACAGCATGCGAAGATCTATATCATGCTCATAGCACTTTTCTATAATCTGCCTGATAACAAACAACTGATCAGAAGAACCTATTTTCGGTAGAAAACCACACTAGTATTCCACTAGACTTTTTCTTCCAATTATTTAAGCCTTTCATTAAATTATAGAGGTCAGCTCTTTGTATGAAGTGCTGAGTAACGTTATGCCTCTATAATTGTTACAATCCAGCTTCCTTTTAGTAAATTGGGTATACTATTCCAGTGTTACACTCTTCAGGCATTATTTAATTTCTTTTATCCAGACCACACGAATTAGATCATGTAAATGGGCCTTAACAGTTTCGACCGCATGCTTCAGTAATTCTGCAGACAGATTATCCAGTCCTGAGGCTTTTTATCCAATCCGGATAAAAGAGGTTGTACTGTACTTAAATAACACAATGGGAAATGTGTCAACAACTGTACTCCGTTTAGAGCCTGAACGGTCGGGTTATGTCGGTTTTGTGCTGGGTCTTATGTCCGATTTTTGTAAAACTAACGTCGATACCAGACAGGCGGAGGTTGCGCGGGGCGTGCGCGCGTTGTCCGGTGCAATGAGGCCATTTGTTTGCAGCACAAGGAGTTAAGATGCGGGTCTCCTTTGAACAATATGGCGTGGAAGTGAGGTTTTCATTGATTGCTACTGCCTGCTCCGTGCCTGGGGTACAAATCCGTGGCTCCCTTAAGGGGATCTCACCTACACGAGTTTAGAGCCAGAAGATATGATACGTTACTTCCGTGGAGCAGCGACAATACATTCTGCCTATTCACTAAATCCCTCAGGTTCTTTCCGTCATTTCGAGAATAGCACTGTGCCACGAACGTATCGAGTTGGCGCTGCTGTTCTCTGTGACTTTATCTGCTTTACAATCGAAGTCGTAAACGGCCGTATCTGGACTCCAGGATTTCTGAACGTGTCGTTGGCGTAGAGAGAGAACAGGAGAGGCGTGTGAGCTTCATGGTTTCCTGTTGGTTTTGGTATTTTAAACTGGTATTATTGTGTGTGATTGTGGTGTTTAGGTTAGTATTTAGTGTATTTTCGATGTTGAGGTAAATCAAATAAATTTAAGTAATTTAGTTTTAATTTAAAATAGTTAAAGTTAATTTAATTTTATCTATTACGGTTAAATTGAACAATTGTATTCTATTCACAATCCGTTACCAGATATGGCTACGTGTATTTATCAATACAGTTGTCATTATCCAGCGTGTTATAGATTTCATTTGAATAAGCAAAAGCCACGGGCACTTGACACGTAAGGCGTTCGATTTCCGACAACGGTTACGTGGTATACACAAGGTCCAGTGTTTTTGTTTTCCATTTATTTAATCGGATCGTTGCAGACCGTTGTAGCGCACGTATCGTATAGAGTTGTTAACGAGTTATCGATATAATACGGTCGATACAGAGCTGTATGGAGTGATAATGGCCGTGGTGCAGAATACCTTATTAAACTCGATAGCCAGCGAATGCAAATCCGAGGGTGGTTTAGGTAGGCTACTGTTCCATGCAACCCACGAACATGTACAAATTACGTATCTCATTAGAAAAGGTTACGATAATATTTTTAACATACAGTGTAATATAATCGATAGCGTTAGAGGCCGCTTCAATTGTTTGACTTAATTGTAAACGGATACATATGAGAGGGAGCGAATGATAAAATGGGAGTGGTGATTTTAGAAAGCAATGACAAAGAGGCACGGTTTGGCAGACATAAGGCAAGAGCTGAATATGTACTCGATAAACGATAAAATTAAACAAAATAAAGCAAACTGGATACAAGACATAAATAGAATGGGTGACTCGAGAATACCAAAAAAGATAATCCAGTATAAGCCTCTTTGAGAACAAGATAGAGGCAGACCAAGAAAACGGTGGCTGTGGAGACGGAACAGGCTGCAAGAATAATCCTTGAAGTGAAGAAGAAGAAGAAGAAGAAGAAGAAGAAGAAGAAGAAGAAGAAGAAGAAGAAGAAGAAGAAGAAGAAGAAGAAGAAGAAGAAGAAGAAGAAGAAGAAGAAGAAGAAGAAGAAGAAGAAGAAGACGACGACGGAGGAAAAGGTCGGTTGAGAAGATGACGGATGGAACGACTGTTCGTAGCGGCAGGATTGGACCACGACCTGATAGCCTGGAGATAATTTTATTTCATCTCTACTGTAACGGTAAATCAACCCTTTACAGTATTTAGTTGACACGAGGTTCAATGTAAAGAAAAAAAAATAATAATAATAATAACATAGCATCAGTAAAAATTCTGTTATATGTGCATGAGGTTTTGGGGGAGAATTGATCACGGAGGTCGACTGACAGGAAAACTGAAAAAACTGGCTGGCCAAAACAGCGAAACGTCTAGTGCGACACTATGAAGAAGAAGAAAGAGTACAATCATTGTCTAATACTCCGGCTTGACTACGATTCATATCTAGCGTTACAACCTTTGTTCGGTTTTAACTTCCTCAACAATCCTCCTCCATGCTTCCCTGTTTTCCGCCTTTCCTCTCCACACTCTGATTCCCACGCTAGCAAGATCTTCCATTATGCCATCCAACAATCTCATTCTTGGCCTGCCTCAACGTCTAGTAGTATATAATCTTCCCTTTAGCATTCTTTTAGGCAATATTTCCTCAGACATTCTTTTCCACGTGTCCCAGCCAACGCAGCCTCCGCGATTTGATGAATTTTACTACGTCTTTTCCATGGATGAGAGCCTGTAGTTCATTGTTACTGCATATTCTCCAGCTGGCTTCTTCTCTTACTGGGCCATACAATTTACGCAATATTTTGCGCTCAAATGATTTTAAAGGAGTTTTGTCGTTCTCTGTCAAAGTCCACAACTCAGATCCATATGTAACAACTGGTCGAACAAAAGAATACTTTAATTTTTATACCTCTTGTAACAAGATTCTTTTTAAAGATGTTAATATTTGGAAAGTAGGCTCTATTCTCTGCTTGTATCTTTTCTCTTATACTCATCCTAATGTTATTATCATTTGATACTGAGCCACCTAGATAACTAAACCAGGACACTCATTTGAAACACTTCCCATTCACACTGAAATCTCTAGAAGCTCTTCTGGTCTCTGAGTTGGACATTACCATGTAACTTGTCTTGTTTTCATTTACGACAAGACCAATTTTTTGACTACGATTGGAGTCGCAAAGATCCTCTGTCCGTTTATGTAACGCATACAAATTCATATATGTTTTATGTCACTCATTTAAATCACGTACGTGCTTTCATTTCATTCTTTAAAGTCGATTATTGCTTTTAAACTGTTGATAATATGACTGCAGTTTGAGTATTAAGTAACAAGTAAGATTATAGAAGAGGAGGGATAATTGAATTGTCGGATTATCTGTCACGCTTCTATAGTTTGCTATTTGTTTTGTTTATTTATTTGTTTTTTTTTTTTGCGTATGAGCCACTGTGGACTACGTTTGGTTCTGTTAATTCCTCCGTTCTTCTCCTCTCTCTCTTCCTCCCCTCCCACATCTCCTTCATTCTTGATCGATGTCTCTCCCTCCTTCCGTCAGCCCAGATGGCACCTGTCCTCTTCTTGGGCCTTTCCTGAAAACATTGGGCATTTTTTAATTTATTTTTAAGTGGAAAGCATTCTTCAATGTCTCCTTGAGTAATCTGGAGTTCTTCTATGTCTTTTTCTGTTTTTTTGAACCACGTATTGGACATTTTTATCTTTCTGAAATAGTTAAAAATCTTCCCTGTTAGTCTGTCAGGATTCATTCTTTGAACATGTCCGTAGAAAGTAGTTCTTCTTTTTCTAATTACGTCTGTGATTTTCTCAACACGTGGGTACAGCTCATTATAGCGTCTTCTGTACTGTTCTCCGTCTTTTATTGAACCTAAAATTTTTCTTAATATTTTCCTTTCTGTGACTTTGAGTTTTTCAATCATCATTTTCTTGTTCAGAGTCAAAAACTCAGCTGCATAAAGTGCTTCCGGGCGAATTACTGTTGAATAATGCCTAAGTTTGGCAATAATGGATATTGATTTCTTGTTACATGTGCCCTTGGTTAAATGGTAAGCAACTTTCATCTTATTAACTCGTGCTTTAATGGCTTCTTTCTCTGAGACATTTTGTTCAACAACTTCTCCAAGATACTTGAATTTGTCAGTTCCATAGATTTGCCCGTATCGAGTTTTCATTTTCTCTGATATTGTCTTGATGTTTGTTATGAACTTGGTTTTTTCAAAAGAACTTTATAAACCCATTCTTCGGCTTGTTCTATCACCAATTCCACACGTCTAATGCCCGTTTCTACTGAATCTGACAGATCATCTGCAAAGGCTAGACAACCTATTGACAGGATATGTATGCTATCTAGTCTAGTTCCCTGGCTGATGTGATTTTCCACCAATGATTTTCTCCATTCTCTTATCATTCTTTCCAGAACGCAGTTAAAAAGCAATGGTGATAGTCCATCTCCTTGTCTGACTGCTGTCTTAATTTCAAGCTGTCTAGAAATTTCACTTCTGAATTTCAACTTGGAGTACGTATTCGTCAGCGTTTTATTTATTATTATTATTATTATTATCATTATTATTATTTTACTAAAATAAATTATTATTAATACCATTATTGTTATTGTTTATTGTATTAGTAGAAATGAAGAATTTAATAACTGCGTAACACTATCAGATAATATTAAACTATTTAAACAAAGTAAGCGAATTCACGGTCAGCAGCGTCGATCTCGTCTTCGAGGCTTAAATCTTGAAAAATTAGGCCCAGTCACTGATACGCTTGTGATTCCTTGCTGGGTGAGCGCAGAAGCGTAGTCTTTATCAGGTCCATAAATTGGACGCCCTTCATCTTCTTTGTATCAGACGTACCAAAGGACGACATTTATTTCTATGTACTTTGTGGGTTTGTATATTTGTATACGCAACTGGCCGACAAAACGCGATTAAAGACTTCTTCTGAAGGAAAACACGTTTAACTGGGAAATTCATAAACGCGAAAACGTTTCCGTTTATAGGTGTTGGTAACGCAATAAATCTCACAGATACGATATATGAAGACAGTAAAACACAATATGTTACTGGATTTTGTTGTCTGTGACGTGTCCGTTGTTATTAATTAACTATATTGTTACGGTAGGCTTTGCGGAAAAAGTGTACACCATTACAGAACACTCTACGTGTTTCTCGGGTGTTCCAGTGGATTCCGGCTGTAATGTGTGTGTGCGTACGCGTAGCTGCTACTTTGAGATGAAGGACAATTACGTGACACTAGTCACGCGTCCGTAGCCAAGACTGATCCAGATTTCGCCGGTCCGCGCACACTGTGTTCAAGGCGGCAAGGAATTACGCTCTAGTGATTTCTAGCAGCGTTCTTGACGCGTAGTATGGACTATTCTGGAATCTCGTCGGGGTATAAATACAAGTACTCAGCGACGCTTAGTTGAGTTTTAGTGGGGATTTATTCCAGTGCGGTTCGTAGTATTGTGGCAAAGTGTTATGTGTTTTTTAATTGTGGGAGATTATATTAGTTGACATTATTATTGCATGTGAAAAGTTTTTATTTGATTTGTTGTAAGAGACTATCTTGTTGATTACTTATTATAAACTGTTTAATTTAGATATTTAAAGCTGGTTATTAGTAACTTAATTGGTGTTTTTTATTTAGTTTTCCACTGTACCATACGACGATCAGTAGACCGTCGTAACAATATGTAATACTACCAACTCGGATCAGAAATTATTATTAATAAAAATGATAAATTTTTACCTGGTGGCCTCAACTAGTTTTCGCTCCGTTAGAGCTACGTCAGAGCTACACATCGTTATTGTATGTGTGTTGTGTAACATGTTCAAATAGTATGTGTGATTTAAATTGGGTCTGTTCGTTTGACATATTGTTTCTATACGTTTTTGTGTGTTTATATATTTATAGTTGCCTGTCTTCTATCATTTGTTCTTCGTAATTGTACCCTCCAATTTAGCTGCTTCTGTTCTTTATACTCACTGCTCCAAAAAACAAAAGGTTTTATATTGTTTAATTTCAAATCTATCATCCTTGATTATCCATCCATATTAGGTCTTTAAAATATTTCATATCTGTAGCTTATTTTATTTTTCTGGCGTTTGATGATTGGCCGTTTCTCGTATTCTTACGTCAATGTTAGCCTACATATTATTTATAGACGTAATGGAAAAATCTTTTCTATTTAGAGAAATGTTGTTTAACGCAAAATACTGTAAGTTTGCGTATGTAAAAGCGCGATACAATTTTTTATATAAGGAAACTCGATTAAATAAATAAGTATACATGTAATTTGGGGACGGAAGTGCATGAGTTAGTTCATGTCGTACTGCTGATGGTCGAGGTAGTCTGAAGAGACTATGCATAAGGTAGTTTCCATTGGAGTCCCCCTCCTTAATTGCTAACTGACATGTAAACTGCAACCGGTCTACCTATAGAATATGTGTATGTATAGCCTATGTGTAGTCCTACTCGCATTTTGAAGCTAATTAATTTGGAACGAAATGTTTTTTCTCGGTATAGCACTGTCCTGCGAAAGGACTGCTGATAAGAACATTGACAAGTTGATGACATATTTTAAAATAAAAGATCGTTTTTAAAAACGTTCAGCAGACCCTAATGAGACTACATTATTTATAAATTAGTTTATAATTAGCGTGAAGACGGCTTGCGATTGCTTGGGTGGTCGAAACGTCGCTTTTATTTTTTTAAAAGATGGTAAAAGTCTGTTATATAAATTCAAATTAAATTACTTTGTTTTACACTGATCGAATGGTCATCGAATCTAAGGACCACACGCCAATTTCAATTCTTTATCCTTGTTCTTTTCTTTTTCTCCAATATTCTTTCATCTTTTCACTGTGTCTCTTCTTCCTGTCTTCAGTCCACTTTGAACCTGCGTTTTTCTCTCTCCTACCCCAACACTTTTGCCCGAAAAAGTTCTCTTTCAATTGCTTCTTCTGCGTGTATATTATTTTTTTCTAAATCCTTTTGGACGTCTTTAATCCAACTTGATGTTGACTTCTTCACCCACAGATATTTAAAGATCTGCTTTGTTAATCTATTGTCGTCCATTCTAGATAAATGTCAAAAAATAATAGTCTTCTTTTTCTCATTGTTTCTGTTATATTTTCTATACTTTGATATACTTCGTCATTATTTCTTAATTTCTAACCTTCAAAAGTTTTTTGTGGGTTTAATATTTTCCTAATATTTCCGTCTTTCCAATATTTCTAGTTTGTGTAAATTATAATTCAAAGCGAGACATTCACTTGTATATAGGCATTCTGGCTTCACTACTGTACTGTAATGCCTTATTTTCGCATTTTTAGATATGCACTTTTTATTGTAAATATCTTTAGTTATACCATATGCCCTTTCCATCTTATGAATCCTTTCTTATATAGCAGATTTTTCTAAACCATTCTCTTGAATTATTTCTCCCAGATACTTAAAATTTTCGAATCCTCTCTATTCGACCAATATCTGTTACCAGGAACTTTGGCGCATTTTTAATGTTCGTGAGAAATTTGTTTTTTTTTCTGCAGAAATTCTTAATCCTATTCTACTGGCAATGTCCTTTAAAAAATTAACTTGTGTTACTGCAGATGTTAGATGTTCAGAAAGTATAGCAAAATCATCTGCGAATGCCAAACAGTTTATTATTTATAATTTATTATGTTATTAATTTAAATTAATGTAGACATTGTGTACCATCACACCTCATGATTGAAAAGAAACACCGTCGATATCGGAACTAGCAGAGAGTTCTGCCCACGCCCATAGACCTCAAACTCTGTGTAGTTATGGAGAATTGCGCGTATTTTCCTTTATGACTTTGTACGTAAAATTACTTTCTACGATTGCGCGTTTGCGACGCGCAGAAACCTATTGTACACGAAGATGAGAACCGACCGACTTAGACGTCTGAGGCAACAAAGAAGTTAAAAATTTGTAGCTAAATCCAAAAAAAGCGTAGTAAGAAAACAATTGTAAGGAAAAAAATAAATTGGTTCAGTTAAGCGCAGAGAAGCGTGAGAAGTAATAATCAGACTGGTTGTTCATAGCGAGGCTGTCAAGATTACAACCAGAGAAGAAGGCTAGAACTGCCGTCTGATTTTGCGAGACTAGTGTACAACGAAGCGTTTACGGAAAATTGCATAACAAAAAATGTGCCATTTACAGCGCATCCTGCAAACCTACAATTATACAGAAAGGTATGAAAAGCTGAGAATGAATGGCAGATGGAATGTTGTAAGTGTCCCAATTCTCGAGATAGTTGCACTTTGTAAACACCGGTCAATTGTTAGGTCAAACCACACAGAATCAGTAGAAAATTAAGTGGCGAAAAATATAGAAGCAAGCGTTGAAGTGTCAAAACTTTTGTTCAGCGCGGCTAAGACTAGCGTGGAAATGAAGAAGGTTATTATACAATTCTAACATTAACAAAAGTATAGTACAACCTCTTTTATACGAACCTCGTTGGACCGGATTCCTCTGTAATCCTCTGAAATTCCCTGGCGAGATACTGCTGCATCGTCCCGAATGTCCAAACTTCGTCGGAAGAAATTGACCGCCTTTGTTTTTAAAAAAGACTGGTGGGTATTTTCAAATAATTTTCGTACTTTATTGTTTATTTTCAGATGATATTTTTTATTTTGCGCACTATATTGATTTATATCGTAAATACACCTATCGTTAATTACCGTACACGATTGGTTCCGTATATAACATTCTGTTTATAATAATTTCGTCTGATCTACTCTGATAAAGTTGTGCATATTATTGTGTTTCATCTAAACTTTATTTTTAACAACCTGTTCGGATTGTCCTAAATTTCGGATTTCCGGAGTCGGATAACCGGCGTTCTACTGCAAATGTTATGTCTATTACAAAAATACATTAAGAAAAGATCAGCTATGACAACGAATTTCTTGTAGGAAGAATAATTTCAGTTGTCAAACTATGTCGTTTTTCAGTAGTTCTATTAGTAAAAATCGGTACGGAGAATCATACATGACTTCCATGTTCTAATTAATTATAAAATTATTTTTTAATATGTACACTCAGAACGAAACTAAATATATCAGCATGCATGCTTTTGGTAAAAACGCTGAGAACGATAATCAAAACACGAATTGTACATAGTTGTTAATATTTTAAAAATAAATAATTGATTTGATTAAATTATCTTTTATTTAAACAACGCGAAAGAAAGCGAATACCGCCCAGCGTTTGTAATCTGTGAATTTCTGAAAACGAAAATTATTTTGTTTACGTATCCGTGGTTACGATATTTTGTTTGCATGGAACGATATGAATTGTTAATATTTTCTAAGTTTTCGGTCCAATAAATTTATAACATCATTACAAAAATTACCGCCTCCCCCTTCAACTACCCTTTTCATTTATAGATATTTCATCTACAGTGATTATTACAGTGGATTATTATGACCTTATTTTCAGGATACTTTATTTATCAAAATTAAGTACTTTATTCTTGTAAAAACGCAAAACATTGCAGGTAAACTACCCCTTCCCCTTAACCGATCTTCGCCAAAATCAATAGGACTTGAGTCCTCTACAACTCGGGCACATATGCAAAAATTATTTGATTCTGTTTGATTTTGAGGCAGTTATCGTGCGCCATAGAAAAAATCACACACACACACACACACACACACACACACACACACACACACACACACACACACACACACACACACACACACACACACACACACACACACACACACACACACACACACACACACACACACACACACACACACACACACACACACACACACACACACACACACACACACACACACACACACACACACACACACACACTTCTCGTAAAATGACTTTTCTTCATGTTCTGAGGGTAATACAATCAGAATCTGCGCTTATCTCGAACATGATTTTTTCGCGATCACCATACTTCCATTTCCTTACGGAACATGGAAGAAAATAATTCCTCTTTTATTTGTATGCGAATGGGCCTACGTTAAGCCTGAGGTCCTCTCGGCGGGGTCTCCGGGGGCCTTATCGCCGCCTCTGGTAACAATATTTTCTAAAATAATTTGTGTTTTTAAAGAAACTGATTATTGGTAGTCTTTAATCAATACTTTCTTTGGTGGCTGTTCAGCACGTAGAGTATGCAGCTGCGCTGGGGAAACCCTAGGCATCGCCAGCCGACCGGGCAAGATGTTGCGAAAAAAATAATCGAAAACCAACAACCAAAATATATTTTGAAAAAAATGTTGAATCGAAGGAATTTAATACAAAGAGATATGTTCAATTTCAAAAATATTCTCGTTTTAAAAAGTTGAGCGGAATCGAATCGACTGTGATACATTACGGTTACAGCAAAACACGTGAAACCTTGTGCGATATTGACAACGGCCAGTCAACAGTATCAATTTTGCGTACAGTTAATCTCAATGGAAACATGACGTGTATTCCATAAAGTGTATTATACGTACACAGGAACTAAGCGCGACAGGAAGAAATGACATTTTCAATAAACACGTCAGTCAAATACGCGGTCGCGGCGTCGAGACAGCGTTAAGAAGGTTCGGGCGACGCGACGAGACGATTTAAATGACAGCGCTAATTGGCATATCCGGATTCAGATCTGTTATCAGGGAATTATGAAATCGCACGTACGTTTACGGTCGTTCTCAAAGCGCAATTATATTCTCACTTCTCTTCGCCCGCCCATCGAATGCCGCCTTTCACAACACAAGGGAATAACGTTTTCTTTTAATGGTCAAATTTTGCTTCTCATAACATGTGCACCAGTGGCAGGTAGGAAGGAGAGAGGGAGATGGACCTATTTATGAGAGGGGGACGAACGAGACCGGATCCCCCCCCCCCCAGAGGGTAGAAAAAGTTGACGAATTTGGTTAATCTCTTAATTTTTAGGCTGTATTATTTTTTCCGCTGTTTTATTATATTTTTTATACAAACATATTTATTACACAGCATTATGCTTTATATATGAAATATAGGAAAACCAATTCAGACAATAAGTATCTTTTGACAATGTTTCAATAACGCGTATTTTTATTGTGTTATTACTGTTTACTTTTTTAGATGGGACTGATTTCAGGATGTTATCATGCGTTTTCCAGCCCCTTTAAAAACAGTAAATTAGCTTTAACTTGTTTTTTATGTTGTATGAAGCCGACTCGACCCCCGGACGGTGGTGGGTGTCTGTTCCAAGCCCGACATTGCATTTCTGGCCCGTCGTGTGTAAGTTGTTTAAGGTTTATAATGACCCATTCTTACCTATCGAAACCCTTCAGGAGATGTATACCAATTCGCGCCCGCCACGAGTTTTGTCAGTTCCTACCCTTTTGTTTACAGTGTCTTTACATTTTCCGTTTAGGCCTGGGTGAAGCAGCTTTCAAGGTAAGGTTAAGGCTTTGTTTCCACTTACTTAATGTACCCGCATCTATACACATAGATATAAAGCTATAAAAGATTTTCTCTATCATTTTCTCATTTTCTAAATATGAAGTACAGTTTCATCTTGTATAGTGATTTACTAAATGCAAATGAAAGTTTACAGTATTAAATCTGCACCCGGAGTAAATGTCGAAGAAACAATGTAATTATTCACACGGCAACTGCATTTAACATTTCTCTGCTACCGCTCCTACGAAGCCCTCGTTTGTGTGTGTGTGTGGTGTTTCCAAATACTGTAGTACGCATTAGCACTCGAAGGTGTTGGAACCCACGATAAAGGCAACCGGGCGCTCCTAAGAGGTAGCTAAACACAAGAACAGGACATAATTTCGAGAAAAATATTAATGCCTAATGGTACAAATCACGTTCTATATACTTACATAAAATTAATATGCCATTTTGTATGCAGTTTGCTATAAAATTTTATATACAGTTTGTTAGACTTCGACGTGGCGAACTAGAGCAGTGATTCAAAATTTGAGTGTGCTTCTGTACTTCGTGTTTTGTGTGTGTGTGTGTGTGTGTGTGTGTGTGTGTGTGTGTGTGTGTGTGTGTGTGTGTGTGTGTGTGTGTGAGGAACGAATCTTCAGAGCAAGCAACGGAAGCAGTGCTTGCAAAACGAAAATCAGGCAAAAGTAAATAAATGATTACGTAATCATTATTGTTGTCACCAAAAATCTGTTTCATATCTACCGCCTTAGCTCTCATCTTTTGAAAATCGGGGGCGCATTTGTCACGTACCTTCCAGTCAAAATGATATTGATGACTTGATTTTATCAAAGTCATTAACATCACTTGACTTCCAGTTCTGCGTTCTGTTGTAACAGCTGACTGACCACACCGGCCCCCAAAGCAATCACTTCAAAAAACGTTTCGGTCTACTACCTATGAGTCGGCCATAATTTTGGAGACCTTAGCATTTATTTAGGATTTCATAACTACGGTTTCGTCATCTAGCCTTCTTTTATACATTAGGCTACAGTTAGAAATACTCAAACATCTAACAATCTAATCTACGAGTACGATGGTTTGCTGGTACCTGTATAGCATTCTAAAACCGTACAGCATCTGGTTCTCAGAGACGCAGAAAGCGCACTCTTTAGAAGTGCTTTACGCCGGCAGGAGTGCTAGCAGTACCACGGCTGGGAGGAAATGAGGCCATTTTTTTCTCTTTATTGTTGTTTGGATTGTCGCTGTCTGAGGTTAGCTTTAGGATCGCAGTTGATAATGAAAAACTGTCCAAGAACCGGCTCATCGTTAAACGTTGAAATTATATTCAAATTATAATTTCTTTAAAACTGGGAAGTAGAATCACAGCCTGCTAAACGGCAATTATTTAATCCTCATACTTAATTACACTTGATTAATATTTTTCTCACAGCGACACAAACAAGTGTGTACCTGAATATTTTTTAATGATTTTGTAGCATTAGAATTTTATATACATGTGGTTATATTGTGCTTAGAGTCGATGCTTGCCTTAGCCATTGGATTAGGAATCGCCACTGGTGTGTGTGTGTTTATGTGTTTAAAGACCATACGTGATCAGAGTAGTCTGCCTCCTATTTTAGTCGTTCATGTGCTCTGTAAATAACCAACTTACACTTATCCAGTACCGTACGTTAACTTGACGTAATTTAGCAGACTGGTCAGAACAAATTTGAATGTGCTTTTCTTTTCAATGTGGCAAGTAAGGGGAGGGGTTATCAGGTTACTTTTAACTACGTGACCGTCTCTTCGGGAAAGCTCTAGTTTTCCTTGCCGTCAATCCCCCCCCCTGCCGTGTATATTTCCATACAGCTGTGTGGTTAAAAAAAACATAAATATATGAATGCAGGCTCAGTACAGCCAGCAATTCTATGGAGAACAGAATATCGTCACTGACATTTAGAAAAGTAGAATCCGATGGGCAGGGCACGTCCAGAGAATGTCAGAGACGTACATTACGAGGGGACCTGGTGGAATAAGAAGGAGGGGTCGGCCCAGAGAACGATGGTTGGATGATCTTCAGGACGACTTGCGCAAGCTCGGTGTAAGAAGATGGAGACTGAGAACAGACGATCGAGACGTCTGGAGGCGGATTGTCCAGGAGGCCAAGGCTGTCCAAGAGCTGTAGCGCCAATTAAGAGAGAGAGAGAGAGAGAGAGAGAGAGAGAGAGAGAGAGAGAGAGAGAGAGAGAGAGAGAGAGGCTCAGTACATGGGTCTTTCGGAACACTCACTATATTTAAACGACGAAGCAACCGCTGAGGACGCCACTGGACAAAACAATTTCAGCAGTGACCTGTTCTTCACCCCATCTCTCACGGAAGCGATTATGTTATTACCTTTTGAACTCTGTTCAATTTATAGACTGTAAATGAAAAGAACAGCATTTATTATATACTTAATCTTAAGCGCTATTCTACTACAGCAGTGAAGATTTTAACTGAAGAGTCGCCAAAACAGATTCTTCGTAATTTAAGAAAAATTACGCTCCTTACAAAAAAAAATTCAATTAACCTGTATAGGGTTCATAAAGGTAATCTCGACTACTTCACCTCTGTTTTAAAAGTTATTAACTTTATAACAGAATCATCGGGAATGAAGCTCAGTCTCTCTCAAGCCTGTACTTGCTTGCAAACTTGGACTCTGATCCTGGGTGGAACGTCCTTTTCTTTTATATATCCTTACAGATGGGTTGGGAAAACTAATGTGATTTTGCTTGTTCATAAAAGCCGTTTACTTTTGCTACCCCTTGTGTCCCAGTTTGGTTGTAAGAGGTAAGAACATGCCGAAGCAGCATTACCGGTAGACTGCAGCTTACTGTGAAACATCGAGACAAGTCAGCTGACAAACGGTTCACTTCGTTGTGCAAAAAGAAAGTGTTTTCTAGTACTGGAACATGTTTCACTACAGTTATTAAGTTATACTTCAAAATTGTCAAACGTTTTTCTTCATTATAGTTCGTTGTTTGCCTAGTTTCGTTTTTATAAAACAAACCGACAAATTAATCTCTTCTCCTTAACGGCTGATGGCATTCAGAAAAGGAAATCGCCTTTAACTTCAAGTGAAGCTTTTACCTTACTTATGACTTTTAAAACTTAAGATATGATTTGATAATTATACTTAAAGATATAAAGACATGACCATTGTACTTAAAGATATTTGTAATGTGAGACAAAGAAACCAAGTCTATCAAACCTTTCATCTATAATTAAAAATCAAAATATTAACTATGAAGCCGGAATCACAACAAAAAACGCATATGAACTAAAGTCTCTAAAATGAATGGTGGCAGTTGGGACAGGCCAGACCGACTTTCACCCTCACTAACACACACGCAGCGGATTATACCTGGCCCTTCGTGGCAGCCGTGACTCACATACTGGACATTTCTAAGCGCAAGAGCATTTTTTTACTGTGCTAAAAAATTGCAAAACCGTTATTGATTTTGAATTCTAAGCAAAATTCTAAGAAAAATGATACCAAACAATAACTATTAACAAGCAATCACTGTCCTTTACAGTCATAATGAGGTCTCAAAAGTAATATATATTCTCGAAATCATTTTAAAAATTATTATAGGTTTGTTTGCATTGACGATAAATGTCATACAAGGAAAGATTAAAGCTATTATTACTAAGATTAAGACTACTAGTAACATGAATAATTTCGGCTGTAGGAAGTAGGATTTATTGTTACTTATGTAGACCTATTAGAGTATGTATGTCTAATTTGTGTACATATTTAGTTATTTATATTTTACTGACGAATACCATTTATATTATTGTATGAATATGAAAGAATCAAATTTGAATTTGAGTGTAACGATATTTTATTTTTTTTATTTTTCCACATCAACATTAGTCGCTTGATCAGATTATTATAGCGTTGAAAACAGAGATTTGTCTCAATTATGTCGTGTTTAGACTAATTTTTCTTAAAATTTCGTGTAGGTTACAAAAATGGTAATTTCGTTTGGCATTAAAATCAAATTTAAAAAGTTGTAATTATGTAGTGGACGGCACACTTTGGGAATCATACATGTAGCGCGCGGGCCAGCTGTGAGTGTGCGTGCGTCAGTGAGGGCATCTCAGGCAGTCTGATCGGTCCCAACCGCCACCGTTCATTTTACAGACTGTAGAGGTGGGCCGATATACCTATAACAGGTATTTTGGAACGATATTTTTGTGGAAAGGATGTAACAGTGACTGAAAAGTTGAAATACCTGCTATTCGCGGCCTTGGTGTTCCGAGTCGAGGGACGCCCCTATGCAACTAACGAATACACAAGTAACAAGTAAATGAGTATAATACAGATTATAATAAATTATATAATATACTAGTCACCAACTTGGTAAATTTTGAAAAAATAAATTATATTGTGTTATAACCTATAGAGTGGCTGATAATAGTTGATAGGCCACTAAGAGCAGATATCTAATGAAATTTTACCGCAAACTGTTTAGGTTATGTTTTGATAAGGATAATCGGTTTAAATCATGTTTATTCTCATTCACTCTTGTAGCTTACTGTTATGTTTTTATTACGTTTTTGATGTTTTTTCACATTATTTGTTGTGCTATACATTATACTTTTGTTAATTTGATTTTAACTTCACTGTACATCTCACGTAAATGATAAGATTGTTGTAACGGACATTTATGCACTTTATCTAGTCCTGTTCATTAAATCTTTACTGATCTGATAAGGCTACCCTAAAACCCTAAAACACAAGGTGTTTTCGTAAATTTGTTTCTTTTATCTCAACTGCTGATTTTGAATTTTTGTCTCTATCACTTTACTTATCATTGACTAGTAATTTCCATTTAGTAGAATTTAGTAGTTTCCATTTAGTAAAGAAATAAAAATAACAAACTCCATAACAGATAACACAGTTAGGTGTAAATGGTCAAACTGCAGCCTAAGATAAATACACGATCTGATGAAGATAAGAATTTACTAAACTTATTAGAAGGCCATCAATAAAACAAAGTGATAAGAAGAGAAAGCTACAAGTTTATCTGAATTTCTTGGAGACTGTAAAACCTTCATGATTGATTTATGATGTGGCTGGAAGTTTCCATTATTTGCCCAACTTGTGCTTTTGGCAGGACCTATTAGTTGCACAGTTGATCTACTAGCAGTTGTTCCCAACTCCCAAAATTTCCCGACCCGCGTACCACTTCGGTCTTCCACGTTCTTTTCGATATTCTTCCTGATAAGAAAATAAAATAAGATAAGAGCAGATATCTAATGAAATTTTACCGCAAACTGTTTAGGTTTTGTTTTTATAAGGGTAATCGGTTTAAATCATGTTTATTCTCATTCACTCTTGTAGCTTACTGTTATATTTTTATTATTTGTTTCTGATGTTTTTTTCACATTATTTGTTGTGCTATTACGTGCACTCTAAATTTCATTGCCTGAGTTTCGCAACTGATTTGTCTAACCAATATTAGTTTCTTAGATTTTGTTGTCAATGACATTTCCGTTGATTAACTAAATATACGAATATCACTACCGACTCCGAACACAACAAAGTTTTTTATTGGTAAAAATGAAATTCGTCAAAGGCTCCGACGAAGCTTATAATAAGTGAAAACTGATTCAGACTATTCGCTGCCGCAACTATGTCCACTTTTCCATACAGGTCTCTTAGCTCACGATTCTTTCTTATCCTCCACATCTCTCCGTCCCACACTGGTCCGTAAATTCTTCTCAGAATTTTCCTCTCGAAAACACCGAGGTTTTTCATATCTTTCAACTTGCATATGTCTCGCTTGCACATGTTACTATAGGTCTGATTACCCGATGTATATTTTCTTTTTGACATTTTTTATACATTCCTGGATTGGAATATATTTTTTAATGCATAGTAACTTCTGTTTCCTGCTGCTGTTCTTGCTTTGATTGCTTCGCTTGTTTCTAACTGTTGGATGCATGCCTCAGATTGACGTACCCGTACAAGAAATGGCGAAATGCTGCTGTAATAATGATCCCGAAGCAGGGGAAGCTTTTTTCCGTGAAGACATTCTCCTATCCATTGGTCACCTTCAGTCGTACTGGAGCGTCTCGAGCAACAACGCCTACGAGATCATCTAAAAAAAATTCGACGTTCTGGTCCCTCAGCAGTTCTGCTTCCGCTTAGACCAGTCATAGGCAACCTTTGAATTTATGGGGGCGCATATATAACTGTGGACCACTTCGATGGGCGCAACCCTCCCCACCCCATCAATGGAAAATAGAAAGGTGCGGAGTTCAATAGCCGGGGGTTACAAACATTAACTGTCGCTTTAGAATACCCAAGCGCTTATATTTAGCGACGTGGAACACGGAATCAAAAAAAGCTTTGCTGTATATTTCATATAAATTTGTAAAATTTTTCACATTAGAAGTAGGTCATCAACAATTTGTCATCATGAACACGCGCGTTAAAACTAACAAATCTTTAAACGAAAACATCGTTAAACAGGAAAACATTTTAATAAAAATAAATTAAAGAACTTGCCACAATAACACTATTTATTGTCATAAAGTGCACAGAAATGTAAAACTTGATAAAACCAAGTTTCTCCTTTGGGGAGTAAGGTGTTTACAGGCTCTGGGCGACAAGCTCGACAATCGTACTGGGGGAAGACGTAGCGCTCTTCGGTAAATGGCTGGTATTATTTTATAATACAAGACTTCAGAGCAGGTACGATGCGGATGGGTTCCTTCGTTCAAAAGAAAAGAAAATTACAAATTGGTTCGCGGGCGCGTCAAGGGGCGCAGGGTTGCCGACTGGTGGCTTAGACCATTCCACCACATATCAGCAGATGACACTGTTTGAGGGTATAACTGGCGCCGACCACAAGACAGAGTGGACTGTAGGTTGTTTATTGGATATTTACAGGCATTTAATAGTGCTGGCACTACGGACTTCTCAGATCTCAGACTGCTACATTCTTCCGGTCGCTATCTTTCTGACGGAGGGAACCTTCAAATTCCCCTTAAGAGCAAACAACTACGTCTCCTCCGAGAGACCTGTCACCGCCGTTGTTGTTCCTCAAATGAAGCTCACACGCCTCTCCTGTTCTCTTTCTACGCCAACGACACGTTCAGAAATCCTGGAGTCCAGATACGGCAGTTTACGACTTCGATTGTAAAGCAGACAAAGTCACAGACAACAGCAGCGCCAACTCGATACGTTCGTGGCACAGTGCTATTCTCGAAATGACGGAAAGAAGCTGAGGGATTTAGTGAATAGGCAGAATGTATTGTCGCTGCTCCACGGAAGTAACGTATCATATCTTCTGGCTCTAAACTCGTGTAGGTGAGATCCCCTTAAGGGAGCCACGGATTTGTACCCCAGGCACGGAGCAGGCAGTAGCAATCAATGAAAACCTCACTTCCACGCCATATTGTTCAAAGGAGACCCGCATCTTAACTCCTTGTGCTGCAAACAAATGGCCTCATTGCACCGGACAACGCGCGCACGCCCCGCGCAACCTCCGCCTGTCTGGTATCGACGTTAGTTTTACAAAAATCGGACATAAGACCCAGCACAAAACCGACATAACCCGACCGTTCAGGCTCTAAACGGAGTACAGTTGTTGACACATTTCCCATTGTGTTATTCAAGTACAGTACAACCTCTTTTATCCGGAGCAAGTAGGACCGGAGGCCATCCGGATTGACGAAAAACCGAATAATAGAGAATCTAATATTTTAATGTAAATTAATCTACTACAGTATTTTCAGCGTTCAATACTTACCAATTTTTATTTCGCCAAAACGGTTTTCATAAACACTACATTATATATTATTGTATTGCAGTAGTTTCGCTTATTTAACACCTACACACTACACTATTTTTACTATAGTTTTGCCAAATTAGTTCACATAAACACTACACTACATATTAAAACCTTCATTTGCAACACGTTATTTTTACTAAAACAGTAAGTTTATTCTTTTTTAACTTTTCGTAACGTTTACGTGCTGTGCGATCACGTAAGAGTTTCACGTGGTTTCCGTCTGTCCTTCAAAATAAGCTACAAGCTTTTCCGATTGGGCTGTTGCCTCAGCATGAGTGATCACCTCACTCTCAGTCTCGTTTTCCGATCCGCAGTTGTCGACGGCATCCGCAGTTACACAAGAAGCTATAATTTCACAATCTGTCATTGCGGTTGTTCCAATAGCTTCTTACATGCGATTGGCAAAGCCGTAAAGTTCAGCGCGTAGTTATAAAATGATATACAGTACAGTATGTATTACAGTACTAACCGTATTCGGATATAATAAACAGGCCTACTGTACTACTGTATCTGCAGTACTGTACTTGTAAAGCGACTCTTCAGTTTTAAAGAACAATATCAAAATACAAAAAATATATATATATATGTTTAGGCCTAATTATTTTCAATTTCAGCTTTATTAGTTTCTGTGCAACCAGGAAAATAACAACATAACAAATTATAAATCAGCGGCCCTCTTTTCTTTTCACATCTGACTTAGAGCGACTAGTAACTGATCGCCGCGCGCACCTTGTCAAACCCCGGAATATCCACCGAGCGTGTGCATGCGTAGAGGTATGCGGGAATAAATTTCTATTTGAATTTAGTAGCCAATGGTTCCACGAAAGAAGGAGTGGCCGAATAAACATCAGCCAATCGGTATCTTAGGCTTTCACGGCAATCGTCAACACTGTTAATATTAGTATAATATAAGTATAATATAGTATAATATAGTATAATATATTATAATATAAGTATAATATAGTATAATATAGTATAATATAAGTACTGCCGCATAAAACAGACGTTTCGGCCCCACCATTGGAAGCTATCTTCAGTGTAACGACTTAAGCAACAAACGATGCGTTCTTCAACAGTTTCCCACAGTACTGTTGAAGTACAGTTGTTGCTAAAGTACTGAAAGTAATATAATTTAATGTCTCTGGGCCATACTGTGAATACGTTTCCTTACCTGTAATATTCAGTTAACCCCCCCCCCCCCCATCACCCGGCTAGGCGTCTCGATTGTTCGCCAAGCGGGCCTAGTCATTCATGTATGCATCTTAAATAAAAATATGCAAGATTTTGAGAGGTTCCCGTATTAACTATTTAAAAATTACATTCCCTTTAACACTTTCGAGTCTTAGTGTATAGGCTAGTTACCTGTATAGTCGTTTATTATTTTTTATTATTACCTTCAAGTCTGACCGATTTTGCTTACATTCTTGGTACTGTATTTCTTAACATTTTCTTCACATGTATACATGTATTACATATGAAATAAAAATTCAAACATTACTTTATTAAAATATCACATTAATATATACACAAAGTTGCAAATAAAAAAATATTCTTTTTTCAAAATATAAATTTTTTTGGAACCGAAATAATTGGAACGCTCAGGTTGTAGAGCAATTGGCAACTCTGTGGCACAATTGGAAACATTCTGGCATACATGAAGGCTTTACGTTAATAAATAAATAAATAATTGCGTTTAAACAACAATGAACATACGCTAATGATAAATGTAAAACGATGAAAATTAAAACCAGAGTGCATTGTACACAATCGTATATCGATACGTAAGCATTTCATGACGACTAAACCCGAGACGTACCAGTGATGTGACAGTGAAGCGATCAAATACACGGTCTGTGAGGTATACTCGGGCTGCGTACACTAGGCAAAAGTATACTGCCCGACATATATTCGCGCGTAGACTGGAAAGTGTTAATAAGATGGGCTCCAATGGTGAGGCCGAAACGTCTAATAAAAGCATAAAACCGGCAGTACCGAACCACGGCCTAATAGCCCGGAGAATTGTTAAACTAATATTAACAGAGAAAAATCGGACAATCTACGGTTAGAAACGCACCCAGCCATTGCAATTAAATACTGAAACTTACTTCAAGGTGATTGAGAAACAGAACTAGTAATTCAGACACGAATGACAATAAGTAGATCGCGTAAATCGCTTTGAATTTACCGTATAAATTTTTCGCGTTTCTCGTCTGTTCAACGGTATCGGAGCGCCGCTTCATAACTAGCGCACTTAACATTTGCAAATCACGTATTTAATTGCGAAAGCCCGAGACTGCGTTATTTATCGCGTTTGGCTGCAGAATTATACAAAACCCTCTTGGCTTTGCTGCGTTCATTGCGTTTTTTGTTTCCGAAGGGGTCTGCAAAATTGAACGCATCGCACAAAGCTGGTATAATTGCGTTTATATTATTCAATGCTTATTCCTGGATGATGTCCTCTCTACGCGTTGTTTGACCTTACCTTATGAATGGGCGGTTCATACTTACGTGTCGCACAGTACTAATCTCTTGTTATCATTATTTACCCCGACGCTGTCTCTGAAACAGCACCCGTCATCAAAGCGATTACCAGAGAATTCTCGTACTTCCGCCATCGAGATTAGCACCGCGTAAATAGTAGACTGTGAGCGGTTACGGAGTCACTAAATGATAATATCGGTCTGGAGAACCATACATGACTTCCATGTTCTAAGATTTATATTTAAAATGATTTTCGAAATGAAATATTTCCATAGGAACTACTTCTTTCTGCTTCTTGCTTCAGCCTTAACCACATTACTGTGGTCACTAACGTATACCACCTCACGTTAGCGCACTCGATTTTCACTGACGATGGCAGTCGATGGCACTCCCGAAACGTCTGGTTTTGCAGAAAACATTGGACCTCGGCAAAACAACACGGGAAGGAATTTTAACAGCAAACTACTCCTTTTTTGCCGATAACATAGTACAGATACAAAAAATTATCCCCTCCCCCTTCAACAATCGTTTTAATTTATAGAAAATTACCCCTCCCCCTTCAACTACCCTTTCATTTATAGATATTTCATCTACCTTTCGACAATGGATTATTATGACCTTCTTTTCAGGACACTTTATTTATCAAAATTAAGTCCTTTACTCTTATTAAAACATAAAACGTTGCAGATAAACTACCCCTTCCCCTTAACCCATCTTCACCAAAATCAACAGGCCTCGATTCCTCTACAATTCAGGGACATATGCAAAAATTTATTTGATTCTGTTTGAATTTGCGGTAGTTATCGTTCGCCATACAAAAAATTCTACACACACTTTTCGGAAAATGACTTTTCTTCATGTTTTGAGGGTAGCACAATCAGAATCAGCCTTTATCTCGAACACGGTTTTTTCGCCATCACCATACTCCCATTTCCTTATGGAACATGGAAGTCAAAGGGAACGAGATTGAGTTAAACGTTACAGAGTAGGAATGCGACCTGTGAGCCGCAGAGTCAACGCCCCAGACAGACTTTCTGAAATAACAAGTCACCAATAATGAAATCGTAAATCGATTCTCTTACTGTCGTATGTGGTCAGGGGTGTATTTACGGGGGTGATGAATGGAACCGGACCCCCCAGAGGGGCGAAAAGTTGACGAATTTTGTTAATACCTTAAATTTTAGGCCCTTTTATTATTTTTTCAGCTGTGTACGCTAATACAGTAGTAACTCTTTTTTTTAAATTTACAAACAGGTTTATTACATATTACATTAGCATACATGTTTGAAATATGAAATATAGGAAAATCGACACTGTCAATAAGTATCTTGTAAACAATGTTTCAATACGGAGTATTTTTATTGTGTTATTACCGTTTACTTTAATGGAACCGATTTCAGTCACTTTAAAGACAGTAATGTTGATTAGTCTTAACTTGTTTTTACTTTTGTATGAAGGCGACGCGACCACGGCCAAATTCTAGATACGCCACTGCGTGTGGTAACGGTACACAAATTCCCTTTGTTAAGACTTTCCAATTACTAAAATGTATTTCACATTTGGATTATATTCAGAGAAAATTGAAACAGCAACTACAGACATATTAAGCCACGGGGCTACAAGGATCAAAGTTTTGCCAGAACAATTTTCGAGTTACTCGTTGTAGGATTTTACTGAAGCTTGTCGACTCGTTATGTAGTCATGGTAGTTCAACTTTCATCTCACGTCGTTAGGTCATTCTTCTTCGGAACAATTGACATATGTATCGGCAAATGTTATGTTTGTTTGCGAATATATAAACAACAATTTTACGTTTTTTGTTTGTTGAATTTTTAGTCACAACCCTTTGTTTTTTTTTTCCAATAGGCGAAAACATATTATTTGTCATTCTGGGTGCCGTGTTGTGGGTAGGCCTATTTCAGTTTTTCTTGTATCATGTTCCGAGTTTTTAGCCTTTCCAACAACAAGAAATGTGAATTCTATCGCTTTACATATTGAAGAGTGAAATAATAGCGACAGATGCAAGTCATATCTGCAGCGACATGTCACAACTTGTCAGTGGACATCGATAATCTGCCACTTTCTCCCGCATTTTATTTTTATTCCAATTCACTTTTGCCAGTAACCAAATTGCGTACGCTCTGATTGGCTGAATTTTTGTAGTCACAGCCAAATTGATAATAGCATCTAACGTTTTCGTTACATCAAAGCACACGGATGGGTGACATATAACATTATTATTGTTTATATATGTATGGTCAGATAAATAATAACGCTAATAAAGGGATTTAATATTTTTCCTGTTAAATTTAATATATTAGAGAAAAGCTTTTACTTTTACTTCTTACCTAGCACAAATAATGGCAGGGATATTACTTCTTACATCTTCGTTATAGATAATGGGCGTCAAAATCGGGTAACGAAAGATGTTTTTTACTGTTAAGTAACTGACGGCCGTTAAAACGACGACAGTTAACCTTAAAATTCTGTGCGGCGTCTAGGTTGTTCAAGTATAGGTCTAGTCATTCGTGTATCTTAAATAAAACGATGAAAGCTTTTGAGAGGTTACGGTATTAACTATTACCCTTTTTTACAATGTTTAAAACATTGATTATGGTCATTACTATACTACGGATGTTAATAATGTCTATGCAGAAATATGTTATATGTTGTTTGTTGGCTGTCGTCGTAATATTCAGTTAATTCTTCTTCTTCTTCTTCTTCTTCTTCTTCTTCTTCTTCTTCTTCTTCTTCTTCTTCTTATTTTGTTACTCACTTATTATTAAATTATTTATTCTACTTAATATTTATTTGTAATTGTTTTGTTTAGGAATTACTCAAAAGTTTTGATAAATTTTATACTTTTAAGATTTGACAAAATGTTCATTATTTCTAATGTTTAGTGCTGTTTTAATAAGTTCAATGTTCTGTAGGAAAATATAAAACTAAAACGCACGTTCCTGATGTGTAAAATAAAACTTTTAAAATGAATATCAAATAGTGAAAAATTTACGTTTTATAAAATGACCTTCCTACAGTTAAAAATCGTAAACACAACAGACTAATTCCTGAACTAATATAGGGGAAGGTTGCAATCATTGGACCACGTAAAGAGTTTTAAATTTTTTTTCATCACATTTTCAACTTAAATTTACCATTCAATATACAAATAGTCTCTCTATTACTTTCTGATTAACCGTGAGTATTTACTTTGTTGTTAGATTTTTTAAATATGGTAGTAAGAACAAAAAACAAAATTTTAACAAATGATCCATTGATGGCAACTGGTTGCTATGAATGAACCATCGAGTTTCCATCGATGGACCGATTACGAAAGTAAAGAAAAACTGTCTCTACAATGGTGTATTACGTTTTATTATACGTATCTACTAGTCATGGTAAAACAAAACTAAAACATATAAAGTATGAACAATTATCTCAAGAAGCCTGAGACTTAATTCGGGATGTCGCCGCATAAAATTGTAGTACCATTTTTTCCCACCCGATCTCTTCTCTTTGCTGAATCTGTGTTCGATGTTATTTTGTTCAACGACTTGAAACGCGAGTTCTTGTAAGTATTTGGCTGTAATTCCAAAAAACATTTCCTCTAATTTTAAAATGTGGTCTACTAATTCCTTCCCTACCTCAGGAGGCAGATTTCCTAAACTACCAATAATTTTCTTTCCCTCCACAGCAAAATTGTTTTTGCCTTCTAAATGTCTCTTTGAAGTTGCTTTGGACACTCCTTACTCTCGGTAGACTTCATTCAAACCCATGTCTCCGTTACGATACGCTGCGATAGCACGTTCCATTGTCTCGGTACTCCATTGTACATATTTCACTCCTTTTGGCATTTTTCTGAAAAACGAAAATTAGTATGTTAATTTATAGACAAGCTACTACAATATTTTGTGTATTTAGGCTTTCTTGCAATGATTACTATTTAAAATTAATAAATTTCATTTCAGCTTTTAAATACAATCAAATGTCTATCTACCTGAGTACCATACAACGACCATGTTAACAGTAGGAACCTAACGCCCTTGTGTTTAAATGTGTAAGGCTATGATTTTATTAGTGTTATCATAGTACAGGGAGACTCAATATGTTTGTATTGAAATTTTTTATTTTCAATTTGCTACCAATTGTTGCTATAAACTTATTTTTAAATGACTACAATATTCGGGCTAGAATATAATGATGTAAATTTTTCAAGGTAGTCTACAGAGTTTAAATGTTTATATGTAGTTGTAGGTTATACTTTAGGCTAATAGTTAAAATATTTGTAAAAAAAAAATAGCATTTACATTGAACACAGCGTATATTTGAGTATTATAACACGTTTTTCTAGACACTAACGCAGCTACCAACTCACACACAATAATACGCTATTTCCTCGCATCTCCTACATTCGTAGCGTTAAAAAAATTAATATTTGCAATTTAACAGGTTGTTAGTTGTACTGTTAACCGTAGATTATAGGTTAATAAAATTTACTAACAGGCCTATCACAAAATATCAGTAAATGAAAAAGTACCAAGCAAACAAGGTTTCTGTGTCCCATGTAAGAGGTAAAACTTAAAATGATAAAATTTAGTCTTACTTGTGGTCAAAATATAAAAGAAAAGATACTTAACGTAAAGCGTGTCAAGGAAAATAATAATAATTCAAAAATTTGTTCACGTTTCCATGAATGGACCACCTGATAAACTGAACCACATTCATGGAAACGCCAAGTGGTCCAATGATGGCAACTCGCCATATTGGATTCCTTAGATAAACACAGCCGAAATGACGATTCAAATTGGAACAACCAATATAAAATTTAGAACTTTAAAAACTGCTTTTAATGTCAACAAATTGTGAAATTGTTCAGTAATAAATAATGCGTGAAGACTGATATTAAAAAAGACTAATAGTTATAGCACAGAGTACAAAAATCTTACCTGAATTTTTATCTCGCAGCGACGCAACACCAACTCGTTTACACACCTGGCGTGAAGGAAATCAAGAGACTACAACTACTACCGCGCATGCGCACACTTTGGTAGGGGATATACGTAAGAGGTCCATCCACGGAACCGGTCCATTGATGGCAACCCTCCCCTAAATAAATTCTAAAGACAGTACTTCATTCAACATTATAATAAATTAACAACAATCATGCAGAAAGAACATAAAAACTAATAAATATTCATTGGTAAATAAATATATGAAAGGAAAATACTTAGGAAAATTTATGGACCCATTAGGGAAGGCGGAGAGTGGAGAATAAGGTACAGCAGAGAGCTCTATGAGTTATATAGATAGGCTGATATTGTGACATCAATTAGGGTAGCTAGGCTGAGATGGGCAGGACGTGTACAGAGAATGAATGAGGAGGATGTTGTTAAGAGGATAATGAAATGCACACCAGAAGGAAAGAGAGGACGTGGAAGACCCAGACTACGATGTATTGATGGAATCCTAGAGGATGTGAAAGTGCTTGGAGTAAAAAATTGGTGGACATTGGTTAAGGATAGGGAAATATGGAAGAAAATCATGAGGAAAGCTGAGGTTCACGGTGGGCTGTGGAGCTACTGATGATAATGATTGATAAATATATAAGCCTAACACTCAGGAAATTTTTTAATATTAAATATAAATATTAATTATTAATACATAAATTAATTAATTAGTATTTATTAATAAATATTAATTATTAAATATTGTATATTAAATCAATATTTGATTAAGAAAATTTTAATTTTGTATGAAAAGTAAAATTCCGGTTTCATCACGCTACAATAAGTTGTACTTGAACAGTAGTACTACACGAAGGGAAAATATCGGTGAAGAAACATCAATATTTTTAATAAACGTGTCTTATAGCTTACGCTTTAAAGTGTTAACAGGTTTTTCCTTTGCGAACCGTAAATACCACTCTACTCCGTTAGCTGTGATAATAAGCTGTTTTCCGCAAACAGGTTATAAAAGTAGTTCCGTCATATCTTTCAATAAACTTAAATTTATTTATACGCTGTTCGTACTCACATATCGTGCTGTCTGAATACAGATTACATCTACCAGATGATGTACTGTGCCCGTCCACATACTGTGAATCTAGATACTTTGAAAATGCGCTTAGCTGTATCCCTCAAGTCTGTTATGCAAAATATAAATACTACAGTTTGGAAAGACCACGTGTTCTGTGTATGGGTTTTCTTACTCGATATGGGTTTTCTTATAATGGGATATGACGTAGGTTCTTGGGGTTTTGTAGACCAGTGGGAATGTCCAGGACCGGGTTTTGAAATATGCCGCACCTAGGCAAAGTTTTGTGGCCGACCCCCCCCCAAAATTTCTTTAGAGATCGTTCCTCCGTTTTAGACAAGAACAATAACAGCTTAACGTTCTCGTTCCTTGGAATGTCACTAGCTCCTAATGAACTTATGAATCTATTTATTTTTAATGTAAAAAATTTGTAAACAACAATAATCTGTTATAGAAATTAATAATAAATACATATAATAAATTGAACATTAGGTATTTATTTATGAAAACAAAACAAATTTTAAGATTGTTTAAAAAAAATACAGTGTTATTTAGGTATTATTATGTAATGCCTTATTGTCACTATCACAACCAAAATTTATCTTAGGCAAAGGTTAGGTAAAGCGTTTGAGCCTCACTTTCTTCGTGGCAAATTCATCAATAAGGTTGTTGTATTCAAATCTCTCTCCATTTAAAATATCAACGTCATTGTGAAGGACTGAGAAGTAATTCAACTTTTTTCTTCTTTCATAGAAGACAGAAGATATGATTTTATTCTCTTCAAAGCAGAAAATGATTTCTCAGAAGAACAATTACTAATAGCAGTGTATAAATACATCGTGAGTGCAAATATCCACATTTGGAAACGTTCGCTGGAGATTTTCTAGTCTAAGGAACTTGCCCGTACTTAGGGGCGTGTCTCTAACTTGTGAGCATTTTATTATATATATATATATATATATATATATTGCAACGATACAACTCAATATTTTCGCATAGGATATTGTGTGTGTAAATAAATTACGAACAAGTCGAACACTGATACCACTAAAGCAGATTTCACATACACCAATTGTCACTCTCGGAATTATTAGCGTTCTCGCTCGAAATAAGTTATTATTATTTTAAAACGTTATTGATTACTTAATCTCAGGGTGATAATGAGTAATACTGTATTTGAAAAGCGGTGATTGGGCTTACACCTTCCGGCAAATCTTGAAGTGTTCCGCGAAACTACAGATTTACCGCGGTCAGTAAATCCTCCTATGCGGATATCTTCCACTCACGCGAATAGCACTTTATATAATAATAATAATAATAATAATAATAATAATATGGTTGTTCACCAGCTTGGGTCTTAACGAATAACTCGAAAAGAGTTCCAAGTTTTAGCGTAACTTTAGATTTATACTAGTTCATACAAGAAAAACTCTTCTAGAGGAACATACGTTCACTAGGCAAATGCTTTCGATGAACTGCCTCGATGTATGCCATACAACGTACGGATCTTACTGAAATTAAGGGTTTCTGATTGGTCAATCAGCTGTCCACGTGGTTGATAGAACAAAAGATAGACTGGTTGCAGGCAAATCTTTGTATAAGTTGGCAGAGCCTGCATAGATTTACTCTCAAAATTTTATTACTCTTTCGTAGATAAGAGTAAAAAGTTGAGGTTTTAACTATTAAAAAAAACCACATTTATAAAATAGCTGAGAACCACAGAGTATACAGAAAATGTAGCTATTCCATAAATAATTCACTGTCCAAGTTTCAAGCCGATGGGTTAATTAACACGGAAGATATAGCGAATAAGGTTTATCACACGAGCATGCGCGCACATATTCACACACAAAGTACATGACGTAAAAGAACAAAATTTTATAAAGAATTTGATATAACATAAGTTCTTATCCATCACTAAATACAAAACTTATAGCTAATTGACAAAAAATTGTATAAATCCATCTAAAACCTGTTAATGTCCATCATCCATGCTCTGATATACTTAATATAGCTCATCATCCTGTGTTTTGTTGTAATATATATTGCAACAATACATATATTTGCGTATTTGCCCAGGGCGGTATGTTTGTAAATATTTAGCATAGAAAATATATGATGAACAATTTTTAACAATATTATGCAGGCTCAGAATTGTCAGAAAGCGTACACCTGCCCCCGCGAGTGAATACAGCGCTTGTGTGTTTGTGTGTGTGAACGCAAGCTACGACAGGCAAGAGTCTACGATAGGGTGATGAGTACGAATTCTCTGTAATCAGGTTTTAACCGGATAAAAATAAACTAATTAATACGTTTTAAGCCTGTGAACAAAGACTTACCTCAATTATAAAAACACCATTATATTAAGGATTGTTTAACGAATATAGTGATGTAAAAGTATTGCAGAAATTTGCAATAATAAAGACGCCAGGTAATTTAATGTTAATTACTAGTGTAATTAAATAGTATTTAATAAGTGTGTTATATGTGAGTGACCAGAAAAAAATTACGCAAACGATGATATCGCTTGTGCTTCGAGTATGTTTACGAAATCGCGAAAATGAACCAAAAAGTGATTTGTAATTAAAAGGACGCTTTGCACGAAGTGACACTATCTAACAGGTCGAAAACAGTCCTGGACTTGTCAGATTGCAGTCCAGTATAAATACCACCGGCAATTTTGGGGCGGTCTCAGAGACTCAAGAACTTTTCACACGTCACGCTGCTGGTCTGCCGACTGATCGACATCTTTACCACTCACAGCAAGACTTATGGAGGAACTCTAGACCATCACAAACAACAACCCGTAGAGACAGAGAACACAGCATCAGCATAATCATCATCATCATCAAATTCTCAGGATTCAGGACACACACACGCGTGCGCAACGGTAAAGTCGGCAGTACGCAGGTGATGAATAAACAATTACATTTGTTTGTTTGTGAAAAGAACTCTCAAAAAAGAAACTTATATATGAACAGTAAAGACTTAAAGTTTTAAATATAATTACTGTACATAAATTTAAAGCGTATTTAAAGAAAAGAATTTAATTTAACAAGAAAATTTAAAAATACTAATCTTATGTTGTATATTAAAATTTGGGTGTGTCAATAGAAATAAATAATAGGTTGTAAGTAAATGTTATATTTTTTTATTTTGTTTAGAGCAACAATTAATTTTATTCTTGAGAGTGAATATTATTTTTGTTTGTAAATGAGTTGCTATTATTTAAAATTTGAGTCAAAGTCAGACACCCTGAAATAAAAAGGTTTACATAATTTGTTTAACATGTCTGTTTAGCTAGTAAGATTATATGGTTGTTTATTTTATATGTCATGAACAGCATAGAAGGTTACATTGTATTTGTGTAAACTTATAAAAGAAAATATTTTTATTTATCTAAGATTCGAATTTTTTAATATTTGCATATTTTCTATTAATATTAATAAATCATAGAATGATTATTTTGAAACGGTTTTAATTAGGCTAATTATTTCATGTCAACAACATCTCACTCCTCTTTGAAAATTATTTAATTATTGTGCAACTACATATACTTGACGCAACGAGAATAAAAAAAAACCTGCGACCTGGCCAGTGTAATGCACTTCATAGTTGCGTTGAGTACATGGTAATGTATTTGTGTGAATTTTTGAAATACTTGTAACGTTGCAACACACACACACACACACACACACACACACACACACACACATATATTCCAACGATACGTTTAGCATAAGTATATGTATCAACCCCTGACTGAGGTATGATAACATACGTACGTACGTATGAAAAATATAAATAATAAAATAAATAAACCTCCGCTCAACAGTCCGTTAAGGACCAAGGCGTACCGCGCGGCTTTTGTGTTAGTGTGACGGTGTATGGCTAGTACTACGCGCCACCAGCCGCTAGTTGCGGTATTCACAGCCAGGAGGCGGCGCTGTTATCTCATCGCCTACTCAGTTTGCCTCACGACGCTGAGTGCACGCCGTACGGAACCTCCGCCGGGAATTGAACCCGGGACCACGAGCGCATCAATCGCCCGCGTTAGCCACTAGACCACCTGGAGGCTCATCAAAAATATAAGATGTAAATAATAAACATAATGTAATAAATATACGTTAGATATAAGAAATAAACGTAGTATTTAATTTTAAATAAATCCAATATTGTAAGTAAGCCTGCATATGGAATCAAATAGCTTAGTTAGTTAAACGCAGCAACGAAGGGGAGAAATTGACATGCGCTGACCGGCAGAGGTGACGTCAGAGCGACCTGCCGCCGCTTGTGTATCAGTCTGTGTGTGTGTGTGTGTGTGTGTGTGTGTGTGTGTGTACATGTGTAAACGACAGACAGGTTGAATTATGCAAACGAGGGTGGAAGATTTTACACAGTTTTTTAAGTACTGAACGATAACCAGAAGTCACACGAATCAGCGACATATGTAAAAACATAGCTGACGCCTGGCGCTTCAGTTTGGCGTTAAGTGGTCATTAATCGTGGGAACCGTTCAGCCACCGTGTGAAATTTTGCCATAACTGGCATAATTTACACACCTTAACATTCATAATTTGCATAAACAAAGTTTAAAATTATACCGAACGATTGGTGAAATAATATTTATAAAAAAGTGTGCGCTTCATAGAAAGACGCGTAGGTTGAAAGTAACAATTAAATCGACGCGCCGACCTGTTCAATGTTGTCAAAACAGTTTCCAACAGGAGTTTCAACGACGGCAGCAGTATAAAACCCCAGCGAGCGACACACTCTTTCTCAGATAAAACTCAGATGAACTCACTTTGACACGTAAGATCCACGCATCTCGCAACCGCGAATTTTACATAATCATGTAAGGTTTTTAAACAGTATTCAATAACGTGAAGTGCGATGGAACCGGCATTACGTCGGTGCAAGTAATAGTGAACACGAGAGATTTTAAAAAGACTATACTAATGACTCTACGAGAGCTGTAGCTACGATGAAATTCGAGAAGTCTACATAGAACTTCTAGACATCTACGAGGGACAAGATAAGAAGAGGAGAGGAACTAGAGAACAAGAAGACGAGAGGATGCAGGGACAGCCACATGCAGCTACATCCAGCCGTACATCATCACGACCAGAGATCCACGTCAGAACTCAGCATCCAGGAGACGGAGCGAGGAATTTCAACGACGCAGAGACAGAGAAGGTGACACCGAAGAGGATCAACAAACTCGAGAGTCCAGATGACGGTAACGACAAAGTTAAATGGTTGCAGAAAGATGCAGGTGAAGTCAGACATTTATTTAATATAATAAATGACCCTGAGGTCTATCGAAAAAAGCTCTTGTTTCCATATACAAGTTTACAAAAACATTAATATATTTTTAAATTTGCATAATGAATAAATAAATGTTCAAAGTATAATTGATAATAGAGAATATAACTGTAGTAATCTCATAAATAAATGGTCAAGGAAGAACCATATTTTTATTATATTTTTGTAGTTGATCAGATAATTAAACTCAAATATGAGAGTTACGTAATTTGAAGATTGTTAATTAGTTGAAACATTAAATAATAGAATCAATTAAAGTAATAAATGTTCTCTATTAATATTTTAATATATTTAATTAATTAAAAGTTTTTATTAAGTGGTATACATTAAAAACCACACTTGCAAAGGCAAGATGAATATTAAATTTTAGACGTATTAATCACGTTTTATAATAATTATATGTGTTATATATTATATGTCTGTGTAATATTTCAGGTCATATATGATTTATGTATGTGTATACTATGTCTTAGAAATATAAGAAATAAGATTTAAACACGTTATAATTGCATTATATTCAGATTGAATATAAGTGTTCAAATAATAATTAACCCACACAAAACAATTAATAATATGATAATTTGAATTTTTAAAGAATAAATCAAATGAATATGATTTTATTAATACAGTCGTACTAATTTCACAACCAGTACTAAATCCTCTGTACTCTTTACTTGTATTAAACTTATATAACGATATTCACGTGCTTATCCACACTCAATCAACGACCAAAGCCTGCGACCCAGCCGGGGAACATCAAGGTAAATACTGGAGAAGAAGAGTATACCTTCGAGACGTGGGTAAGTGCGCACAAATGAGTAAGAGCATATGTGTAAAAGTAAGTGTCTAAAAATAACGTTGTAATATATATATATATATATATATATATATATTGCAACGATACAATTTTAAAACTGCATAGATAGGTATTATAGAAATTATTACAACAGAGTCTATATCTGGGGGTAGGAAAATTTATTAAATTAAATCATTAAAATTTACTATTGTGTTATTAATTTATAATATAAAATTGTTTATTTAAAATTTGTCTTTCAAAATTGAGTCTATGGCTTCCTTTACAATTATGTTACTTGTTCTGTTGAAATCGACTGTTTGCGTCGATACCATGCGCTTCCCGAACCTCGACTGGATCGCTGTGACTGCACGTCGACCGATGACTGCTACGCTGACAATTCACGTCTTTGCAACCACGCACACTGCGATACGAAGTGTTATTGTTTATAAAATTATCTCAGGGTTTTTAACTGGCTAAAATAGATCGTGTATTGGGCTTACACAAACTCCGGTCTCTTGAAGTGTTCTCGCGTAAGTATCAAAATATCTCGGTAAATATTTTGTCCCTAGCGGATATCTTTTACTATACGGAAAAAGCACTAGAGTATGATGATCTATTTAAATTGAGTTCTGTACGTGGTAATGGTTACGAAGAACTCGAACCGTGAACCAACTTCTAAGTCTACAGAAAAACGACCTGTCTGGTCACGAAAAACTCGTGGCAGCGAGTACGTCTTTCTGTAACGAGTCATTGGAAGGAACTAACTGAAGTGCTCTCGACAGATGACAAATCTGAATAAATTTTAGACCCTCTGATTGGTTGAAACATTAGCAACGTCACAGATGAGAACACAGATAGACTGAAATCAGGCTTACACTCTGTCCGATTCTGTAAAGGCCTGTCTAGATCTAATCTATAAATTTTATTACTTACTTGAAGATAACGAAAATAAAAGAAAATTGAATTCATTAAAAAAAAAACATATACAAATCATCGGTGTGGAGAATTGAGTATATGGAAAATGTAACTTATAACCATGAAAATGCTCTGTCAAAGTTTCAGAACGAAATGTTAATTTTCTTCGAAGTTATTAAATAAAATGTAAATCACACGCGCGCACCCCCGCACTTACACACAAATATTTCACATGACATAAAAGAGAATAAAGTTGTGAACATTTTGACATAACATATTTTTATAAACACAGCTTGGTTCAAAACTTAAGACTACTTTGCAAAGAAGGAACAAAATCAATTTAAAACATGTCTATGGCCATCAGAAAATGTTATATACCAGTAGTATTCCACTTAAATGACTTTCATATCCTGTGTACTATTGCAATATATACATATATACACGGGTTAAAACATCCTGCGACGTTGTCCGATGTCTAATTGCCAATATCTCCTGTCGTTGCAGTTTTCTTCGGTTAGACCTCGTACACTCATTGATCTCCTTACACCCTGTATCCATGTTACTTTTGGCCTTCCCCTCTTTCTGTTTTCCTGTGGTATCCATTTCATCACTCTCTTTGGCAACCTCTCCTCCCCCATTATCTGCACGTGCCATACCAAATTAATTGTTTTTTCTCGATGTGTTCTAAAACAGTTTCTTTTTTATTCATTTGTTGCTTAATTGTTTCGTTTCTGACACGGATTAATTTTGATGTTCTACATATACTTCTTAAGGCGTCCATTTCTGTGGCTTCTATCTTTCTTTTCAGATGTTCTTTCATTCTCCATGTCTCAGACCCATATACTAATGTGCTCTTAATCATTGTGTTGTATATTCTCATTTTCCTTTGTTTTCCTATTTCGGTGCTCCACAGTATTCCATTTAGAGACTTAATTATTGTTCTTGCTTTGTTTACTCTACACTTTATTTCTGTATCGTCTGTCCCTTCCTTGTTAGAATTTATTCCCAGATATTTGTAACTCTCATATTTTGCTACAATTCCACCGCTTTCTAATACTATGTCGGTCGTGTCCTCTCCAATACACAGATATTGTGTTTTTCAACATTCATCTGCAGTCCCCATTTTCCGTATTCTTACTTCAGTTTTCGTGCCACGTATTCTAAGTCATCTTTGTCATTTGGGCATATTACTTGATCATCTGCAAACTGAAGTGTATATAGACAGGTGTAATCGTTGATTTGGATGCCCATTCCACTGCATTTCTTTTTCCAGTTTGTTAAAGCTTTGGCGACATATATTTTAAAAAGTGTTGGGGAAATGCAGCATCCTTGTCGCAGACCTTTGTTGACTGTAAAGGGTTCTGATATTTTATTTCCTAATTTCACTGCAGATCTCATGTTATTGTACATGTTTTGGACAGCCTTTACGAGGGTATGATTACGAGCATTTTATTACATTTGAAAAATGAACACATTCATTGGCAAAGATTGGTTCTAAATCATATGCATACAATACTCGAAGTGTTCTTGCACGTTCAGAAATCTCGGAAGGAGTCGTGCTTGTCAGGTTATTATTCGTGCTAGCTGATTAACTTTATACAGCTGACCTGAAAACGCAAAAATTAATTATACCGTAGTTAGTACCATAGTATATCACCCAAAGAACCATAGTTATTATGTCCCACAATATATCAAATAATAAAGCCTTTACTTTAGTATCATAAATAATTTCTATCATGTGAGCTAGTTTTTTAAGTCTGTTAAAATATTTTCAAAAATATTTTTTCTTTGTCCCTCCCCAAAGGTGCCGCCCCTGGGCATGTGCCTAGTACGCCTAGTTACAAATCCGCCCCTGGTTATGCCGCCTGCTACTAGAGATTCCTGATTCGATTCCCGGGAGCATAAAAAAATCAAGGTACGTTTTTCAGTCATCAGGGCGACTCAGCCAGTGAAAATGAGTGCCTGGGATACAATCCTTGGCGGCTCAATCGTAGTGCTTTCCAGACTACCTTCCTTGTATGCCTAACCCTGCCTACCCTGCTAACTCCTAGACCGCTTAGGTAGCAAAAATTCACCATTAGTAGATTCATTAGATTTCGCATAGGCGTTGTCCTTTGTTTATAAATATCCCAACACGTGCAATTATTTTCAGAATTTTACGTCATCACTTAGACGAATTTATGGATTAAATAAACTGTAAAATGTCAAATATATTACTGATTAAAAACTGCACAGAGTAATAGACGCGGATTAAAAACTGTATCGTGTCAAAGTACGCGGGGGTAAATAATCAGAGCTGTGTAGTCTACTTTTCTCAGGATAAACCGTTTAACTATTTAACCCTTCGACAAATAATAATTCGTATAAACGTCTGTATCTGTGACGGTGTTTTCTTCTTCTTCTTCTTCTTCTTCTTCTTCTTCTTCTTCTTCTTCTTCTTCTTCTTCTTCTTCTTCTTCTTCTTCTTCTTCTTCTTCTTATTATTATTAGTATTATTATCTGCCGTTACAGCCTTTGGTGGGCTTTAGCCACCTCAACAATACGCCTCCATGTTTCCTGTTCTCCGCCCTTACTCTCGACCCTCTGATTCCCATGCTAGTAAGATCTTCCATTATGTAATTCAACCATCTCATCCTTGGTCTGCCTCTACGTCTAGTAGTATATAATCTTCCTTTCAGCATTCTTTTAGGCATTCTTTCCTCAGTCATTCTTTCCACATACCCTAGCCAACGCAACCTCTGTGATTTCATGAATTTCACTACGCCTTTTCCATGCATAAAGGCCTGTAGTTCATTGTTATTGCGTATTCTCCAACTGGCTTCTTATCTTACTGGGCCATATATTTTACGCGATATTTTGCGCTCAAATGATTTTAAAGCAGTTTTGTCGTTCTCTGTCAAAATCCAAACCTCAGATCCATATGTAACAACTGGTCGCACAAGAGAATAGAATACTTTAATTTTTATACATCTTGTAACAAGATTGTTTTTAAAGATGATAATACTTGCAAATTAGACTATACTTCCTGCTTGTATCTTTTCTCTTATACTCATCCTAATGTTATTATCATTTGACACCGAGGCACCTAGATAACTAAACCAGGACACTCATTTGAAACACTTCCCATTCACATTGAAATCTCTAGAAGGCCTTCTAGTCTCTGAGTTGGATATTAACACTTCTTACCCTGCCAGACTACTAGACCTCTTGGGTGGTTAAAGGTGCATTAGATTTCCCATAGGCGTTGTCGTTTGTTTATAAATATCCCAACACGTGCAATTATTTTCAGAATTTTACGTCATCACTTAAACGAATTTATGGATTTAATAAACTGTAAATTGTCAAATGTATTATTGATTAAGAACTGCACATAGTAATAGACATCTTATCAAAGTACGCGGGGGTAAATAATAAGTGCTGTGCAGGCTACTTGTCTCAGGGAAAACCGTTTAACTCTTTCACAAATAATTTGTGTAGCCGTCTGTGTGTATATGTGACGGTGTCAATTGTTGGCTGCCTCGAAAAGGGGTCAGCGATCATTCGTTTCGTATCTGACTTTTCCTTAATTATCGTGACATATTTAAATATTACCTTTTTTCTGATTCTGATTGTACTACCCTCAAAACATGAAGAAAAGTCATTTTCCGAAAAGTGTCTGTGTGTAGAATTTTTTCTATAGCAAACGATAACTGCCGCAAATTTAAAAAGAATTAAATAATTTTTTGCATATGTGCCCGAATTGTAGAGGACTCAAGGCATATTGCTTTTGGTAGAAATCGGTTAAAGGGGAGGGGTAGTTTTACCTGAAACGTTTTAAATTTTAACAAGAGTAAAGTACTTCATTTTGAAAAATAAAGTATTCTGAAAATAAGGTCATAATAATCCACAGTAGAAAGGTAGATGAAATATCTATAAATGAAAAGGGCAGTTGAAGGTGGAGGGGGTAATTTTCTATAAATGAAAATAATAGTTGAATGAGGAGGGGATAATTTGTTATGTGTACTACGTTATCGGCAACAAAGAAGTAGTTTCTATGGAAATATTTCATTTCAATTTGTCAAACATAAAACTCGATGTACAAGGTGAGGGATATTTTTATAGAAATTATCGAGCCGAATTCAAGTAAATGATTTTAAATATAAATCTTAGAACATGGAGGACATGTATGGTTCTCCATACCGATTTTTTCTATTAATCATAACAAAATAAGCAAATAAGGGTTGTATTCGTAAATTTTTAAAATTTAATTCCACGTGAAAACTAGTAATAAAGGGTAATGATTTACTTATTTATAACGCCTTACATTATTTCGTCCAGCTGATGTACACTATAACTATACTCTCGTTCGCTGAGCGTTACGAAGGGAGGGAGCTTTTGTTCTATTCACTCTTCTGATTGGACTCCCGTTATCAGGGAGTCAGACGAGCTCGATAATTAACATGTCGGTGCAAGTTTGTGTTACGTAATAGAGAATTTCTTTCATTCCTAGCCACATCCAATAACCCAACGTGTCAAAGCGGATTCATAATAGTTACAAATAAGAAGAGCTGTTTATTTACATAAAATGGTCAAGATCGTAGGATATGCAGATGATATTAATATTATGGCAAGATCCCAAGGAAGAGCAAAAGAGACCTTCCAGGAACTCAAAGGTGAAGAAGAAGCTATAGGATTATAGATGAATACAGATAAAACAAAAAGTTATGATCACTACTCGAAGGAAAACCAGGAAACCTGAACAGTTTTAAATCGAACCACTAAACCTGGAAATAGTTAATCGGTTTAAATATTTGGGATGTTGGATGGCAGAAAATAATGAAGAAATAAACGAAATAAGGAAAAGAATACAGGCCGCAAATAGAGCATATGCTTCGCTGACAACTATATTCAAGACAAGGAAAATTCACCGTCACTGCAAGGTCACATTATATAAAGTTATGACTAGACCGGTGATAACATGTGGCAGCGAGACTTGGACTCTGAACAAACAAGCCGCTAACATTGTCAATACCTTTGAAAGGAGAATTTTGAGGAGAATATATGGACCAATCCAAGTCTATGGGATATGGAGAATGCGTCACAATGAGGAACTATACAAGCAACATAAAGACAATGATCTGGCAACCACCATCCGACTGCATAGATTGCAATGGGCAGGACACATCATTAGGATGGAAGGCAACTGAATACCTAGGAAGGTACTGTTAAGTCAAATCGAGGGTGGAAGGCCTGTCGGAAGACCCAAGTACCGCTGGATTGACGCAGTGGCGAGAGATGCTGATACTTTCCTTAAAATAATACTATGAGCATCGATCACCAAGGAGAGGGAAAATGGAGGCGGATAATTATGGAAGCTAAGGTTCGACTCTGAACTGTGACGCCATAGAAGAAAAAGAAGAAGAAGAAGAAGAAGAAGAAGAAGAAGAAGAAGAAGAAGAGAAGAAGAGAAGAAGAAGAAGAAGAAGAAGAAGAAGAAGAAGAAGAAGAAGAAGAAGAAGAAGAAGAAGATTAAAAAAAAAGTATTTTGAACTTTGAACTTGCACAGGGGTTTTGTGAACAACGTAATAATTTAGTATGTGACAAGTATGTAGGCCTTACTCGAATCATTAGCCGTATTCTGTAGAACGTCCGTTTTGGAAGTATCGAATTCTTTTAATATGGGTCTTTGTTTGGCACAATTCCGTAGTTATATACGAAATATCCTGGCAGGTTTCAGGACTTGATTATTTATCAGTATTTTATTTACTGACAACACAATATAGAAATTCTGTGATCGTCGTGTGTTAAGCACTTGAAAGTTCATATTGACAGGAAACTCAATTGGAGGGAACATATCATAAGAAAGCGTAAGCAGATTGAGGATGAAAGAATTATATTGGCTACGTGGTAGAAAACCTAAACACTCGTTAGAAAGCAAACGCCTTGTATACAAAGCTGTCTACAGGCCTATTCGGTCTTACGTATAGAATTATGGGGTTGTAGCAGTAAATCTAGCTTTGTCATCAGTCAACGTGAACAATCGAAAATCCTTCGTGAAATAACCGATGAGCCATCGTATGTCACAAACCAGATGCTACATCTAGATCTCGGAATATAAAGGTAAAGAAGAGTTTAAATCTCCTAGATGTATTATTATGTTATCGATCTAAGGGATTGAGCACAAAAGAATCAAATAGAAAAGTACGTGTTTTCTAGAATAATGTCCTTGTAAATGTTTTGGAGTACCATTGTATTTTCGAAACGATCGAGTCCGTAGTAGAGATTTGAAGTCTCCCGGAGTGATAAACGAAATCGAGAGGTTTACAACGAAACAATACGCCGAACACGAACGCTGAGGAACAGTACCAACACAAGTAGATAACAACAAGGAATTAAACCCTTTGAACTTGTTTAGTAATTCTGTGAACGACATAAGAAAGTTAATTTTCATATTAGGCCTTATGATAAACGGCAGGAGACATTATAACCTGTATTTAGAGATAAATTTACAAGTTACTCGATGTAACTAATAGTAACATTATTTTAAAACAAAAATATTTCAAAAATATTGTTACGATGGTCTCACGGATTGTCGTTTGTAACAGTGGAAACAACATACAGACACCAATGGAGTCATTAATTACCAGCTTTTATTAGTCACAAACAACAATGCGTAATCAACAAGGTACTCTCATACAATAATTGAATTAAATTGTCCACACGCAATAATAATGTCAATTATTAAGAGTTCCGCGCTGATTATAAGACAGTAATCACTTTCCACTAATCAGCAACATCCACTTGATCCGCACTGAATGAATCGCCAACTTTAACTCACTTCTAAGCCGGCCGCTGTTGCTTATATAGTCCCGCAGGTGTTCCAGAATAATTTTCCATTCTGCTGGCGGCGTGCCAGCATAATTTGCGTAGATAAGAAGCACTCGAACAGTCTGGGAGATACTTTTGGCGGCCTTGACCGAGCCGCTGCACCTGCTCGGCTAGCCGAGAAACGGGCGGAATGACGCTCTCAGGGTTCCGTAATTGTCGTAGCATATTATACAAAAAAATGTTTCTTTTAAATGTTTTTATTGCGTTCTGATGTGTTGATTTAAACATTTTCCTATTTAAACAATTTAAATCAAACTGAATATTCGGGAAAATTTTACTAAGGGAGGGGGGCGTCCGAAATAAATTTTATGGCGAAAACTATACACTTTAGGAAAAAAATAATGTGAAGACTTGCGTAAAATGTGACTTTCTTTAGTTCTACGGTCCTTTGTTTGCTGTAGCCATTGTAAGTATAAACTAAGCGTATATAAATTGTTATTTAGAGACCCTTTCATATTGAGGACGCTACAATACCCGGATTTAATACATCCTTTTCTCTGACCTGTGGATATTGTTTTTAACGTTAAGTCCTATTTGTCGTATCTCATTTTCTTACGTAAAATCGCATCGATATATCGCGTATTTTCTTCAAAGGTAAAAACAAACTACGAGTCTTGGCGCAGCAACAAATTTTAACAGACGACATTTTCTCCCGTGCTCTGCGACAAAAATTTGGCGACAGCCGGCGATTGAATAAGTAAAAATAATATGAGAACGGAGCGCACCTGTAAGAGGTTATTTCCAACGCGTCCCTGCCGCCACATTAATTCCGAGCGCCAAAGAAAATAATTAACAGAAATAAAACAGCTTTATCCCGTGTAACAGTGACAAATTTGAGGAACAGTTCAAAAATGATAAAGAACTCTCGCAGCGACATTATAAATGTGTAAACATTACGGCCGCTAAAGCAAGGGATAAAGAATGGGCCGGTTATGTAATACGCTGTATTTTGTCTTTAGTCTTCAAACTCGCGGATGGTTTGACGAAGCCCGACCGCCGTTCTTATTTTTCTTTCGTACCGACCTCGTTGTTTTTTCACTTCATATCCTCAATTATTTGGCTTTGGTACACCTACTGCCTTGTTGAATACACTATTCAACAATTACAAGCAGAATTATCACTGTTGCACACCACTATATACAAATTATTCCGATTAGCGCTTTCAAGCTTCACAGCTCATCGTCAGATCGGAAATGAACAAACAACCTGAAAACAAACCCTTCACCCCCATGCCACCCCACCCCACCCCACCCCACCCCATCCTGCTCACACACAACAAGCTATAATTCAAATGTCCCTTCCCCACCCTCTGAGCCCTGTCCCTCCATCCGACAGTTACATATTTTTCTAGCAAATTCTTTGTGTTTCAGTGGTGTGTGTGTGTGTGTGTGTACATTCCATTTAAACCTAACCGTCTTTCTCATCCACACTTGTGGGCTCATCTGACGATGAGCTGTGAAGCTTGAAAGCGCTAATCGGAATAATTTTTATATAGTGGTGTGCAACAGTGATAATTCTGCTTGTGATTTTAACCACTAACACAACTTTCTTCATTATTCAACAATTGTAGTAGAGGAAATTTTGTTGCCTCATTACGCTGTGTGGCTATATGGATTTTGATAAGTATACTTATATCATAGTGTGCGGATGTATTAATTTCTATCATAACATATCATACGGTTACATGGACGGCACGCTACTGGCTGTGAAACTGAACGGTTTTAATGTTATCGTGCGTCGATCACGTCCGCGCCTACTTAACGTGTAGCCTAAATGCGTGTAATAATAATTAAGTACGTTTTGTCTCCTCTGTGACTACCCACTTACCGCTAAAGCTAAAAGATAATTACAAAGAAAAAATTAAATACTTGTAATTAATAGCAGTTAAAATAAAAGCTTACATGTTATAGATTGTCTTACGGTGAATATTTTATCATTTGTGGAGCGGCGCGGTCGGAATCCACATTAGTATTCTGCTAATATTTCTTCCGCATATTTTATTAACCTATTTTATACTACACCTGACAGACTTTATATGTAACGTTGAGTAACGTTATGGGCCTTTTGTTGGAGCGTTCTAGTTTGTCTAACTCCTTGTGTATAGTTTGTACATAATTCCGACTAGCCAGTCATTTGGTATTTTCAGTTGGCTCCAAATTAATGTAATTAGATGGTGTTTCCAGGAAAAACGGTAGAAAGTTTAATTACTGAATACAACAGACGTTCAGTAGACGTGAAAAGAACACCAGTCTTTGCAAGCAAACATTACTAGACACAGAAAACTGTTAAGAAATAACCATTCTACACAAATATAAGGAAATCTTGCTTTTACAGTAGTATCGGCATGGAGAACAATGAAAGTGAGACGGTGGGACAGGACAGGAGAAAATATGATCTGAAGGAAAATGGTAAAACTAATTGGACTGAAAGGAAAATAGATTTAGAGACCACATCAAGGGAAACGGTGGCTGAACGAAAGTTACTACAAGAAATTTGCTCCTTGACATATCACATCATGCAATCTTAGAATACCAAAAATTTATAGGATACATCGTAAAACTTAATAAGGCAAAATATTTATTAATTTTAATAAAATTTTCGGAGATCAGATTTTCTTTGATTTCACGGATTTATTGGGTGTTATCGATTGAGATCAATCGAAGTGGGATGTAAAACGCTGTACACTTTGTCACCCGTACGAGGGATTTACTACACTTTGTTTGCAAAAGTAACTGATTGAGTTTTTGACACGTATCCGAGTGCAAGATAATAGTTATGTAATACGGGATTAAAGCGTGCACATCCAATAAGGTTGTCGCGTCCTCTTCCAGGGACGTGACATGTGTCATACGTTATTGTAATACATGTATGACGATGTTATATCGTTATTCTGATCTTGATATTTTCCCGACTCTTCTTTCTCGTCCTAATATTCCTAGGTTCTTGCCTTCCAGAATATTCATATGTCCAGAATTGCCTTATTATGTTTTACGATGTATCCTATGAAGTTTTTGGATTCTAAGATTGCATGATGTGATACGTTAAGGAGTAAATTTCTTGTAGTAACTTTCGTTCAGCCACCGTTTCCCTTGATGTGGTCTCTAAATCTATTTTCTTTTCAGTCCAATTAGTTTTTACCATTTTCCTTCAGATCATATTTTCTCCTGTCTGTCCCAACGTCTCACTTTCATTGTTCTCCATGCCGATAGATACTACTTGTAAAAGCAAGATTTCCTTATATTTGTGTAGAATGGTTATTTCTTAACAGTTTTCTGTGTCTAGTAATGTTTGCTTGCAAAGACTGGTGTTCTTTTCACGTCTACTGAACGCCTGTTGTATTCAGTAATTAAACTTTCTACCGTTTTTCCTGGAAACACCATTTAATTACATTAATTTGGAGCCAACTGAAAATACCAAATGACTGGCTAGTCGGAATTATGTACAAATTATACACAAGGAGTTAGAGAAACTAGAACGCTCCACGCTCCACACACATTACGCAATTGTTTGGTTTTCTGACGCAGTTAATAACCATGGAGAGTGTCGAGTTGAAAAATCAAGTAAAGCTCTTATATAAATGTACTCCAAAGATTTAAATAATTATCTTCTAGTAGAATTGAAGCACATTGTGCCACGAGTAAAATTACAAGAAAGAGGTTTTTATCAAATCGTTCGAATGAAGACGGTAGATTCCATTATACTACACTTTGTCCGCTCAAAGTATTAAACTGGATTATTGATTGTAAAATGATTGATGTATTTCCGAATATATACATTGCTTATCGTCTGGTTTTGGAGATTCCAGTAGCCTAGCTAACTGCGAATCTGAAAGATCATTTTCTGTATTAAAACGGATTAAAGATATTTGACTTCAGCTATGGGAGATGAGAGATTATCTTCGTTATACTCGGGAGCACATATAAAGGCGAAGAGTGAAAGCGCATTGCGCAGAGAGAGACAGAGTGTAACACTGCGACAGCCAGTAAGCGAAACGATTGACTGGCCCTTATTGACTGACACATCACGTGATACTATGCTCTTGCCTCTGCGCAGCTGGCAGCTCTCGCCTTTATATGTGCTATCGAGTCTAGCAAGGTTGAATATTGAAAGCGAGATACTTGAATCGCACAATTTACAAGGAATTACAGAAGACTTCGTTAAGGTAAAGTGAAGAAAAAAAATGGATCGATTAGTATTATCTATGCTTAAGTACTACTATGGTCATTGTAATCTCTATTTAGCTAAATATTTGTTGTAATTTGAGAGTTTAATAAAATAATTGTTAACTTTCGAAACTGTGTGCACTATTTATCAGTGTAAATAATGGATAAAAGGTTTAATTTTGAATGGGGGGGGCACCAGTCTAATGTGATGGCAGTATAGGGCACCACGCACGTCTAATCCGCCCCTGCCAGCACATACTCCACCAGAACACACTCCATTGGTTGTTCTAAACTTTTAAGAGAAGAAAAACGTTACAACCACCACCGCGACCGCCGATTTGCCAGATATGTTCCCAAGCGATCTTTTTATCTTTAATTTTTTTATTAATTTTTACAAGCTTTATTAATAATTGTATTAATTTTTACTTTAAACGCACGCACAAGCAAACATCGTTCTGAAAACCAAATTTTTATAATTTAAAGATTGCAAAATACGACCCCCCCCCCACCTAGAACACTATTTGTTGACTCTGTCACGGAGGGTAGACTTAGCGAAGACCACGTAAACGTACTTCGTTAATGCTCGGAACTGCGTGAGATTCAGGTCGTGTCCAAATTGTCGCGGTTAGATTTTCTTGAGAAAACCCGTTCACGTCAGTTGATTAACGTCGGACAACACAACGCAGGCGAGAAATAACCACATGTAAGTCTTATGGAGCAATGAGACCAATTTTTCTAAATTAAACACAACGTTCACGAATGTTGAAGATGTAAAAAAAAATCGCTGAGCGAGCTCAGAGCTATACCAACACGGTCGTTTCTGAAATGTTTTGACAATAGGAAATATTTTGGTATACATTTGTGATATCAAAAGGAGATTATTTCAAGGGGACAATGAAAATATAAGTGAATTAAGACACAGTTTCTTGGTGATGATGATGACGACGGCGGCGGCGGCAGCGACGACGACGGTGATAGTGATGATGACGGCGACGACGACAGTGGTGGTGATGATGACGATGACGGCGACGAAACGACGATGATAGTGATGATGATGGTGGTGACTACGATAGTGGTGGTGGTGGTGATGACAACGACAACGACGATGATAGTGACGACGAGGCGATGACGATGGCGACGACGACGAGACTGCTACTATTGCTACTACTACTACTTACTACTTACTACTACTACTACTACTACTACTACTACTACTACTACTACTACTACTACTACTACGACGACGACGACGACGACGACGACGACGACGCTGCAATAACAGCAGAGTATAAGAGAATAATTAAAACAAAAACGTGTTATTTATATTAGTGCCATAATATTAATAACAATAATAATGTTTATATGAATTTCACTTCCGTGTTCAGTTCCTTTATACCGTCACTATCCAAATGAAATCTCAAATTTTCTATCCAATCGAGGAGAAATTTTATTTTCTTACTGCCGTACAGCCAATGAGAAGATTTATTGGAACAGTTTAATTAGTAACTAGACATTTTCTGAGGTATTTGAAAAACGAGATTTAAACTTTTTAGAGAATTAACACCAAGACCAGTTTTATATGCAAAAAATAAAGTTGCAGTTGCCTAGAAATTATCTTTCACATTTCAAACAATTTTAATCGTTCCGGTTTATAACGTTCTTTTACGATCAGCGTTCTTTCCCGTTCACGAGCGATTGAACACTTGCCAATGGAATACTTTTTACCTAATCAGTCAACGACAAAACGAGGAATCTAGACGCCAAGGAAGACACAATCATATAACCGTTAAAAAAGTGTTAAACTATCAACTGTTCAATTTTTTCAGGCAGACAGACAGAAAGGCACAACACACAAAAAATTTGTATATCTTAAAGATTGTAAAATACTAACCCCCCTCCCCAACCTAGAACACTATTTGTTGACTGTCACGAAGGGTGGACTTAGCGAAGACCACGTAAACACATTTCGTTAATGCTCGGAACTGTGTGAGATTCAGGTCGTGTCCAAATTGATGCGGTAAGATTTTCTTGAGAAACTCCTTTTACGTCGGTTGTATTAAAGGCAAGAAACACAACACAATCCAGCCAAGAAATTACCACATGTAGTTCATGCGGAACAATGAGACGAATTTTTCTAAATTAATAACCAACTGGTTGCTGAAAATTCATGACCGACTTCCACATTTTTATACACGTGTTTTGTACTATTTTTGTCTCGGAACAACCAGTTAAGTATCAAATAAAGTAATACAGAGTAACAACATAAAATTATCTGTTATTTTCTCGAGCTTAATTTTATTTTTCTGTAAACCGTTGGTAATTGATTTTCGAGAAAAATTCAAAAGCTTCCTAACTTTTGGTGCTCAGAAGATGCGCACGCGCGCACGAGCAAACGCTGTTAGCCTCGGTCAGAAAAGCAAATTTTTGTATTATAAAGATTGTAAATCCCCCCCCTCCAAGGTGCCTTCCTAACCTACAAGTAACAAATACAAAAATTGCCTACTAGCTTTGTTAGACTCGAGACCTAATTTTCATCTTTTCTGTAAACGACGCTATATACAGAGCGTAACGTAAAAGATGTCCTCTTTATACACATTCGGATTGTAGGTATCAATATGAGAAAAAAATATTTCTATTAAAATGGGTTCGGAAAAGCCTGGTTTTCCGTCTGGCCGCCACTTTTTTTTTAAGGAAGGATTTATATCTTAAGTAAAACTGAAATACCTTAATGAAATTTGGTACATATGTTTACAGTAATTTTCTTTAATAAATAAAAAAATAATGATTACCTTGTGATCTCAAATTTCAAAATGGCGGCCCCTTTAGTTCTATGATCACTAGTAGTTCCGTAAATTTTAACCATGTCAAGTCATGGGTGCATTATGTATAATGTCGAGCGTTGTATTGTAAATACAACGAGACCTTGTTTGTTCGAATCCAATATCAAATAGCCGAGTTATGATGGAAAACAGTCTAACCATAAGTTCCGAATACTTGATTCTTTTTGTGTCGGAATTGGATTCCTCCAGTATAGGGAAAATTTAGATGTATTGTTTGTATTATTTTGTTCAAAATATTACACAAACAGTAATATAATAGTAATTTATATTGCTTCATGGAATGTTCGAAGAAAGAATGCGCATCGATTGTACACGGTACGTTAGAATTCACTGATATTATTTCACAACAATCAGCTGATCGACCGTCGCAGTGGCTCATAGAGACACATAAATATAGCTGAAGTTATTCTGCGTCAGGTAAGCCGACGTACCTTGTACGATCCAAATGCATTCTTTCTTCGAACATTCCACAAAGCAATATAAATTACTAATATATATATATAACTTATATATATATATTTAATCACTTTCTGCTACAGTTCGTTTCTTGATATATATAAAGTAATTTAAAATGTATGTTTATATTACCTCAAGATGTTATATTTTTCATATTCGGAACATGTTTCGAGAGCTCCCGTGCTCTCATCTTCAGCCTTCGCGATCTTGCGTCTGGTAAAGTATTTGTGTGTTGACTGGATACTGTTAAGGTTTCTTGTTGGTCTCTGGTCTTTTAAAGTTGTATTATTGTGTGTGATTGTGTTATATGTATTTGTATTTTGTGTATTTTCGATGTTGAGTGCTTTGAATATTGTGTCATGTTTTGTATTGATTTGTATTTGTTCAGGTATTAGTTTGTTTTATGTTTGTATATTTGTAAATTTTCCCAAATGTTCATTATGGTGCCTTTGTGTGGTATAGTTTTATTAGTGTCACATTGGTTATGTCTGGGAATTCATGTCCTGTGTTTATTGCATGTGTGGCTAAATTGGATTTATATGAATTCCCAACTGCTATGATCAAGACTTCAGTCACCCTAAGTGAGACCAAGACCTTTTGTGGGTTATCCCCCCCCCCTATTCTCTATCGAGTAGTCAAAGAAGGAGAAATGAAACTTAATTCCAATAATCACGTTTTCTCGTTACAAACATGCGAACTAAGTAAACTATGGATCCGCGTTTAAACATTAAACTCCGACTAAACTGGGAGCAATAACTTTGACGCAAAATAACTTAACTTATAATTGCTCTGCTATATTTATTTGTGTCACTTTAAACTCTTTACGAGCTACCGCGACGGTCAGCTGATCGTTGCGGAATGAATCTGAACGTACCGTGGACAAAACGTCGGAAGGGTATCGGCAACGCGACGTGTAGATTACGGATGTGGCGACCGGAGACGCGCAATTGTTACATTGTTTTGCGGTGATACGCATTACATTTAATATAAGCAATTTTTTATTACAAAATTTATGAGCTTGCTGTCACGCGTCTGCGTCTTTGTTGAGAGTTCTCATTGAGGTTTTGTATTATTAAAATTGATTCGTGCAGTTTTTTTTTTTTTTTGAAACTCCGTAGGTTACATACGTCTGCGCCCACACGTTTCCTTGTCAGCGCTTGTGACGAGATTTATGTGTCTAACTTGGATATTTATAACATTATTAAAAACATCATAACAAATAACAATAAATTATGTAAACACACACACACACACACACACACACACACACACACACACACACACACACACACACACACACACACACACACACACACACACACACACACACACACACACACACACACACACACACACACACACACACACACACAGGCACGCACGCAGATCTCTGTTCCTTATGCTTTCTTCTTCTTCTTCTTCTTCGTCAGACCACAATGATTATAATGGTCAACTCAATAATATATTTTCTTTAAGAAGAAAGAAATACGGGAGGTTTAGTTGTTTTTTGTTTTGTTTTGTTTTGGTTCGCATTTCTGAGATTTACGTTTCTCTGCGTGTCTATTGTTCCTTAATAATGGTTTATTTCGTGCTATATGCCAGAAATCCGTCACTGAGCTAAATCAGAGCGTCCTTTGTCACTGAGTGTCGTTTGATTCTATTTTGCCGTGTACCGCACACAGAACACTGAGGACTCTAATCTTGCCATGACGGTTCATTTTTTAACAATACAGAAGAAAAAAGATCACGTTAAGCCAAAAAACAACTTTGTCGTAAGCAAAAATATTACTTGTACGATATAGGCCTATTTGAATTCGTGTAAAACATTCGGTTTTAGTAAGTCTACGAAAATTTTAGCGAAAACAACTTGGTGTTATGTTTATATTATTATATATTTATTAAATTTTTCGGTGAAGGGTTTGTGAGGATCGGTCAAAAATATAACACAAATTTTAACTTATTTGTGTCGACGTTTCGACAATGTTTATTGTCATCATCAGTGTATGAATACAAAAGAAATGTCAAACAATACAGAACAATTATTTGAGTGAACGTGTTTGTGTATGTGTGTGTTGGTAAGTATGTATATTTCTGTATGTGAAGGAGTTGAGATAGTTTGTTTACATCTTCAAATGTTTTCTTTGAGACAGCGAGAAAATTATAATATCACAGAACTTAACTTATACACTATTACAATTTAAAATACTCATAATGTAGTGGTATTTTTTAATTAATTATAAAAGGTATAATCAACAATTAGATATTAGAATTGGTACAGCAAACGTTTATACATATAGTAGGCCTATAAACTAATATGTATAAATGTTTATTGCCATCATATGTATGTATGTATACATATATATATATATATATATATATATATATATACGTCTTCTGTACCAATTCTAATATCTAATTGTTGATTATTGTTTTTATATAATTAAAAAATACCATTACATTATGAGTAATTTAAATTGTACTAGCGTATAATTGAAGTTCATTGATATTATAATTTCCTCGTTGTCTTAAATAAAACATTTGAAGATGTAAACAAACTATCTCAACTCCTTCACATATACAAAGATACATACATACGCACTCACACACACTCACATACACAAACACGTTCACTCAAATAATTTTTCTATTGTGTTTGACATTTCTTTTGTATTCATACACAGGTCCTGATGGTGACAATAAGTATTGTCGAAACGTCGACACAAATAAGTTAAAATTTGTGTTATATTTTTGACCGATCCTCACAAAGCCTTCACGGAAAAATTATCATTATTATTATTAGGCCTATTATTAATATTATTATTACTATTACCTCTTGCTTCCTCTATGGAATACACAAAAGCCGCGGTTGTGTGTTCAACTCGAGAATTATAGATTTACTTTTTACGAGAATTTCGTGATTTTATATCCTGTGAGTTCTTAAACGCTCGGGCGTGTATTTATATCCAAAACTCCTGTGTGTGTGTGTGTGTGTGTTACATATGCCAAATAAGACCCTGTTCCAAATAAAGTCCATTCAACACTTAATGCAGTGTTAGATATTATTGCAGTGTTAATCATATTGCAATGAGACAAATATTCACACTATGTGAATATATGGGGACATATTTACAATAAGCCTTAGTTGGTGTCCTACGCAAAGGGGTGTGAATTGTATAAGACGATATTTTTATTAGAGTAAGTAGCCTACTGGATATTAACGTAGTTTAAGAAGACAATACAAAATAAAAATCAGCAGTACAATGTAGTGTGAAAGTGAATAAGTCAAGTGTTGTACGCTTAACGAATTGTGTGAAGATAATCAACAGTAAGCCAATTAACAGACACACTAAAAGTCATTTATATTAGTGTGTAAATTAGAATAACTATTAGTAACTAATTATTTTAATACTAAATAAATTTTAATACTATTTATTCAACTGACAAAGTAATTAGTCATAAAATCACACGCAGTTGAAAACACGTGGTTTGGAAAAGTCTAGAAACCGGAAGTTCATATTCACCAGCACGTTGTCGATTGTCTGGTACAATCTAGAATGCTTTAACATGTAAAAATGACGTCATGTGCGTGGATCTATAAAAGCACGGGTGAGCCGTGAGTTACGCAGTTAGCCTTTTGCAGACTGTTATATGGCAGTCTCTTGTAATCTCTGGAAGTCGGAGTGTATGGTCAAGGGAGCGGATGAATTAGACCACGAAGTCAGGCACGGCGTTCGAGATCTTTAACGACTGATGGCTGTCAACGAGAGTCGAATCAGGAGCTACTTGGTCGGACACAACGCTCACGAGGTAACCCTGAGATCGACATCCCAACTTAAGAGGACAACGCCTGGTGTGGAAGCAGGAGCAGGACGCGAGATCGTCCGGACCGATCCAACTCAACCCAGCAAATTCAGGAAAGTGGAATTATATCTCTATAATAATGAGTGAAAGCAATAATGAGGAAGAAACAGTAGTTGTGGTATTGGCACTTGCTGCCGAAGACGAAGAAAGGCCTAAGAGACCGTGGGTGCACAATATAAACTAAAAGTGTCACTGACACAAATGGGCGGAGCATTTAATAATCGTAATAATTTATTTATCAATAATTTTACAATCAACCGTCTTTGATCCGTTACATAAATAGATTCGTAATAATTTATTTATCAATATTCTTACAATCAGCAAAATATATACACTTTTATGATACACACTTTTTATTGAATACACTACATTATAGTACAATATACATTAATTGTCATTAGACATATTCCACAACCTTTGCAACTCATCTCTACGATCAACCATTGATGGGCTTCTATTAATTTTTAGCAGTCTAGCAAAATTAAAGCCGGTTTTAATAATAATCCTTTTTCACTCTTGAAAGAGCAACATACGTTAATCCAGCCTGAAATTCATTGTCTCCTAAATTAACAATTGCCTTATCTAATGTTATCCCTTGCTATCTATGTATACTAACAGTAAGGTAGGGGGTCCAAATATCGCCCACTTAAGATTTTCTGTCAGAAAAAGCAATTTTTTCCGTCAGAAAGAACTTGTAAATAGCTTAAATTATACTTTAATATCTATACTTCTTATAAGAAAGCTTAAAGGTGTCGTAATTAAAAATTATATATATATTATTTTTTTATTATTATTAAAAGATCCCATTTATCGCTCTTTGTAAAACCGTTCCTAATATCGCCCACTGTAGGTAATTAATATGAAACACATTAAAAATCAGATTTTGAAGGTGAAATTAAACAGTCAATGATACTGAAATAATAATATGTAATTTTACATTTAAAATAAGATTGAAATAGTACATTAACCCTTTATTTACAACTCAGAACAATTCAGACAAATGTACTTTAAAAGTTTTTTGTTCCTTTTGTCGCATTTTTCATGGCTCCACACAAAACAGTTTGTACACTGAATCCACTGTTCACCGTGACGGTCCATAGAAAACATACCGAGGCATATTGGACATTCAGTGTCATCATTGTCAGTGCTATCTTCGTCATCGGTTGACACATATTCCGGTTCCTCATCTTCGGAAGAGGTTATGGAAGGCGACTGCGATCTCTTCTATTTCTTCTTGGTTATTTTAGCGGCTTTGTCTTTACCGAAAACCAGCTTACGTTTTGTGAGAGTCTCATTTTTCTTCAGCAATTACTGCATAATCTTTTCTTTGTGTGGAGTGCTGGTGACTACTAGAGCTGACCCTCTACGGCCGTCAGATGTGGAAGGCGCGTTTAGTTCAGGAACTGGCACAATGTCGCTGGGAGACAGTAATCTGTTCCCGCGATTCTGTTACCACTATTTCTTCAGAGAAAGTTGTAGATTCCATTACCTTAAGTGACTCATTTGCTGACTGAAGAAAATCAGCTTCTTCAAAGACATTTGGGTTGTATGGCAGGATACCAGTTGCCTTAAACCCGCTCATGGCATTTTTCATTGTCGCTGCCCTGATTTACGCAATTCCTAATATTTCGGACATTTGAAAAGCTGTGACGATGCGCCCAGGATGATTACTCAACCAATTTTCAGTTTCTTGGGAATAAAAAGTTTTTAATGGCTTCATAAATGCAACGTCTAACATGGTCAACAATGGTTGCATATGGTCAGTTGAGTGGGGTGGAAGGCACACAATAGAGACCCCATGTTCCCGCGCTAAATCTATCACGTCGATATTCCTTGTGTGCGAATAGTGATCATCGAATATGAGGACAACTGGATCTTCCTTACTTGGTTTTGTAAAAGAAATAAAATGTTGGAGCCATTGCGTGAATAGGTCTGTTTGAATCCAACCTGATGGGTGGCACGTTGCGATGGTGCCGGGAGGTGCACCATTTAAAAGTTCCGCTTTCATTCTTTTCCTCGGAAACACTAACATTGGAGGTACATATGCACCAGCAGCTGACACGGCAATAACTACTGTCACCAGGGAACCTCGTTCTGCTGATGATAGTTTGTGTACTTGTTGCTTACCCTTAAGGGAAATCATTTTTTGGCTGTTGTGTTGGACTGCTGTTATACCGGTCTCGTCTACATTATACAAGCGAGCAGCAGAAAATTTTATTTTTACCAGTTCAGGTTTCAAAAGGCTAAAAAATGCAGATACATTTTCAGGAGTGAATCCACGAATTCTTGACATTGACAATGCTTGAGGTTTCCTAATTGACAATTGTGGATGCCGTTTTAAAAATAACCGTAACCACTTTCTGCCTGCTGTTTTCTTATCTATCGAAAATGTATGTTTTATATTATTTCTAATCGCCAGTTGAAATGCCATACGTTTTAAATCTTTCATGGTTAAACCGTAGAAGGACTTCTCCATTATTAAACAATAATTAACTAACTGACCTTCTATGTCAGGGGCCAAGACCGGTTTCCTCCCTAAAGATACATTAATTACATTTTCTAAATCAGAAGAATCTTTTTTTACATAATCTTTCAATGTAGACCTGGGAACATTATAAATTTTAGAGGCCTTCAAAAGTCCCATTTCTTTATTTTTCACTGAATTTACAGCTTTCCGCATTGAATCCTTATCCCACTTCTTTCGACTTGCCATCTGTAAACAAAAAACGAAAGTTTGTTGAGTTCCTAATATCGCCTACTGGGCGATATTAGGAACATGATAGTGGGCGATATTAGGAGCACGTGTACATAGCAATATGGTGGCTCTCTAAGTGAAAACGGCTGCATTCACAGTGGTTAATTCATGTTCATTTTAATGCTTGGTAATTACTTAATGAACACTATAAATATAAAACACCTAATTACACGGTAACCTATTTTATTCATAACACAAATAGTTGTTGTTTTTAACTCACCAGGCTTGAAAATAATAAACTCCTTCGCTGAAAAAAACTGTTAAACGAACCACTCCGAAACATTCACTGTTGACTACTGAGCATGTCTGGCCAAGCCAGACAGCTTTGTCACACAGATAGCAGCACTGTATAGACAGAATATCTTGTAGGCGATATTAGGAGCGTATGCGATATTTGGCCCCCCCCACCTTATATGCTAACATTAACGGAAATTGTTTGCGAGTACAAAAAATTACATTTTTCTTGAAAGATGCCACTACTGGTACAATGGGTATTGAATTCTCTTACAGAACTGGTCCTGTATATTTTTCGAAAGATACGAGTATACATATAGGCATGTGTTTGTTATAATTTTCACATTCAACTGCCGGGTCATAAATAATATCAGTTACTGTCGGAACTGAACCGTTGGCTAGTCCTTTTGTGACCCAAAGATTTCTTCTAAGGATAACTCGAGCATCTTTACATAAACTTAATTGGGCAAATAATCCCTGAGCATCGTCAGATTTTCCTAGAGAGGCTTCTGGGCAATTATGGATCGCATTGATTAGATCCACGGGTTGTTTATTGCTTTCTAGCTTTTCATAATTAAAGCGTTCGATTTCAGAATTTTTCGACATTATACAGATAGTATCTTTGAAATTGTCCCCGATATTGTTTACATAAAATCTTTTAGATAAGAGCTGATAATCTTGTTCAGTGATTGTTCCATTTGCGACTCTATTTAAAGTCTCTCTGAAAATTTTTGATCATCACCTTGCTGTCTCATAATCTCCGTTAAAAAAAACTTTTTGAACTGTTTATATAAAAGATTCGATTGAATGGTCTGAACATTATTACCAATATTGTAAAGACTCCTGTCACAAACCGGTGGAAGTTGGGACCAATCACCGACTAAATACACGCATAGGCCACCAAAAGGAACAGCTGAGGGACGCTGCTTTGCTTGTTTGAGTCGCATATCCACTTTGAAAAACAAATTCAAACCCAACATACTTTGTTATAATAACGAACCTCACGTCTTTTAATTCTTCTTCAAAAGCAATTTTGGATTCACCTTCTAAATCTTTGAAAGTTCCTCCCCTTCTCTTTGAAGCATTTATTCTTAGAGCTGAATGAATAGTTTGACCAGCAATATTGTTAGCTGCCACACCAGTAGGAGCCATTAAAAGAGTTGCATCGCAGCCAAAATTTGAATTAATTCTCCTAACTATTTCATTAATTACACAGCTTTTACCAGTTCCATCTTTTCTCTGAATAATTGCAAGTCTTTGATTGCAATCATCATAGTCATTTAGCTGATATTCGAAGAAAGATATCTTATTTTGTTGGTCGTTGAAAATAACATTGTATGATTCATGAGAATCATACTGATTCCCAAATGTTTCTCGAATCCTTTCGATGAAAGAAGTTTTATTCTTTATATCTGGATATTTGTAATAGGCTGCTTCCCAATTATGAAGTAAATCGATATCACGATTACCTAGACCAACATAAGTTGGTAGTGCATTAGGCATTACTGATGCTATAGCCATCCAGTCTCTATCGTCAAAAATATCAAACTCGTTATTATTATCCTGATAAATCTCACTTTCTTCTGTAATTAAAGATATGTGTAATTGTTCGTGAAGCTGTCCAAAATTTTGTCGAGTATAAGCCATGAACCATGTTTCATCTGTACTTTTAAAGTCTTCTTCAATACGCCAATGCTTATGTAAAATAAACTTTTGTTTACAATATAATTCAGTACTGACTGCATTGTTATTGTTGTTTACTTTAGCAAAAACTTTTACAATTTTTTCTTTTCTGTTTGTGCTAATTGAATTATTTCTTCGCTTAGAAATTTTTTTAGCAAAATCGGATAATGTTATTTCTTCCATGTCTAGTGGTCTACTACTATAAAACTGAACGAATAAATTACTGTCATTTTCACTATTGGTTCCATTAATTGCAACATAGTCTTCAATTGTTATGACAAGTATTCTAAAAGTTCTGGTACATTGATACAATGGAATTCCATGGAGTAAATGACATATTTCGCAAGCCCCGATGTCTCTTTCTCCCCTTATCATCAAACTTGTATATGCTCGACGAGATTCTTCATCCGGGGCTCTCGATTCAACGATTTCATGAAACATTTCCGTCAAAATTGTCGAAGCAGGTTCTGACTTTGAAGCATATTTGGATACATATTCAATGACCTGGTATAAGGAGGTGATTATACTAAAACCAGTATTTGCTCTCCATGTTTGTGCGATGACAGGATTATACTGATTCAGGAGTTCATCATTACAACCCAACCCATGAGTCGTACCAGATCAAGCCACCAAAGATCAGCTGCACTTAAAGTAAAAGAACCCGTAGGAAGATTATCACACTGCTCAATCATTGATTCAAGTTCACCCCTTCGTTGAAACCAGTAAGATTTTGATCCTTTTATTTTTCCACACCAATAATATAAACTTCTTGTTATTTGAGGATTACTCAACGGCGTGTTTCTCAGTTGCTGTATTGTTCCATTGAAATGAGATTTTCTAGCAAATATTGTCCCTCGTTGAATAGCTTGATGACGCTGAACAGTGTTCAGTGCAAAAAATCTGAACCTAGGATCTTGTTCAAAACGTCGGTCTTTATATTGCACCAAAAAATTGAAAATATTCAAGTGCTGTAAGTTTCATACTACTTGCTCGAGTATTATCGTTTAGTTCAGCAGATCTGTAAGGTAGTAAAACGGTAAATGCCATGCTTACATATCCTTCGCACGAGAATTCATTTATGATATCAGTACCTTGTGGCCATGGAATTACATTATTCACTGCAAATCGGAGTCGATCAACTTCTGTGATTCTAATATTCTCCGGGATCATACTTTCATAAATTTCTTCAGAAAAGTTCTCTTCATCTGCATTCACCTCAGGTAAATCAACAGTGGGTATCATTCCATAAATACTATCATTTATTGGAAGTTGAGATATTTGTACCATATCAATGATGATATCACTATAGAATGGATTATTCATTTTCAAAAAATCGAGTGCTTCTAAAATTTTGTCACGCTCACATGAAAATCCCGATGTCCATTAACACTTTCCTTTCTTAAAACTATAGTGCTCAGTGAAGCGGGTGTAGGGGGCAAGGAACTAACAATCTCCGTTATATTTTGACCAATATTTATAATATTTTCCTTATAAGCATATTGACCGGGAAAGCCTCTCGATTTCACCCTATACACACGCATCACTGGTTGTACTCTTGCTATCAAGACTTGTTCTACATAAGTGAGATCCATCAGTTCTATAGGTACATCTTTAGGATCCATACGATTAACTGCAGTAAACTTATTTGGGTTTCGCTTACACTCCGGACACATATCAAAAAATGTTTGCTGCATCAACACTCGAGAACAATTTACACATTCATAGAATTCTAGAGATCGTAAATTATCTTCAAATTAATTCTGAAGATTCCTATATCCTGTGTTGTTTTGATCATATAACACATAACTCATGTTATGTTCTGCAGGCCATTCAACAGTTGCTGCTGCAACATTTTGTCGCTGTCTCATTTGTCTTTGATTTGTAGTTAAACGACTAATATTTGGACCTCTTCTCCGTCGAGGCATACTATAAATAATACGTATATATAAATTGATGACTAAGAATGTATAGAATATTCGTTGGAATATGTAATGGAAAGTTGCATTTGCATCACCGGCTACATAGATTCTCGCTTAAAAATTGACACTTGTTCAACACTTAAGTCTAATCCGTACATCTGGCTACACCATAGAACAATGCTCTACTACTGTTTGAATTAAACACATGTGAGACAAAGTGTATAGGCCGACAGCAAAATCTTATCTTATCGAGCGACAGCCAGCTGGGCCACGATATCTCTATCTCTCTTCCTCTCACACGTTTAAGCTAAGATTTTAAAAAAATATCTTTTGAACCAAATAATTTAGAGAAATAAAAATTACATGTGTGCACTCTACAATACAGTCCGGATACGTATGCAAAATTTTATAACATTCGGTTGAGTAGTTTCGAAGGAGTTCGCGGTCTAAATTGTGCACCGAGTCGTGGATTGAGGGCTATGCCTGATTGCCCTACGCTCATCAGGCTCCGCCCAATGAGGCAAGAATGGACCAGTGAGAGTATTACACATTATTCCCTCATTTGAAGGAAGACAGTAGCCAATTTTTCCGCTATTTTCGTATTATGTCGATATTATTTCGATTGAAAATTAATAATTATGTTATCCCATTAATTAATTGCACGCAGGCGCACACTATTACTAAACTATTATATAATTATTGTAACTTAATACATTTTATTCATATTTTCTTAGTTTTTCTTGTATATATGCTCAAATTTGTATATCTGACGATGATATTAATACTATTGAAACATTGTAATATAATATTCACAAAATAATAAAAAATATAGTCTTGTACAAAAAGTTTTATTATTATTAATAATAATTTTAAAAATAATGCATTTTATTTATTATTTAGTTACAACTTTCATTTAAGTATCCTAATATTTCTTTCCAAATCGATTCCTTGATTGTTATATTAAAATAATTTTTGTGACTTGAGTCGTAGAGTACAGAATATTGTTTCACAATGATGATTAGTTTTTCGCCTCCATACCGATGCAATCCACAATCTCAAAACGCCAAGCAAACACAAACACATGACAGTGCGTGGCGGGGTACTGCTGAGGAGCGTAGTGCGCATGCGTGTCTTTCAGAACGCTTCCGAATACGAAGAAAATTGCTGGCCGAGCGAAAACGTCTTATACATTCTGAACGGAGATACCGGTTCTGATCTGAGCGGAAGCAGTGTGTGGAATTACATTTAAATACATGGCTTTCTGATCTGAGCGGAGCGGATGCGACCTGCCCTTAATGGTCAACACACGTGGACAGGGGGAAGTGAATGGGGCGCATACTGAGAAGCAATTGTATCCAAAGAACAGTAACTGACAGGGACAGGTTGGTGTGGCATCTGCCATTCTTTAGATATAGATATTTCAGCTGAAGTAAGTTTCAAGTTATTTTCTGTAAAATAATGAAAATCTATTCAATTAACCGAGAGTTACAATACAGTATTACAGTAAAAAGAAGAAGCTATAATTGGTAATGACAACAAATTTAGACAATGCATGAAGACAGTAAAGAATCCTTAGCGATAACCGATATTGCAACACCTATTCAAAATTAATGAAGTCGAAAGCACTGAACAAATCATTAAAATTAAAAATATACAAAAGCATAATTAGACCAGTTGTAACATAAATCCGCTATTAACGCAAAAAACGAACTGTATGTAAGAATATTCGAACGAAAAATAATGTCAGAAAGTTTTGGACCATTGAAGAATTACAACGGTTCGTGGAGAATACGAAGAAATCGTGAAATAAATAATCTAATACACGGAACTGATACAGTAAGATTTATAAAGGGTAGTTGGATAGCCTGGTTGGGACACACAGTCAGAATGGAACAACACAGAATTTCCAGAAACATTGTAGAATGGAGGCTAATAGGTAGGAGATCAAGAGTAGGGCCAAGGAAGAGATGGCTCGAGTACGTTGAGGAGGATCTGAGGACTATGGGGATGAGGAGATGTGATGAGAGAGCTGAATGGAGCAAAATCGTTGAAGAAGCTAAAACCCATGCTGGGTTGTAACGCCAGAAGAAGAATAAGACGAAGAAGAAGAAAATGAAGACAGTAAAATATATTTGAAAGAATTTTCCTCAACGAAGGGTGAAGACTTTTAGTGACTTCTAACGAGGTATTTACTGTGAAGAACGAATGAATTATTCGTATTTGAATAAATTTAAGAAAAAATAAACATTATAGGCCTATATCGTCAAGGATACCTGTATATCTAAGTCCTATATTTCTTCTTCCGATATTCTAAAAGAAATTTTGCTAGTTGCTCCAAACGAATTAAAAGGATTAATAATTATTTTCCAAGTTCATCAGCATTTTGACTTGCTGCCTGTAGTGATTTCTGTTTTATTAGTTTTGGTTTTCCACAGTTTGTCTTAATATACCTTGTCTCTTAGAAAGCATCTGGCAAATCTATGCAACCGAACAGAATAATGTTTTCAAGTACTAAAATAAATTATACATTTAATTTACTCTCCTGTCTCTTTGGATAAAGTGTACAGAATATAATTAACTACGCAACTGCTCAGAATGTATGTAATAACAGAGTAATTAAACTCGTCAAGGACTAGGCTTTCACAGCGGAATGTCCTACTGTCCTACCTTACGGCGATAATAAATAATTTTGTTACTTAACAGAAACGTTATATGAATTTAATTCGTAATGACAATAATTATTTAAATCACCTTATTAATAACTTTACCGATTAATGTAAATATTTCACTAATTTGACTCGAATATGACAGTCATTAATAAGCGTTTTTTTTTAGTACTACAAATATCTTTATCTGTGTGTTTTATATGAATCTGGTGATGTTTACGAACATTTCGTCGACTTTTTCAAAATCGTTAATAGGTTTATGAAATTTATCGAGTGTCAACATGACGATCAGAAACAACTGTAAACATTGCAGAATGAAAAATGAATGAAGTGCCATATCGTACATGAAATACATTATTACGTTTTACACGTGATAATTAAAGTGCGTTGCTATGATTTGGCCGAATACAGACATATTCACTGGTAGTTTGAAAATGTCCATTGCGATGCGTCATACGTGGACATGCACATTCAGACCAACTATGCAAATTTGTTAATTAATATTAAAAGTTGTATAAAATATTATATTATAAATACTACGTTATAATCAAGAATTATATAAATTCTTGACGGATGTAGACATTACAGAATATACTAAATTATCGAGGTTGAGGTGGGCTGGACATTTGATGAAGATGACGGAGGATAAAATACCGAGGAAAGTCTTGACGATGAGGCTGGATGGAAGAAGGCCACAGCTGCGATGGATTGATAAAGTGAGCAATGATGCCAGACTATTTGAACTGAGGAACTGGAGAGCAATCGCGTCAGATGGACCGTTGGAGACGGCTTCTGGATGAGGTCAAGACTCAGCAATGAGTTGTAGCACCAGGGATGATGATGATGATTATGATGTTAGAAACACCATTATGAATACAACGATGTCAAGATTGTACCGTCACTATTGATATTCATAATTACTGTAATTTAACAATCAGTTTAGTTTAAGTTAGTTAGTTTAAGTCCTTAAATTTCTAGGTGGAACATAGGGCCTCGACGAAATTTCTCCAGCGTGTTCTGTCCATTGCCAGGGACTTCACCTGCCTCCATATCTTGTTGACACCAGCCAACTCCCTTTCCACAGTCCTCTTCCAGGTGTTCCTCGGACTTCCACGTCTGCGGCTACCTTGCGGATTCCAATTCAGTGGCTGTCTAGCGATATTTTCTGGTGATCTTCTCAGGGTGTGCCCGATCCACCTCCATTTTCTTCTCTTTATCTATAGTTGGATGGGACTCTGACTTGTGGCCTCCCATAGATCTCTGTTCGTGGCCACCAAATTCTCATTATGTACCTCAGACAACGGTTTATGAAAGTCTGTAACCTTGTGGTGATGTCCTTTGTCACCTTCCAGGTTTCACATTCATATAGCAACACCGATTTGACATTTGAGTCAAATATTCAGAGTTTTGTCTTCCTGCGTATATGGGGTGATCTCCATACTGGTCGTAATTGTGCAAATGCTCCTTTTGCTTTATTTATACGACTTATCACATCCCTACCTCTATCCTGACTAACCATGCTATCCAGGTAGCAAAAGTCCTCTACCCTTTCTATAACTCTTCCGTCTAGTATCAAATCAGAATTATTTCTATTGTTAATACGCATTTCCTTGGTCTTTTTGTTATTTATCTTTAAGCCTACTTGTTCGGCTTCTATTTTCAGATCGCTCAATTTAATTTCCATATCTTGTAGGCTTTCTGCAAGAAGGCACAGGTCATCCGCATAATCCAGTTCCTCCAAACGGCTATTTAACCTCCCACAAGATAGGGGACAGAAAACATCCCTGTCTTACTCCCTAGTTAACAACAAAAGTTTGGGACAACTTTCCCCCTATGCTCTACTTGTCAAGTATATCCATCATACACCGCCTGTACAAGTCGTACAATCTTCTGTGGAGTTCCAAACCTTTCCATGGCCCTCCATATTTTCTTTCTGTCAACAGAATCAAAAGCCCTCTCAAAATCAACAAATAATACATACAATTAACAATCAAGCAAGGCTTAATTAATTTTTTTTTATATTAAATGAATCGATAGTGAAACCCGACATTGTGATCCTTATCAGGTGTGTAATACAACTTAATGGTTTATCGTCTTTAGAACCTTTCTTTTAATTGTTAAGGTTAATTTGTGTCCGTTACAGCTGACTGACGAATCGAGAGAACTAACAGAAACTAAACCGCTGACGGCGGCGATTTTATGGGCGTTAAAAAAGTTTATTTCAACACTATTAATTACTTACTATTTTAACTCACAACCGTCGGCGTGAATTTTAAATCGACTAAAACTTGCTGAAACAACAAGTATAACTTAAGTATTTGCCACACCGAATAGTTAGACATCGAACAGCATCGCTTATTTTCCTCAACGGTAAGACAAAAAATTTGTGCCATTTATCTGAACACGTAAGCTTGCTTCCTCGGCAAATGAGAGAGGATTCTTGTTTACGAACGCGAGGTTGCAACCCGTTCGTAATAATTCAGATTACGAACGAAGTCCTTGAAAGATGTGTCTGTATTCTACAACAAAATCGAGAAGACGAAAGGATCTTTCCAATCCTAGCAAACAGTCAACGGGATTTTGTAAATGTCTTCGCTTTTGGTGTTTATGAGATGCGTTTAAATTACTGTGTAAAATGAATTTTAAATCGACAAAAACTTGCTGAAAGAACAATAATAAACTTACTTATTTACCACACCGTATAGTAAGATATCGAATAGCACCACTTGTTTTCCTCAACAGTAAGATACGGTAAGACACTCAACTTGTTTTCCCAACACGGATACCCTGGAGTGTGGAATCCAGTTTGGACTCCTGTATGCATTGATCTTCATCATCATCATCATCACTGGCTCGACAGCCCTTTGTGGGACCTGGCCTTCTTCAGACGATTTCGCTATTCTTCTCTATTCATAGCCATATTCTTCCAGTTTCGAATTTCAAGAGTACTGAGGTCCTGACTCGCCCCGTCCTTCCATCTCAGTTTTTGTCTTCCAACTTTTTTTTTACTTCTGGCTTTGCATTTGCACCTATCTTCTTAATAACTCTGCTTTCACAAGCACGTACAATGTGTCCAGCCCATTCTAATCTTTTTAATTTAATAAAGGTGACCACATCAGGTTCATCATACAAATTATAGAGCTCTAAATTATATCTTTCCCTCCAGGCTCCCCCCTCTTCCACTGGACCAAAAATTTGCCTGAGGATCCTGCTTTCAAATATATTTAGCTCTCATCTGATCTAGGTAGCGTCTATGTCTCTGATGCACAAGTCAGTACTGGGCGCACTAGGACCTTATAGGCCTACATCAATAAGACCTTTGTCTTCCTTTGTATTAACTGAGACTTTAAATGTTTTCTGAGTCCCTGCACACACCTATTTGCTGTCAAAATACGTTTTCGGATTTCCACACTAATATTATTTTACAGTTGGTAAAGCTATGTACTATCTCGGATTAATAAGACCCTATTTCTAAATTTTTAGGGCCCACACAGCAGTCTTTTCTTGTCACAGGTATATATTTTGTTTTTCCCTGATTGATCCGCAGATGCATTCTTGTTGCAGCTTACTCCAATTATAAAGAGTGTCCCATAAAGTACGCAAGATTTAATAATGTTGTAAAAACTTTTATTTATTGAAAAATATCAGATGTTTTAATGTTAATACAAAGTACACTTACTGCGGTTAAATGTGGAACACAATATCAGACAAATGTCCCCCGCGACTCTGCTGGCACATTGTTGTCCGTCGATCGGAATTTTCGATGACCTTCTTGCACAATTCCGGCTCAGTCTCACCAATAACTCGTTGAATGTGTTCCTTGAGTTGAAAAATTGTTCGTGTATTGCGGACATAAGCGCGTGATTTCACATATCCCCAATGGAAGGAGTCGCATGGTGTTAAATCACAAGACCTCGGTGGCCAGTTCTCTGATCGCCGTTGCGTGAAATAAGACGTGCAGGAAACTTTTCAGATAACAAAGCAATTGTTTCGCGGGCAGTATGACTGGTTGCGCCGTCCTGCTGAAACCACATATCTTCGAATTCCATACCTTCCAGTTGAGGCCACAAAAACTCCATTATCATGTTCCGGTAACGTTCGCCAGTCACTGTTACTGCATCACCAGCCTCATTCTCAAAGAAATACGGCCCAATCACGCCACCAGCCCAAAACCCGCGCCAAACAGTTGCTCTTTGTGTATGCAAAGGCTTCTCGTGAATGATACGAGGGTTCTCTGTACCCCAAAGCCGACTATTTTGTTTATTTACGTTCCCGTTGAGGTGGAAGTGTGCCTCATCGCTAAAGATGATTTTGTGGGAAAAATCACCGTCCGTTTCACGTTTACCCAATATCCAACTGACGAATTCTCGGCGCTTCAAATGGTCACATGGTTTGAGTTCTTGTGTTAGTTGGATTTTGTAGGCATTCAGATGAAGATCGTTTTTTAGAATTCGCTGCATTGTGCTTCTTGGAATGGCCAGTTCTGATCGACGGCGATTGATTTCCCTGGACTCACATCGACACTATCTCTCACTACCGCGACGTTTTCAATAGAACGGGTAGCGCGAGGACGTCCAGACGATTTAACGTCTAATAACGAAGCTGTTTCTTCGAATTTCTTAATCAATCTCTGCACAGTTGACAGATTAGCTGCTTTTCGTCGTCCAAAAATTCCACGCAATTTACGAACGGTTTCCGCATAACATTCACCCACAATAACAACGCGCTGTTCTTTCGTGTAACGCTCCATGACGACTAATGGCGAGTAAACGGCAACAATAATACAACAGTTGCAGTGCTACCAACCTAACAAGACGACAGTGGCGCGTAATTCAAATATTGCGTACATTATGGGACACAAATTACATTGATCTTAGCCGTATATAGTCTTCTTGATAAAGTGTCGAAGTGCCTTTTATAGACTGGCGAGACGATAGAATTACGAAAAGCAAAAACAACCAAAGACCAAGGAGATGGTGAACATTCTGACGGTTGAAACGCGATATCCGACATCTAGGCAGGGTCGAAGGTTCTAGTATGGAAGTCGGAAGAGAAAGCTTCGCAAAGGGCGCGTTGGGAGTATTAAAAATCTCTACATACTGTAACGACAATTACGGAACGCTCTCGAACAGTCGAGAGTGTCGTTCTACGCGTTTCTCGGCTAGCCTATCAGGTGCGTGTCTCGGTCAAGTACCCTCTAGACATTTCGAGTGTTTGTTAGCTAGCCAAATTATGTTGGCATGGAAAATTATTCTGGAACACCTGCAGGCTGTACATAAGCAACAGCGACCGCTTAGTTAGTTACAGCTGGCGATTTATTCAAGTGCTGATCGAAGTATTGTGGCGAAGTGATTATTGTGTTATTTCTTTAGTGCGAAACGGACAAATTTAACTTTAATTATTGTACGAGAGTACCTTGTTGATTAAAAATTGTTATTTGCGACTCATTAGAACTGATGATTAGTGACTTCATTGGTGTCTGTATTTTGTTTCCACTGTACCATTCGACGATCCATGAGACTGTCGTAACAATACGGTACTTACTTTTCAGAGAAGGCTTTAGAATAAATCGATAGAAGTTCTGAGAAAATTAATATTAGAAAGAGTCTAATACACAGATATCTCTTGGCACAGATCACTTAAAGTTGCAAACGGAAAGATGAAATAAGGGGCTTGACACTAATAGCTGTTTTTAAAAATATTTTTACTAACGAAGAAGTAGGCCACCTTTTCTTAAATGTTAAACCAAAATTCTCAATATATTTTTATTTGAACATTGTAGTTTATTAAAATTATAATAAGCTCTCTTTCTATGTCTAGAAACGTAACTAAATATTTTAAGACCGATCAGAATGTTACACCACGTGCACATTGATATTTTATTTTTTTACCCATAACAGGCACGAGTGCATCCCCCCCCCCACACACACATTAAATGAATTATGAAATATATAAAAATTACATAAATTACATATTGTGCGATGTGAAACCTAACGCCCTGGAAACCTGTATTACTTTATCCATGGTTTTACGGTTAAGTACCGTTCCTTTTAAAACCCTCCTATACTTCTTTAACTAAAGTGTGTTAAAGAATAGAATCTTGTTGCGAGAACAAATTATAACGAAATAATAATCGTGACTTAGTTGACAAGGAATACGTTCACTGGCTACACAGGCTTACATGTCATACTTGATAACTGCAGGGCCAATCGTCTGCGGTGTTTGGCATCTTCCGTAACGAAGAACATGAGAAAATTAAGTCGGAGCCATAACTGCAACTTACCATGTAGTATTATAACAGAAAACGCTAGTCTTCCTTTCGAGTACGTTTTCTGTCACACACACACACACACACGCGCGCGCGCTCGCTCGCGTAGATAGTCTCTTGTGATATTTGATAACCGTAGCGACGTCGAGTTATTTCCTGGAACAAACGATTAACTTGATTGTAGCCTTTCTAATTGAAACGTTCCTATTATTTTTAATCTTATTGGTTTGGTGTAATCTTATCTATTGGCTATAGAGATCAATAACGTACTGGCAAAGCGCTATCTCTCTCTCACTCTCCCCCCCGCGCTCTCTCTCTCTCTCTCACTCTCTCTCTCTCTCTCTCTCTCTCTCTCTCTCTTTCTCTCTCTGTCTCACTGTATCTATGTATCTTAGAGATTGATAAATAAATAGTCCTACTTTAAAGAAGCAATAAGCAATCATTATTAATAAATAAATTTCTTGATAAATCTGCCAAGCGGGAAATCGGTATAAATGTTCATCTTCTTTTATAATGTCATAATTCTACGTATTACATGTCTCTTTAAACGGTAACATTTAAGTAGATAATTTGAAATACAATTTAGGTCAATAAATGTATTGTTATGCAACCAATTCGTGTCGTTTATTTCCCGGAATTTGAACAAATATGTTTTACGCAAAAGCGCTTTGTTTTAAATCATCAAATTTTTATCATAAAAATTGTATCGTATGAAAAATGTGCAATATAGACTGGTATGCCGACATTTAGTAGAAATTACACGAATACATTTGAATTCATAAATGTTTTATATGGTTTGTTTCAATTTTTAATAAACAGAAGAAGGAATTATTTTAATATTAACAATATAGGAGTAGGAAAGTTTCAATTAAAAGGCTGCGTCATATGTGTGTGTGTGCGCGCGAGTGCGAGCGCGTGTGTGAGAGAGGGGGGAGAGAATACGTGGCGCGAACACGAGTGGGCGCGACTCTTGAAGACAAAATTGAAATTTTTTACACATTTTTATTGTTGTTATTTCTTAAGTAGTGCGTTCAGCGAAACGATGCTATTAAAAAATTCCAGTCCGGATCCGTGGGCAACAATGGAAGGCGATAAATTACAGAATAAGGCACGGACAATTTTAAAACTGATGTGATCTGAAAATATTCGGCCGAGAAAATGTCTTGTTCTCTACGCCTATAGTCTACGGCTACAGTCGTTTCTTTGTACCAAGCCTTTAAACCAAAGCGAGGATTATTGGTGTCAGTAGCCTTGGAAAAAATTAAGTAATCGCAGTTCCCACTGTTGATTTAAATAACTTATTATTCTTTATTTATTTGCATTTTACAAAGGATCTAAAACTGATAAGTAGAGGTGCAAGCTAGCAGACTGATGTTGAACACGAAAAAGGGTATATCTGATTAGTACAAGATCGTTACAACAGAAAGGGAGAAGCTTTTATCTACCATACTTATTCCCAAATTCTTCTGTAAATATTTTACCTCTGGTGTTAGTTCACAAATTAATTAATCTTAATTTTTCTGGCAGTTTCTTTATGTTCATACGATTCATGTGCACTGCTGACGTAATTGTCTTTAAAAATCACAGCTTTTCTAATTCATCTATTTCCTGGAATAAATTTAAAAGAGACTGTTGGATGAAGAAATTGGAGCAAGGTTTCAGATATATAAACCATTTTTTAGAAACGATTCAGAATATGACTGTAGAGAGATGACAAGTATAACCCCTTCGACCTGAAAGGGTTTAGAAAATGTGTCAGGTAATGGATGGCTCTAGAATGGTTCTCTGTCCTTGGAAGCAGAAGAAGGCGATGAAGAAAAGGGGGAAGGAAAGAAGAACGAAAATACTAGCAGAATGAAAAATAATGGTAGTACAGTGAAGTCGGGTGAAGTGAAAATAATTCTGACCATAACCTCTAACGATCTGCCTTGCCTAAATAAACGAAATTCGTATGCACCGCTGGTGGCTAATTTGCCTGACAATTAGTATGCGGTAACAGAGAAAAATAGAATTTTTTACTTGGGTTTTGTAATTTCTCTTTAATGGATTTATAAACTTCGAACCTAACGTTTTTCGTAATTTTGGAAAGTGGGCGATTATTAAAAGAAATATAATGTACAAAAAATAAAATTAAAGTAGGATATGGTAAGCTGGAATTGGGTATAGAACCTCCGATGGAGTATTGTAATTTTTTATGAAGAGATTTCTGAACTGCAAAATGAACGTTCACTTCTGAAGAATGAAGACTCGTTTAGGGATCTTGCATTCAGACAGTCGTAGCTTAATCGCGCGTTTGAATACTTTAGATTCATATTTAGAATAAACAATTTTCTTTTCGTCATTGTTTTGTTTTGTGTTACCTTGTATAAGGAAACTATTTTTCTCGGAAGAGGTTATCTCAAATAATTCAAGTGCATGAGGAAACAATGTACCTGATTTTGAAGATAAAGCAATTACATCTGCATTGCATGATTCGTGTAAAACTAGATTTATTGTTTTCTAAGAAGATTTTCAAAAACACCTATTTATTTACTAATGCTTTTTAAGTTTATATTCCAGATCTAATTCGTTTCAATCAGGAAATTCATACAGGAGTGACTGATCTTCAGCATCATTCTCCACTTAAAAGCAACTATAAAGAAATTATTTTGATGCAACCAGTCATCTTACACTATTTTTTTTAAATTCGTTCCTATTACAAAGTATACAAATTTCGTAGGATGTCATAGGGATACTCGTGTCAGGGTGGACCAACTTATAGTTTATCTGTACAAAAGCATTTTCAATTATGAATACAATTAAGAAGGAGTAGGCATAGAGTTCTAAACTAACGGACGCATATCTAAAACTTTTATCTTGCTCTCCAGTTCACAAATTAATCAAACATAAAAGAAATTGTAAAAGATATGTAGATTCAAAACCCACATTAGATGGTTATTTACTCTAAAAATTAAACAAACTTTTTGTGTGCCTATTGTTATTTGTTTTTAACGTAGTTAAAAAATAATGTAGACTGAAAATATCGTGTGGTTGGGTTGGATAGATGTACACTAGCTCACTCATGTGAATTTACGGAAAACTGAAATTAAAGGTTTTCAAACGCAATGATAAATGGTAAAACTGATTTTCAAGGTTAATTTTTATTCTTGGATTTCGTTCTCCATGACGTGTCCGTTGATTAACTAAATATAATTATATCACTACCGACTCGGAACACAAAGTTTTTTATTGGTAAAAACGTAATAGTTTTACCTTATAGCCTGAACCAGTTTTCGCTTATTATAAGCTTTGTCAGAGGCTGCCACTGGGAGCGCTGTCCATCTAGTTCTTGGCGACGGCGTCGACTTTTGAAGAATCGATGTTGTGTGTGTGTGAGGTGTGATATGTTCGAATAATACGTGTGATTTGAAATGTGTCTGTTCGTTTATGATGCCGTTTTTATGTGTTTTTGTGTGTTTGTATATTTCCAATTGTTCAAGAGTGTCTAGTTTTCGGCCTTTGTGTGTACGTATAGAATATCCATGTTGTTTTCGATGTTTGTATATGTGTGGTTTGCTTCAATGAGGTGGTTTGCACAGGTGGATTCGGTAGTGGAGTGTAGTGCCTTTGTGTGTTCAGTGTATCTTTGTTTGAACTAACGTCCTGTCTGGCCTATGTAGAATTTGTTGCAAGCTTATAATAAGCGAAAACTGGTTCAGGTTATAAGGTAACACTTTTACGTTTCTACCAATAAAAACTTTGTGTTCCGAGTCGGTAGTAACATAGTTATATTTAGTTAATTTTTATTATTAATAAAGATTTTTATTAATAACGTAGCTATTAAAAAATAAAAAGGTAAAGAGAAATATATAAAAAATGTCTTTTTGAAACATCTTGAAACCTCATTAAAACTTGGAATCGGGTAGTTCTACCACTAACCCTTCGATACATAGCCTATTTATACTACGTTTAGTAGCTTAAGGCATCACCGCCAGAGTGAAATTATCAAACACGTTCCGTGGTGATGAGAGAGTTTTGTGTTTGCGTGTGTGTAGTGTTACTTATCTTGCTAATGCATGTCAGGTAAGACCGTTGCATTATTTGCTCCAACAGTATGGGTGGGCACGCAGACCGTACCGTGACGTTGACTCGGTACCGCGATCGAACCACAGTCGTTTCTAAAGAAAAAATAGAGATTGAAATTAGTAAAAATACAAAATAACGATCACAAACCGAAATCCGTTCTTCCAAGAGAAAATAAAAACAACAAAGAAACAAATTAACACAAAATATGCCTGCGAGTGCGCGCGCGCGCGCGTGTGATGTGCGGGCTTGGGTGTATATGTAATATTGTTACATGTTCCAGTGGAACCGGCTGCATTGTTGTGTGCGTACGTGATTCTCAACATGCGTTAGCGAGATTGTTCCGGACTCACCGGTCCGCGAGCGCTGTGTGCAAGGCCGCAACCAATTATGTTCTGGCGTTTTCTAGTAGCGTTATTGCTGCGTAGTATGGATGTTTCTGGATTTTCGGCGGGGTATAAATACAAGTACTCAGCGACGCTCAGTCAGTTTTGAGTTGCGATTTATTGGAGTGCGGTTCGTAGTATTGTGGCAAAGTGTTATGTGTTTTATAATTGTGGCGGACCACTGTAATACAATTGTGTTTTATACTCGTTGCCATTATTATTGCGTGTGAACAATTTTTATTTGATTTGTTATAAGAGACTATCATGTTGATTACAAACTGTTTAATTGTGATAATTAAAGCTGGTGATTAGTGACTTAATTGGTGTCTTGTATTTTGTTTTCCACTGTACCATACGGCGATCATTAGACCGTCGTAACAGTTTTTGTTTTACAGGTCCTGAGGAAAACTAAACTGCGCACTTCGCAAATGCTTAGAATAATATCTTCACTCCTCGGAGTGGATATTCTGATTTGCGCATGCCCCGAGATAAAATTTGCCAGTGCGTCAGGCCGCGGAGTCAGCAATTCAATGTGTACATTAACCGAAATAAACTGCTCACTTTGTCGGGAAAATGCACATTCGTCTTGTTCTGTCAACAGTCATTAGCAATTCGTTTAACTCCTTAGGCCCTCACGGCCGGCGTCAACATTGCTGGAATTGCTGACTGCCGGGCTGTTAGGCCGTGGTCTACTGCTTCTATACAAAACAGACGTTTCGGCCCCACCATCGGAGGCCATCTTCAGTGCAAAAACGATTAACAAATTGGCACGGTGTTCGCCACTTCACCCCAGTACTGAGGTATAAACTAATCATAATCGTTTTTACACTGACGATGGCCTCCGACGGTGGGGCCGAAACGTCCGTTTTGCACTTAAGCAGTAGACCACGGCCTAACAGCCCGGCAGTCAGCAATTCCAGCAATTGTGTTTACCATTTGCATACCGAGCAAGATGTCTCGTCGGCATATTTTGACGATACCCATTTCTGATATCTTTCTTTTCGTGAAACAACAACGACGACAAAATAAAGGTTCAACCAGCAGACAAACCGACCGGGAGTAGCGGAAATAGCGTAAGAGCGCAATTCTGAAACCGTGATTTTACTGGTCCAGAGCGAAATTAAATTATTAGGGATATAAAATGTGGGTAGAAAGTCCTGTTCCATGAGGTCTTCGCCGTCATCTTGTTGTAAATACGCGGCAGTAAGGGAACCACTAATTTGGAATCAGCGAAAGTCGGGCAGCACGCAAAATGGTTCGCGGGTGCAAGAGACAAAATAATTTTTAAATCGATGAGATTAGTATATAAATTGCAGCGAACTTTTGCACTGTTCTAATCAGTTAGTTAGTGATTCGCTTTACTTCTGTAAAAGAAATCTTAGTGCATATCTCCCAGTTCAAAGTTCACAATTGTAAAGCTCCTTTGTTGTACTGTGGAAGCAGGGGCGATTTACGGGAGGGGGCGAACGGGTACCGGACCCTCCCAGAGGGTCGAAAGAGTTGACAAATTTTGCTAATCTCTTAATTTTTAAGCTGTTTCATTGTATTTTTTCCGCCCGTGTACGCTAATGTAGTAGTAGCTCTTTTTTAAATTTGCAAACAGGTTTATTGTACAGCATTAGGGTATACGTCTGAAATATGAAATATAGGGAAAACAATTCAGTCAATAACTATCTTGTAAACAATGTTTCAATAACGAATATTTTTATTGTGTTATTACAATTTACTTAAATTGTTTAAAGAAACTGATTTCAGGATGTGATCACGCGTTTTTCAGCCACTTTAAAGATAGTAATATTGATTAGTATTAACTTGTTTTTTATTTTCTATGAAGCTGACCCGATCCCGGACCCCCCAAAGCCAAATTCTAGATACGCCAATGTGTGGAAGCAGTACAATTTTCAGACAGCGCATGCTGTTAACTTGCGCCGCACGGTACGCGAAGAAGATATTGCTGCCACAAACATTGTACCAGGATGTTTCTCTATGTAGTCATTCCCACAGGCTAAATCGACCTAGGAACTGGAAAACGCACCTCGATGTTATGGTGTTGCACAGCAATCGAACTAAGGAGCTGAAAACTAGCACAGTCAGATACTGTAGCAACTGGGCTCAATATTCTCTCAGTTTAAACATTTCTCTCACATAATACAGACTGGATGTGTTCTGTGGCTCTTTTCCTCCATGTAGCTTCTTCTGGCGAACTCGTTTACTTCAAAACGAAACATAGGCTATAAGTGACAATCAGCTCATTAACCTTGGCCATTAATCTGCCTTATGCAATGCCAATTATTTAACGGATTTGCACGATAATTTTACGTAATATTATGCAATAATATATACTAATATAATAATAATAATAATATTAATATTACGTAATATCCCAATGAGGTACATCTACTCGATTCCGCCTTTACTCAAACATACTGATGGTAACAAACAAGGCTTTTGTGTATATGAAATGTGTTCTCTACTTTGGCTACTAACGTTCTAATATCCGAACACAGACTGAACTGAAAGTCACAGCACCATGTCGAAAATAAACTTTTTAATATTTGGTGGCGGCTTTCCCACCTATGGTTTTCTAGTCCAGCGTCTGCTAGAAGCTTCAGATTCAGACGTGACAGAATCAGATTGAGCAGCCTTGGCTGCGCTTTTGGCGTAGGCACAGGAAACCGCAAGGTTTGCAACTTCCTCCTTTCGGGAGCCATTCGTTTGGACATCGCAACTCACCGTTACGGCCGACGCCGCAAACCCCCACACCAGTGCGGGTGAATCCTTAAGGAAAACGTGGAGCCGTACTCCAGCCGTGGGGCCAGGCCACAACGAACCACAGACCACAACAAATTGTAATCTACAGTGTCATGCAACTTCTCGAGCTGCTTCAGTTGCGCTGTCGTTATAGGCATAGGAAATCGCGAGGTGTGTAAGTGCCTAATTGCGAAAATAATTCCCCCGAGCGTGGCAAGTCATAGACCTGGCCGACGCCATACGCCTGTACTTCACGGCAGGGCGACTCTAAGCTTCTGCGGGTGATTCTTCACGGGAGCCAGGCCTGCACGCCATATTGTGCAAAGGGAGCCGCATACCGACTCCTTGTCTTCTCTTGTTCAGCACTACAGCCCAAAAGTGAGCCCTGGCTTCCAACACCAACTTTCTTCAAAGTCTCCTGTCCGTTGCCATCTTAGTGTAACCCCTCACATCCATTTTTCTGAGATCTTCTAGCACATCATTCGACCATCCTATCCTAGGTTAGGTTAGGTTAGGTTAGGTGACGGTAATAAACAATAATTCTAAGAAAAATAATTCTAATAATTCATAGTATACATATAGTATAATAATAATAATTATAATACATAGTATATAGGTATTATAGGTACAGGTTATAACACAATATAACTTAATTCGCTTTTTCAAAATTTACCAAGTTGCTGACTAGTATAATATATAATTTGTTATTATAATCTGTATTATATATCTGCATAACACACGAGAATAAATGTACATTAGTATGATTTTTTTCATTTATTAAAAACAGCTTCCTCTCATTGGCATAGAGATATTCTGAACCTCGCTGTTTCGCTTCGTTTCGTACTTGTACGGCAATCAGCACATGCGCAGAATGAAGTATTCAGCACCAAAAAGTGGCTTCGTACTCGTGTACTCGTAATACTCCTAATAACTGTAGTACTCGTGTACTTCTTATTACTTGTGTACCCGCAATACTCCTAATATACAAAGTACTCGTTTACTTGTTACTTGTGTACCCCTAATACTCGTAGTACTCTTTTCCTTGTTGTTACTTGTGTACTTGTTTACTAGTTAGTTATGTAGGGGGTCCCGCGCGCGACTCGGAACCGCGAGGCCGTGAGTAATAGGAACGGGTATTTTCGACTTTCAGTCACTGTTATATCCGTTCCGCAAAAATATCGTTCCAAAATACCTGTTATAGGTGTATCGGCCCACCTCTGTTTCATAGAAACCGTTGCTTAAGGTTGTTGAGTGGGACTACAGCGAAAGTATGGGAGATCGTGGCCAAAGGTATAGACGAGTAAGAAGTATAGTACGGGACTGTCTGATTAGTTTGCCCTAGGCCATTTCCCTCGTAGGCTTTACATAACGGGCGCGGTTGGGCCTACCAAAATCCGTTTGCCATCGTGCGAGACCGCTTACGCTACATTAGACAGGCGACCGTAATCGGATCACATCGGACGAGTGTAATGGCGTCCGATACCGTCAGCTGCCGGGCCGTCGTTTAATTACACAGAAAGCGTAACAGTAAATTACCTTCGAGTCCTTCACATTTCTATAAGACGAAACAGGAAACAGACACAAAGAAGCATAAACAAAACGATCGACGGACCAACAAAAGACAAATATAAACCCGTTTTATTTCTTTATTAGAATTATTGTTTCACCACGTGCGCGGTATCAAGGCCGTGACGGAACGGCGGGTGCTCATTATCATTTGATGCAATTATTTACGAAATAATATTCCATGTAGGCCGCGCGGAGCGTACGCCTCTTAATTGATATTAAAGCAACGTAAAATTATTTTATTACGCCTACAGCTGTCGGTAAAATGATTAAATAATAAAAGTAGTTTTACTGATTGTTGCCTACCGAGTATATATATTTTAGGCGATAAACCGACGGTAAAGTAACATAATTACTAACTTCCTTCAAAATATTTTGCACAATGAAAGAGACAAGTTTTTTATTACATCAACGTTTGTTTTACCGCAAATATAGTTCGTTATACTGTTTGCCACGGACAGCGCTGGTGTACTCTCCTAATGTCTCCTTTACTGACTATGTAGGCTACATTTAGATACACAATCTGCTCTCGTCCATTGTACAGTTTTACTGCACGCGGGGCCAGTTTTGTAATACGATGTTTTTATTATCTTTTTTTCTTTCTTCAACTTTCGTCCATTTCTTTGGGACATTTGTGTTCTTACTATCTGGCTAAATGTTAATTTTATCTGTTTGTCTAACTACCTGTCTCTTCAACTTTGTCTTGAATTTCAGTTGTCAGATCGTGCCGTATCAAATTGCGTCAATAGTTGACGGCGTTACAAAACGTCGAACTAGCCTCGATTTAAATCAATTCGTCACAAAAAGTAACTCTGTTTAAGATACAGTTAAAACCACAAATACGTAGCCTACATACCGAAGAATAAATAATTTTCCCATAAAACGTCCAATGCAGTAGACACTCGGCCATAAAATATAATACGGGATGTTATGTTGTACTTAACGATAAATGTTACCAGTCTTTTCAAACAGTCAGATTTTATATCATTTATCCCGTACTAGCCGAAAGCCATCATCATCATCTTCACAACGCGGTATAGGCAAGGTGCTGCCTGTTCCGCCTTCAAAGATCCTCCAGCCATCTCTTCCTGACTCTACCCACATACCCGTGTCCTGTAGGTTTGTATTTCCATACTTGTTTGGCCAGTCTGGAATCTGACATTCTTTATAAGTGTTATTTCCACCGCCGTCTGTAACTTTTTGATTTTTCATTCAAGTTAAAAACTTGTAAGTCTTCTCGTACGGGCTCTTTCTTTATACGGTCAAGTTTAAAACACTTTTTAACTCCTCTTAAGGGCAGTCCGAACTCCATTTAAACTCAATGTTAACTAGATATCCGATATCTCAAAAACTATAATACCTAGAACCTTGCAGTTTATTTTATTATAGAAAGGAACTCTTTTGATAGTTCCGTACACAAGCTTTTTTGTTTTAGTGCAAAATTAAAATATTTGTGATTTTTTTTGTACATGTTTTTATACCAACAAATAAATTGAAAAAAAAATCCTATTTGGTCTGTAATATAAATATTTTGAAATCCCTGTGTACGGAACTAGTATTTTATACCATTGAGCTAAAATGAAAATTTGGTAAACATATCTTTAATGGTTACTGAAATATCTGACATCTAAACCTGAAAATGTCAATTTTCGGAAAACGAGCAAAAACGGTTGGAATATGTGATAAGTCAGTCACTTACAATTTTAATAGTACCCAGCACTGTAAGGATTCTCTCCAGCTTCCTTTTTATTAAACGTCTTGACTGTCTGATTTTCTTTTCGAGATCAGTAACTGCTTTTTCAGTTTTTTGGATGTGGACAATGTCAAGTCGGTCCATTGCTTCAACCAGATTTTGCCCCACTTCTAATCCTAAGTGTTCTAAAATTTTTAGTTTTGTTACATAGCCATCATTGTACTATAAAACTGCTTCAAATACTCCAAATTTTCATGTTTCAATGGAAACAAATGTTCTTTTTGGTATGCGTGACCATATCAAATTATTAAGAGACTCATTTGGATTTTGTGATTTGCCTTTCAAACATTTTCCCAGTAGACTGGGATCTGACAACTGTTGAAAAATAGGTTAAATTTCCTTCATGATAACTTAGGACAAGTGAAAATGTTTTGTGTGATCATAAACTTCATTTGTTAGTTGAGATCTGCTATACTTTCACCATGTATCCATGTCTTTTGGACATATTTGGCCGTCAGAAGGTTGATCCCTATGCACTGCAAGGTGATAGAAACGAATTTTTTACACCAACAAATAATATTGTTACTATCAAGTCTTATATACCATTTTAAAGAGCACATTTCAGAGAATAATATTAGATCAAAGTCCAAAAATCGATAATTTTTTTTTTTGCTGTTTGGACTGACCTTTAGAACGCCATTTCCGAGGCCTGTATTTTGCTGTCTTGTTTCGTGGTTGTTGTACATGATTCGCACCCATAGGACAGTACAGGGACTGCCATAACTTTATAGAATTTTAGTTTTGTATCTAGACGTACCTTGTTTCTAAAAATACTGTTAACTGTCCCACAGATCGTCTGGAACTACCCTAACTTAACACCAATATCATAATTCCTACCATAGCCAACATCATTTACCAAAAAATTAGTATGGTTCACCTGTTCTAGAATTCGATCATTAATCATTTTACTTCCATATTCCTTAAGGAATGGAAGTATGGTGATGGCAAAAAAAATCGTGTTCGAGATTATTGCAGATTCTGATTCTACTACACTCAAAACATGAAAAAAAGTCGTTTTCCGAAAAGTGTCTGTGTGTGTGTGTCTGTCTGTCTATCTGTCTGTCTGTAGATTTTTTTTCTATGGCAAACGATAACTGCCGCAAATTCAAACAGAATCAAATAATTTTTTGCATACAGCCCTGATTTGCAGAGTACTCGCGACCTATTGTTTTTGGTGAAGATCGGTTGAGGGAAAGGGGTAGTTTACCTGCAACGGTTTTTTTTTATCAAGGGTAATTTTGTTTGTTTGGCAAACGATAACAGCCGAAAATTCAAACAGAATCAAATAATGTTTCGCATACAGTCCTGAATTGTAGAGTTCTCAAGATCTGTTGATTTTGGTGAAGATCGGTTAAGGGAAAGGGGTAGTTTACCTGTAACGTTTTATGTTTTAACAAGGGTATTTCCTATGGCAAACGATAACAGCCGCAAATTCAAACAGAATCAAAAGATTATTTGCATACAGCCCTAAATTGTAGAGTTCTCAAGATCTATTGTTTTTGGTGAAGATCGGTTGAGGGAAAGGGGTAGTTTACCTGCAACGTTTTTTTAACAAGGGTATTTTATATGGCAAACGATAACAGCCACAAATTCAAACAGAATCAAATAATGTTTTGCATACAGCCCTGATTTGTAGTGTTCTCAAGACCTATTGTTTTTGGTGAATATCGGTTAAGGGGAAGGGGTAGTTTACCGGCAACGTTTTTTTATCAAGCGTATTTTCTATGGCAACCGATAACAGCCGCAAATTCAAACAGAATCAAATAATGTTTTGCATACGTCCCAGAATTGTAGAGTTCTCAAGACCTGTTGTTTTTGGTGAAGATCGGTTGAGGGAAAGGGGTAGTTTACCTGCAACGTTTTTTTAACAAGGGTATTTTCTATGGCAAACGATAACAGCCGCAAATTCAAACCGAATCAAATAATTGTTTGCATACGTCCCTGAATTGTGGAGGTCTCAATGACTTTCGATTTTGGTGAAGATCGGTTAAGGGAAAGGGGTAGTTTACCAGCAACGATTTTTTTATCAAGCGTATTTTCTATGGCAAACGATAACAGCCGCAAATTCAAACAGAATCAAATATTTTTTTGCATACGTCCCTGAATTGTAGAGGTCTCAATGACTTTCGATTTTGGTGAAGATCGGTTAAGGGGAAGGGGTAGTTTACCTGCAACCTTTTACGTTTTAACAAGAGTAAAGTACTTGAAAATTTATTTAAACTTTTTGAAACAATGGTAATTGTTAAAAATAAAATAATTTTGTTGCCAGGCAATAAAATTATAATTTTTTCATTTTAATGTAATATAATATTTTTCATTTAATACGGCAATAAAAAGGCAGGTAAGACACAGCCTGTCTGTTTGGCTGAAAATGATTTTAAATATAAATCTTAGAATATGGAAGTCATGTATGGTTCTCCATACCGATATTTTTATTTCTTTTTGCCTATAAATTTCAATAGCTTAGTTTTTCTAGTAATTATTTTCATATTGTATTGTTTGCAAATCTGATGAAGCTTAAAAACGATTTTTGCAAAACAGATTCTGTATTTTGAAGTACAAGCAAGTCGTCAGCAAACAACAGCACATTCAAATGTCTGTCTCGTGATATCTTAATACCAGGGTTCAGTAGATGTTTCCAATTCCTTACCATATCGTCAATATAAATGTTTAATAGAGTAGGTGATATACAGCACTCTTGTCTAACACGTTAATTGGCAGATGTTTGTTGAGACATCTTACAATTATTTTTAACAGCTATTCTTGTTCCATTATATACAGGCTTTGCATAGTTATTATACGTTGGTGTGGGTATCCCCGTTCTTCTGATATTGGCCACAAAAAATTTCTGTCCGCTCTATCAAAGGCCTTCTCAGAGTCAACGAAAGCTACATACGTTTTATTATTGAACTCACGTGGCCGAACGTTAATCCTTAAATACTTGTACTTGCGAGATTTTTAATTTCCTTTGACTTCTTCAAATTTTATTAAGTTTGATCTGGCTGGGTCCCAGCTTCAATAATATTTTCTTCCCGGAAGAAATTCAAGTGTATTCAACTTGCGTAGTATACATTTCATAATTACAGCCTAGTCGTCCAACTTGGAGAGTGTTTGATTCCCGTGGATGCCGTATCGTTGACTCTAATCTTTCATAGTTTTAATGATTCTGTTATAACTTCAATAAGGTCGGTGAAAAGCAGCAATCTTGTCTTAATTTTACTACGACTTCAGAGCGTCCCGTTAAATATTTATTAATTTTGTTTGAAAAAGAAACCGTACCGTCGTGTTACTGTATCAGACAGATAGACAGAAGATGCGCAGAGCGTCTGGCGCCCTGATTTGTTTGCGTTGTCCAGGCCGAAGCCTGATGAACGCCAGGTCTAACAGTGCAGCTCGGTCATTCGCTCGGGACAAGGAGTTATGGTACGGTCCACGAATACACGATAGGCGTGCATATCACCAGTCCTGAGGCGCCTCTCCGTGGGCCCCTTAAGGCGGGAGCTTAGAGGCGCGCTGGCGTGGTCGACAGGCTCGACTGCCCGGAGGCGAGTCGTCCGTAACGATGGGTTGACGTTACAGGGCGGATGGCTACCGCAATTAGGCGTTGCACACCTCGCGGTTTCCCATGCTCTGAGTTTCAGTCTATCCGAGACTGCAAAGCACGTGTTGACTGACTGTTTAATACTGTGCTGTCTGTATGGCAGAGACGCTGTGCTACCCCAGCGTCGGCAAGCCGCAGCCTAGGGATGTGGCAGGATCCATGGAGCTCAGTGTGGTGGTGATGGGGCTGTTCTTGAGAAAATTATTATGGGGAATCTTGTAGCAGCGCCCGAGGACCCTTGAGGTTGCGAGTTAGCGGAGCATAGTCCGTATTGTCCAGGCGACGGAGATGCTGGTAGGAGGATTCGCCGGTCTTTGCGAACGAAGTAGCCACCAAGGACCAAACGAAGACATCAAGGTAAGGACTCGAAGACCCCTGTGGAGAGCGTAGTTCTGACAAACCACGGAGTACCTGAGAGGAATCTTAAGGTTCGGTTTTGGAAGGCTGACAGCCTGTGCCTGTTGGTGGCCGGCGGGAGAGGCCACAAAGCGGGCGCCGCGTACGTAAGTACTGTTCGAAGGAACAGCAGATACAGTGTCTGGAGTTTGTAGTTTGGCTCTGACGCCACGCGCCTTGTTCAGGGTTTCGGTCACGTACAGCCGAACGCCCAGAGATGAACATTTTGAGAAAAGGAAAGGTTTAAAGTTCTGTACAGAACTTTGGAACAAACACTTTTCTCTATTACTGTTTGATTGGTTTAGCTTTTTATGATATATATTGGTTTCTAGAATAGACAATAGGTACTTTATCGACTCGGTTGTTAATGTATCACGGTTTAAGGTAAAACTAACACCAAAGCTAGAACCATGGTTGATGTGGGCGACCATAGTATCTTCTTCAATACGTTTCCTACAAGTCGCCAAGTGGATATTTCTTTGTTCGTCACCATTTCGAGGAAGGAAATATTATCTGTCAAAAAAAATAATCTGTTGTAAATTCATCCGATTGTTCCTGTTCAAACGAAGTGCATTGTTTCTTAACGTTCTGTTCGTGTACTAGTGATATGAACGCCTCCGTAGTTCTTGCATTTCTGTTGTCGTTTTTCCCCGTAAATTGAGAAAATTTTAGGAACTTTCTTTGGGTACGGAACTACGTCTCCTGTGTTCATTCAAATCGCACGTACAAAATTACCGAATACCTGCAGGCGGGTTGGGTCTACAAATTTACGATGTAAATAATGCGAACCCGTATATAGCCATTGTGCTAATTACTCTAACGGTCGTGGCAAAAGTATAAAAACAATTAGTAAAGTAATTCAATGCTTATAATGACGAAAGCGACTAATTACGTTTCCATTTATGGCTTCACGTTTTTCATTTTATTTGCCAGTTTACAATCTACTCTAAGTTACATATTCAGTAATAAATAAATTTGACGAAAGAGATGTCGTTAGAATAGAAATCATCCATCGGTGATACTCTTACATAACCAGATGGCTTTATTATTCTTGGTCTGCAGGCTGTGGCCAGCGTCCCTTCGGTCTTCTTGTAAAGGCTGACGGAGGGGTGCTCGTGTCTGCACAGTTGGATAAGTAGACAATTGTGAAGATCTGAACTGGGTGTGTCAGAAATCGGGAATATTATGTGGATGTGCCCACTTGGTAATACTTTAAATATAATATATATTTAATAATATAATATATCAGGCGCGGATCCACGGTGGGGGAAAATGGGGAAATTTCCCTCCCAAATGGTCGTTTTTTCGTCGTTTTATAATATAATAGAAATATTTATATCACTTTATGTAGGTTTATGGTTTTACTCTGTAATTACTTTAAATATCGACTGTACCTTACCAGCATGTTAATTTTGTTTGGCACATACCATAGAAATAGTTATAGAAAAACAGTAATGTGTGTACCAGCAATAGTAGTTTGTATTTTAAACTGTAAGTGAATATTATTAAATGGACAATGAACTGACAAACACAGATACGATTTTATATTTGTACGTCAATAAACTTATTGCGTTGATAATAACAAACTGCATTTGTGTTCTTCACTCATTCCTATAATTTATACCTTAGGCCTTTAAATAATGATCCAACTTTCCAAAATCCTCCTTTCCCTAAAGTCAACTTTTCACCACCCAAAGTTGCTAGCTGGATCCGCTCCTGAATATATTTATTTCATATTGTTACGACGGTCTCCTTGATCCTCGTATGGTACAAGGAAAACAAAATACAGACACCAGTGAAATTACTAATAAGCAGTTTTAATTATCACAATTAACAGTTTGTAATCAACAAGTTATTCAACAAGATTATGCTCGTACAATAATTCAAGTTAATCTGTCCACACAAATAATAATGTCAATTATAAAGCATTCCGCACTATAATCACTTTTCATTACTATAATCAGACCACTTGAGACGCACTATGTAAATCGCCCGACATAAAACTGAAAACTAAACGGCAGGTGTGGGCTGTTTATAGTCTGCAGTGTTCCATAATATGCGTCCTTAACAAGCAATCGAAAATTCTAGAGGATACTTCAGCACGGCCTCGGTTGGGCTAGTTGAGAAGCTTGTCGAACAACACTATCGAATGTACGAGCATGTTCCGTATTACGTAACACTGCCTCGCACGTTAAGTGTCACGTACGCGCACAAACATTACAGCTGGGCTCTGCTGGGATAGGCGAGACACATGTAGAACGTTCTGTAATGGGGTGACAATATATTATATGAACTTGATATGCCCGCAATTGAGAATATCTCAACTGGATCTGGCCCACCCTCGGACCTCCATCTTTGAAATGCTGGAGCCGCCACTGGTTAATGGGTAGGCGTATACTGATAGTCGTTAAGTAGGCATGAATTGTTTTGGTTAATGTCGGACAAACTCAGAGATATTGTACATTGAAGTAAATATTGATGACTTTTAAATTCTGTTATTTTAAAGTAGAGAAACTTTTTTTTTTAAATCCCGTCGGTTAACTTCTTTTCCAAATTTTTATAAAAATTACAACCATTTAAAAAGTTAACTTCGTGCAGTAAACGCAAAGAAATCTTTGAAGAATTTTGACTGTAATTTTTTATTGTAATTTTGAGATTAATTAATTAAAAAACTAAAATCAAAAAATTAAAAAAAAAACTAATCAGAGCAATACAGAGTCTTTAAGTGGAGAATAAAATTTTAAGGACACCGAGAACAGTTCCTGAGTTGGCCTGATCAATTGTGGAGTACGACAAGGGTGTCCATTATCACCTTCTCTTTTTAATTTATATATAGACGATGTCATACAAAACTGGCAGATGTGACTTCCAGAACATTTTATGATTGGTCACTCTACAATTGACACTTTGTTGTTTGCGGAGGATCAGACTACTCTGTCGGACTCGGAAAACAGATTGCAGATGGGGATACATTTGTTAAATTGAATCTGCAAAGACTCTGGATTGCTACGAGGATTGCAGATATCCACACGTAAGACTAAGGTGATGGATTTTCGTGGAACTGAACCCGTACGGGCAAAAATTGTTATAGATGGTACTCTCCTGGAACAAGTTAGCAATTTTGAATACCTGGGCTACAGTGTGCCTTATAATACATGCAATTACGTTGTGAATAAATTGCATAAGTTCAACCTTATGTGCGGGACCATTAGGCGAACACTTAAGTCAGCAAGTAAAGGAACACGCCTAAAATTCTACGAGGTGATGGCTCTTCCCACACTTCTTTATGGGTCTGAGAATTGGACTTTAACGAAAGTCTAGGCCAGTCGCATCCAAGCGGCTGAAATGAGATTTCTCAGGCAGGTGGTACGGTATACTCTCCATGATCATAGAAGAAACACAGATATGTGGCAGGAACTGAATATTATGAGTATACTCGACAGGATCGCCCAGTATCGGCTGAATTGGTGGGAACATCTTTGCCAAATGGATGACTGCCGCATCCCCAAACAACTCTCGAACTATAAGCCAAGGGGACGGAAAGGTGTGGGACGTCCGAGGAAGCACTGGAATGACCAACTATAACCTTTTCCTATTTGAGACCGGAACAAACCATTTTTTGGTTTAATCCGTGAAGATGACGATGATGAAAAAACTAAAATTTGTTGGTGTCATGGATCATAGTGGAAAGTCGTTTGACAAATCTTCCACGACGTTTTTCCTACTAAGTTCGAGTCAAAGCGTTTACTGCAGAAAGGCCAATTATATAAACAAGATTGTTACATAAATAGTGTTTGTGCATTCATAAGTCATCGATTAACTGGTATAATACTGTACAATTCAAATTTGCCGATCGTCAAGGTGTCTCTTGATAACTGCCTTTCGTTTCCGAAAAAAATATTTGTTTATGTAATACTATTAGAAAAGGCTCGAAAATTTGTAAATACTAGGATAAAGCTGTCCAGCAAAAGGGTAATCGTCTTGTATCAAAGAACTTGTGGTTCAAAGGAAAGTTAACAATAGAGAATTCGTAGGCCGCGGTTTAAGCACCTTATGTACACGGTTTAATGCTTATATTGTATATTTGTGTAGTAGCACCTTAACTCTACTATAATATACTCTATTCAACCGTATATACTATAAATAATTTGTAAATAGTAGCTGTAAGTATTAATAAAGACTTTTTGTGTTGTAAACGTAAAAACGTAAACAATTTTATAACAAAGGAAAAGTACTTTAATACTATGCAAACAGTTGAACGCACTTGTATTGCCTTTTGTGAGATGTATTTAATTCGACGTATGTTGAAATATTTAATAGAATACTGAAAAACAGATTAATACAGGTCAGTATAGAGAACTGTTAAACGCCATGCATATCAGGGTACGTGAAATGGTGGGGAGGGCATAATTTGCGCATCAAAATTTAGTGGATATTATAAGTTTTTTCGGTGCGAGTTTTAGATGCAAAAAAAAGTTTAAAACGATAAAATCGAGTTAATAAAAAACTTAAAAATATATTTACCCAACGATAAGCCTAATTTTGATGTAGAACAAGGTAACAGGTTTAAAGCTGAAGCGGACTGCACTTGCAGAAATAAACTTTACATAGGTGAATTAAAGTACATTTATTGTTTTTTTTTATAAACACATTTTTTTTCTAAGTTAGCAGCCCATAGGCTGGTTGGGAGCAGCTCGCCATCTTCACGCTTCTCTGTTTTTCTTTTCAACTCACAATATGATGTGCAGTTCATATCGACCATAAGCTGTTTCATGTCTTCTAAACGGGGTCATCCTCTGTGATTCTTCTCTTCAATTGTTCCTTCTATTATTCTCTTAACCAACCCATTGTGTCTTAGTATATGCCCTATAAACTTAGCTCTTCTGCCTTTTAAATTTCGTAGAAAGCTCTTCTAAAGACATCCTCATTCGTTATCTTCTCTCCAGCTTATCTTGAATATTTTTCTGTAGCTCCAGTCTCAAATGCTTGGAGTCTTTTCTTGTCACTTTCTCCAATTGTCCAAGATTCACTCCCGTATAGGAGTACAATAATATTATATATGTTATATATTAGTATATATTATATTATATTAATATATAGTATATATTATATAGGTCCTCCGGAATATTGTACAAGAGAAGCATCCATCATAAAGCTGCTGATACTAGGGATATCTTAAACAGATCTTTAATGCAGTGGTTTCCCCTTGCCTTCTGCATCCTATGCCGTTGACATATACCTGTTCCTCCGCCTTTAGAAGCGATTTCTCACCCCTAGGTCAATAGGCTGCCCTGTCCTCTATCCGCTCATCTGCCCTCCAAGGAGGCCATTAGTACTTGATAGAGGGAATCACCTTATCCCGGGTGGTATTCGGTCCCTGTTTTCGTTAGCCGCTTGATATACAAACGTTGTCTCCTCTCTACCTCGGGGAGGTGAACATCAGGATTTTCCCTTCATCAGGTCTAGGACCATAGTGGCATTTTCTAGACCCTCCAGTGCTTTTAGAGAGGGTATAACACATTACAGTTTATATCTAATAATTATGAATTTAATAAATAAACAAATTTTGATATGGTTTATAGCTATTAATTAAAAAGGAGAGTATTTACTTGTTTTATATTTTATATATAATTCTACTTTCCCGGATTTGCTGGGTTAAGTTGCATCAATTCGGACTATCCCGTGGGCTTAAACCGGCCGTTGTCCCCCTAAGCTGGGATGTCGATCTCAGGACTTCTCGTGGACGCTGTGTCTGTACTACTTTCTCCGTTGACAGCCATCGGTCGTTGACTATCTCGAACGCCGTGTCTGCACTCGTCGTACTAATTCAGGTACACTCCGGCTTCCCAAGGACTGGCTGGAACTCGAAATCTGCCACCGCAAACGTCAGAGTGAATTTGAGACTTTTACGTCTTTCAGCATATAGATGATTCTTATACGATAAAGTAAGGTAATTGTCTTGTTTGTTCCAGATTTAAGCACAAAATTAGAGATCTTGTTTCGATCAGCGCAATTGTATTTTTTTCAGTAATACATACAATTTTACAAATTATATGTAAAATAACAATAAAAATAAGTGTTTATTTTCTTTGTTTTCTTATTGCCTTTAAGCCTAGTTAAAAAGCTTTTTATAAAATGTTTAAAAAATCAAAATGTTTTTATAACAAAATATTCGCCTTCTTTATTGGCAGAACAGACGCGTGTAGCTGCCCTTGGGTTGCTCGACCACTGTCGTCCATCGATATCTAGCCTACACAACGGAGATAGCCTAGTCTTCTAATTTACCGACCACTATATAAGCGCGTTACTTTCGATAGCATTAGTCGACCACTAAATTCGACTGATGCTTTCGATATTTAAACCATCGAAAACTGGAAGTGAACGTAGCCTGCCCTAGCTTTGTATTCTTCTAATTTACCGACCACTATATGAGAGTTATAACCCGAATAGTGCTTTCGATATTTAAAACATCGATAGTTCGAAGTGAATCTAACCTAACCAAACCTAGCCTACTAGCCTAACCTAATTTTATAGTATTTTAATTTACCGATCACTACATAATTGTTGTAATCCGACTAGTGCTTTCGATATTTAAAACATCGACAGGTCGAAGTGAACCTAACCTAACCTAGCCTAGCCTGACCTAGATTTATAGTCTTCTAATTTACCGATCACTATATAAGCGTTGTAATCCCACTAGTGCTTTCGATATTTAAATCATCGACAGGTCGAAGTGAACCTAACCTAACACTTCATTACATATGAATATAACAAATGTTTTTATCTGACACAATAGTGCAATGTACAAACGACCTACCTTCTCTACATAATGACGGTCTTTCACACTGTCTAAAGAGAAACATTAAGCGGTATGCAGAATTATGAGTCAATTTAACGGAGAATGGATGACATACAGTACTTGCTTTTTTGAAGCAGCGTTTGCTCTTGGCAGAAATACTAGTAAACAATCGCACACTTTCCCCTTCAGCCCTCTCTCGTATTTTCAAAAGTAAGAAATAGATACTTGAAACCGATCGGCGGCATATTGAACAACAGAAACACCTTTAGCTGGTGACTCGATATCAGAATTAATTGTGGACCAGCAATTTGGCCGTTCCACGTAGATGACATCATCCCCAGTAAACGTATTCTCTCTACTAATTAGTCAGACATATTGAGTAAAAGCTGAAGAAGGCGGATACTTAAGCCGAAACGCGTCCGACGAAAAAAGTAAGTTTTTCACAAGATAAAGTTCATTTTTACTTCCATATTCCTTAAGGAATGGAAGTATGGTGATGGCAAAAAAAATCGTGTTCGAGATTATTGCAGATTCTGATTGTACTACACTCAAAACATGAAAAAAAGTCGTTTTCCGAAAAGTGTCTGTGTGTCTGTGTGTCTGTCTGTCTGTCTGTCTGTCTGTCTGTGTGTCTGTCTGTCTGTAGATTTTTTTTCTATGGCAAACGATAACTGCCGCAAATTCAAACAGAATCAAATAATTTTTTGCATGCAGCCCTGATTTGCAGAGTACTCGCGACCTACTGTTTTTGGTGAAGATCGGTTAAGGGAAAGGGGTAGTTTACCTGCAACGGTTTTTTTTTAGCAAGGGTAATTTTGTTTGTTTGGCAAACGATAACAGCCGCAAATTCATACAGAATGAAATAATGTTTCGCATACAGCCCTGAATTGTAGAGTTCTCAAGGTCTTTTGATTTTGGTGAAGATCGGTTAAGGGAAAGGGGTAGTTTACCTGTAACGTTTTATGTTTTAACAAGGGTATTTCTTATGGCAAACGATAACAGCCGCAAATTCAAACAGAATCAAAAGATTATTTGCATACAGCCCTAAATTGTAGAGTTCTCAAGACCTATTGTTTTTGGTGAAGATCGGTTGAGGGAAAGGGGTAGTTTACCTGCAACGTTTTTTTAAAAAGGGTATTTTCTATGGCAAACGATAACAGCCGCAAATTCAAACAGAATCAAATAATGTTTTGCGTACAGCCCTGATTTGTAGAGTACTCAAGACCTATTGTTTCTGGTGAAGATCGGTTAAGGGAAAGGGGTAGTTTACCTGTAACGTTTTATGTTTTAACAAGGGTATTTCCTATGGCAAACGATAACAGCCGCAAATTCAAACAGATTCAAAAGATTATTTGCATACAGCCCTAAATTGTAGAGTTCTCAAGACCTATTGTTTTTGGTGAAGATCGGTTGAGGTAAAGGGGTAGTTTACCTGCAACGTTTTTTTAACAAGGGTATTTTCTATGGCAAACGATAACAGCCGCAAATTCAAACAGAATCAAATAATGTTTTGCATGCAGCCCTGATTTGTAGAGTACTCAAGACCTATTGTTTTTGGTGAAGATCGGTTAAGGGGAAGGGGTAGTTTACCTGCAACGTTTTTTTATCAAGCGTATTTTTATGGCAAACGATAGCAGCCGCTAATTCAAACAGAATCAAATAATTTTTAGCATACGTCCCTGAATTGTAGAGGTCTCAATGACTTTCGATTTTGGTGAAGATCGGTTAAGGGGAAGGGGTAGTTTACCAGCAACCTTTTACGTTTCAACAAGAGTAAAGTACTTGAAAATTTATTTAAACTTTTTGAAACAATGGTAATTGTTAAAAATAAAATAATTTTGTTGCCAGGCAATAAAATTATAATTTTTTCATTTTAATGCAATATAATATTTTTCATTTAATACAGCAATAAAAAGGCAGGTAAGACACAGCCTGGCTGTTTGGGTGAAAATGATTTTAAATATAAATCTTAGAATATGGAAGTCATGTATGGTTCTCCATACCGATATTTACTTCCATATTCCTTAAGGAATGGAAGTATGGTGATGGCAAAAAAAATCGTGTTCGAGATTATTGCAGATTCTGATTCTACTACACTCAAAACATGAAAAAAAGTCGTTTTCCGAAAAGTGTCTGTGTGTGTGTCTGTCTGTGTGTCTGTCTGTCTGTCTGTCTGTCTGTCTGTCTGTCTGTAGATTTTTTTCTATGGCAAACGATAACTGCCGCAAATTCAAACAGAATCAAATAATTTTTTGCATACAGCCCTGATTTGTAGAGTACTCAAGACCTATTGTTTTTGGTGAAGATCGGTTAAGGGAAAGGGGTAGTTTACCTGTAACGTTTTATGTTTTAACAAGGGTATTTCCTATGGCAAACGATAACAGCCGCAAATTCAAACAGAATCAAACGATTATTTGCATACAGCCCTAAATGGTAGAGTTCTCAAGACCTATTATTTTTGGTGAAGATCGGTTGAGGGAAAGGGGTAGTTTACCTGCAACGTTTTTTTAACAAGGGTATTTTCTATGGCAAACGATAACAGCCGTAAATTCAAACAGAATCAAATAATGTTTTGCATACAGCCCTGAATTGTAGAGTTCTTAAGACCTATTGTTTTTGGTGAAGATCGGTTAAGGGAAAGGGGTAGTTTACCTGTAACGTTTTATGTTTTAACAAGGGTATTTCCTATGGCAAACGATAACAGCCGCAAATTCAAACAGAATCAAACGATTATTTGCATACAGCCCTAAATGGTAGAGTTCTCAAGACCTATTGTTTTTGGTGAAGATCGGTTGAGGGAAAGGGGTAGTTTACCTGCAACGTTTTTTTAACAAGGGTATTTTCTATGGCAAACGATAACACCCGTAAATTCAAACAGAATCAAATAATGTTTTGCATACAGCCCTGATTTGTAGAGTACTCAAGACCTATTGTTTTTGGTGAAGATCGGTTGAGGGGAAGGGGTAGTTTACCAGCAACGTTTTTTTATCAAGCGTATTTTCTATGGCAAACGATAACAGCCGCAAATTCAAACAGAATCAAATAATTTTTTGCATACGTCCCTGAATTGTAGAGGTCTCAATGACTTTCGATTTTGGTGAAGATCGGTTAAGGGGAAGGGGTAGTTTACCAGCAACCTTTTACGTTTTAACAAGAGTAAAGTACTTGGAAATTTATTTAAACTTTTTGAAACAATGGTAATTGTTAAAAATAAAATAATTTTGTTGCCAGGCAATAAAATTATAATTTTTTCATTTTAATGTAATATAATATTTTTCATTTAATACAGCAATAAAAAGGCAGGTAAGACACAGCCTGGCTGTTTGGGTGAAAATGATTTTAAATATAAATCTTAGAATATGGAAGTCATGTATGGTTCTCCATACCGATATTTACTTCCATATTCCTTAAGGAATGGAAGTATGGTGATGGCAAAAAAAATCGTGTTCGAGATTATTGCAGATTCTGATTGTACTACACTCAAAACATGAAAAAAAGTCGTTTTCCGAAAAGTGTCTGTGTGTGTGTCTGTCTGTCTGTCTGTGTGTCTGTCTGTGTGTCTGTGTGTCTGTAGATTTTTTTTCTATGGCAAACGATAACTGCCGCAAATTCAAACAGAATCAAATAATTTTTTGCATACAGCACTGATTTGTAGAGGACGCGCGACCCATTGTTTTTGGTGAAGATCGGTTGAGGGAAAGGGGTAGTTTACCTGCAACGGTTTTTTTTTATCAAGGGAAATTTTTTTTTGGCAAACGATAACAGCCGCAAATTCAAACAGAATAAAATAATGTTTCGCATACAGCCCTGAATTGCAGAGTTCTCAAGACCTATTGTTTTTGGTGAAGATCGGTTAAGGGAAAGGGGTAGTTTACCTGTAACGTTTTATGTTTTAACAAGGGTATTTCCTATGGCAAACGATAACAGCCGCAAATTCAAACAGAATCAAAAGATTATTTGCATACAGCCCTAAATTGTAGAGTTCTCAAGACTTATTGTTTTTGGTGAAGATCGGTTAAGGGGAAGGGGTAGTTTACCTACAACGTTTTTTTAACAAGGGTATTTTCTATGGCAAACGATAACAGCCCCAAATTCAAACAGAATCAAATAATTTTCTGCATACACCCCTGATTTGTAGAGTACTCAAGATCTGTTGTTTGTGGTGAAGATCGGTTAAGGGGAAGGGGTAGTTTACCTGCAACGTTTTTTATCAAGCGTATTTTCTATGGCAAACGATAACAGCCGCAAATTCAAACAGAATCAAATAATTTTTTGCATACAGCCCTGATTTGTAGAGTTCTCGCGACCTATTGTTTTTGGTGAAGATCGGTTGAGGGAAAGGGGTAGTTTACCTGCAACGGTTTTTTTTTATCAAGGGAAATTTTTTTTTTGGCAAACGATAACAGCCGCAAATTCAAACAGAATCAAATAATGTTTCGCATACAGCCCTGAATTGTAGAGTTCTCAAGACCTATTGTTTTTGGTGAAGATCGGTTAAGGGAAAGGGGTAGTTTACCTATAACGTTTTTTTAACAAGGGTATTTTCTATGGCAAACGATAACAGCCGCAAATTCAAACAGAATCAAATAATTTTCTGTATACAGCCCTGATTTGTAGAGTACTCAAGACCTATTGTTTTTTGGTGAAGATCGGTTAAGGGGAAGGGGTAGTTTACCTGCAACGTTTTTTATCAAGCGTATTTTCTATGGCAAACGATAACTGCCGCAAATTCAAACAGAATCAAATAATTTTTTGCATACGTCAGTGAATTGTAGAGGACTCAAGGGCTTTAGATTTTGGTGAAGATCAGTTAAGGGGAAGGGGTAGTTTACCTGCAATCTTTTACGTTTTAACAAGAGTAAAGTACTTGAATATTCATTTAAACTTTTTCAAACAATGGTAATTGTTGAAAATAAAATAATTTTGTTGCCAGGCAATCTGAAAATTTCAGATTTTGTACCACAAAATCTGAAAAGATTATACGATAGTTTATGAAATGGTTAATAATACTTCAGTGGAAGGTGTAATGAGAAATTAGCAGAAATGGAAACCTGGGGAATATTAACTGTTCTGTAGATACAATTTTGTCAGAATGTTTGGAAATGATCATCAACATTGAAGAAAAAGTAAGCATATTAAGAAACATATGTAAGTACTTATTATAAAAAAATAATGTTTGTTTTTTGATAAAGTCATTTTGATTATAGAATATAAATATTTACAACAAGAAAAGAATTTTCAGTTTTCAAAATTTAAATATAATTTTATAAAACAATGGGTTCTTCATTGAGGTGGAGACCATGTCACTCACTCCATCTCAAGCCTCCTCTCCCATTTTGCAGAAAAAGAGGACCCTGTCAAGGCTGATACTTTGACGACAGTGACAGGGCTTTCCACCAAATTCAGCAGAGTGACAGGTAGGCCCAACTCTGATTGGCTCCTCAGATTTCCCCAGCGTTAGTAGGTTCTATGAAAATATTTTATTTCAAAAATGATTTTAAATATAAATCTTAGATATGTTTTATAAATCTCATGTTTTATGTTTTAACATGGGTAATTTTTTATATGACGAACCATAACTGCCGTAAATTCAAACAGAATCAAATAATTTTTTACTTATGTGCCTGAGCTATAGAGAACTCAATGTCTGTTGATTTTGGTGAAGATCGGTTACGGGGAAAGGGCAGTTTACCTGAAACATTTTTTGTTGTAACATGAGTAAAGTACTTAATTTTGATAAAGTATCCTGATAAGATCTTAATAATCCACTGTAGAAACGTAGATGAAATATCTATAAATGAAGAGGCTAGTTGAACGGGCTGGGGGTAATTTTCTATAAATCAAAATTATAGTTGAAGGGGGAGGGGATAATATTTTTTATATGTGTACTACGTTATTGGCAAGAAAGAAGTATTTTTTTGTTAAAATTCCTTCCCTGGCTGTTTGGCTGAAAATGATTTTAAATATAAATCTTAGAATATGGAAGTCATGTATGGTTCTCCATACCGATATTTAGTAAAGTGATAGTGCTGTGAAAGAAGAGATGAACAATCAAGACAACTCTCTACTAAGTTAGTTTCGTATTGACAGGAGGGCGTACTTATAGGGGTGGGGGGCAAACGGGTCCCGGTCCCGGAAGGTCGAAAGTTGACATGAAATTTTGTTAATTTCTTAATTTTTAAGCTGTTCTATTAATTTGTGTAGGCTAATACAGTAGTAACTCTTTTTTAGGTCTACAAACAAGTTCATTACACAGCATTTGCGTGTACTTTTGAAATATGAGATGTAGGAAAACCGATCAAGTCAATAAGTATCTTATAAACAATGTTTCAATAGCGCAATTTTTACTGTGTTATTACTAAAATAGAATCGATTTCAGAGTGTTATTACACGTTTTTCAGCCACTTTAAAGATTGTAATATTGATTAGTCTTAGCTTGTTTTTTCTTTTGTATGACCCCCCCCCCCTTCAGACCAAATTCTAGATTTGCTAATGTTGACAGTGTCGTTACAAGCGATTTATAATGCGACATCACAGAACAATCTACGTGTTTATCGAATGTTCCAGAGGGATCCTGAATGTAATGCGTGTGGCGTACGTGCTGTCGACGCATTTGCTAGACGGTGCGATAATTCGTGCGGCCGCTCTTACTGTGTCAAGGGCGCAAGCAATTACGTCATAGTTTAGAGGTAACACGTAGTATGTGGAATCGTCTAGATTTTCGGCGGTATATAAATACCAGTACTCAACGACGTCCAGTTCAGTATTAGTCGCGATAAAGTACAGTGCTTTTCGAGAGTTATTATCGGGCGAAATTACTGTGTGCGTTCAAGTGGTTATTAGTGAAGTGTTTAATAATCGGGCGGGATAATTGTAATACAATTGTGTTTAATATTAGTGGACATTTTATTGCGTGTGAACAATTTTTATTTGATTTGTTGTAAGAGACTGTGTTGTTAATTACGAACTGTTTAACTGTGAAAATTAAAGGTGGTGATTAGTGACTTAATTGGTGTCTTGTATTTTGTTTTCCACTGTACCTACGACGATCAAGTAGACCACACACACACACACACACACACACACACACACACACACACACACACACACACACACACACACACACACACACACACACACACACACACACACACACACACACACACACACACACACACACACACACACACACACACACACACACACACACACACACACGCACACACACACACGCACACACACACACACACACACACACACACACACACACACACACACACACACACACACACACACAAGTAACATTAATTTTTAAAACGAGAGTGAGTTTTTATTTGTTTTAATGTATTTAATGTATTGTTTTTATAATATTAATGTACGTAGCCTATAAGGCTGGGTATCCACACGCCCGTGGATGAGTGGACGACCAAGTGAGTACCATGTAACACTGCTAATGAAATAGTGATAGGAGAATATGAATGGCTGGAAAATAATTCACCCACATCAATGTGTTAGTGACACGATGATGATGCATCTACACGTCATTTGTGTCTCTGTGTGTGTGTGTGTGTGTGTGTACGTGCGCGCGTTTACCGCAGGAATTAAGTGCCGTCATATTTCATATCTCCGTATCTCGTACCCTTTGGTACCTGCTATGTAACACCTGATGATACAAATGACAAATGATACAACTGTACTTCACACCCACAGCCACCGACACACACACACACACACACACACACACACACACACACACACTCGCGCATTAACTCGCACACATTAAACCTCCAGTATTATCTGCGGCTATGTGTGTATGCTTGTAGGTCGATTTCAGTTTGTTACATGGACCAATAACATGGAAAAAGACTAAAACAGGAAGGCGTGTAGTTTGTGTTACGATGTGATGCCTTGGAGTACTACCGTCTACTCGTCTTATCAGTTCCTATTCGTTGACGTACAGCACGTGTCGATTTGTAAGTGTAATTTGCAGTGTCATTAGTTAAGTTAAACAGTGTCTCTGGTCTTTGGTGTTTCCAATCTTATAAACTTTCGTCTCATGTATTTTCGTTGGTTACTTTAACGCAGATTTGCTCCACGTGGGGGGGGGAGATGGTAACGCCTCACGAATTATTTTTACTGTGAACGTCGGGATATTATATAGTTCCTGGGGGGGGGGGGGGATTTTAGTCGCAACAAAGTTTCTTCTTCTGATAGTTCCTATCCGTTTCGGATGTTGGATATCGTACAGGCTATTTTAACTTTCTGCACTGCTGTACGGAATAAGTCAGTTGTATTCATGCCAAACCAGATCCTTAAATTTTTCAGCCATGATGTTCTCGGTCGCCCAACTTCTCTTTTTCCAAGTACTTTTTCCTGTAGTATGGATTGTAATAAGTAAAATTAGCCATGATGATATTACCAGAGATATCTAAACGATCTTTAATGTAGTGGTTTCTAGTTGTCTTCTACATCCCAATGTCGTTGACTAGTAACTAGTTCATCCGCCTTCGGGGCCGATTTCTCGACCCCAGGACAACGAGGTGCCCTACCGCTTGCCATTTCACAAGAAAGTTTACAACGAATAAAATTGTGTTTAAAGAAAACTTAAAAAAAAATCTACCTGTCCGATTTTAAACCTGCTCCAAACGTAGGCCTACATTTTGCGGAGTGACACCGTGCGGAACAAACTTGCCTTCGCAGATGAGAGGAACGTCAAAATCAAAACGTACGAGTAGTTATTCCATCGTCTGAAAGTGACATTCCCAAGCAGCTCCAAAATGAGGCAATCGTTAACAAAATTTCCTCATTTTATTCATCAAAAAAGAAAACTATTTTACTTTAAATCCTTTCAACACACAGACGATTCTTACCTGATAAAGTAAAGTACATGCCTTTCGTTTTGTCCCGTATTTAAATACAGAATACCAGAGCCTGTTCCAAGCAGCTCGGTTGTGTTTGTTTCCAATTATGATATTCAGTGTTGCATAATCGTATTTATAAATGGAATTTGTTTTATTTACTTTAAACATTATGAAATATAAGAAAACAGTTTTGTAAAAATAATAAATCGTATAGATTAGTAAAGAAAACAATTGACCTTGCAAACTGAAAAGAAGTGGCCAAGGATCTTGAAACACTGTTTGTTTTGAAACTCAATGAACTGTTGAGTTACAGCTCAACAGTTGTTTATACAGCTCTTACCGAATTCTAATACAGTATTAATTATAGAGTATTGATTGTGATGAAAAATATAGCGCAGTTTTCAGCGAATAAAAATAAACGTTTTACGTCTTTCCATGATTTACAGCAGTCATTGTGAATTACATTTGAGATGAAACCTGTGGAGGGGGTTAGTGGGAAACGTTTGGGGTGGTATCAGACTTAGAGCTAGCTGTTTTTTAGGGGTACCGCTTCAACATCCAAACGATTTTCAAAACTATTTTCCACGTCAAAATTTTAAGTTTGGTGTTTGTACAGGCAGACAATGTGGAAAAAATGAGGCGATATTTCATTCTTTAAAAAAGAAAAGAAAACAGTCTATTCCTGAATATGTGGAGCAACTGATGGGATGAGGTCCACGGTAGATACAAACATACGGATAACATGCGACCTCTTTTCTAAAAATTATATTTGGTAAAGGAAAGATTGTATTGTTTTAAAGAGAAATAAACATGTAATAATGAACCCGTAGGTCTTACACTGTCTAATCACGATATTATTTATGCAAAATATTCGTTATTATTCGTACTTTCAAATATTTAGAGCGATGATAGGTAATCGCCATATTACTGAAAGGGTTTAACGAATTACACTTTGTCGTTACAGTTTAAGTTAATACAAAAACATATTTTAGAACATCAGAGTAAAATGTAATTTTACATTTATTAATATAGACTAATGTATTTTTAATAAAGAAAAATCTGCCGCATAATTGTTACGTGTTCTACATTCCTATCTAATGGGCAGACGTCTCACCTGGAGGACACACTCCTAGCAAGTAGCCCGCAAGACCGCCAATCGATTATATTCACTCCGTCCCCTGTTATGCAGCAATTCTACGACCCGTCGCCTAGGGAAACTTGTCGTCTCTACCTATCCGATGGTTACCTACGTGATCCCCGTACGGGGCTACTTGGCAAAGACCCATAAGCGTCAGTCTCTCCTGGACCGAGGATTGCCCTGGGCATGTAAAGCCCATTACCTAACATCAAATAAGATTATCCGTGAATCCCTGCGTGTCCGTTCCCTGGACGCCGCAGTACGGACACCGTCCCGAAAATTCTACCATCGCACCGCCCGATCGCAGGGCAACCACAGCCCTCGGTGTGACAGGTGAATCTTGAACCCGGCCTCGGCGTACCCTCACCCTCAATTAATTAAATAATTAATTGAAAACCCACGGCCGGTAGCAGGTCACACCCTAATATCCAGTCCCATCTATGGTCCCTGCAGCAGGAGCTCTACTTGAAGCTCGGGACGCAGCATACGAGCGGGCGACGGGCATGCCCATCATCCCGCACAGCCCCACAGCTCTCCTATTTAGTGGGCAGAGTGTTTCCAAGTCAAGTCAAGCTCTCGGAGGCTGCTTCGCCTTCGTTACCAATGAAGTCAGGTGTACAGCACTGCAGGGTAGTGTCCTGGGCCCTGGGCCCTCTACCGTACTTCTACTCACCTCGGACTTATCATGAGGAAGTGATACCACTGTTGCTACCTACGCCTATGACACAACAATCCTAGCGACAAATTCCGACCCATCAATAGCGTCTCTTGTGCTACAAGAATCACTAAACAGTGTTCGATTATGGCTTGATAATGTGGCGCATAAAAATCAATTCGTCCAAGTCAGTACACGTTACTTTCATTACACTTAAGACCAAATGCTCTCCAGAAACTGCGCTCCGTGGTTTGTCTCCAACAGTTTTATACACCGAGACCTAAAAGTTCCTACTGTAAGAGAAGAAATTCTGCGCCTGCGCAGGAAACAGAATACCATCCTAACCCGCTAGCAATTAATTTGTTGGATAATAGTGAAGGCATTTATAGACTAAAAAGGCTTAAACTGTTAAACCTACCCTTCAGATTCAACGAGTAACGTGTAACCTGTATTACCTGTATTGTAATGTCTGTGTTATCTGTACTGTAATATCTGTATCATTTGTGTTCGTGTCAACACTAAGCGTTAACGTCAACCGGTATTTCTGCGTTATAGGCTCAGTGTTTAATATGTTGTAGTAATGCACTCTGTTCATGCCAGCAGCAAGTGAACAGCAAGTGTCTTCTGTTTAGTTGTTTACACGTTTGACGATTTAATCTTTTAATTATATTATTTGTGTATGTGTTTAATCTGTAGACAATAACAAGAAGAATTTTCAACGGACAACTCTTCGAATCATGTATGTGAATTTAATTCAATTTGTTTAATGTTCGCAAGTCAAAAAGGTTAAAAATTTGCAATAAATTAGAAAAAATTAATTGTATTTTTGTTTTCATTTCCTTTCTTTCAATCTATGCACACAGACTTCCTAAAACGAATTTTGAAAAGACGAACTGTCTTCTTCTTCTTCTTCTTCTTCTTCTTCTTCTTCTTCTTCTTCTTCTTCTTCTTCTTCTTCTTCTTCTTCTTCTTCTTCTTCTTCTTCTTCTAAATGGTAAATCAGGCTTTCAAAGCTGTTTCGTAATGTACTTTCTTTTTCCATAATTTTTCTGTTTTATTCTTTTTACAGTAGGTACTTTCATTTCCCTTGCCTTTCATTTTTATCTTGTTCTGACTTGCCAATCATCTGCATATCCACAAACCGGATAATCTGTCTCTATTAAAACGGGAGTTACCTGTACCATAATTGATTGCTATTTACTTTATTCAGCGTACACTCAACTACGGGGAAACAGGTCTCAATGGCACACATGTTATAAGTAAAATGAAGTTTGAAGTTATAACTCAATGAACGTACCGAACGATGATGGATATTTACGTTTCGGCGAAGAGAATCTCGGACGCATTTTACCGAAAAGCCTTCAAGGAGACTCGCTAGAATCACTGGAATTTCCCAAACAAATGACTCAGCCGAAGGAGAGCTGTCATCACGCGTCCGGTTTACCGTCACACTGGTAATTAAGGCAGACAATCGCGACACAAAAACAAGGAAACAACAGGATACGAAACATAAATATATGATGTCAAATTACAGTGAATAATAATAATTATTAGTGTTCTCTTCAAATTTTATCTACAGAGTCTGATGAAAAACGAATTTCCGTAACTGCGCACAGAAGGGAATGGTGATCTGACTGGAGACCTGTGTTACACCAACGTAAGACTACTTTGTACTTGGTGCGTCTACGTATTTGACATGTAGATTAAAGAAAAGTCTTCGTTTTTCTATCCATTCATTTGAAAGTGCTGCTTGACCATGCTCGTCACCAGGTCGATGCTACAATAATATAGACGAACGGGACCAATTAGCAGTTTGATGGTCTGGTCACTGGTTGTCGACAATACCAACATTTGTGAATCCGAACAAAGACAACCTTGATTCTTTCCTTAGTACTTAAACGGCTAATTATATGTCCCGATTCTGGACGGCCCGAAGACCGCAAAGGATGTTTGTACATAACCCCAGTTTATTCTAAAATCCTGTTTGATCCCTTAAGATTAGAATACGATTCAATTGTGTAGACGCGGATCCTACGGGATCGCAGCTCGTTTGCGTGACTTCTCGGGGAACCCAAACTTTCCTTTGCGGATTCTTATTGACGTGTCAGTGTCAGCGACATTGGCGGCAATGTGGCATTAGCCGACAGGGTCAAGCTCCTGTGTAACTCAATTTTCTAGGGGAATGATGTCACAGGGTTCAGTCATAAGCTCTAGTCTAACTCCGTAGGACGTAGGACCTTGTAACACATGCGTCTACTAGTCAAGGCAAACGATTAAATGCAACACTTTAACAAAGCTGTACAATTGTATGATGTCCCCTTTCAAAATAAAAGGGGATACTAGTAAGCTCCCTGAGCTGCACACCATTTTCAATAACACAAATTTATCAATAGATAAAATGAAATTAATAAATTTAAGTTTTTTAAAGATTTCAGTGTAGTTCTTCGTATTTGCCGAGAAACACCACCATACACCGTTTGATATACTTCACGATTTTTATTTTTATTTACATTTCACGTGTTTTTTTATATACATATATAAATGAAGAGATTACAAATTAATAATATGCTAACCATAACAGTTAAGTTTTAAATAACTACAGCGTCTATATTTTTATCATTTTGAAATGGTCTGCAGTCGTCTTATAAATTTTATACGTCTTATACAGAACTCTGACTTCCATTTTTGGCCCATGGTGCTCCTAAAGTCAAACAATTATGAAGTAAACACTACATTCGGTAAGCGTTAAAATTCTCTTTAATTTGATTCTCCACATGGATTTTTACAATTTTTCCAAAAATTTGATCCAATTTTTTGGGCTCTGGTGTCGAAAATTCTAAAATTTCCTTAACTAAAAATACTTCTAGGTTGTAGTTAAATTATCTTTAATTTGTTACTACACACGGATTTTTGTTTTTCTTCTTTTTTTTTTTAATTTTACCCCTTAACAGTTTTGCCTCCTGCCCCATTATTTTTTTTGGTGGGGGGGGCAGTTGAAAAAATATAAGGGGTCTGTGGAGTAAAAGTGTGAACAGGAATGCTGAGTTTGACGAAAATCGGTTTTTGCGTTCAATAGTTATCGTCGACACCCCAAACGGAAGGTAGACAGACAGACACATAGATAGACAGACACACAAATGCCAAACGGTCGTGTTAAAACTGAAAACTCACTTCGCCCGTTAAATAGGAATTAGTTATTGTTTTATAAACAAATGCCTTAAAAAATAGTTTTCAAAGATACTACATGATCACCTCACATAACAGAAGTACACAATATTTCACAATTGTTTACAGAAAGTATAATCAGTACAAGGTATAGAAATGTCCAAGCGTCCACAGGCACTGTTCACAGGAAATGACCACAGGCACTACACTGTAATGCCCGTCACAGAAGTACGAAGGTATAGTCACAATCTCTAGCCAGGGATGGAACGTTGTAACAGTACCACTCAATATTTCTGCGAATTCTTTGTTTACGCTTCCTGAGCTGCAGAACTCGCCCACCGTTTTGAACGAAGTAAATTTATTTGTTAGATAAATTTATTGGATAGTTTTTGAATTCTTAAAATTATTGTTAATCGATGGCGCAATATATTCATTACAAGGTTTCGGACATCAGCCATCGTAAGCTAAAATTGAAAAACACGTTTCGGCTTCCATAGAATCAGACGTCGTCTTCAGGCGAACAAAAAATTAATACAACGATAAATCTATCACTGACAAATAGATACCGTCAAACTCCAAATCTTAGTTAAACAAATATATTGCTAAATAATAATAATAATAATAACACAGTACTCACCATTACATCAAGGAAATTTAACAATCAAGAGGTCGAAACGTCGAGTTTCTTAATTTTAACTCACGATAGCTAATGTCCGAAACCTTGTAATTTGTAACGAGTTTTTCAATTATCGGAAAAATTATGGAAATCCCGTTTCCGTAATTTTACTACTACGCTACAGGATTCCGTAGATCCTGATTCTACTATTATCATATCGTTTAATAACAATTGTACAGCAGAACCATACAATGAATATTAAAAGAATTTGTTTTAAAATTCTCTTAGTTTAATAGCCGGTAAGATTTTTACAATTTTTTCAAGTTTTATTAATTTTTTGGGGGCCCTGGAGTCCAGAAAACTCGGAAGTTCTCAGAAATGTACAATATATTCAAATTTTGGTTAAAATTCTCTTTAATTATACCCCAGTTGGAATTAACGATTTTATAAAACTTTTGATCCACTTTTCGGGCCCTGGAGACCCAAAATTTTCAAAACGCAAAACTACATTTAGGTTTTACTTCAAATTTCCCTTAACTTGATTACCGCACATGAATTTTTGAGATTTTGTTAAAATTTTCACCTACTTTTTGGGACCTGGTATTCCACTATTTTGAAATTTTCAAAAATCAACACTAAGTACGATTTTGGTGAAAATTCCCTTTAATCTGATACCCCGCATAGAATTTTGCGATTTTTTCACAATTTTTACACCCTCACAGTTTTGCCTTCCGCTGCCGTATTTTTGAAAACAATAGGGTTCTGTAGGATTAAAGTGTGGTCATGCACGCCAAGGTTTTATAAAACCCGGTTAGCGTGTTTAAACGTTATCGTGCGACACACCCCAAATACACAGATAGGTAGACATACAGGTAGATAAATACAAATCCAAAACTCGCTTCACTCGTTCAATAACAATATTTTAATTTATAAAAGATGCTGTGTACATCGATTTGACCGTGCCAATGTATACTAATACCCAGGACTTGATTTCAGGGGAAACGAGCCGGAACGGCACTCCGGAACCTCTTGGATCCAAAAATAAATTACCGAAAAACATATATGAAAGGGAAAACGTAATTATTACAAAAATTTACTACTACTTTTTAAATTGTGCCCCTCATCAGCCCCACTACAAAATTAAACATCTGTCAAAATCAAACACCAGCGCTAATTTTTATCCTAACTACTATCGTTAATTTGTTTTTAATAAGTCCTACCTACAATTCTCTCGTAAGTAGAACGTATTTAAAAAAAAATCAACAAGGCTTCCTCCATCAAAGCGCGTGGATTCATTGCTGATTTCTGGCCATCATACATCATTAGACACAAAGAGTAAGGAAAGGTCAAAAAATAAACAATATGACAACACAATGGTGAAACTATGGAATCTTTTTTAAAAGTCCGAATCACCGAAACCATCACTTAAAGTTTGATTGAGGCTTCGGGATGACGCCATCATGAGTGACATGTTTTCGATTGTCGTGCGGCTAACCTGACGATGAAGCTCTTTAGAAGTATCAGTAAACTTGATTATCTTCTTAGATACAAGTTTATACCTATGTTATATATTTTATAAGGCTTAAAAAATGTAGACCTCCTTTGTAATAACCTGATGTAAACTTATAGGCTAATAAAAAATATAAGTATGTTTGTGTCTGTAAAACTTTTGAATTGCTGCGTTTCGGCACCTATAATTTTAGAAATCAACCACAGCTGATACCTTAGGCTCTCACGGCCGACGTCAGCTCTGTTACAGTTCTGTCTCACTGCCGGGCTATTAGGTCGCGGACTAATGCTGTCGATCGGAACAGACGTTTCGGCCCACCATTGGAGGGCATCTTCACTGTAACGATTAACAGTACTGAGGAAACTGGTGAACAGCGTGCCAGTTACCTTTTAAATCGTTACAGTGAAGATGCCCTCCAATGGTGAGGGCGAAACGTCTGTTCCGATTGACAGCAGTAGTCCGCGACCTAATAGCCCGGCAGTGAGACAGAACTTTAACAGATTCCAATGAATATTACTCACCGTATCTGTTTTAAACGGAGTTTAAATCTCATCTCACCCTTTGTCTTACACACAAATATGCAATTACTCACCTCGCTACATAGAGCTGCGTAACAAAAACACCTACAATCATTTTGCTAAAAACCCTGAAGCTGGAAGTGACAAGCGTATCTCGTTGACAAGGTTGTAAAACAGACCAATAAATAACTTAGCAAATATTATGAAACAAAACATATGTAATAATTTACAAGCGCACGGCGGATATAGGCATAATTTTAACTATAATGACTGAACATGTAACCGAGGCGGGGGGCGGGGCGGGGGCTAAATCACCTCTGCTTAAGAATTTATCGCGTAAGCTCGTACGTAAAGGATAGCAGGACTCTATGTGTTGGCCAGTTCTATGTTTCTTTTTTTTTTGTTAAATAAGAATATATTTCGAATGATTAGAAAATTAAAAGTTCAAAAGAAACTCATCTCTAGAGTCTGTTTCAACGCGTATACAACATGTTGAGAAATAAAGTCGGTAGATGCTCCGCACTCATCGGGCGGTCCAATTCAGCGTAGGGTGACTTCTCTCCATCGCATCATAGGGGAGCTAAAGGGAACTGACAAGTACCTTCCGTCCTCTCTCCCCTTACTACCGATTATGTACGCCTTTTGAGAGGTGTGAAGGGATGCACAAGGCGAGACAGAATACGAAATGACAATATTAGAACTGAATTGGGGGTTTAGTCATTAACAGTAAATCTGAAGAACTACTACTGGGGACGCTGAAGAGACCGTATGTCGTAGTTATGGTACACGCCTCTGGGTCGCAATTATACGCCGGAATAGGCAATAGTCATGTATTCACGTTTTGAACCGGAAGCATAAACAGCAAATACCGACTCGCACGTATTGTAAAAGCTAAGTAGTACAGTGGAACTTGCTTATAACGAGATTCAAGGGACCGGACAGATGTGGTCGCTACATCCGAGTTGTCGACTCTCGCAATCCTAAATTATTATACCGTGATTATCGAACACACAACAAAGAAAGTCTACTATAGAAGAGGCTTTGCACAACAAAATTTGGACATTTTTTTACATTCTACCCTTAAAAGTGAAATTTAGACTTTAAACACTTTTTAGACGCTAACGTTCTTTGCTGAACGTTGGCGTACAGTGCATTCGCGAAGTATAGTAAAAGTAATTGTGTAGTAAAAACTTACCAAAAATCAGCCGGCTATCTGGCAAAAAACACAAAACTAACTTTCAATGCCACATGTACAGAATTTATTTTTAAATTACAAGAAAATACACTCCAATTTATTTCTCTTTTTGTTCTTCGTTCTAACTGGAATCGCCAAAATTATATTTCGCACACAGAACTTAATTAACCTTAAAAAAAATCATATATTTTTGTTTGTAATTTTGTAACTGTAGATATCAAAACAACTTTGTAATTTATTTAAATATTCCACGAATTCATCACTTACATTATTGGTTTGCCTAAAGTGCGTTAATGATTTTAAACGAACGTTTAAAATGCTGTATTGTAAAGAACGTTGTTAGACGTTAACCCATGAACAAGCCTGCGATAAAACGCTCGTTATTAATCAAGTCTCTAATGCGTAACTACTCGTTAAAAGCGAGAGTAATTATCAAAACTAAGATACAAAACCAAACAGATCTCTTACTTTTGCTCGTTACATCCGAATTCTCGTTATAAGCGAGCTCGTTATTCGCGAGTTCCACTGTATATCGATTTATTCGTTGTATCTTTGACACTGGTTCTGTTTCCGCGAACGATAGAGGAACCACGGTATGGATATACTCTCAGTATTGCTGTTTACTCGGGTAAGTCGTAACTGCAGAGTACGTTCATTTAGTAAAGTGAAATCTATCTGAGTGTGTTAACGTCGGTGAACCCAATCGAAGAAATCCGCGACTATCGCTGAATCGTCTGTACGTTTGCACCGGCCACTGAATCCCATGACACCACGCCATTTATATTTTAGTGTCTCAGAAAATCGTCAATCGACCGTATAAACTTCACCTAACACACACACACACACACACACACACACACACACACACACACACACACACACACACACACACACACACACACACACACACACACACACACACACACACACACACACACACACACACACACACACACACACACACACACACACACACACACACACACACACACACACACACACACACACACACACACACACACACACACACACACACACACACACACACACACACACACACAAGCACGTTGTATCATCAGTACCGATGCAAGTGTTTAATTATCACTTCATTATCGTAATGTAAATCTGTGTGGCTTAAAATTTTTTCGAAAGTTAAATAAATAGTACATATAAAAAAATGTATAAACATAAATTGTTTAAAAATTCAACTCAGTTTTATGTCAATATAAATACAGCAGCAAAGCGACGCAGATAAAACTGCATTTGAGGCGTCTCCACCAGTCATCAGAATAACAACTGCCATGGCACTGGTTCTGGACGTTACCCGCAACACACGTTTCAATGAACAATACTGTAAGCATCCGTTTGCTGACACTGTGAATTTAAAATATTTTAAAATGCATACATCAGGAATTTATTCATGGCTGGCGTTGATTTCGCAATATGTCGATTATTGAATTCTTTACGTCAAATCGGGTTCATACACATTGCTGTTATAAGTCGCTATAGAATTGTTCTCATTATATTCGTTGGTTCACCCGCGTAATTCATTTATATTATCTCCATCTCTCTGTCGCTTTGGTGCACACGAAAACACGTTGACATTCACAAACGCCCACGTGACGGCGAACGCGCTCTTATTGTTATGATATAATAAAATAATATGTTAAGACCAATCATAACGATTGACACAAAACGATGAATGTCTGCAAAAGATTCTATGCTTTTTTTACGTCTATTTATGCAATCTGTTAATACATAACAATAAGCATTATTGTTCACAGAAATACAAGACATGAAGAGAACAAGTCCATTGACTAGTTCTCTGTATGAGTATTTAAAAGTAACATTTTATGTACAATATATTTTTAAGCGTTAGAGTCTAGGTAAGTCCAGAGGAAATGTTAACTTTAAACGTCCTGTCTGTAGGCTGTTGTCCAGTAGATTTATGGCTAAAGGATTCGTGTGCTCTTCAAGCCGTTCCACATATCTTTCGCTGAACATCGCAATGGTTTCACTGACTGAGGGCAGGTCCAGGTCCCTATAGATGTGTTTGTTGCTGACGAACCACGGTGCGTTGGTTATGGCACGCAGCACCTTGGTCTGAAAACTTTCCATTATGGCGATACTGGATTTAAATGCAGTTCCCCAAAGCTGTAAGCCGTATGTCCACACAGGAGGCTTGAAAACAGTGTTGTACACCAACAGCTTGTTTCGTATTGACAGTAATGATTTTCGCCCAGGAGCCAATAATGCTTGCGAAACTTGGTGTCCAGTTGTTTTCTCTTCATCCAAATGTGGTTGGGCCGAGTCAGTTGTTTGTCTAGGTGAATGCCCAAGTATTTTACAGTCGGTTACAGGGATAGCCTTGTTATTTAATTTCACTATTGATGTTGTACCGTGGCATTTGGTGAAGGTAATGTGTACTGATTTAGTTTCATTTAATTGTATTCTCCACTTCTTTGCCCATTTTTCAATCGCATGTAGCGAATTCTGTAGTGAAATGGTTGCATCTACCAGACTTAGATTCTATGCTAAGTTAGATGGAAATGTTTACACGTCTTCTACAAGCTGTAGGCTATAGATCTAATATCATAGACGTATTGAACACCAATCAGGGCGATTAAGTTAAATAGCGAAGTGAATTATAGAAAAAAGTGGGTATGTCGTGGAAGACTCATCAGAAGTGAAAACTTCAGTGCCGAGTGGCGAGTGAACTCATTCAAAGTGTAAACGGCTGCTCGTATGTATTTGAAGTAAGAGAAATTTTTGCTATAAAGAATTAAGATTCAAATAAGAGTAGACGGACAATTAAATGAGACGAGGGCATAGTAGTGTTTGTATGTATTTTAGTATAAGAAATCGATATTTACAATGAACATAAGTAGAATCAGATCACGCGTCTTTTTATTTTCAATTTTCAGTATACATACATGTACAAACAATAGGTAACAAACCTTTTTTTTCAATATAATTTACGCAATATTTAGTTGGAAGGAGAATGTAATATGCGCAGTATAATAATAAAATAGATAAATGACTTAATCGAATTTTGAAACATCAAAAAAACTTCCAAAATAATATATAAAGACAAGAATCGAACTCACGGATCAACTAAATAAACGTACAAAGCAAACAAAGATATAAAATTATATTTTTTCTACATATCAAACATGTACCCAAACATTCTCACCGACGATATTATAAATATTGTAAAAAAAAAATAGGTGTCACTGATTTCACATTATTTTTATTCAAAAGTTGAGTAAATAAAGTTAGGATAGTAATGAATAAAGTAAAATAAAAGGTTATCAAAAATTTCACCTTGATCTCTCAGCTTGTGAGTATGTTTTCTTTTATTATAAAAAACAATTATTTTTAATATTTACGGTACTCTTGCAATAGTATTTAAACATTTAGAATATGCTCTCTTTCTTTAAAATATTACGCTTTGCTTAAAGCAGACATATTTGTGCCAGTGGAGAAATTTTGGATAACTGTGTGGGGAAAAGGGTTTGATTGGCCTGGGTAACTGCTTTTTTACTTCCACGTTCCATAAGGAAATGGAAGTATGGTGATGGCGAAAAAAATCGTGTTCGAAACAAGGGCTGATTCTGATTGTACTACCCTCAAAACATGAAGAAAAGTCATTTTCCGAAAAGTGTCTGTGTGTCTGTCTGGGTGTCTGTGTGTAGAATTTTTTCTATGGCGAACGATAACTGCCGCAAATTCAAACAGAATCAAACAATTTTTTGCATACGTGCCTAAGTTATAGAGGACTCAATTTCTATTGATTTTGGTGAAGATCGGTTAAAGGAAAGGGATAGTTTACCTGCAACGTTTTATATTTTAACAAGAGTACCTACTTAATTTTGACAAACAAAGTATCCTGAAAAGAAGGTCATAATAATCCACTGTAGAAAGGTAGATGAAATATCTGTAAATGAAAAGGATAGTTGAAGGGGGAGTTGATAATTTTTTATATTTGTACTACGTTACCGCCAACAAAGAAGTAGTTTGTTGTGTCCATCCCGAGCTGGACTCAAGGCCTATTGATTTTGGTGAAGATCGGTTACGGGGAAAGGACAGTTTACCTGAAACATTTTTTGCTGTAACAAGAGTAAAGTACTTAATTTTCATAAATAAAGTATCCTGATAAGAAGATCTTAATAATCCACATCCACTGTAGAAACGTAGATGAAATATCTATAAATTAAGCGGTTAGGTGAACGGGGTGGGGGTAATTTTCTATTAATGAAAATTATAGTTGAAGAGGGAGGGGAGAATTTGTTATATGTGTACTACGTTATCGGCAACAAAGAAGTAGTTTTTTGTTAAAATTCCTTCCCGGGCTGTTTAGCCGTAGTCCAATGTATTCTGCAAAACCAGACGTTTCGGCAGTGCCATCGACTGACATCATCAGTGAAAATCGAGTGCGCTAACGAGAGGTGGTACACGTTGGTGACCACAGTACTGTTGTTAAGGCTGAAGAAAGAAGTGGAGAGAAGTACTTTCTATGGAAATATTTCATTTCGAAAATTATTTTAAATATAAATCTTAGAACGTGGAAGTAATGTATGGTTTTCCGTACCGATTTTTGTTTCAGCTATTCGTTTCACGTTGAATCAGTTTACTGCCCTAGGAGCGCGAGGTGTACGTGAATCAGCGAGGCCGTATACGAAGTTCGCACTTCAAAAAAGAATAACAAAAAGAATATTATTCTAGAGATGAAACAGAATTTCTATTATTCTATTATTCACAAAGAATTTTTTTCTGTTTATTATTCTATAGGCATATCTCTTGCACGGTCCCCCTAACGTTGTCGATCATTACAGCTAGCGCTTGACGATTTTCTGATAGAGTTGTTCAGTACTTCATGTTCCAATCCACTCTTCGATGTTGTGAACATAGATAGATTGTTCATCTTCTTCCACTAATCCGTTGTCCAACAATTTTTCCCTTCAGAATGAGTTGTATAATCCTGTATTTCTCACCACGCAATAAATTTTACAAATAAGCACTATTAGTCCTTTAATGGTTACCATCAGTTCCTCTTCACTTCTTCTTTAGCACTACAGCCCAACGTGGGGCCTGGCTTCTAACATCAATCTTCTCCATTGTCTGCTAACCGTTGCCACCTCAGTGTCTCCTAACCCCACATCCATTCTTCTGAGGCCTTCTAGCACATCATCCAACCATCTTATCCTAGGTAGTCCCCTCTTTCTGCTTTTATACACCTGTTCCGTCAGGATTATCTTTGGCATACACTGATCATCCATATTTCCTTGTTGATCAATGTCTTTAACGGCATAGTGTAGCGTAATAATATAGAGGGTCACCGATAACTCATCACCTTGGTTCCTCCATATTTCCTGCTGTCCTTATCGTCGTCACATTACATGTAGCACATTATTTCATGTTTTATATTTGTTTCTTCCCTAATCCAGTTCTCATATCCTCATTCCAATTCCGCATCGTTTACCAAGAAGACATTCCTTTCCGAGGTTTCGTTGTTGGTTTCATAACAATTTTATTTTTTACTTGGCCGGGATGTTAACTCGACGCGAAAGCCCCAACCTGGAGGACCAAGGTGACATTTTATACGGGTTTTCTTCCCCTAGCCTTTGGAAAGCCAAATCCTAACTGCAAGGCAGCATCTCTGGTACGGAGTATTATAGCCGGCTAAATCCAATTACATTCGCGACTGTAATACTTCCAAGATAAGCCGGTCCAGGATCATTTCCGTTAGGCCTAAACTTGGTACTGGTGGCTACTGGTGCCCTCAACAAGCAGTATTTAATCAAATTAGTAATGTATATCTTACCGTCTGTGACTTACAGCAAAATGCATTTTGATGTTAAAATGTTACATGTTTCGGGACCTTGTCCCATCATCAGAATTTAAAATCTTCTTCTTATCCCATCGTGCGATGGCATAGTCGTCAAATATTTCCAAAAATATTAATCACCATTATAAATAAAACAAAATAATAAGAATACACATACAAATAGCGCGCACAACGGTTTCAGGTGATTTTATACAAATCTTTATATTTATCGACCTTTCGGTCTAGATCAGTAATGTTTCGCATCAACAGGGTGACCTCTTGTAGGGTGTGGCATTTCATCACGCAGTATGGTCTTGGCTGGAGAGAGGCTGAGGACTCATTTGACAGCTACCATCAGTTCATCCAACCCTGGGAATCTGTGAGGACCAGTGCCCAGTCAACCCGGTACAAAGTTCCCCTTCACTGCATTCCTCAATACCTGTTCACTGGTGTCACGCTGGACCCACGAGATTTTCATCATCTTTCTATGCAGCCAGATCCCTGAGCTTCCAGCCGTTTAACTGTGGTCTGTTTTAGAATCCAAGACTCACTTTCATACATAACATTTTACCAGATTTAAATTTAGAGCCTCGTCGCAGAGTAGTGACTTATGCTGTTGAAAGTGGTTCGTGCTATTTCAATACGGTTTTTAATCTTCAGATCAGAGTCAAGGTTATCTGTAATCCAGCAGTCAAAATGTTTAATTTTCCTTACTTGTTGGATTGGTTTATGAATCTTCCACTTACGATTTGTAATAAACAGTCTCTTCAAAATTTCTTTCAGCAAACTGAATATATACTAAAAACAATTTAAACTCTAAGTGGCTAAAAAAACGTGTTTTAAACCTTGAAAGTTAGCGAGACAATACTAATATAAATTGACTAAAAAATGTGTATTAAAAATTTCTGAAGATCGCCATAAGCGAGAAACAAGCATTGTCATTAAAAAGGGTAAGTCATTAAAACGTCCAGTAGCTACTTAACGAGGTGTTACATTTCTCACCTAGGACGGAATTGACCAGCCTTTCATAAGCGGGACGCAACTGGCGGTTTTCGGAAGTGAAACGTAACTGCCCGTCATCCGTATTGGTAGGGGTGCCTACACGGGGGGGGGGGGTCGTGTCGCCATTGGCGACATCTAGAAAATTATGGGGGGGGATTTTTTTTTACAATTGGATGCCTGAAGAAAATAAAAGTTGAAGTATTCTTCAGGACTCTAAATTCCCTTACTACACAGCTAAAAGATAGGTTTCTCGACCAGTCTTTGGCCATCATTACAGAGATGGCTTTTATTTCTCACGAAGGTCGTGGAAGAATGACAGAAACCCTTCAACCGCAAAAAATATGGGACCTTTGCAGTTTTTACAATTTAGACTGTAAATTGTAACAACCAAGAAGTCGCAGGGGAACTAGAAACCTTCAGCTTTGTATATAAATAATCACACAGCAGTATTGACATTAGTGATGTCTTACCTAAACCTAAGAATACGCCGTCAGTAAAACAAAACCAACATGAATCTGGGGCAGAAGAAACAGATGACAATGAAGTTGAGGGAGGAGCAGAAAAAGAAAATACTGGTACTGACAAGACAACTCTGGAGCTTTGGCTACGACGAGGATTTATAAAACCGTACAGGTGCCTCTGGCAACATTCTGGGTTTCCCAATTTAAATAGACTCTATAAAATTCTTTTATCTCTTTCCGTAACAAGCTGTTCGGCAGGACCATGGGCTGTCTCAAAATTGCCAAAAACATCTTAGAACAAGCGCGAGTGATACTTGGTTAAAAGGTTTGTTAATTTTATGCAGTGAGTCTGAAGTTTTAAGCAAGATTCCGCACGAAGGAATCATTGACAAATTTGCTTTTTCCACCAAACAAAGACAAAAAATATTGAACAGCTAAAAACACTTACTTATAAGTATTGGTGATATCTTGGGGTTAATGTGAGCGACTGTGTTCCATACGATCTTGCCTTTCCTAAATTGCAATGGTGTTACAAGAGTCGCCAAACTGTGCGTAAGACAAATGTGTCAATACGCCATCAAGCGACCTGCATAACACTGCTGAGAAATTAACAAATTGTTACTGAACGAACGACTCACACAAAGACGTGACAGGTTACCCAATAATGCCGGCACTCCCTTAAAGGAGGTGTCAATTGATACGTATTCTCCTCAGGCACGTTCTGGTATTAACCAATTTCCTGTTTGCCGCCAAGTTGCACCTTCGTTCGTTTGAAAAGTGTTTTTATATATTTCTCGAAAAAGGTTTGTGCAGGTATAATATAGACAATCCAAGCGCACCAAAATTAAATTCGTTAACAAAATTACAAAAATGTAGGTCTATAACCCTATAGACCTTTAATAAACGCTATAACATCTTCAAATTGTAAAATAGCTAAATTAATATAACAAGAATTTTGAAACATAAAATGAAACTTTCAGTTAAATATATAAAAAAACACAATATTGAACTCACGGGACAATTATAAAACAAGCAGGTAAACAATGATACAAAACTATACGTTATTAAAATTATTGTCTTCCGGGCTGTTTGGCCGTAGTCCAATGCTGTTGACTGCAGCAGACGTTTCAGCCGTGCCTTTGACGGCCATCTTCAGTGCTAAATTCGAGCTAAACATTAACACTAACAGCATTGCACCACGGCCAAACAGCCCAAGAGGCGATAATTTTAATAACATTCCGTGTGAACGTCAGACAATACAAAACTCTACTCTTTCGACATTTCAAACATATGCTCTCATGTACTCTAACATTCCCATTGACGATACTACAAATATAATAATAAATAAACTGAAAACAAATAACGAAAATGACACACATAAACACGTTAAACAATTAACTAACATTTACAAATTATTATAAGTAAACATTATTTTCAATATAATAACAAACTATACCGCCAAAAAGATAGCCTTGCTATGGAAGCCTCAACTTTCATATTGGAAACATTTCTACAAACACTCTACGAAGAAATAATAAACATAATAAAATTTAACAACCCCTTTGATTCATAGATGACACTCTACGTGTATCTCAAAATAATGCCATAAACGTTCCTGCTGTATTAAACTCTACAAACAATCAACATATTAAAATAAAATTTAGTTTACAAGAAGAATCTAATAATAAATTAGACTGTTTAGACTTGACTATAAACAGAAGTGAAACAAGTTTCCAATATCCGTTATGTACAATACCGTCTCTCAAACCTATTTGATAATTCCAACTAATTCTGTCCATCCATCCTAATACAAAATGGATACATTTAATTCCTCAATATACCGAATCCTTAATCCTGTTAAAACGCAGAAAGGCACAAAGAAAGAAAAATTATTAAACAAATAGCAATAGACAGTAGATGCAAAATAAAAACTATCAACAAAGAAGAATAAAGTAAATCAAAATCCAATAAACAAATATATAATTAACCTGTATTCAAAAGTACAACCATTTATGATAATAAAAAATATACGACCTTTACTTGTAACACGGAAACTAAGTAAACTAAATAAAACAAAACTAAATTAAACTAAGTAAAGATACAAAGTTAAAAATATCTTGTAACACAGTTAACATAGTATTTAATAAAATAAAATCTTAAACTAAATCGACATTTGCAATAAAAATGGAATGTAGAAATTAAAATGACCTGACTGCAATAAATATTACGTAAACCAGACGAAGAAAAACCTACACGGTAGATTCTTTCAACACCGGAATGCGTTTTTGAAGCCGAATATCTACAAGTCTAATTTAGTTACACGCACTGTTTGAATAGTAAACATCAATTTTCAGAATGTTAAATTAATAAAATAACATATAAAACATTCACAGAATGAATATACGGGAAGATTTCAATGTAAGTAGTTTTGAAAATCGTGCTAGTAGGTATACCGTATATGAGGAAAATGGCAAGCAGGCCTTCCAAAAGTGACCTCCTTAAAACGCTCAGTCTGTAGACTCAGGGGTGCCGATCCCCCCAACCCCTATGACGCTTCCCCCAATTTTATTAAAAAATCCCCCCTTTTCCTGACAAGATCTTTTCTCTCTTTTACAGTAAAATTTCTTACAAAGGCCGGGGCTTTCTAATTCAAAACTATTACAAAATATTACCTTTTACCGAAACGATATATTGATTGTAGGTAGTTGTAAACTAAAAAAATTAGGATTTCTAATAATATATCACAAATTAATATTTTCAGTAAAACGTGATTTGTTTTACGGTACCAGTACTCTATGACTTTTCTTATATGTTCCTCAGCTTCCTTATCGACGTTCGGCATCCTCAGTGCTTGCCATACGCCGCCACACGGTGACACCTTGAACTCGATCTGTAGCCTGTTTGAAGCATCGAGTAGAAGACTAGATCGTTTTTTCCGTGCACACCGCGCCTACAGCCCACTCGAAAAAGTCAACTGGGTAGATTTATTGTGCGTCTGATACGTGTCCGTTATAAGTTTTTTACAGTTTTGTAAAATTGGGGAAGATTTTTCATGCAATAGTAAAAAAAAAATCCCCCCCAAAATTTTCTAAATGTCGCTAATGGCGACACGATCCCCCCCCCCTGTAGGCTCCCCTGTATAGACTGATGAGGAATGAGGAGGTATAGGAAAAATTCAGTCACAATTTTGTGTTGTAGTATCCTGTCTCCTGTCAGTGCAATTTCAAAGTCTTTCACGGCCAACGAAATCCATAGTAGGCTACTGCCAGACTAAACGGATGATAGTCGGTAGGCCTATCGAACAACTTTTATCTGTCGTAATTAATTTTTTTTATCTCGCATCAGTGTAGTTACTTTGCTGACATATTTCTACACTTCTTCTTCTTCTTCTTCTTCAACTTCCTTGTTAGGACTCTGTCCTGTTTTGTAACAACGGTCCCCTACATGCTGTCACTCCACCTCTTCCTTGGCCGATCAATGGTCCTCTTGGTATTTGGTTGGCTATCTCTTGCCTTTTACTTCCATATTCCTTAAGGAATGGAAGTATGGTGATGGCAAAAAAAATCGTGTTCGAGATTATTGCAGATTCTGATTCTACTACACTCAAAACATGAAAAAAAGTCGTTTTCCGAAAAGTGTCTGTGTGTCTGTCTGTCTGTCTATCTGTCTGTCTGTCTGTGTGTCTGTGTGTCTGTGTGTCTGTAGATTTTTTTTCTATGGCAAACGATAACTGCCGCAAATTCAAACAGAATCAAATAATTTTTTACATACAGCCCGGTTTTGCAGAGTTCTCGCGACCTATTGTTTTTGGTGAAGATCGGTTGAGGGAAAGGGGTAGTTTACCTGCAACGGTTTTTTTTTAGCAAGGGAAATTTTGTTTGTTTGGCAAACGATAACAGCCGCAAATTCAAACAGAATCAAATAATGTTTCGCATACAGCCCTGAATTGTAGAGTTCTCAAGGTCTTTTGATTTTGGTGAAGATCGGTTAAGGGAAAGGGGTAGTTTACCTGTAACGTTTTATGTTTTAACAAGGGTATTTCTTATGGCAAACGATAACAGCCGCAAATTCAAACAGAATCAAAAGATTATTTGCATACAGCCCTAAATTGTAGAGTTCTCAAGACCTATTGTTTTTGGTGAAGATCGGTTGAGGGAAAGGGGTAGTTTACCTGCAACGTTTTTTTAAAAAGGGTATTTTCTATGGCAAACGATAACAGCCGCAAATTCAAACAGAATCAAATAATGTTTTGCGTACAGCCCTGATTTGTAGAGTACTCAAGACCTATTGTTTCTGGTGAAGATCGGTTAAGGGAAAGGGGTAGTTTACCTGTAACGTTTTATGTTTTAACAAGGGTATTTCCTATGGCAAACGATAACTGCCGCAAATTCAAACAGAATCAAATAATTTTTTACATACAGCCCGGTTTTGCAGAGTTCTCGCGACCTATTGTTTTTGGTGAAGATCGGTTGAGGGAAAGGGGTAGTTTACCTGCAACGGTTTTTTTTTAGCAAGGGAAATTTTGTTTGTTTGGCAAACGATAACAGCCGCAAATTCAAACAGAATCAAATAATGTTTCGCATACAGCCCTGAATTGTAGAGTTCTCAAGACCTATTGTTTTTGGTGAAGATCGGTTAAGGGAAAGGGGTAGTTTACCTGTAACGTTTTATGTTTTAACAAGGGTATTTCCTATGGCAAACGATAACAGCCGCAAATTCAAACAGAATGAAAAGATTATTTGCATACAGCCCTAAATTGTAGAGTTCTCAATACCTTTTGTTTTTGGTGAAGATCGGTTAAGGGAAAGGGGTAGTTTACCTACAACGTTTTTTTAACAAGGGTATTTTCTATGGCAAACGATAACAGCCGCAAATTCAAACAGAATCAAATAATTTTCTGCATACAGCCCTGATTTGTAGCGTACTCAAGACCTATTGTTTTTGGTGAAGATCGGTTGAGGGGAAGGGGTAGTTTACCAGCAACGTTTTTTATCATGCGTATTTTCTATGGCAAACGACAACTGCCGCAAATTCAAACAGAATCAAATAATTTTTTGCATACAGCCCTGATTTGTAGAGTACTCGCGACCTATTGTATTTGGTGAAGATCGGTTGAGGGGAAGGAGTAGTTTACCTGCAACGGTTTTTTTTATCAAGGGAAATTTTTTTTTTTTTGGCAAACGATAACAGCCGCAAATTCAAACAGAATCAAATAATGTTTCGCATACAGCCCTGAATTGTAGATTTCTCAAGACGTATTGTTTTTGGTGAAGATCGGTTGAGGGAAAGGGGTAGTTTACCTGCAACGTTTTTTTAACAAGGGTATTTTATAAGGCAAACGATAACAGCCGCAAATTCAAACAGAATCAAATAATGTTTTGCATACAGTCCTGATTTGTAGAGTACTCAAGACCTATTGTTTTTGGTGAAGATCGGTTAAGGGGAAGGGGTAGTTTACCTGCAACCTTTTACGTTTTATTTTCTATGGCAAACGATAACAGCCGCAAATTCAAACAGAATCAAATAATGTTTTGCATACAGCCCTGATTTGTAGAGTACTCAAGACCTATTGTTTTTGGTGAAGATCGGTTAAGGGGAAGGGGTAGTTTACCTGCAACGTTTTTTTATCAAGCGTATTTTCTATGGCAAACGATAACAGCCGCAAATTCAAACAGAATCAAATAATTTTTTGCATACGTCCCTGAATTGTAGAGGTCTCAATGACTTTCGATTTTGGTGAAGATCGGTTAAGGGGAAGGGGTAGTTTACCTGCAACCTTTTACGTTTTAACAAGAGTAAAGTACTTGAAAATTTATTTAAACTTTTTGAAACAATGGTAATTGTTAAAAATAAAATAATTTTGTTGCCAGGCAATAAAATTATAAGTTTTTCATTTTAATGTAATATAATATTTTTCATTTAATACAGCAATAAAAAGGCAGGTAAGACACAGCCTGGCTGTTTGGCTGAAAATGATTTTAAATATAAATCTTAGAATATGGAAGTCATGTATGGTTCTCCATACCGATATTTTCATTAGCCTTGTGTCATCCATTCTTGATATGTGTTCATTCCATATCCTTCTTCTTTACGCAATCCAGGAATTAATATCTGTTACATTACACGTTTCTCTTATTCTGTTGTTTGGCAATCTATCGTACCTTGTCTGTCGTAGTACCCTTCGTAATATAGTCATTCCTATAGTTTGTTGTTTTCTTTGAGTTATTCTTTGTTCAACTAACTATTACTGGACGTATTGCGCTTTTGCAAACCCCAGTTTTTGGTTCTTGTGTGAGGTATTTATTATTCCATATAAGGTTATTCATTCATCCAGCAATTCTTCTTGCTTTCATCAATTGATGTCCTATTTCTTCATCTGCTCAATTGTTACTTGTAAGCCTTGTTCCTAATATCTGCATTACTTGTTCTATTATTCTGTCACAATCTTACACCTCAACGGGTTACGTGAAATTGTAATTGATTTTGTTTTCTCTTCCGCTATCTTCACGTTATATTTCTGGCATGCTTTGTTAAAATTATACACAAGTCTTTGTAAGACATTTTCATATGTTTCTACACGTCATTAAAAAATATGACGTGTCTCTGACCAAGATACAGTAAGATCACTGCTAGATACGGAAGAAGTATGGGACCAATGTAAGTATAAATATAAGTAATTCCTGCCGAGCGTAAATTACTCGAAGTTAATTCCGCTCCATTGCTGGCCGTTAACGAACGTATAGGCCTACCTGAGAAATTCTCAGAAGTCACACGCCAGTAGCAAGCGTACACGTGACTGTAAATATAGAAGTGCTGCAGGATGTGTTGTCAGAAACGTATGTTACAGTAATTTTATTTATTGTAGGTTGTCGTTGCAAAGAAAGCAACAAGTAAATGTTTCTTAATAACTAAACGAAACAGTATACATTGTTTCATCTTTTCAATGTGGGAGAGATTTGAGCCCTAGTTAACGTGGTTATTTCGTGGATTCTCGCCCCCTTCAGTTGAATAAAACACGTTTTAAACTTCATCATATTCATCATATAAATGGTCTCCAGATCGCTTATAAGATTCAGTTAAATTTATTATTTAAAATATACCTTATTTGTTCCGTCTAGCGATCTTGTAGTTTATTATTCCACTACATGTTTCGGGAATTAAATTCCCATCTTCAGGTAAAACTTCTTCTTCTTAGTATATAGGAGTCGTCGGTGAAATTATTAAAAAACACATACACACACGAACGAATAAAACAAACACAACTGTTAAAAATAACATAATTAAACACCGTACACACACAGCTAACGAAGACAGTGCGCACTGCCTGACAGTCACATATCATCTGGGCTGATTGCAAAGTTCACCGTTTATCTTTAATACGGTATCACACAACGTATTCGATTTAAATGAAAGCTGGTCGTTGAGCAAACTTTCTTTATGGATTCGAAATTTATAAAGCATCCGAAATCCATAAAGAAAGTTTGCTCAACGACCAGCTTTCATTTAGATCGAACACGTTGTATGATACCGTATTAAAGGTAAACGGTGAACTTTGCAATCAGCCCAGATGATATGTGACTGTCAGGCAGTGCGCACTGTCTTCGTTAGCTGTGTGTGTACGGCGTTTAATTGTTATTTTTAACAGTTGTGTTTGTTTTATTCGTTCGTGTGTGTATGTGTTTTTTAATAATTTCACCGACGACTCCTATATACTAGGAAGAAGAAGTTTTACCTGAAGATGGGAATTTAATTCCCGAAACATGTAGTGGAATAATAAACTACAAGATCGCTAGACGGATCAAATAAGGTATATTTTAAATAATAAATTTAATTGAACGGTTTAAACATTCAGTACAGAAACTGACACAGTGTAATCCAGTAGTGTGCCTGTAAGTCATCGTCATCTTCACAACGCGGTATAGGCAAGTCGCTGCCTGTTCCGACTGCCTGAGTCTACCTACACACCTGTGTCCTATAGGTTTGTATTTCCAGACTTTTTTGTCCAGTCTGGAATCTGACATTCTTCCTAGTGTTCTTTCCACCGTTGTTTGTAATTTTTATTTTTTCATTCAAGTTAAAAACTTGTAACTCTTTTCTTATGGCCTCATACCTTATACGGTCCAGTTTAAAACACCTTTTTACTTATCTTAAAAATGTTGTTTCCGAGGCCTGTATTTTATTGTCTTGGTTTTTGGTTGTTGTCCATAATTCGCAACCACAGGACAGTACAGGGATTGCCTAAATTTTGAAAACTTTAATTTTGTATCTCGACATACATACCTTGCTTCTAAAGTATACCTGTAAATATTATCTTGTAATCTTGAATGAATAAAAATTAATTTGAACGGTCTTCTTCTTCTACTGCCGTTAAACCCAATAGGCCTATGGGTTTAGCCTCTTCAACGACTTTTATCCAATCAGCCTTCTCACTACATAGTCTTCTCCGTCTTCTTATCCCCATATTTCTCAGATGCTCCTCGACGTCCTCGGTCCATCACTTCCTTGGCCTTCCTCTTCATCTCCTACCTACTTGTCTCCATTCTAGAATTTTTCTGGAAATTCTGTGTTGTTCCACACTCATTGTGTGTCCCATCCAGGCTATCCTTCGACTCTTTATAAACCTTACTGTATCAGTTCCGTGTATTAGATTATTTACTTCATGGTTCCTTCGTATTCTCCATGGACCGTCGTTATTTTTCAGTATAATGGATGGTCCAAACAATTTTTCAGTATTTTTCGTTCGAATATTCTTAGGTACTGTTCAGTGCTTTCGACTTAATTAATTTTGAGTAGGCGTAGTAAAATCGGTTACCATTAAGGATTAAAAAGAGAGGAAGAAGAAACAGAAGAACACTACAACAAAAATGAATGTAGCAAACATTCTACAACCCAGAACAGACCAAGATTATGTGCGTGTAAAATGTTAAAAATGACGATAGTTTTCTCCTGGAAGTTGCGAGTTTGGTGAAACGTAAAGAGCCTGACATTAACGTAATTGTGTCTTCTAATGTATTAGCGGGCATAGTTAAAGAGTTTTCGAAGTGGTGACATTTTGATCCCATCCCGATGGAACAACGGAAGTGTAAGATTCCCGTAAGATACTACGGAAAAGATCGTATTATTTTAAAATAGAGGAAAAATGCCCACGACGAACAACGATTGAAAAATTGTAAATATTGTTGGCAGGACAGTCAGGCCTTAGTCTATAGCAGGGGTCTCCAAACTACGGCCCGCGGCAACCCGGTCGATGCTGCGTGCAGTTTTTAAATAGATCGACAAAATACTTCAAATATTATAACATTTTACTAAATAATTAAACAAGAAATAAATTCTGTACAAGTTTAAAACATTTACGTGGTTAATATGCTTGTTCGTCTGGCTGCCTTGAATGAAACATGGATCAACCTATATATGCGAAAAAAAGTTTTCAAAAATGAACTTTGCAAAATCAAAGTGCAGGGCTAACTTGTCAGATGAACGCTTGAAATCCATTCTAGTGCTAGGAGCATCAAAATTTGACCCAAAATGGACGGACATTATTTGTCAGACGCAACACCACACATCCTATACGTACATATGAAAACAAAAAAATAATACATAAGAAATATCTTTTAATGTTATTTTTTCCTTACTTTTGTCTACGTTATTTTGAATTAATGAATTTGTTTTCTTTGGATAAGGCTGCTAAAGTTTTGTTTAAATACCTACGTTACTGACATGATTATTTCGTAAACTTACAAAAAATTGAGTTTACAATATATGTAGGCTATGTGTGTGTGTGTGTTTTGTTGGCCCGCCTGACTTCCAAGATTTTTCAATTCGGCCCTCAAGCGAAAAAGTTTGGACACCCCTGGTCTAGAGTCTACGCTGGCAGACGTTTCGGCCTTATCATCGGAGGCCATCAGCGGTGTCCGGCGGCGATTAGTCTACCTTATCGCTGGAGCGACACCGTGCCAATTGTTACCGACACTGATGTTGGCGCCCGATGGTGAGGCCGGAACGTCTGTTAACACAGACCGCGACCTAACGGCCCGCCCGATAATGGTTCAAACTACGAGGACGCCGGCCGCGAAAGCCTTAGGAACCCTATTTGATAGAAAACTTTTTATCACCACCGTAACTTGAATAACTTGAGAAAACCTGGGATGCTAAAACAGAATTAAAATGATTTATCTGATATTTCTGATACATGTCGTCTAGCAATCGCAGTTTTTCATTTTACGAGATGCTGAGTATTCAGTGTTACTGAAAGCGTGAAGCGAATCGATTGACCTTTATTTATTCGTTACCAAAGCAGACTGTCTGTGTCGTGGTGTGTTGGCCATTTAGCCGAGCGTAGACTTCAGGCGATTCCCAAGAGGTCACCGCTGGAAAGCGCACGATTAGAATGCTATTTATTATCTTCCGGATGTAAGATTTGTTCGATCGTTGAAGTGTTTCGTGTAGCCAAGGTCTTTCTCGTAACCGATGTGAAGACGAAGCCTTCTGTAACAGAAATAACACTGTTGCACACCACTATAGAAAAATTATTCTTCACAGCTCATCTGATGACAGATTTCCGATCTGATGGTGAGCTGTGAAGCTTGAAAGAGGTAATCGGAATAATTTTTATCTTGGCTCTACAGCCCAGATCGAGCCTTGGCCTCCAAAAGAAATTGCCTCCACTTATTCCTGTCCTCAGCCATCCGCCACCTATTCACTGCGCCCAGCTTCCTCGCATCACTGTCGACCTGGTCCAACAATCTGTTCTTCGGTCTTCCACAATCTTCCTTTTTCCTATTGGCTTGTGTTTCATAATTCTTTTTTCCGTGCGTTCGTCATCCATTCTCTGAACGTGTCCTGCCCATCTTAGTCTATTAATTTTGGCAAATCGGACAACTGTAATGTCATTGTACTTAGCATATAATTCATTATTATTTCTCTTTCTCCAGACTCCGTCCTGTTGGATTGGCCCATAAATCCTTCTCAGTATCTTCCTTTCAAACACAGCCAGCCTCTGTTCGTCAATTTTCTTGAGTACCCAGCACTCAGAGCCATATGACAATACAGGCCTTACCAATGTCTTATAAAGCGTGGCTTTAGTTTCTGTGGTTAATAGTCTTGATTTAAAATGTTTATTCAGCCCGTAGTAGCTTCTATTAGCAGCCACAAGTCTTCTTTCAATTTTCTTTTGTGCAGTTATTCTCAGCATCCACGTACGTCCCTAGATACGCGTATACGAAGCCTTTTACTCTTTCAGAATTATAGCCGTCTATTAGTATATTTGAAAAATTATCATCAATACTTCCCATAGCCATAAAGTTTGTTTTATTTTCATTTATAACAAACCCCATACTCTTAGCCAATGATTCAAGTGCTCTAGAAGCATCGTGGTGTTATTTCTGTCTGTGATCATTAATTAAACACAACTTGATTAATTAAATAATCCTTCTGTAATACAACGTTTATGGTTGTAACACATATCGGGAAAGAATATTTTTTTACCGGAGGGTTAAAGTTTGGCTTTGACATTCCTGACCTACATCACATCGCAATAACGAGTTGTGTAGTTTCCGGTGTAATCTCACAGACGCGTCTAGATACTTACCGAATCGAGACACGTAGGTTATACACGCGCTGCGTATAATTCCATAAAATTATACGTACCGAAAGAATCGAAGAATGAACCTCCGTACCCTAGACTACATATGTACGACGCACAGCATACTCTGTCTTACATATGCATACCAGCATTTGCATGTATGTGTGGTCGTACTCACTCGTCTGTCATACCTGTATGGAAGTCACAATCCGCGCAACCTGGTATCTCTTCTCGTTCCTTATTTATATTTTATACATCTCGATGTGATTCATCAGCCTAGTTTTATTTAAGCCCTTATTCCACGCGCCTGCCAGTGTTACATGTTTCAAAGTATTCCTTGCGTCAGCCACCGTATACCAACAGCCTTTCGAATGAATATTTTTAATCATCTCAGTTCTTTGTTATAATGGCACTCATGTCTTCGTTGTAGGCGAAAATAATTTTTTAATCAATTCTTTATTTAAATGCGTTTCAGGAAAACAACTTCTTGACCCACCGGTTATAGCAGTGGTTCCTAACCGTTCCGGACCCGCGTACCAGTTTGGTTTTCCGCGTTCATTTCGAGTGCCACCGGAGCTTAAAGAAAGGTTATTGGGGGTTTCTCGATAAAACAATACAATAAAGTTCTCAATAAAACCTTGATCTTATTATTCCGGCTACGTATAATTACTCAAAATCTAATACAGAGAATTTACAAAACGGGAACTGATTTTAAAAATTAATTTCCGGTCGGTTCTATGCTAAAACAAAGTATAAAGTTTTTTAAAAGACAGTCGATTACTTTCATTGCAGATTTTCTTGTTAGTTGTAATAAATAACAACATATTGTTAGGACGGTCTACTTGATCGTCGTATGGTACAGTGGAAAACAAATTTGCATTTTTGACACAATTTTACAAAAAACAAACATCAAGTTGAATCCCTGCACCAATCCCCTTCCTCCACACACCACCCCCACTACACCTTCCACACAAAAACCGTTACGAAATGATGGCAGTCTGACCAAAAAGCTGAAGAAGGCGGATACTTAAGCCGAAACGCGTCCGACGAAAAAAGTCAGTTTTTCACAAGATAAAGTTCATTTTTAGTAAAGTGGAAAACAAAATACAAGACACCAATTAAGTCACTAATCGCCAGCTTTAATTTTCACAGTTAAACAGTTACTAATTAACAACACAGACTCTTACAACAAATCAAATAAAAATTGTTCACACGCAATAAAATATCAACTAATATAAAACACAATTGTATTGCAATTATACCTCCCGATTATAAAACACAACACTTCACTAATATCCACTGATTATACACACAATAATATCGCCTGATAATAACTCGAACCGCACTGTAAATATATAGCAACTATAACTGACAACTAAGGCCACTGACGCCTTGTATTTGTACAACGCTCACAGACAAGAACCTCCAAACTACGTCTCATCTCTAAACTACGACGTAATTAATTGCGGCCTTGACACAGTCCGCGCGGCTGGCGGCTTCCAGAAAAGTCTCGCGAGCGCATGTTGAAATCACGTACGCCAACAGATTCCGCTGGATTCATCTGAAACATCCGATAAACACGTAGATTGTTCTGCGATATCGTAACAATATTAAAGAGAAAATAATTAATGTGAAACTTGTTGCTGCTTATTGTTCATGTCAGGTTCTATTGATGTTATTTTTAGCCTTAAATCACACTCAATAGACATCCTGTTAGATTCTAATGAAATACTACAGCAAAGTGTTTAGGTTGTGTTTTTATAAGAGTAATGGTTTTTCATCATGACCGATGAAAATTTATTGTTGTTTTGAACATAAATTTTTATTTATTTATTTTTTAAAGTAAATACTTTTTTGCTAGCTAGGTCTTCTTGTGTACCACTAGTGGTACGCGTACCACCGGTTGAGAACCACTGGGTTATAGGATTGATGTGCCGTTTGGAAGAAGAAAGAAAACAGTTTATTTTTAATCTTCTCAAAGTATTTGCCTAACACCAGTAGAAAATTCCCAGATTGAAGAGAAGGGTTAGGTTGGACAATTACCATCGTTATATTTTTATCACACAACGTTTCGAATACTAAACAATCTGAGGTCGTCTTCAGGCTTAAGTTAACCACCAAGTTAACCTAGTAGAAACTTAAACCTACCCAAGATCTCTTCACTAAAAAGCGTAAACCGTAAAAAAAATAAATAAATAAAATAAACCACCACCATCTACAAAGTGAAACACAATTATAGAAAAACTATATAAAAAAAGAACCGCTAGTTACCATCTAAGTCCGCTGGACAGAACCAGGAAGCACCACCACACTGACGTAAGTTTACACAGCGAACAACGCCAGAGAAAAGCAACGCCCCGTTTAAATACAAAACTAAGTCCCACAGCTAACCCCGCCCACCACGACGTACACATTGTTTTACAGTTTTAATCGCTACGCACACTGTTTTACGTAAATCTCGGATAGGCTTAAGTTTGTATTCATTTACTAGGTTACCTGAAGACGAACAGAGACTGTTTAGTGGTTGAAAAGTATAAATTAGTGGTTGATAAATTATAACGATGGTAACTGTCCTACCTAACTCTTCTGTTAATTTATTGTTATATTGGAGTGTTAGTGGTCTCAAATATTTCTACTAGTAATTTTATACAAACCACTGTGTTATCTTTGGTACTGACGAGCGCTGTCGGCAGTCAAGCCATCTTCAGGTCATTTACCAACCTATGGTAAATTTCTTCTGTTTATGTTCACGTACCATCGAAAGTTAGGTTTAAAGATCGTATCCCCAGTTTAGTCCGAATATTGTTGATGTTTCTTAATCAACGGACAAGAAATAACCGAACTACCAATCTGAAAAATATTGTGAAGCGGCAATACTATCATTTAAATGACCGTGACTTCTGTAAATGACTAAGATTTTTCAATACTTAAAAAACTGAGCCGTTTTTTGATTTGCCAATTAGCAGTAAATCGGTCTTCAATCGTGTTGTCACCAACTAGCAATGCCATGCACTCTTCAGATAGCCTGGAGCCGAATCTTCTTTGTGCGAAACTAAGGTTTTCTTAGAAAGAGATGTCCATCTGAGGCCCGTTTCGTACATGCTGTTAACAAAATCTTATCTATACTCCTTAGAAAATCTATTAAGTTTGTTCAGTAAATTAATTTTCTGAAGAGAAAGAAATTGCTGAGTAGGCTAAATAAATTTGGTGAAGGGATACCTGATGAAATTTTTCTCCTCAAAGTTTTGTTTTAATTTGACTCTGTATAAAATTTTTAAACCAACCCGTACTTGCTGTGTCTCACCTCCGTTTAATGTCTCATTTAAAAAGAAACGCGGATTTCTTATGTCTAATGGTCCAGAAATTGGTTAACTAAGAGAACGTTTTTGAACAACAACCAAAATATGGTCCGTATTTCATATTAGTTTGATGGTTTCCTTCAAAATCTCTTTCTGAGAGTACTTCCTTAATCATTTTCAACTTGTGCCACGTGTTACACAATAGAGCTTCCATTTGTCTTAACGTCTGAAATGGTACCGATGTTTCTCCGTCATAGGAAATGATTTATCCGATATGTATTTGTTGTTCAACTTTCCACAGTTTGCAATCTCTCTTTAACAATTCGTTTTCGCTTTGTGTGTACACTGCAAACGTAACGATACGATTGGTACAGTCACCAGCCAACACTGCATGAGTTAACTGCATATTTGTAGTGGTTTGACAAAAAAAAGTAAAATTTAATCTAGACGGTTACAGGTTTGAAATATTCCTGTGGTTGATCCATATTATACAGGGATACTGATACAGTGGGCGACCTGTTTCGACTTGCATATTCTGAAAGGAAAATACTTGAGAAAATTTATGGACCTATTAGGGAAGGTGGAGAGTGGAGAATAAAGTACAAGAGAGAGCTCAACGAGTTATATAGATCGCCTGATATTGTGACAGTAATTACGATAGCTAGGCTGAGATGGTCATGACATGTACAGAGAATGAATGAAGGGGATTGTTAATAAGAAGAATGATGCGTCACGTTAGGACCAAAAAGTTTATGTTGAGCTTCGGTCCGAGTGGACCAAATAAAAATGTGTTGAATGTCGGCACGTGTGCTCTAAGATTTTTTCCATCAGAAAGAATGAAGCTTGGTGTGTTATCGCCAGGATGCAGAATGATAAAGATAGTGGACTGTATTAATACATTTATTAAGTTTCCTTTTTTTACACTCAACTCATAGTACTAAGATTGGCTAATTCTGAAGATTAATTTTGAAGAAACCGATTCGTAAATAAAGCTGCATTTTGATGAGGCACAAATGTGTGCACTCAGCTACATTGAAAAACGTTGAGGCCTAAGGCCTAAATAATTGTCGCGACAACAAGAAAATGAAAAGGACAGAATCAGGCAGCAAACGTAATAACGTCCGCTGCCAGCCAAGGCTCGTAGAACTGTATCGTTGTAAAAACATGATAAGAACGATTTGAAAGCGTACAGATTAGCCAACCTATAAATGCGAAAATTACCACACTACTGTCCAGGGATGTTCTTAAGAGCATTATGAAATGCATACCAGATGGAAAGAGATAACGTGGAAGACCCGGACTACGATGGGTCGATGGAATCCTAGACGATGTGAAAGTACTTGGAGTGAAAAATTGGTGGACATTGGGTAAAGATAGGGAAGTCTGGAGGAAAATCCTGAGGGAAGCCGAGACCCACGGTGGGCTGTGGAGCTACTGGTGATGATGATGACTGATACAGGGAACACGTTATAAGCATATTTACAGTACATTGACGCTAATATTCACAAAATCTTTAGATCCCAGTGGGATATGGATAAGATGACCAATATATCCGTAACAACAAAAAACGTAGTGCAGAAGAATGATTGAAACACCAAATTAACATACACCCAAATGTGTATGACAGAAGAAAAATAAAAAGAAACAGAAAAGTTATTTAGCTTAACTATTTTCATAAACTACAACCAATTACGTTATGAAACAAACAGAAAACCAATCTGCACTGAGCTGACATTAATAAGACTTCAAACCACTCGCTACCACACAAAATGGCAGCTTTCCACGCACCCTTAAATAGCATGTACAAAACATCCCTAAACGCACGGAAAATAAAAAATAAAAAATATATCGAATTGCCCAGGAAAGTGGTTACAATAAAAACAGCAAAAGTAAAATAGGTAATAAAAGTAAATATAAAATAAAAACACCTTATTTAAGAACTGAACATGACAAATAAAATACTACTACTACTACTACTACTACTACTGCTGCTGCTGCTGCTGCTGCTGCTGCTGCTGCTAATACTACTACTACTACTACTACTACTACTACTACTACTACTACTACTACTACTACTACTACTACTACGACGACGACGACGACGACGACTACTACTAACAACAACAACAACAACACAATACTACTACTACTACTACTACTACTACTACTACTACTACTACTACTACTACTACTACTACTACTAATAATAATAATAATAAAAACAACAACAATAATAATAATAACAACAATAATGAAGATAATAATAATAATCTCTTCTTCTACGTCTTCTCCTCTTCAAGGATTAGGTTATATAAACCTGTTCCGGCACCCATCGCATCCTCGTACTCCCCACATCTTTTCTACCAATGGATTTATAGTTCAGTGTCGCTTTCGGCAATCGATCCTCTGTCATCCGTTGCAAATGATCCCATCATTGTCTTCTATAAATTGAAGTAATTTCATTTATATCCTTTACTTCGAGTTCTGCTCTGATATCTTCATTCCTTATTCTATCTTGCAATGTATAATTTAAAGTATTTCAAAGAAACTGCATTTCAGCACTCTGAATCTTGCCGCTTTCCTTTTTTGTCATGGCCCACTCGCATAAATCAATGTGGGTATTGCAATTAATTGTTTTATAAAATTTAATCCTTGTGCTGTGTCTTGTTTTATTTTTAAGATTTCTATGAATCGTGTCAAAATATTCCTAAATTTATTTATCTTCTCTCTTATATCATATTCAGATTCGTAGGTTACTGCACAGCCGATGTATGTGAAATGGCTCACTTGTTCTAAATGCTGTTGTTTATAACTATCTTAGGTCCTCACTGGATATTTATTTTTAAAGGCCATGGTTTTGATCTTTCATAGCCTTCTTTCCCATTTTGTATCCACATATATAGACACGCCTTTACTTGCCCTGAATCTTTCGTCCACACCGCTATAAAACATTGCACAATTCCCTGCATATGCAGAACCTCTCAACTTCTTTTTTGTTTCAGTTAATACGTTATTTGTTTTTATTTACAAATACGGCTATATTAATATTTATCTTCAAATACTTTTGCTATTTCAAATTCTTTGCCACTGATCCCTCTAACATTCCATGTAGCTAACTTTAATTTTTCCGCTATCCATTAAAGTATTGGATATAATAATAATAATAATAATAACAATAATAATAATAATAATAATAATAATAATAATAATAACAACAACAACAACAAAACAAAAGTGTGAACATTTACTTACGTAAGTAACACCTGTCGAAACTTAACTATTTACAAATACAGATGTAAAAACAATGCATACACAACAAACTAAAACAATGTATATTACTAAATAACTCATACAAAAAAAAAAAAAATCATACCAATAACTGATACACTAAACAATGGAGTTTACAAAATAAAATGCAAAGACTGCTCTAAGTTTCACGCAGGCCACAGAAAAACACAATTAAAAAGGCGATAGGGCTACTTTGTGCGCACAAATAACTTAACGACACAAGTATTAAATAGAGGACACGAATTTCCATATACGAACACCGTGAAACTAAGAAAATGTATGCCATACAAACCTACATGTCGTTACACCGGTCTCACTGATTGTCGTGGAAAACAGTAGAAAACAAAATTACGGACACCAATTAAGTCACTAATCACCAGCTTTAATTTATCACAAATAACAGTTTGTAATCAACAAGTTATTCAAAAAGATTATACCCATACAATAATTCAAGTTAATTTGTCCACACCAATAATAATGTCAACTAACAGAGTCCCGCACAATAATCACTTTTCACTAATACACCACCGCTTGAGACTCACTGAGTAACTGGATGGACCGTCGCTGGATGCTTATATTTATACCCCGCTGAGATGCCAGAATAATTTGTCACTTTTTGAATGACGTGTTAAACAATTGCCTCTTACAGACGCTCTCGAATACAATAGAAACAGTATCGTTTATGGCCTTGAAATACAGTGCGCGGACCGGTGCGTTCTTGAACAGGCTCGATTGTTGACGCATGACAAGTATCACGTAATTTTCTTTCTTCTCAAATTAGCAATATGTACGCACACAAACATTACAGCTGGGCTCTGCTGGATAGCCGAGAAACACATAGAACGACACACTCCATTGTTCGAGAGTGTTACGTGGCGTAACGATATATATGATCATACACAAACCCTAAAACACAAAACAAAGTAGTACCTGAACAAGTACAAATGAATATGAAACATTACACAATTTGTAAACACCAAACATTGGAATAATCACAGCAAGACTGTGTATAACAAATCAACCAATAGAGGTATAACAATACAGTGACACAAAAAACCCGATTAATAAAACCAACCAAAAGCCAACAGTAGTCAACAACAGATACTTAACCACGCACTAAGTCAACATGGCTGATGATGAGTACTCGAAACACATTTGTTAATCATCATCAGCCGTGGCTCTACTACCCTTGGTGGGTGTTGGCCTGCTCCAAGAGTCGATCCATTCATCCCTATTGCGTGCCCTGGTTTTCCAGTTTCTTATGTTCAGCTTTCTGAGATCCTGCTCTATCTGATCTTTGAATCTACTTCGGGGTCTTCCCTTTGCTCTACTACCCATTGGTTTCTGGTAGTAGATATGTTTCGTTTATTAGTACATTAGTATAGTATTCCGTCAGTGTGTGAGTACAATTAAAACGTTTTTTAACTTTTGCTGTGTGCATGGAATTTCTATGTACTTTTCAAGTGCTCAGTTCCTTCCATCCACAGGCTACGAAATCCGTACGGAAATTTAGAAAAACATTATATTTGAGATCTTCTAGGAAAAAAAACATAAGGGATAACTCATTTCCTTTGTTTCAGAAAATTAATTATTGACCTTTTAAGACATTTTTTGTATATAAAGTACTTAAAATATATTTCAATAGAAGTGGAGATTATAGGAAAATTGACATTAGACAACTAAGGTGTGAAAATGAAATTCTTTTGATACCTTTAGCTAGAAAGGAAATATATAACAAGTTTATTCATGTTTTGTATCCTAGATTCTACAGTCGTTTACCTACCGACATAAAAAATTAAAAAAAATTTGCTCGAACATTTGACATCTTGGCTAATGAATAGAAGGTCATTTGATTGCCTTTATCATCCTGCATATCGTTAATAATAATTTTAACCACACGAGACACTATCATTAACAGAAGAAAGTTAATTTGTATTTGTATTTTATTTGTAAAGAGTATAGCTAGATTTAGTTGTGACGTAAACGTATTCATGATTTGTTTATTAATAAAAATTGTTAACAATTATCCTAATAATTTCATTTCATTTGCAAAGAGCAGAATATATTAGATTTAGTCGAATGCGGAAGTGTTGATTTTATGTTGAAAATTATCATAACTGCCATATATTAGGTTAACTATTTTATTATAATAATAATAATAATTGTTAATACTATATCTCAGTTGTAATCATTGATATGAATTAAGGTTAAAATAGATTATTTCAGTTAGGATTAATTTTGATTAAAATAAGATAAATCTTAAGGATCTATTTTGTAGTAGCCTATATGTTAGTATTTAGAGTTATCTGTATAAGGTTTCAGTGGCTGCACATTAAATACGTGACAAAATTGTTGTCGTTAAGAGCTAATCCGACTTACGAAAGATTGTTTTTGTTGAATTAAATATATAATAAGGACCTTAATAAAACTTAACTTGTCACCGCTCACAGTAAGTTATGTGGTGAGCAGGTAATTCCTAGTCCTGTGAATGTAATGAATATTGTAAACTTTCATAATAGAAGTAAAGGTAACAAAAATAAATTTGTTTTGTAACCTTTCTGGTAACGAAAATGTTTATGAATTGAGCGCGTGGGGGCAGGTGCGCACATAATACGCGTCATTAACTCACCGGTATTTGGACGGATTTGTCAATGGTTCGTACATTTGACAGCGTCATTACGTGGGTACTTTCTAAACTGTGAGTCACTTCGTGAACCGCTATGTTAGAAACGTCCAAACGACGACACGAACACTGGCTCTAATCACACAGAACAAATCAACAGCTAAATTAGTAATATGCCACATTTAAGTGACATGTTCCGAATTCACGCAGTGTACTGGATTGGTTGAATATTGCGCATTTATACACATTGTCCACAGGTCAAAAGAAATTGTTTTGATGTCGTCATTACTTTTACGAAGTCAATTTTTACTTCCATGTTCCATAAGGAAATGTAAGTATGGTGATGGTGAAAAAAATCGTGTTCGAGATAAGGGCTGATTCTGATTGTACTACCCTCAAAACATGATGAAAAGTCATTTTTCAAAAAGTGTCTGTGTATAATGTTCGTAAAGTCTTACATCCTGGGGTATCTCTTTACTTCCATATTCCGTAAGGAAAAAGAAGTGTGATGATCGCGGAAATCGTGTTTTCGACATAAGGGCTGATTCTGGTTGTACTACCCTCAAAACGTGAAGAAAAGTCATTTTCCGAAAAGTTTCTGTGTAGAATTTTTTCTATGGCGAACGATAACTTCCGCAAATTCAAACAGAATCAAATAAGTTTTTACATATGTGCCTAAGTTGTAGAGGACTGAAGGTCTATTGATTTTGGTAAATATCGGTTAAGGGGAAGGGGTAGTTTACCGGCAACATTTTATGTCTTAACAAGTGTAATGTTTTCTATGACGAACGATAACTGCCGTAAATTAAAACAGAATTAAATAATGTTTTGCTCATGTGCCTGAGTTGTAGAGGACTTAAGGCCTATTGATTTTGGTGAAGATTGGTTAAGGGGAAGGGGTAGTTTACCTGCAACATTTTACGTTTTAACAAGAGTAATATACTTAATTTTGATAAATAAATTATCCTGAAAAGAAGGTCATAATAATCCACTGTAGAAAAGTAGATGAAATATCTATAAATGAAAATGATAGTTGAAGGGGGAGGGGGTAATTTTTTATACGTGTACTACGTTATCGGCAACAAAGAAGTAGTTTGTTGTTAAAATTCCTTCTCAGGTTTTTTTTTTGTCGTGGTCCAATGTTTTCTGCAAACCAAACGTTTTGGCAGTGCCATCGACTGCCATTATCAGTGAAAATCGAGTGCGCTAACTTGAGGTGGTGTATGTTAGTGACCACAGTACTGTTGTTAAGGCTGAAGCAAGAAGTAGAAAGAAGTAGTTTCTATGGAAATATTTCATTTTGAAAATTATTTTAAATATAAATCTTAGAAGATGGAAGTCATGTATGGTTCTCCATACCGATATTTTAATATGAGTTTAGTGTGACTACATTGTAAGCCTACGTCATCGAGTTTACATTTACTCTCTTCTCCTGGCAGCTGATTTCTTTAAGTTTTTAAGGCTGTTATTTTAGCGTGGAGATCTTCTCTATCCGTTTACGGTGAAAAATAAACCAAAAGTCTTAAGCGCATACTAGTTTCTGTAGTTTTAAAAATGTTTTATTAAAAATCGGTATGGAGAACCGTACATGACTTCCATGTCCTAATCAATTATACAATTAATTTTAATACGTACACTCAGAACGAAACCAAATATATCAGCATGCTTTTGGTAAAAACGCTGAGAAATAAAATCAAAATACGAATTGTACCTAGTTGTTAATATTTTAATAATAAAGAATTAAAGAATTAATTTGATTAAATTATCTTTTAATTAGACAACGCGAATGAAAGCTAATACCGCCAGTGTTTGTTTTCTGCGAATTTCTGAAAACGAAAAATTATTTAGTTTACGTATCCTTGGTTACGTAGCATGGAACGATATCAATTGTTAATATTTTATTGAAATTTTTAAGTTTTCGGTCGAATAAATTTATAATATCAATTCAAAAAATTACCTCCTCCCCCTTCAACTACACTTTTCATTTATAGATATTTCATCTACCTTTCTACAGTGGATTATTATGATCTTATTTTTAGGATAATAATTTATCAAAATTAAGTACTTTACTCTTGTTAAAAACGTAAAACGCTGCCGGTAAACTACCCCTTGCCCTTAACCGATCTTCACCAAAATCAATAAGCCTTGAGTACTCTGCAACTCGGGCACATATACAAAAAATTATTTGATTCTGTTTGAATTTGCGGCAGTTATCGTTCGCCATAGAAAAAATTCTACACACAGACACGTGCACGGAAAATGACTTTCTTTCATGTTTTAAGGGTAGTACAATCAGAATCCGCCCTTATCTCGAACACGATTTTTTTCGCGATCACCAGACTTCCATTTCCTTACGGAACATGGAAGTAAAAAATCGAACAATCATTTTGGCCATTTGAGCGTGTGTACATACACTCCAACGTGGTCGACCGTTGATACTCTGTAAAAATATGTCGATAACTAAATGCAAAATCAAAATGTAACTGCTGACACGGATAATCATTTGTTAATAGATGATTGGCTGGAATTGAATGTCTTGCCTGTAAGTCCAGGAGATCGGATGTGTTCTCTATGATTCGTACGTTTCTGTGTGCACAAACGAAAATAAGATCCCCAACATTATACCTCTTGAGCAAGTGAAAATCACTTGGAGTGGGTGACACATAGGTTCTTTTGACTCTTCTCGCCACCACTGAGTTATCTGATTTTTTATTTCCATTTTATTTTTAAGGCTGCCTTTCGTCTTTTAGCTAGTAAACCAAGTAGATTCTTTAAAACCTCTAATCGATGGGCGATTTCTTAAGGGTAAATCGTCCATTCGGACTGCTTTCGTCATAATTGTTTTGTCGCTTGACGTTTCGATTCCTGGGATTGTCTCCAAAAGCTGTGAGTGGGGGTTGAAAGACCCTGTTGACCCTCGTTGTTAGGCCTTTCAGATCCCAGATTCCAGGGAACGAAACATCAAGTGACAAAACAATTACGATGGAAGCAGTCCGAATAGAGGATTTACCTGTAAGAGACCAAATAAATATTGCAGTCCTAACGAATCCTTGGTATCGTTGTCGGTGGGGAGGGGCATCGAGAGATGGATCACTATACCGGCCTACACTCGCTGCCGGCTGTATCTTAAATAGCACCTAGGCTGAGTTGGCGGGCATTCAAAATTTTGGGATATTTTTTTAGACTCAGAAATATCTTTAGATTGATGTAACCAATATTAGCCAAGCCAGGCTCTCATACATTGAAAAGACATAATGAAATTCATCGAATCACAAAGGCTGCGTTCGCTGGGACATGTGGAAAGAATGTCTGAGGAAAGAATGCCTAAAAGAATGTTGAAGAGAAAATTATATACTACTAGATGTAGGGGCAGACCAAGGATGAGATGGTTTGATAGCGTAACAGAAGACCTTGCTAGTATAGGAATCAGAGGGTGGAGAGGAAGGGCGGAGAACAGGGAAGCATGAAGGAGTATTGTTGAGGAGGTTAAAGCCCGCCAAAGGCTGTAAGGGAAGATGAGAAGAGGAGAAGAAGAAGAAGAATATTAGTCGAGTGAAGCGAAATGCCATCGCACTTGTTGATTTGTACAAATCTCTGTTATTTATTATTTTTTTAAATTAATAATTTGGTTCAATACTGATAAGTTCAAGAAATGGTAATAATGGAATAACAATATTTCATAAAATGCGTATATGGAAAGTATGTAATTCACCTTGAAATATTTCTAGTGTAAAGGATTTAAATGTACTTCTGATGGTGAATTCTCTCTCTCTCTCTCTCTCTCTCTCTCTCTCTCTCTCTCTCTCTCTCTCTCTCTCTCTCTCTCTCTCTCTCTCTCTCTCTCTCTCTCTCTCTCTCTCTCTCTCTCTCTCCTAATAAGAATATTATTTATCGACCGTATTAATTATGGTTTCTAGCTGATATCGAGTTCTGGTCGTAATAAAAATGCAGTTTTTATGCAACGTTTTAAGACTTATTTAATCTCATATTCATGCCTACGATATAAAATACAAAATAGTATAATTGTAATTGATTTTGTCACAAGTTCTGTGATATTTAATAGTCATGTTGTGTTGTAATAGAGTAACTTATGGTACCTACATATATTGCTGTGAGTCCCAGATACACACAATATATAACACTATACACTACACTAGTTATATATATTTCAACGATACAATTTTAAACTGCATAGATAGGTAATACAGAAATTATTACAACAGAGTCTATATCTGGAGGCAGGAAAATTTATTAAAGGAATAGATTGAACGAGTCAGTCGCAGGAACGGTGGAAGAGAAATGGCAGAGCCTTAAGTGCGCACTCCTGGAAACCGCCAGAGAGGTACTAGGAATAGAGGAGAGACGGAGGCGGGAGGACTGGTTTGATGAGGAATGCAGGGAGAGTGTTGCACGGAGGAATGAGGCTCACAGGAAGTATTCTCAGTGTAGGACTAGAGAAAGGAAGCAAGAATATGAAGAGAATAGAAGACTGGCAAATAAAGTATGTAGAAAAAAGAAAAGAACTTTTGAAAACGGCCTGCTTCTCAAAATGGAGCAGGACTTTGCAGATGGAAGAATAAGGAATGCTTATAAATATCTTAAGCATCTCAGGGAAGGTTATAAACCATCTACAACACTATGTAGAGACAGAGAGAATAGAATTGTCAGTGATCCAGAGAAAATTAAAACTATCTGGCGAGAGTACTTCGATGGCCTCCTTGGTGGTATGCTACAGGGAGGAGAAATTGTTGCTCACACTCCGCGGAATGCAAACATTGGGGGGATGGAATCTGACCCACCATCAATTCAGGAAATAGAAGAAGCTATTAGTGCCCTCAGGAACAACAAGGCACCAGGTACAGACTTGATTCCTGCAGAACTGCTTAAAGCTGGAGGTGCTGATGTGGCGGTCGCACTGCACTCCTTAATCGTGGACATATGGCAAACGGAACGAATCCCCATGGAATGGAATAAGTGCATTATATGCCCCATTTATAAAAAAGGCGACAAACTTCAATGTAGAAATTACAGAGGCATTTCGTTGCTGTGCACCTCCTACAAGGTTTTTGCGTACATCTTGAACCAAAGGCTGAGACCCCTCACAGAAAATATAATACGGGAATACCAAGCTGGATTCCGACCTGGGAGGTCTACAATCGACCAACTTTTCTCGGTAAAACAGATACTAAGATGCGGATGGGAACGTGATATTGATGTGTACCAGATCTTTGTGGACTTCAGGCAAGCGTATGACTCTATTAATAGAGACAAACTCTACACCATAATGCATGAATTTGGAATACCAGGCAAGCTGGTAAGATTAACCCAAGTTACTATGCAGCAGACTGAAGCCCAAGTAAAGGTGGATAGCCAACTAACTGAACCCATAAATATTACACGGGGACTAAAGCAGGGAGATGGGTTGGCCCCAACACTATTTAATATTGCATTGGAATATGTAATTAGAGGCTTATCAATAAATAGCTCCAATCTGTTAACAAATAAAACTGTACAGATAGCCGCATATGCAGATGACATTAACATCATGTCAAGACGGATCACGGCAGCTAAAGAAATATTTATAGAGCTTAAAAACAAAGCCAAGGAAGTTGGGCTAGCCATAAATATGGATAAAACAAAAATGCTTATCCAAACAAGAAGGGACCAGGTTCATAACAACATCGAGATAGAGGAGGACACAATTGAGGTGGTGGACAATTTCACGTATCTCGGAGTGAACCTAGCAAAGACTGGATCAGAGGAGCCGGAGATCCAAAGACGGACCACCATGGCTAACAAGGCGTACTTCGCATTGCTGCCATCATTTAGGTCTGGGGATGTGCACAGGGAAACAAAAATGAAAATATATAGGACTGTCATCAGACCGGTGCTATGCTACGGGTGTGAGGCATGGGCAATCACACAGAAAACAGTCGACATAGTAGACAGCTTTGAAAGGAAAATCCTCAGACGCATTATAGGCCCAATACAAGAAAATGGCTCATGGAGGCTGAGATACAACAACGAACTGTATCAAATATATAAAGAGATACCAGACTCAAAATTTATAAGAATTCAAAGATTGCGTTGGGCCGGACATGTTATGAGAATGGAGGGTGACAGGAACCCTAAGAGGGCTTTGCTGGGTACATGGGAGGGAACGAGACCTAGAGGTAGACCGAGGAAGAGGTGGGAAGATGGCGTTGCAGAGGACGCGAGAGACATGGGGATAAGAAACTGGAGGAGGGTTGCAGTGGATAGAGTGGATTGGAGGCGGAGATTGGTGGAGGCCAGGGCCCGACTTGGGCTGTAGCGCCATAGGAGAGAGAGAGGAAAATTTATTAAATTAAAACATTAAAATTTACTATTGTCTTATTACTTTATAATATTAAATTGTTTATTTACAATTTGTCTTTCAATAATTGAGTCTATTTGCTTGTTTTACAACTATGTTACTTGTTGTCGAATTCCATAACCACCGTCGATGTCCGGCGATCAGCTGCTGTAGACGACTCGTTGCTCGTTGACCTCAGCGTCGTTCACTTCTACGTTTCACACACACACGCGTTGCGGTTATCAAACTGTTATTGTTTATAAAATGATCTCAGGTTTTTTTTTGTAATGGGTGATTAAATGGATCTTGTGTATTGGGCTTACACAAACTCCGGTCTCTTGAAGTGTTCTCGCGTAAACTCAAAACACCACGTTAGGTATTTTGGCCCTAACCCGGAAAATCTTCCACTTTACGCCAAAAAGCACTAGAGTAATAATCTATTTTTTATTTGAGTTCTCTAATGGCAATGGTTACGAAGACCTCGAACCGTGAACCAACTTCTAAGTCTACAGGAAAACGACCTGTCTTGTCACGAAAAACTCGTGGCAGCGAGTACGTCTTTCTATAACGAGTCCTAAGAAGAAACTGGGCCATCCGTACGCTGTAAGCGACCGACTCAAATAATTTTAGACAACATATTAATTTTTAGGAAACACATAAATAATACTAACAGAGACACAGACACATACAACAAAACAGGGGTATATAAATTAAATTGTAATGATTGTCACCAATTCTACATCGGCCAGACGGGAAGATCTTTTTCCTCCAGATTTTCAGAACATTTAAAAGCCCTCACCACAAACTACATACATTCCACATTTGCCACACATTTACAAAACGAAAACCACAGTTACACAAACATACAACACAACATGGAAATATTACACTACTTACCTAAAAGTAGAAAACTAAACACAGCTGAACAAGTTGAAATATACAGATATCACACACTACAACCAAACAACATATTAAATGAACAATTACATTATAGATCACATACACTATTCGATACACTGATCCAAACACACAATTTGAACCTCAGCGCCAATTCCCTCCCACCATCAATCCCCACCACACACACCTAAGTCCATAACCGTTATTCTGTTAACTGACAATCAGTATTTACTCCCACTGAGGAAGAGGCACATCACCTCGAAACGTTTGGGAAAGTGATAAAGAAAGTAAGTTCATATTGTGAAAGTTTATATATATAATAATTTTTAGACCATCTGATTGGTTGAAACCTTATGAACGTCACAGACGAGAACACAGATAGACTGAAATCAGGCTTAAACTCTGTCCGATTCTGCAAAGGCCTGTCTAGATTTAATCTACAATTTTATTACTTTCTTGAAGATAACGAGCATAAAAGAAGATTGAATTCATTAAAAAAAAAAAACATAAAAATTATAGTTGTGGGGAATTGAGTATATGGAAAATGTAGCTTATAGCCATGAGAGTACTCTGTCCAAGTTTCAGAACGAAATGTTAATTTTCCTCAAAGTTATTAAATCAAATGTAAATCACCCGCGCACCCGCGCACTTACACACAAATATTTCACATGACATAAAAGAGAATAAAATTGTGAACATTTTGACATAACATACTTTTTTAAACATAGCTTGGTTCAAGACTTATAATTACTTTAAAAAGGAAGAACAATATCAATTTAAAACATGTCTATGGCCATCAGAAAATGTTAGATAGGATTAATACTCCACTTAAACGAACTTCATAACCTGTGTACTGTTGCAATATATATATTCATTATATATACTGTATATATATATTCATTATATATACTGTATATATATATTCATTATATATACTGTATATATATTCATTATATATATATATACACATTCAAACACTTTTTGCTACAGTCTATTTCATTATGTATATAATATATTTAATATTTATAATAACTTTACAAAACACAAAACAAACTAACACCGGAACAAATGTAAATCAATACAAAACATGACACAATTTTCAAAGCACTGAACACCGAAAATACACAAAATACTAATATATACACTACAATCACACACAATAATAACAATTTAAAGTGCCAAAGCCCAACAGGAAATCATAACAACAACCAACCAACACACAAGTACTTCACAAGATTCAAAATTAGGAAGGCTGAGGATGGGAACACTAAATGTCCCGAAACATGTTCCAAATAAGGAAAAACATCTTGAGGTAATATTATTATAAATATTAAATATTACATATATTGCAACGATACAGCCATATGCTGTATTTAGCATTGATTTAATTAATATAAAATTTGTAAAATTATTATAAGTTTGGGGTAAATGGACAGGTCTGGGATTGTAAAAATGTTTCAATGATATACTAGGGGAGAAATTAACCTGTTCCAACAGGAAAAGAACACCTGCTCGATTGTATGTGTGTTACGCGTGTATCTTGTGTGTGTTAGTGATGCATGTACAGACAGGAATCTCAGCTACCCTCCCCAAGTAATTACTAAAATAATTATTTTAATTCACTGTGTGAAAACTAATTAGTGTATAAACAAACAAAAGGCACCAAAGTGTGTGTAGATTTTATAGGTATCCACAGTAAGAAAATGATGTTAATAGGACACACTACGCGAAGTCTGTACGAAATAAATGTGCCAAAAATAAGCAAATTACACTAAGACGCTCAAATGTGCTATCTCAATTCCGTACAAAACATTGCCATTTGCAAAAAATTGCAAATATATGAAAAGGTTCGGGAGTGGGGGCTATCATGTGATCTGCAGTTCTCGACAGGACAATTTCGGAACCAACAGGTGCGGAATCTCGAGAGGGTATAAATTAAGGGTTCGACTGGAAACCCTTCTCTTCTTTTCAAAACACAGTTGCAGTCGGACATGCTGTCCGTCGGCAGAACTGTGTTATTTTATTATAAGTCTCATCTACGAACGAATAAAGACGTTCAGTAATTATGTTTACACTATTTCGGGAAACGTAGAGTACCGGGACCGTTTATGTCAGCAAGAGTATCAACAGAGAAGCTACAAAGAGCGACGCGAGATGCTAGGCGTTAGGAGATGCTTTTTAGACGCCTAACAGCCGAACGAGATCCACCTCGCAGCAGATAGTAATTCTCTGGAACGGACCACACACTGCTGGAGAACGACGCTGGACTCTGGACATATCGAGGACCACGCCAAGCCAGGAGTAACGGAAACCCAACACTGGACAACGCTGGACCCCGTCAAAAACTCGTGAGGTCATCAAAACTCGAGGTGACATGCATAATGCATTTATAAATGATTTTTTTAAAGAGCTCATAAAGACTATATAAAGAGACAATGAATTAAAACAAGAAAGTTTATAATTAGAAAGAATGTAATAGAGTCTTATGTAAATGTTTTAGTCGTAAGAATGAGAGATCGCCTATAGATAAATATAGAAAAAAAGAGAGTTTAATTTTGAGATAGTATTTTTTTTTTATCAAAGTAAAATAATTGAAATGATTTGATATTTTTTAGTAGAAAAGAATAATTTAAATTTTGAATATGAAACAAATGCCAGTCTAAGTTAACTGTACTAAGTAAACAATATAATTTTAAATTATTTAAAAAAAAAGAAACAGTATAGACTGAGCAAGCTGAGGTCAGATCTGAGTTAAATGAATTCAATTAAAAAATAAACTTAATTACATTTAAAAATTATTTTTTTTATTAAATAAATGTCTAGGTTAAGGTTATTAACATATCTAGAGGTAAGAGTGTTTTAAATGCGTGTAACACCGTATAGCTTAAGAGATGAACTTAATAATGAGTGATATCTTGATCGGAGATTGTTAACAATGTTTTATTATTTATAATGCTTGTTAAAACAATAAACATGAAATTTTAACTACTCATAAATTTACTACTCTTATTAAAGTTACACCTGGTATTGTTATAATTATTTACAACCTGCATATACAAAAGGTATCGTTGTATAATTTTGGGTCCCAAAGAACGTGGGGCCACATAAATTACAGTATATCGAATTGATGTTACGTATCGTTGTAATATATATATTGCAACGATACTCTTAAACATTTACTTTTGCACATATGCTATTACTCATTTGTGCGCACTTACCCACGCCTCGAAGGTATACTCTTCTTCTGCAGTATTTACCTTGATGTTTCCCAGCTAGGTCGCAGGCTTTGGTAGTTAATTGAGGGTGGATAAGCACGTGAATATCGTTACAAGTAAAGAGTACAGAGGATTTAGTACGGGTTGTAAAATTAGTACAACTTTGTTAATAAAATTATATATCATTTTGTTTATTAATTAAAAAATGCAAATTGTCATGTTATTAATTAGTGTGTGGGTTAACTAATATTGAAACCCTTATATTCACTTATACGAATATCGTATAATTATAACGTGGCAAAATCTTATCTCTTATAGTCTAAGACACATTATACACACAAATAAGACATATATGACCTGGAATATTTACACAGACATATAATACATAACACATATATTCTTACAATGTGTGATTAACACGTACGAAATTGAATATTAGTATTGACTTCGCAAGTGTGGTTTTTTATTATGTACCACTTAATTAAAAAAATAAATAATTAAACATTTATAAAAATTCTAATAGAGACCATTCTATTACTTTAATTAACAATACTCCTAATGTCTCAATTAATTAAAAATCTACAATTGAAGTAACTTTCATACTTAATTTTATGTTACAGTTACTTGATTTTAATTATATAATAAAAATATAAAAATATAATAAAATATGGTTTCTCTAATTACCATTTATTTATGAGATTTATAAGTTTTATGTTCTTTGTTATAAATTATTATTCTCTGAACTTTTATTAATTATTCATTATGCAAATAAAAATAATAAAGTTTATGTAAACTTGTATATGGAATCTAGAGCCTTCTTTGATAGACCTCAGGGTCATTTATAAGATTAAATAAATGTCTGACTTCACCTGCATATTTCTGCAACCATTTAACTGTTGTTACCGTCACCTGGACTCTCGAGTTTTGGGATACCCTTCCGGTATCACCTTCTCTGTCTCTGCGTCGTTTAGAATTACTCTCTCCGTCTACTGGATGCTGAGTTCTGACATGGACCTCTGGTCGTGATGATGTACGGTGGATGTAGCTGCGTGTGGCTGTTCCTGCGTCCTCTAGTATCTTGCTTTGGTTCCTCTCCACTCCTCGTCTTTTCCCTCGTGGATGTCTCGAAGTTCTACGTGGACGTCTTGAAGTTCTTCGACGACGTTTCGACTCCTCGTAGTTTACGATATTATTGTCTGTTACATCACTCGTGTATATCACTAATTAATTTCACCGACGTACTGCCGGTTCCATCGCACTTTAGTTTACGTAATTCGATTTAAAACATTACTTAAACTTTGTAAAATTCGCGGTGGCGAGATGCGTGGATTTCACGTACTGTCTGTTAATGATCTGAGAAAGCGTGTGTCGCTCACTGGGGTTTTATACTCTTGCCGTCGTTCAATTCCTGTTGAAAACTGTTCGGACAAAGTTGAACAAGTCAGCGCGTCGGTTTATTAACTAATTACAACCTACGCGTCTTTCTATGAAGCCACACTTTTTTATAAATATTATTTGCCAAATCGTTAGGTACATTAATAAACTTAACCTATGCAAATTATGAACATTAAGGTGTGTAAACTATGGAAGTTATGGCAAAATTTTACACGGTAGCTGAACGGTTCCCACGATCATAGACCTCTTAGTATTAAATTGTAGCGCCAGGCGCCAGCTGTTTTTCTACATATGTCTCTGATCGTGTGACTTCTGGTTTTCGTTCAGCACTTAAAAAACTGTGTAAAATTTTCCACAATCGTATACATAATTCAACTTGTTCTTCATTTACACACACACACACACACACACACACACACACACACACACACACACACACACACACACACACACACACACACACACACACACACACACACACACACACACACACACACACACACACACACACACACACACACACACACACACACACACACACACACACACTGATACACACGCGGTTGCCTGTCTCAATGACGTCACCGCTGCCAGTCGAAGCGTGTTTCGTCTCCCCTCGCTGCGTTTAAAGCCAACAAGGCTTGCAATTCCATATGCATGTTCACTTACAATTATTTCCTTATTTAAAATTAATTAATACGTTTGTTCTTTTATTTATGTCTTATACCTAACGCTTAATTATTACATTATTTTCATTATTTACATCTTTCACACGACTCATACGTGCGTTCGTATGTTCTCATACCGCAGTCAGGGGTTGATACGGAGACTTATGCTAAACGTATCGTTGCAATATATATATTGCGACAATACAAGCATATGCTGTAATGCGCATATATGAAATAAAATAAAAATTTAAATTAATTTTAGTAATATATAATAGACGAGCAGGTATGAAATTGGAAGCTGGCTTTCAAACAGGAATCAACAAGAAACATCACGCGATTACCACTGTAAGCGTGTACACAAGTAAATAGAGTGTGTGCGTGAAGCCTGTTTGAGCGTGAAAGTTTGCAACCCCACCCCAAGTAAATGCTAAATTAAGAGTGTATTTAATTTTAAGCAAACCATAAATGTTAGAAAGAGTGTAAAAACTTTTAAAAATGCGTAAAAATCAGACACATGTGCAGTGCGAATTCTACGTAATTCGGACAATCAGTGCGAATTCTGTGCGATTTTTAAAGCATAATAATTACACTAATGATGCGATCATTATGATAATTACATATCATATGTGTAATTAAATTAGACAATATTAGATCACCTTGAAATCCGCATTAAACAGTGCGATTGGCAAAAAAATGCGAATATGTGAAATGAGACGAGAGTGGGAGCACTGACGCCATGGACAGTTTTTGACATGCTTATTCCTGGAGCCAACAGGTGTGGTTTTCTTGGTGGATATAAATACGAGCCCAGGAGAGCCAAACTCGCTCTTCTAACAGTCTTCAGTCGTGGCGGTACGCTATGTCCGTCTGAGACGCGAATTTTTAATTACTTCGGACAGAGTTAGACGCTATGTCTAACATCAACAAGACTTTTACATCGTAACTGTAAAGTATTACGGGAAATGTTTTGATTTCAAGTAGTAATGAAAGATAATAAATAAAAAGTACCGTAACTAAAATCGTCGGACGTCTACGAGCAGTCTACAACTAAGAACATCAACTCTAGACAGATGACGAGAGAACAACTAGCAGAGGAACGAGACGCAGAGCAATAGAGACTGTTTCTATCACAACAGCAGCCGATCCAGAGCAACACGTCATTACAGTCTACAGCAGCCGATGGACCATGAAGGACGAGAGACACGAGGACGACCAGTGAAACCAGGAAATGCAAGAGGACATCCAGTAGGAGAGGACCGACAGATCACTGGAGAACATGGGACAATCTGCAGAATTTGAGGTGACGAAAAACCAATTTATAATTATCAAAGAATAAAGACATTGAAAGACATTAATAAAAACATTTTAAAATTAAAGAATAACTATGTAGATATAGATAAGAGAATGTAATTTACTTGTAATCAGATTTTTTAAAATGATTTTTCTTTAATGAATGAACAGTCAATGTAAAGATAATTTAAATCCTTGCTTGGAGAATTAACAATTAATTAATTTATTTAAATTTTTTTTATTGAAAGCACATAAAGAAAAAGTAATTGGAAATAATCAATTAGTTGTGTTAAAATGATTATAAAGCCGTAAAAGGTATGTCAAGTATAGAATAAGAATGTACTAACAAATTTAAAAAGCACACATTCAGACTGAGTAGTCGAGAAATTATAATATAACGAAGAAATTTTTTACTTAGAATTGATAATATAATATCTAAGATATAAAATCTATTTTTGTGATGAGAGTACGGCAAGCAAAGAAACATTGAAACCATAGATAATATCTTATGGCGAATCAATTATTACTATTATATTATTATTTTTATTATGTTTGTTTGAATTAATAAATGAAAACATATTACGATGCCTAAAAGGACTACTCTTATTATAATTACACCTGAACTTCAATTATACATACACGTTGTTAGTAATGTCATAAAAAATGTTATATGAGTATAAACACAGCACCAATTAAATTACATTAAATACAGCAATGTGTACCGTTGTATAACTTGGCCGCTCCAAAATCGTGGGGCTATTCAAACACAAATAGATTTTTACTTGTATTGTATAATTTTGGCGTCCCAAAGAACGTGGGGCTCCACAAAATTAAATTATATTAAATTTGCAACTTGTTACGTTGTATAATTTTGGCGCTCCAACAAAGTGTGGGGCCATACAAATTAAAATACATTTAAATTTGTACACAATGTACACAAAATTATCGTTGTAATATATATATATATATATATATTGCAATGAACATTCTAATTGCATAGAATATATTAAAGAGTAAAGCATATGATAAAGACCTGTGTGAATAAGTAGAGATTGAAGGTTTGAACTTTATAAATTAGTTGATAAGGAAAATTGTGAAAAATGTTAGTTTTTAGTATTTTTAGACTTGTAAAACAACTTTAAGTGCTGTGAAATGGTGCGTAAGGATGCTTAGCCGCGTGTGTAATGCGCGTGCGCGAGGGTACGTGACTATTTTACGGTACGTGCGGAAAGCACGTTAATTTATCTAACTTTCGTGATATGGGAAATTTTGAAATCTACGTTTCTACATAGTCACCATGCAAGTTGAGACATTTGTCGTATCTTGGCACTAATTTTAATATTTATATTTTATATATTCTAAAATAAAATGTACGAGTATATTGTACATAACACGTTACTTTTAAATACTCATACAGAGAATTAGTCAATGTATTCTGTGAACAATTATGCTTATTGTTATGTATTAACAGATTGCATAAATAAACATATACGACATAGGCCTATATTTAATTATTCTATGCGATACCTTTATATATGTAGACGTCGCACAGAATAACCAGTCGAGACGTATGTTATTGCAATGAGTGGATTTATTAACGATCAGGTGGATTAACAGTAATCTGAAAGGTAGGCCTAATCGAGACTGTTAGGCCTGTTTGAAGACTGCAGGTTGTCACATGTAAAGTAAAGGACTTCGTTTAGTTCTTGTGTTTCGTTGTCCATGACGTTTCCGTTAATTAACTAAATATAATAAAATCACTACCGACTCGGAACACAAAGTTTTCGCTTTTAAAAGCTTCTTCAGAGGCTGATGCTGGGAGCACTGTCCGTCTTGTTCTTGGCGACGGTATCGACTTTTGAAGGATCGATGTTGTGTGTGTGGGGTGTGATATGTTCGAATAATGGGTATGGTTTGCATTTTTTTGTTCATTTAGGATGTCGTTTTTATGTGTTCTCGTGTGTTTGTATATTGTCGATTTTCAAGAGTGTCTAGTTTTCGGCCTTTTGTATGTACGTGTAGAATATCCATGTTATTGTCGATGTTTTTGTATGTGTGGTTTGCTTCAATGAGGTGGTTTGCAAAGGTGGATTCGGTAGTGGAGTGTAGTGCCTCTGTGTGTTCAATGTATCTTTGTTTGAAGCTACGTCCTGTCTGGCCTCTGTAGAATTTGTTGCAATCTGAGCAGTTTAGTTTTTAAACACTAGGTAGATCGAATTTGTTTTGTGGTTTGTGTGTGTGTGTTCTGTTTTGTTTGTAGTTTTATATGCGATTCTGTATCCTGCTTTTTTGAATTTGTGGGCTATTTTTTCAGTGTGGTTATTGATGTATGTTAGTGTTATGAAATTGTTGTTTTCTGTCTTTGTCTGTTGTTTGTTTTGTGTTTTGTGTAGGAGTTCATTGACTATTGTTCTGTTGTATCCGTTGGATTCTGCTAGATATTTTATCGTGTTTGGTTCGTCTTTGTAGTCTTTTTCATCTAGTGTAGTCTTTATACTTCGTTTAGATCTAACTAACTGGTCTAGATTGTAACAAAAATGTTTAAATTCTCTTGTACCTTTTTAAATTGATCAATTGATCTTCGTGTTCACGTCCACAGCCCTTCTTGTATTCGGATGACTACTAGTGAATAGGCTTTAACGATTCTCTCGACAGCTGTGAGTTTCAGGAGACACTTATTTTGCTGTCACCAAAGAAAATTCATGTGAAAGTGAAATATGCGCAATAGGGGAATTCAGGTAATACGAGCAGAGTTAATACTTAACCATATGTGTTAAAGAGAGAAAGTCATTTCCCCGTAGTTTTGTATTGGCCACGCTATTTGGATTGTTATTGTGCAGTGCTGAAAGTGGCGCCACGCTATATCTCACCTCTGCTTAGTCAATCGTATTTTAAGCTAAGTGGTCATTTAAACTCATTACGAATTTGTCTCCATAGTTGTTCAAACGTCTAAATAATTAAGATTTAATTACCAATATATTATTGCTGTACAAAATAATTAATATTCTGCCGTAAATACTACTTAAAAAAATGTGGCCGACATTTATGTTTGACCGAGAGCAGTGCAGGTTTAAGTTTCATTGTCTCTACACTCGGAATATCATCATCTTATTTTTCTTACGGGATATGGCCGACGAGCGGGATAATTCTCAAAACGGTGTAATAAGTGACTGTACAAGACATTCGTGTAATTTCTGCACTACCAAAAGTTAAGTGAGTAACAAGTGCACAGGGAAGAAAGCAGGGAACTTCTAAGGAATTCACATCAGCTGATTCAATTAAGGAACTTAAAATAAAAAGAGAAAAGAAAAAGGAAAATTTTAAAACAATTCCATCAACAGACTTTTATCTTTACGGAAAATAATCAAAGGGTATAAGGATGCCACATGCCCCATTTGGAATGGTTAATATTCAATTAAAGTAACAGGAGGGAAAGTGGGTACAGCGTGCTGAGAAAAAACGTTAGTTCAACGAACTGTGAGTTGATTATGTTTATGGTGGTTTTATATGTCATTATTCTGCATAATTTTATATTTAATTTATCATCAACTAAAATTTAAAAAGTTATATTATGCTTGAGTTTTATTGTAATACAATTATTAACTGATTTTTCTTCTGAACGTTTCAATTTTATTGTAATTTTTTGAAGATTGTTTTAGTGCTCTACGAACTCTTGTTAAATATTTACACCTTTAAGTTTTTGCTTTATGCTTAATTATTTTTTATATGTTTTTGGTAATTATTAGAGTATTTTACAACAAAAACATGTGTTATTTAAGAAATTGTTGTGTTCCATTTAATTTATTTTGAGTTGCTCATATTCCCCACATACATGGGGAATATGAGCAGATATTGTCAAACTTATACTTATTACTTTCAAAAATTTGTGATTAAATAAATTTTTAAATAGCTTCAAAGACAAAGTTGCTCATATTGCACCGAATTCTCCTACACGTTTACGAACGTAAAAATTACCCGAAAACGAGCTGTACTCCAAAACATCCTCCAGAATGCTGACCAGATATCAAGTGACAGCAGGGGCTGCCGATCCCCCCCAACCCCTATGACGCTTCCCCAATTTTATATAAAAATCCCCCCTCTTTTTCTGACAAGACCTTTTCTCTCTTTTACAGTAAAATTTCTTACCTAATCGAGCAAAGGCCGAGGCTTTCTAACTCAAAACTATTACAAAATATTACCTTTTACCGAAACGATATATTGATTGTAGGCAGTTATAAAGTATGAAAATAAGGATTTCTAATAATAAATCGCAAAGTAATATTTTCAGTTAAACGTGATTTGTTTTACAATACCAGTACTCTATTACTTTATTGAAAAGATACTTAGTTTTGCAACTTAAACGTCTCACTTAAATCTGTTTTTATCGATAAAATGCTACAAAAATTCCAGTCTGTTTTTGGACCTTTTCGTAGTGTACTAAAATGTACTAGAAAGAAGACTAGATCCTTTTTTCCGTGCACACCTCGCCTACAGCCCTCTCGAAAAAGTCAACTGGGTAGATTTATTGTGCGTCTGATACGTGTCCGTTATAAGTTTTTTACAGTTTTGTAAAATTGGGGAAGATTTTTCATGGAATAGTAAAAAAAAATCCCCCCAAAACTTTCTAAATGTCGCCAATGGCGACACGACCCCCCCCCCCCCTGTAGGCACCCCTGAGTAACATAAGATCCGATGACTGGCAACCCGATGTCTCTATAATTGCAGCGTCAGACAAGAGAAGGACATTAAGTAACAGTCGCCACGGATTTGTGAAGTGACACGATGTATTGTTGCTTTCATTTATCAGCGCGTAGGCCTACTGTACACAGTGACACAATCATATTCCCCAGACGGCCGCCGTAATGGTGTTTAGCGCGCTTCTGTCGCCAATTAAACATTCAGGTGGAAACGGAGAAATAAATAATATTTCGGGTCGGAAACAATTTATAACAATTAATTAGCACAAGTGTCACAATACGTAGGCGGCCGGCCGAGGCGCGAACTATTTATGGGACAGACACCGACACTGCTGCCAGCTCCAGCTCCGACGCGCCTTATCGAAAACAATTTTTGTCCACTGGTACATCCATTATTCCCGCGTTAAGCCGAACTGACTTTTACAGTCCGTCTCTACCTTACACACATCTCTCCCCTAATGTGTGTGTGCGCGCGCGCGCGTTTGCGTCAGTGCGGGCACGCTCGGTTGTGTGACATTCCACTTAGATGTGTACCATTTGCCTCTTTATTTAGTGTAATTTTTCGGCGTAGTATCCCTTCTCCCATTCGTCTGCCTCCAGGTGTATAATTATCTCATTCTGTCTTTTACTTTTTGTGAAAAGTGAATATCATATTAATTAAATCAGTTTACATTCTTTTATAAATTGCATTTCATGTTATCCACACTCGTTTGTTTCAGCGGTTTCTTTTATGTTTTTCCGCCTCAGTTTCTAGTCCCTTCTACTCCTACCGAGCGCGAACGCACGCGCGCGCGCGCGCACACACACACAGTAAACAATACATATAATACGTTCGTTCGGAATCTCGTATGATAACGTTCCTGTATGAGTTACTTTCACAGAGCGTATTCAAACCGTAATCTGAATTAAGAATAGCACAGAATTAGCGTAAGTTAATGTGTCAGCAAGGGAAACAGACATGGGGATGTATTGTTTGATTATATCTAGCAACGTTATCTAGCAACGTTAAGAAACGTTGCTAGATAACGTAGAGAAACCCAAAAACCCAAATGAAACTCTTTGTTATGAAATAAAGTATGAAAAAGAATGGGAAAGAACGAGACGTCACCATAAGAACTTTGTTTTTTGCCTTATGAATATAATTCTAGAGAGTCTTATCCCTTGGTGGAGGAGATTATCTTGTACTCCACAGTACAAGATCCCTAGTAGAATTCAGCCACTCCCTATAAATTAGAAGAGCGTTCACTCCTCCCCGCGGACGCGCCTCCCAGGAATTACCCAAGTGGGTTTAGAACGTTCACTAGAGACCTTAAGGCAGAGGTTCCCAAAGTAGGGTCCGCGGACCCCTGGGGGTCAGCGACAATGTTTCACGGGGTTCGCAGATACTTTTAAGAAGAACAGAATATACCGTAATTCTCTCAGATTTTGTGTGCTCTAAAATCTAAATTTTAGGATCTTAAAACAATTAGTAGAAGATTCCAGTACATTGTTTCTGTTCAATCTAATTATAATTGTAAAAGTAATTTCAAACTAATGGCGTTAATAATGTCTTTAAATCATGTTCTGTAGCAGACCTGTTTGTCAGCCGAACTGACTAGAGCGCCGCATCAACGCAGAACTGATCGCTCTGTTTAGTCCACGTATAAGCCCTGTATCTTGCTTATAAGCACTATAACTTGCGTATAAGCACTGTATCTATGCAAACGTTTTTCCGTGTAGCTGGTTTTACGCCTAAGTAGCTGGATTTCGACACGTGTGGCTGTAAAGATAGAGCCGAGGTTGGCAAAGTTAAGAAATAAACTCGATGTCGAGAGTGACTTAATATTGAAATTATCAGACATTAAACCTAATATTGTAGAGCTAATTGTTCAAAAGCAGCTTCATTGTTCACATTAAACTATGTTTGATATAATTAATATTATAATTTTTCAAGTTAAGAGAATTTTGATTTTAATACATTTTAATTAAAATATAAGAGTGTGTCATATTTACTGTTTGATTTATTTCATAACTCAGACGGGGTCCGTGAAATTTTAAATTTTGTTTGGGGGGGTCCGCGGATTGAAAAGTTTGGGAACCACTGTCTTAAGGTTATTTCACGCCGCACGTCCGTCCATCCAGTGGACGGATTCGACGTTCTGGACGTCCATGCAATTCAATTTCACACCGAGAATTTCCATCCGACGGATGGACGAACGTTTTATTGTACCAACTCCTACTCCCGTCAGTATATTTTAGCTGCTCAAGGTGTGTAGTGTGCAGCGTGTCCTCCGATCAGGTGCTTTGGTGTCAGAGTGATTTAGTGAAAAGTGTCCCATGGATTGACGAAAGCTCAAGTAGTCACGACGAAAATGTTGTTTTGTTATATTCTCTGAGTAACAGATCACATTGGGTGCACCGAATCCATAAGAAAAGAGGAGAATTCGGCGAGTAAAATCATTTGATGGAAGATTTACAATTAGACGAAGATAAATTCAGAACATATTTTAGACTCAGCAAAGAGCAGTTTAATGAAATTTTGTTGCCGTGCCCATGTTGAGTTGCTGTAGTCATGGGCAGAACAAAACGTCCACGCGGACTTTTGCAAATAATCGCCCTGCGAGTGATTTCAAAACATCCGTCCACCGGACGTCTTGGACGTCCGTTGGATGGATGGATGTCAGTGTGTGAACTGTCTCATTTGACGATAATTTCGAACATTCATCCATTTCCTTCACGGGTTGGATGGACGTGCGGTGTGAAATGACCTTTAAGCTGAGTTAATAGTCTTGAGTTGTTCAAGACTGAAAGCATTTTTTATTGATTTTATTAGTTTCTATGTTTATTCATTTTGTATTTTTTTTTATTCAATTTTACCGTTTTTTTTAACTTTTACTTTTATTTTGTATTTCCACAGGAAAATATCTGTTCGCATGAGTTTGTCGATTATGAGCACACCATTTCATTCTTTGAAATCGTATTTTGCTTTCCTCTGTATACTATTAGAAATAATTCTTCGGCATAGATATTCACTCGGATCGTGGTTGTGGATTCTCGGTCCACGAGGATCACTGCTTTGGAGTCTCGAGGTATATTTTTGCCGTCCAGGTCTTACTGGTGCGTCTCCATTTCCAGCCTTATGATGTCTTTGTCGTCTTTCTAAACTTCAAATTTGTATATTTTTAAAACACTTAAGAACATTGCCTCGTTCATTCAACACTCTCTCCGTGTTGTTACATTCACTTAAGAAAGCGAATGAAATCTGAGGAAGGTAGAGAGAGAGGGAGAGAGAGGAGAGAGAGAGAGAGAGAGAGAGAGAGAGAGAGAGAGAGAGAGAGAGAGAGAGAGAGAGAGAGAGAGAGAGAGAGAGAGAGAAGATAGACAGACAGACAGTGAGAGTATGTGTGTGTGAGAGAGAGAGGAGGGAGAGAGATCGTGCGTACGCTCATGGATGTGTGTGAAGGGCATACGTGTGACATAAATAAAAATTCACAGACACAGACAAACGCGCGTGCGTTTGATTATGTTTTATATTAATATGGATCTACCACTCATATAGTTAGTGTCTTGTGAACGTCTGGAGAGATAAAGAATTTTACTTGTACATGTTTTTATTTTTTAACTGTGAGTTTTTTTTTAAATCATGGACGTAAGCGTTTTAAATATAAGAGCTTACGACATTGGCTGTTTTATAAAACGGTGCAACCCTTCTGAACACATTAGAAGCAACAGTGTAGATGATAGGCCTACACGTAAACTGATAATATTTACATGTGAGGTTTTTTTTTAAATATAAACTTTATTGATCGCAAATTGGCTACACATTACAAGCAACAGTATAGATGATACACGTAAACAGATAATATTTACAAGTGAGGGTTTTTTTTAAATATAACCTTTATTGATCGCAAATTGGCTATAAAATTCGATAGTAAAATTAACTCGTGTCGAATTTAAACATAGCTAGTTTTGATGCACTGGTAACCGGAAAAGAATTTATCGCAGGTTTTTAGCGAATCAGAAAGCTTTACGTCCTGAAAGTCTACCAAAACTGAGGACCAATAGTAACACATCCTCAGAAGTATTAAGTACCGGCCGTCAGGCCGTGGTCGGTTGCTGCAAATTCTCGACATCGTCGGCAACGTTTAGTATCGCACCCCCGGGTATATTCTTCAGCCCGCAAAAAACGACAGAGTGTTAAGAAAACAGTTACGGCAGATATTAGGCCGAAAGGTACCCGACAACTTTTTTCTGGTAAAAGCAACCAAAGCACGATGTCGAGAATTTACAGCATCCGACCACGACCCAACAGCCCGGACTTAATAATTTTCAGGATATTGACACAGGTCGTGTAAGTTTAAGTCAGATAGTAACGTTAAGGTTTTCAGGATGTGTTTCTGGGAAAGTCTGTACGAGTTTGCCTGGATTCTTGACCAAAGTAGACTAATCATATCTTTTAGTTTATCAACTGTCTGTGTGTGTTGTTCTGCCACTGGTCGTATCAACGGGTACGATTCAGCGTGGAAGACCGCCTTATCCAACTGTACAAGGCTGATGCTGGAGAGGAAATGGAGACCGTTGCTCAGGAAGTACAATCTTTCGAATACTTTAGTGACATAATCTCAAGAAACATAAACATTTAAAAAAGGCAGTTTTTGTTTTATATTTGTGCTGTTACAATTAAGAGTAAACAACATTTTAACTTATTTGGTTTGGTGAAATATACTGGTTTATCTCTCCATACGTGGTCAATTGTATGAGCAGTTCCGTTTGTCTTTTGAGGACTACAATAAAATCTTTTTCAAATATTCATAAATATTGAAGCACATAGACTGCGTGTTTTTCCGTGAAACAAGAACTCCTTTTCAGGCCATAATGAGATCTACTTCTTTAATAGAAACAATTGTATCGAGTTTTTACAGAAAATCAGCGATTTTGATAGAATGAGTTAAAACAGCTTTTACATAAATCAACCATATTTTTAGTTTTGTCAAGTGATGTGGTCTGTCAAGTGAAATTGACCTGTCGTATTTTCTTGCAATTACTGTGTTGTTGCAAAAAAACATGTTGTTAAAAACCATACATATAGACTGGAATTTTGTATGTAAACAAAGACGAAAATACAGAAAATATCAATTAGTGAATAACAATTGCAGAGCAAATAATAAATCTATAAAGTAGAAAAATTTGGAGTTTTGTTACAATTTTATCAACATTTTCACCCACCTTTGGACCCTGAGGTTCAAACGTTTTGAAAATGTAAAAAAATGAAAACTATATACAGACTGAGGTTAAAATTCCCTTTAATTTGATAACCCATATGCGCTGTTACGATTTTTTCATAAATTGAGCCCCTAATATTTTTAGCTCCCGTCCCGACCTCTATTTTTTGGGTGAGGGGGAGATATCAATATAGAAAACAATATGGTTCTGTAGGGTAAAGGAGTGGACACGAATGTAAAGTTTTACGAAAATCGGTTGATGGGATCAAAAGTTATCGTCAGACATACTTCAGATAGAAAGACAGACGGACAAATGCCAAACGATCGAGTTAAAACTAAGAACTCGCTTCGCTCGTTGAATAAAAAAAAAAAATAAAGTAAAATAAAATAAAAAAAAAACTCTCGATAATTTTCACATATTAAAACCAGTATTAAATAGTAACCATTCATTTATTTTAAAAACTAAATGATTTCTGAAAAGAATATCACAAGATGGCATTCTAGACACAACTACTAACAATATACACAAACTAATTGTGCACTGTACTACATTAGGCCACCACGAAGGGCTCGTTTTGTTCAATATATATTCTGATTGTAAATTAGTCGGGCCACTTCGATATCAACGTGATAGTGTAAACGCTTACTAAACAAATCTATTTATTTCGACAGCCGCATCCTGAATCCCACTGATCATATCGTTCTGGAACATTACTTTAATCTTCTGAAATCTTACCTGCACAAACGTGAATTCGAAACCAAGGTTAACGGAGAAACCCTTAGTTGTTTCTAGTTACAATTAGGAGTAGGCCTACCTCAAGGGAGTATTCTTGATCCTCTACTGTACGTCCTGTACAACGGACTTACGGAATAGAGCTTTATGGCTGCGCCACCAAATCTCACATAGCAAACATATAACGATGCCAATCAAAGATCATACGAGCTATCGTGCCCCGTGGTATGTTTCCAACCACACTTTGCACACAGACTTCCACATTTCGTAAGTTCGTAAACTAATTCATGAACGTGGCCACCTTACAAGACTTTAAGACCATCGTCATCAGATCAGAAATATCATATATATGATATTTCCGATCTGATGATGAACTGTGCAGCTTGGAAAGTGCTGATCGGAAAAAAATTTCCATAGTGATGTGCAACTGTATTGTCTCTGTTTGTGATTATAACCACTAACACAACTTTATCAATTACATGTTAGAAAACAAACAATATTGCACGACTGCTTCCTGGATATCAACCGGCGTTTGATAAAGTATGGCACTCAGGATTATTATAAAAAAATTAAAAGAATCCTTCCCTCAACTGACTTTAATTTTCTGAAATCTTACCTGCACAAACATAAATTAACGGAGAAACCTGTAGTCGTTTCTACATACATCAAGAGTACCTCAAGGGAGTATTCTTGGCATTCTACTGTACGTTCTGTACTCTTCCGATATACCAACCACCAGGGAAACAACAACCGGTACATTTGCTGACGACACAGCCATCTTTTCAACTAATTAAGGTCTTACAGTCGACTCATTCAATCTTCAAGAGCACTTCGATATAACTGCAGATTAGCTACGAAAATGTAAAACCAAGGCCAAGGAATCCAAGTCATCACACATTACGTTCACCTTACGGTGAGGCAACTGCACCACAGTTCAACTCAACCGCTCGAAACACCGCAACAAACAGTAGTAAAAAATCTAGGCCTTCATTTAGACTCTAAACTGACCTGGACGCATCACATGAAACAGAAAATAAAAAACTAGATTCGAAAATTTAAGGATTTAGCTGCTTGACAGGCAGAAAATCTTATCTGACACCAGACAACAAACTACTTCTCTATAAATCTGTCTTTAAACCTATATGGACTTACGGAATAGAGCTTTAGGACTGCGCCACAAAATCTAACATAGCAGTCATACAGCGATGCCAATCAAACAGCCTACGAGCTATCGCGCCCCGTGGTATGTTTCAACCACACTTTGCACTCAGACTTCCATATTCCGTACGTTCGTGAACTATTCATGAACGTGGCCACCATACAAGACTTTAAGACCATCGTAACCCGGTGATCATGCCACTTCTACAGCCTGAAGTCGACATAAGATTGAGAAGACTTTGGCCATCCGACCTTTAAAGGCCAACTTAAGGACCGCGTGGTGACATCGCTGGATGGAACACCCCGTCATTTAGTTGTACATTTGTTATGCGTGTACACTAATTATCTGATTAGCTTAAGGAATGTAGGCAATTTTCTGATTGCTAATAAATAAAAATAAATACGAATCTTTTCACTTATGCTTACCCTGTGTTTGTGTGTGTGTGTGTGTCTTAGGTCGTCCTTAAAATTCGTGTAGAGACTGTTTTTTGCTGCAATACTTATTCTATCTGCCATGGATTCACACTCCCTTTATTCCGTTGCATCTGTGCAAGACGGGTCACTCGATCTGCGCCTCAGCAGAGACGATGAGCCAGGTATTGATCATGAAGTGCGCTTCAAACCCAAAAGAATCCCGGGGAGGGACAGCATGATGTGCACCTCAAGCAGCTTCCTTCGGGGTTTTTATTTGTCTCTACCCGTATGAGTTTTGACGCTCTTTCGTCTATACTGTCAACCTTTCTTTTAATGGAATTAGATTGTTAATTTCTTCTCTGTTAATTACACTCACCGGACCGGCAAAGGATCATGATTATGCTCGTTAACTAGTTTTGAAATAATCTTCCCATCTTCCAAAGTATACAGTCTTGCCTTGCACTTCTGGTTTGTACACCTCTAGCAGTCTTCCTCGCTTCTTTTCACTGTAAACACTTTTCTAAATTTGAAATTTGTATGACCTATTAAATTATTTCCTCGCTGACTTAACATATTTTTCATCGAGGAAGTCATCGTTCACTACACTAACTTGATACACAATGGCCGAATGTCAACTCAACAGTGACTGCTAAAATTCTAAACTTTCCCTTAAATATCAGGTATTTAACCAGTTTTGTGGGTTTACCCTGTCTCAACTAATTCTTGAAATGCGAATTACAAAGAGGTGGATAGTCGTGAAACAAGAAGGTTTTTGAACTCCCCCGATGGTCAGCTACCTGCTATGTACGAGGCGCAGATCATGCTAAGGATTATTACACCCTTTTTCGAGCCTTTCGCCGGCCATAAAAATGAGGCGCAGGTCGTGGTTACCCGTGTAAGAAAGTACTGCAAATACTGTCTTTTTACTATCTTTTTAGTATGGTTCTGATTGGTATGTCCCCATAGTTGTTTGCAGTACAAGCAGAATTCATTGTCATTTATATTGTATTTACAGTGTACATTTACGTCTCCCAAAAGCCAGTACGACTGATTAGTCCCAGTTCTGTTCATTTGTGTTTATACAGTTTTTCTGCCTCTATTTCACATCAAGTGACATTCCGCTGTATTTGCAAGAGTTACTGTATTGCTATTTAAGTTGACTGGTAAAGGATTCTCGACATTTTTGTTTGTGAAAAACGGTTGTGAGTTGATTTCATCTCGGTAAGTTTTATTTGCCAGTTTTTTGGGTAAGCGATGAATCTCTTCATTTGTTCTCTGAAGTTTGTTAGTAGTTTCAGCTTTGCTTCATACTGATAATAAGCCAGCATTTTCGAAATTAGCAAGTTACATTAAAAAAAATTGAGGATAAACCGATCGCCTAGTTTAGCTCCTACAAGATGGACCTACAACAGCCAAATACATTGAATGAACAAATAAACTGACGTCCTTGACGGAAAACTCCAATAAGTGGTATAGTGAAACTCCATTAGTGCTTCCGGGTTACTTTCACAGTTTTAAGCTTTTAGTTTTTACTTCAGGTCTGATATTTTATTTCAAGACATTAAAAAAAAAAAAAAAAAAAAAAAAAAAATCAGTATTGATATTTGAACAAACAAAATTAAAAAAAAAAACAATAACGATTATCTGCTCGTCTTAAGCAGCTTCAAGGTAAGTCTGTTTTGTTTTGAAATATGACTAAAAAAGCTATACCTCTTTTCAGAGATGAGTTTTCGGTCCCAGAAAAGAACAAGAACAGGGACTGTTTTCGTCGAAGTTAGAAAGTCTTAAAACCAAGGATTGTTCTTTTAAAATAATTTACGATAGACGCATTTAGATTTAGATTAGCTAAAACAAATTTCGTCCGCATTTTAAATACATGACAATTTTTCTATTGTAAAAATAAATTCTACAATTTTAAAATTTAAAAGAAAGATTCTGCCTGTTCTTTAACTTTCCTAGACCAAACAGCAAGTTATCTGTGCTGTTTAAAGTTCAAGATTGCGCAAAGAATCGACTGTAGACGTTCATCGATACAGACAATAGACTCAAATCCTGTAGCGTCTGCAGGTATTGTATAACTTAACTTAGCCAAACCATGCTTACATCCTGTGCATTAGCTAAGAGCTTAGTCTTTGTAATGAAGCGGTCAAAACCGTATATACATATAAAATTGGAAGCTCTTCTTAGATTATGAAAGCTTAGAGTCGTAAACCGCAACACAAGCAGAAGTCGAAGGGTCGGATTTCTTACAAAACTACGAGAATTATCTTTTCAAACTTAAAGTTACAGGGATGCTGAACAATTAATTGGCGTTGAGTAAACATGGACCACAAACTAAAATATTGGCCTAATAAATCAGTTCAGTTTTTTTACATTATTAAATAATGTTTTTAATCATAGCTACTCATGAAATGCGTAGTTTTATTCGTATAAATAAATGTTATTTCACTTTAAGCTTCATTTTGTTTAATTAACGCTGTATTTTAAGTTTTTTTAAAAAGAGGATAGAAACTTTTGCAGTGGTAGAAATAACGGAATGTACTTTGCCGCGATTTGGTTGCCTTTGCGAGAATTAAGAAGGGTATACAATATAATTTAGAGATATGGAAATGTGAGGTTCAAACAAAATGTCTAAAGGCTTATATTGTTATGACGGTATCAAAGATCGTCGTGTTGTAGAGTGGAAACAGAATAACTGACACCGGATGAAGTCACTAATTGCACACATGAATTAGACATAAGCAACGGTTAGAAATCAACAAAGACAATCTTATACATCAACTCAAATTAAATTTGTCCAAACATACAACAATAAATGTCACCTTATTACAGTTCCGCACTAACACAATAATCACCGCAACAGTCAGTTCGCTCCGCCCTTGAAATACCGCCAGGTGTAACTGAACTAAAACTGACCGCTTTCGGTCAGAACGATCTGTCACTTTCCGGATGATGTATCGAACAAATTACGTATTACAGGCGCTCTTGAATCCTCTAGAAACTGTGTCACTGTCTACGTCGACCGAGCGCGGTCTCGAACAGCCTCGATTCTTGACGCGTTCAAGCCCATCACCAGTGTCACGTAATCGTCTTTCGTCTCAACGTAGCTGTATAAATCAAAAGTGATGGTGATGGGTAAGGAAGAGATGAAAACAGCAATCCAACTACACAATCGAGATCTACACCAAACGGATACGTTCAAATATTTGAGAGTGAAAATAACAACATATTGAAGAAGTGAGTTTGATGTACGTGATAGATTAGAACATGCTGTCATATTCTTTTACTCGATGAATAATCCATTTGTCAGGTAGAGACATCAATAAATATACATCATCTAGTACGTAACACCATTTCTTTGTCTAATTTTAATATGTGGAAATGACAGTTGGTCTCTACCTCATCTGTGAGGTGAACTGGCGGACACCGCGCCAATCTAGACTCTGGTGGGAACGAAACGTCTGACAACTATGGACCATGGCCTAACAGCCCGGCGGATAATATTAATTTCAACAAAGATTTGTATTTATTTATTAGCAATCATAAAATTTATTCCTTAAACTAATCTGCTGATTAGTGTACACGCGAACAACTAAATGGCGTGACGAGGTATTCCATCCAGCGATGTCACCGCGCGGTCCTTAAGTTGTCTTTAAAGGTCGGATGGCCAAAATCCTCTCAATCTTATGTGGATTTCAGGCCGTAGACGTGGGACGATCAGGGGGTTACGATGGTCGTAAATTCTTGTATGGTGACCAGGTTCATGAATGAATTCACTAACGTACGGAAAATGGAAGTCTGAGTGGAAAGTGTGGTTGAAACATACCACGGGGCGCGATAGCTCGTAGGCTGTTTGATTGGCATCGCTGTATGACTGCTATGTTAGATTTTGTGGCGCAGTCCTAAAGCTCTATTCCGTAAGTCCGTATAGGTTTAAAGGCAGATTTATAGAGAAGTAGTTTGTTGTCTGGAGACAAATAAGATTTTCTGCCTGTCAGCCAGCTAATTCCTTAAATTTTCGAATCTAGTTGTTTTATTTTCTGTTTTATGTGATGCGTCCAGGTCGGTTTAGACTTTAAATGAAGGACTAGGTTTTTGACTACTGCTTGTTGCGGTGTTTCGATGCAGTTGGCAGTTGAGATGAACTATGGTGCTGTCTCACCGTAAGGTGAACGTATGTGTGACGACTTGGATTCCTTGGCCTTGGTTTTAAATTTTCGTAGCTATTCTCCAGTTAGATCGAAGTCCTCTTGAAGATCGAATGACTCGACTGTAAGACCTTAATTAGTTGAAAAAATGGTTGTGTCGTCAGCAAGTATACCGGTTGTTGTTTCTCTGGTGGTTGGTATATCTGACCTGTACAGGACGTACATTAGAGGGCCAAGAATACTCCCTTGAGGTACTCCTGATGTATGTAGAAACGATTACAGGTTTCTCCGTTAACCTTGGTTTCGAATTCACGTTTGTACAAGTAAGTTTTCAGAAGATTAATGTCAGTTGAGGGAAGGATTCTTTTGATTTTTTTATAATAATCCTGAGTGCCATACTGTATCAAACGCATGGTTGATATCCAGGAATGCAACCTTGCAATACTGTTTGTTTTCTAACATGTAATTGATAAAGTTGTGTTAGTGGTTATAATCACAAACAGAGACAATACAGTTGCCATCACTATAGAAATTGTTTTCCTATCAACGCTTTCCAATCTACACCAGATCGGAAATATCATCATATAATATCATATATATGATATTTCCGATCTGATGAGGAGCTGTGAAGCTTGAAAAGCGCTAATCGGAAAAAATTGTCTATAGTGATGTCCAACAGTGTTGTCTCTGTTTGTTTTCTAATACTTTACTAATTATATTGGTTATACGATGGCACTGTTGTATTGTTGAGTAGGTTTGTCGGAATCCGAACAGACGATCAGGAATCCAGTCTTGGTCTGTTAGATCCTTAATAATTCTTCTGTATATGAGTTTTTCAGGGCGTTTGCAATTATTGTCAGGAGAGTGATTGTACGGTAAGATGAAACGTCCGTGAGATTTTTTCTAGGTTTAGGTATTAATATAATTTGAGCAATTTTTAATAAATTAGGCGTAAATTAGGCGTGTTTGAGCAATTTTTGGGAGGTTTTAGGCGTAAAACGGCGTTGAATGTGTGCATATGCTTCTGGATGGCGTTGAATATTTGATTGCAATATTTTACCTGACAGTAATAAGGGCGATTCCTGGTGTCTCTTTCTGGTATAGTTTTCTCATTTCATCGATTATTTCGTTTACAGTAAATAAATTTTTGCGATCAACGAGCATGAATGGTTTTGGAAAGTCGCTGTCTTGAACTTCGAGGTCTTGAACATTGTGTACTAAGGTCGAGTGTTGAGTACAGACTTATGAAAGATATTAAGCAAAGAGATTAGTTTTGTCCTTGTATAAGCACAAAGTATTATCTATATTGATAACTATTATAAGTATAGGATTATCAATGTGGCACGTGAAACGTGCCACCTTTCGGGCGCCATGTATGAATTTGAAAAACTGATTATCGCCGATGAGTAGGATATAAATTTGAAGTATATGGAATGTTGTCATGAATAACATTTTGTGTCAAGTAATGTAAGGTTTTTGTGTTTTCAAGTAAATCTAAACTTTAATTTGACTATGTTAAAAATAGACGTGACATTTTCGTTGAAACCCGTTGTTTCTGTGTCCAGAAGATTAGTGACCAGATCTTTGCTTTCACACTTTGTTTGGGAATTATGTTAGGTCCTACCAGTGGCGGGTGGTGTTATGGTTGCAGCGTTGCACAACCACCAATATAGAATAACTAACCTATAAAGTAATATACGAAAGCAGTTAAAGTGTTATAAATTTGAACGGAGAGCGTATCAGATTCTACGCGGTAATGTTCGCGTACAATTCGAATGTGGTGCGCAGGCTGGTGGTTGTAGGCCGCTTGCGACTTCAGCAGTAAATGGCAGGACAAACATATGGGAGGACGTGCGTTACTCTTCACAACTGTCCTATGTTCCTAATGTAAGCTAGGCGGTTGCAAAGCGTCTGAAACGCTCCACTAGTAGCGCTGTAGTGCAACTTTGAATACGAAATCAGCACAGCCTTCTTGATTTATGAGTTGTGTCAGGTTTAATGTTTACATCGGTTTAAGTTAAACGTTACCCGTTGTTTGAGGTTCTAAAATTATAGTAATAATTAACTATTATCAAACTGTGATTATGATAGGTCAGTGTCTTTTAACCCCTCTCCCATCCACTCAACCAACTACTGCAACCACCAAAATTTCGAACCACCAGCCGCCACTGGGTCCTACAAACATTTATCTGAAACCTGTCGATTTCTCTAAGTGTAGTACGTGTTAAATGAGAAACTGCAGAGATGAGAATGTGATATTTCACAACTGGCTACTCTCAGCGTTCAGTGCTTAAATTTTTAAGTAATTTTATATAAGTTAGTATTTTAAATTTTCGAGTAGAATACAAATAAACAAGGAAACACTGTCTGTAACTTTTTCCAAAAGAAAAGGTGAACAACACTAAATGAGATACCGTATTAAATTGACGTTCGTGGGGACAACAAACAGCTGTGGTTAAGGAGCTTAAAGGATTTGAAATTAGACTTACGATACGCAAAAACACGGAGGACTTGTTTAACCCTCGTCCTTATGTCGACTGATATTCAAAAACAATTATTTATTTCAACAAAATGCCAGGGAAATGGCAACAGATAGTAATAATGGCAACAGCAACTAATAAAAACGAAAATAATAATAATTTGGGATAAAACATGGAATATTATATGGTTTCATTCTCTTATTACTATAAAGATTTCGTTGCATCAATCATTCAATAAATTCACGTTCATTGCTCTTAAATTAAATACCTTAATTAGGAATTAAATTTCACATTGCGCTAACTCTCTATATAAACCGAAACCATAAGCACGGTGGTGCCAGGGACGTATTTACAGGGGGTACCAGATGGACCGGACCCCCCTCAGAGGGTCGAAAAAGTTGACGAATTTCGTTAATCTCTTAATTTTTAGGCTGTTTTATTTTATTTTATTTTCAGCTGTGTACGCTAATATAGTAGTAACTCTTAGGTTTGTTACACACCATTAGCATATACTTTTGAAATGTGAAATATAGAAAAATCGATTCAGTCATTGAGTATCTTGTAAAAAAACTGTTTCAATAACGCGTATTTTATTGTATTATTACCGTTTACTTTAACGGGACTGATTTCAGTCACTTTAAAGATAGTAATGTTGATTAGTCTTAATCTATTTTTTCTTTTGTACGAAGCCGACCCACCCCGGACCCCCAAAGGCCAAATTCTACATACGCCACTGGGTGGTGTAAAGAGTTCAAATGTCCGTAACCAAGACTATATTGACCGTAGCAGACGATACAGGTACATGCCGTGCGTCTGGGAATATCTCAACATAACAAACAGTTAGTCCTTGTTTATTTCACTTCTTTTTTTTAAAGGAATAAAGCAAAAACCAATTGCGAAATATGTTAATTAAAGTTTACCTTATTTATTGCACAAGTACTACGCAATAAAGCAATGTTTGTGTGTCCAGTAGAGGTGGGCCGATATACCTATAACAGGTATTTTGGGACGATTATTTTTGTGGAACCAATATAACAGTGACTGAAAAGTTGAAATACCTGTTCCGATTCAATGATAATTGAAAAGTCGAAATATACGTTCCGATTACTCGTGGTACCCCCCCCCCCCAACGCCCCCGAACTAACGAATAAACGAGTACAAAGTCACAGTTATTGGTGCTGAATACTTGATTCTGCGCTTGTGCCGATTGTCATACAAGTACGAGACGAAGGTGTTTTTAATAAATGAAAAAATTCATACTGATGTTACATTTATTCTCGTGTGTTATGCAGATATATAATACAGATTATAATAATAAATTATACATTATACTAGTCACCAACTTGGTAAATTCTGAAAAAGAGAATTATATTGTGTTATAACCTACAGAGTACAGAGTGGCTGATAGGCCATATAGTAGTTTTTGTTAATGTGATTTCGGAGATGATTTTTTCTTTGTAAAATTGTTTTATTATTTTAATTAACTCTTGTGGCTTACTGTTATGTTTTATTATATGTTTCTGGTGGTTTTTTGACATTATTTGTTGTGCTACTACGTGCACTCTAAATTTAATTTCCTGAGTGTCTCAAATGATTTGTCTAAACAAAATGGATCACTAATTAAAAAATTATAGTATAATATTAAATTATTAGTAATAATATTACAATTTATCGGCCTAATATAAAATTATGTCAGTTTGTTCACTCATAGTGAAATCTTAAATTAGTATTCCCAAAGGGAGATAGGGCTATAAATTCTCTTGTTTCGTATTTTCTTTTAAACAGTAACAGCTTAATAAAGTCACAGTGTAAAGTAACACTGTTAATACTTTTAGTTTCAATTTATTTCTTGTAAAAAATTATATAATACCGGTATATGTATAACAGGTATTTTTACGTGTTATTTTTTGGAACGGTTTCGTTTGTACCTGTTATTTTCAAATACAAGTTTAGCACACCTCTTGTGTCCAGACAATAGATAGTTGACTGTGATGCTTTTGTTTTTTTTTTGCTTCAGTTATCATAAATGTTTATGAATAGAATGAGTAGATCGTTTATAAAGATCGTACGTCAGCCCTTTAGAGCACACGAACAAGGACAAACAATAAAACCACCCTCTGAAGAAGAAGAATTTGGCAGAATATGGTATAATAAAAAAAAATTAAATGGATTTTCTCGTGAGGCGGAATACGTTTGGCGCGATTGTGTGATTCAGTTTTACGATCGCTGACTCATTTGTCCTCCCAAGGAATTTACACTCCGATCATAAATATAATGATAAATCACACTTTACGGCGGTAATCATCCCTTATCTGTACATAATGCGTCGTTTCCTGTTACATTAAACTCTAGAAATATGTGCAATTAAACGATGAGTTAACAGCGCCAAGCAATAATAGGCCCGTCGTAGCGATGTGTCAAACGGAGGAGTGCCGTCTCTCTCCAATATGCTACTGTTCGTTCCGATCCGTAAACGCTTATTCATCAAGTTCAGCCCCAAATTATTTGAATACGCTATAGTTGATCTATTTGTTGTCATGGATAGGCCAGTATTTAATTTCCTTAATGGATTGGCACTGATTTTATTTGGTTGAATTTTATTTTCCACCTATTAGATTGCCGTGTTTCTTGATTGTAGTAATCCCAGAGCATATTTTAAGGAATTTGTACTAGGCGGGACTAAACCAACCAATGTGTGTGTGTGTGTGTGTGTGTGTGTGTGTGTGTGTGTCTTGTAACTTGACCATGATCATGTCCATTCTTTAGTCGTGAAATTAACTGTAAAAAATGCTTTAGATATTAGGAAAATTAAAAAAAAAACACCACAAACACTCAAATGGATTCATTATAATTAATTATGTAATATTCAATAAGTACATTACAGTGTGATATGCACATTACTACTACATGGAGGCCTGTTACAAATTCAAAGCCCTTATCACTAGTATACTTAAAACTATATAAATTACTGTAATCACACACACACACACACACACACACACACACACACACACACACACACACACACACACACACACACACACACACACACACACACACACACACACACACACACACACACACACACACACACACACACACACACACACACACACACACACACACACACACACACACACACACACACACACACACACACACACACACACACACACACACACACACACACACACACACACACACACACACACACACACAGACTGAGATTGCTAAAAGCTGAAACACTATAATTTTGTTTAATTTTAAGTAATTTTTTTCTAAATGAAAAATGCATTTCTCCCGTTTTTTCTCACTTTTCGGCACCGGCACTAATACCTGCCACTAGGCGGCACTAAATCCTTCACTAGGCAGCACTAGTGCCGCCTAGTTTATTGCTTAAAACATGCTCTGAGCAATCCGCGAAGTTTGGTACTATATTCTTGCATTAGTTTATGTGTATCTAGAAGGAGCAAATACGCTACGTTATCCAAATTTAGTTCCGAATTTACCCCATAAAATTTTGTGAAAATATTGTAAAATTAAAAAAATTAATTATCATTTTTAACATTCGAATTGAAAGTAGTAATATGTATGTGACATGCCATTATGTTAATAATGAACGTAAAATGAGGGTTCATTGTTTGTAGGGCAGGAACAAAATTTTGGAAGCGCCTTACTTAATGGAACTTACGGAAGCCTCAAAGGTCTGGATTTGACGATCGCCACTTCTACAGGCCACAATTAAGAGGAGGTTAAAAAGGCTGGCCATCCGACAAAGTGACATCCGCTGGATGGAACACCTCGTCACGTCATTTAATTATACATTTCTTTCGTTTGTAAGCAATGACCAGATTGGCTTATGGAATGTATATTCTGCTTGCTAATAAATAAATAAAACAATATTTACTCTACCGTACACATGTTACGTTGATTTAGAAAGCATATCGACTTCCAATAGTCTTACAACCATCACTCACACACACACAAACAATCAATATCGTCGCATCATCGTAGCACTTGTCAACCAACTGCTGAACAAATGACGCCCAGTCATTGTTCTCTGTGACAAACTAATGGACCCCGGGGTAATAAGCTACGCCTGAAACTTGACTTTCGAAGTGCAATAAAATTTAGTTTTCAAGATTTCTTTTAATGGCAAGCTTCCTGTATTTTCAGTCCAGTACACGAGAGGGATAGGAACACTTAAATATTTACATTGGAAAACGATTATTTAATTTAGATACAAGTAAGTAGATTAAATGATAATTATTCTTATTTCCATGTTAGTCGTTTTAACCTATTTTCATTTTATTCTGTACATAGTTTACTGTTTAAATCGTCAATGGTTCCCAATCGGTGGTCCGTAGAGTATAAATGGTCCCCGGAAATCTCCGTCATCGGTGAAGATTCCAAGTCTAGTCTACCGTATTAAGTGCGAGAAATCGGCTATGACGTAAGGGACGACATATTACTTTCTTCTGAGCAGCAGCTAGAGCCCCAAAAATTCTGCGGCTTGTGAGATAAATGCAAGCGCAAACATCAGATTGATTAGTCTTAATAAGACGGTGACTTCTGTTGATTTGATTTGATTTCTCTCAAATATAACTGTAGGGTACTAAAATTAGTTAAATTATCTTAGATAAAATTCATTTTAATTAATGTATACGTTTTAAAACGAATTGCACTTGTCCTCAGTGCCCTGAAGCCCTTGGTAGGATGGGAACCATGAGCGATTCGAGACCACCGTTAGGTTGGGAGAGTCAGATACATAATCAAAAGTCAAGAATATTTCTATGAATATATAGTGCCATTTTTAATTGTTTCCATCATTTTGCTTTATTTCCAGTACTGTTTTGACAGACAGAGAGAGAGAGAGAGAGAGAGAGAGAGAGAGAGAGAGAGGGGGGGATAGGGAGGGAGAGAGAGGGGGATGGGGGGGGGAGAGAGAGAGAGAGAGAGAGAGAGAGAGAGAGAGAGAGAGAGAGAGAGAGAGAGAGAGAGAGAGAAGTATGTCTCCGTTGTCACCTGCTACTTCGCTTTCGTCGACTTTGTTTTTAATTTTTTCGATAGTTACTAGTTTGATTGCATATCCGTTTAATTGTATTCTTGTCTGTCTCTGTTATTCCTACCATCGTTTAACTATGATTCCTCGCCCGCTTTTAAAAGCGGGCCTGTAAGTATCCGTTTTATGTATTACACCGTTAGCGTTAACAATCTTCGTGATGAAAGCAGACGAACGAAAACATGCACTATGTGGGCCTCCGCAAGTTACAAAGAATCGCAAAGACTCACCGGCTTGTTAGCCAACTCGCAGTTTCCATATTTACGTCTTCAGTGTCGTGGATCTTACTGAACGCTGACTGCTCCCAGCTGTTCACAATTGTCTTTCCATATGTTAGCCTGTTTTTTAATAGAGTCTGGTAAATATAAGTATAGTAGATAACACCGAACCCCTTTCAATTGGCTTAATGCTTTTCTACGAATCATGCGTAGCTGTTCTTGTTAATTAAAAGACAATTGCAGAGACATGTGCGCGCTTCCACCATGTCAAGTTGTAGAGCTACCAACGGCATAAAGGAAACAGAAAAGACCAAATTATTTTAACGGCGTTGTGGCTGATTATCTAACAAGCATGAAGCACTACTATGACGTTTACAATTTAAATGTTCTGAACAGGCAAGTACGTAAAACATCGGATGTTTGTCACGGATATTTGTTTACATCTTCGTTATACAAGAGTCAGTCTACTGACTGTTTCTGAGTTAGGTCTCGCGTATTGCGTAGGACCCTGGCTACAAAAGGTTGTTAGTTGTTGAATCCTGCATAACCAAAATTTCCTAAACAAAAAGTTGACGTCAACCTATTTCGTGCACTACGTATAATGACGTATGATGTATAATTCGTCCACTACTACTACACCTTGTACAATATAATTTTAGAAGTAATCGCTTCGCCCGAAGGTCAATTTAATATTTATAATTCTTTTTCTTCTATAGCGTCACATTTCAGAGTCGATACTTAGCCTCCATAATCATGCGCCTCCATTTTCCCTGTCATTGGCTATCGATGTCCATCGTTTTGTTTTAAGTAAAAATCAGCATCCCTTGCCACTGCGTCAATCCAGCGACGCTTGCGTCTTCCGACGGGCCTTCTACTCTCGATTTGATTAAACAGTACCTTTCTAGGTATTCGGTTGCCTTCCATCCTAATGATGTGTCCTGCCCATTGGAATCTGTGCAGTCGGATGGTGGTGGCCAGATCATTGTTTTTATACAGCTTGTATTCCTCATTGTGACGCATTCTTCATATCCCATTGACTTGGATTGGTCCATATATTCTCAAAATTCTCCTTTCAAAGGTATCTACTACGTTAGCGGCTTGTTTGTTCAGAGTCCAAGTCTCGCTGCCATATGTTATCACCAGTCTAATCATAACTTTATATAATGTGACCTTGGACTGACGGTGGATATTCCTTGTCTACAACATAGTTGTCAACGAAGCATATGCTCTATTTGCGCCAGTAGAGGGATATTGGGGGTTCTGGCTCACAAAGGAATGCCGCCTTCTTAAAAAACAGTAAAAAAACACTAAAAAACATGATCTCAGAGATGACGCCGCCACCGCTGGACCCGCAGCATCCCGATGGACCACAGCACCGCGAATTTCCGCGAATAAATTTTTTTATTTTTTTAATTTTATTTTTTATTTTTTTAATTAAATTGATTTGGTGGGATGATGTTCAATGGACCACCAGCATCCGTGAATATACTTTTTTATTTTTTTAAGAAAGCTGATTTGCATATCAGTGGGTGGTGTTGGGTGGGAGGTTGTTTTTTTTTTATTTCATATCAGTGGGTGGGGGGTGGTTCCAACTCGAAGCATTATAGTGTATACTAAAATATATGATCAGGTGTACCAACCTTTGCATGAGTTCAAATTTGTTGTGTGTTATAATGTATATTAAATCTATATGATCAGGTGTACCAACCTCTGTAGTATTATTATAGTGTATAGATATTTTATATGAGCAGGGTTGTCAACATTTTCTGCGGTGGGGGGAGGGAAATTCAAATATGTGTTATATAGTGTATATATTAAAATATATGATCAGGGTTACCAATCTTAAATTATTGTGTGCGTGTATAGAGCAGATCTGCCAACATTTCTTTCTCTTCTGTGGTGGGAAATTCAAACTATATATGATCATAATTGTTACTCTCTCTCGCTCTCTCTCTCTCTCTCGTTGTCAAATGTTATGCTCACCGGCATTATAGTGTATATTAAAATATATGATTAGGTGTACCAACCTTTACATGAGTTCAAATTTGTCGTGTGTTATAATGTATATTAAATCTATATGATCAGATGTACCAACCTCTGTATTATTCGTCCTCTCTCTCTCTCTCACACGTTGTGTATGTCTCTCTCTCTCTTATTGTCAAACGTTATGCTCAAACCGTTCTCCTCTCTCTCTGTGGTCAGTACCGAGCGCATGTATATGAAATTAGAAAGTTTATATTTATTCGACAAATATTAACGTCCTCTCTCTCTCTCTCTCTCTCTCTCTCTCTCTCTCACTCTCACTTGTTTCAACTGTGTCAACAAATAGTAACGTCCTCTCTCTCTCTCTCTCTCTCTCTCTCTCTCTCTCTCTCTCTCTCTCTCTCTCTCTCTCTCTCTCTCTCTCTCTCTCTCTCTCTCTCTCTCTCTCTCTCTCACTTTCACACGTTTCAACTATGCAAGGTTCCATACCCTTTCTCCTGTCTCCCTCTCGTACATTGAGTAGTCGGTGTGATGAATAAATAATTTTAGCACTATCTCTCTTTCGTTGTCAAAACGTCGTCTTCATTTTTCAATGTATTAAATAATTAATTAATAGTTTTATAATGCAGTCAGTGTGATTGATCCTTGTTAGAAATATATATATTTGGCGTCAATGAACTACTTACCTGTTATGTTGTTACAGATGACAAATCCATACGTTAACGGCTTAGCAATCTGGTACAATACTTCTGTTTTAAGGTTGCAGTTTACACACACACACACACACACACACACACACACACACACACACACACACACACACACACACACACACACACACACACACACACACACATAGGTTCAGTAGTGTATAGCGAAATAAATTAAAATTATACACACACATGAAAACGGCGGCTGAAATTCATACAAATCTTCTGATGTAACAGTTCACAAAAAATAAATTAATTGTACACATGTTCAGAGGTGTAGAGTGAAATAAAATAAAGTCATAATTTGTTTAAATGATTAAATATATTTTAACATTCACAATTAAATAAATACATTAGAAATTGATATTTTTCGAAAGTTTATATATAATTGTGTGTCGTACTTGTAGAAGAAGCAACCTGCAACATAACAATACAACAACAACATTAAAATCATGTTAAATATCACACACACAGATGCACACGCAACGCGCGCACATACAGACGCATACGCAACGTAACCAAACACGCAACGCGCCCACACACAGACGCAAACGCAACGTAATCATACACATACATACAACGTGTACACGTTTGGTTTGAATCATGTAGGGCCAATAAACAGATAACAGATTTAAATATGCTATAGTCATTGTAAGACGTTACAATCATTGAAGTGTTTAATAAGTAAATTGTATGTCTGTATATATCACTGAATAATAATAATATAATCGTTCTAGTGTTAACGTTTGCTGCAACAGGTAAAGCAGTTTACAAATAATTACATATAGGTTCAGAGGCGTATAGTGAAATAAATTAATGTGTCGTACTTGTAGAAGAAGCAACAACAACATTAAAATCATGTTAAATATCACACACACACACACACACACACACACACACACACACACACACACACACACACACACACACACACACACACACACACACACACACATACGCACACGCATACGTAACGTAATCACACACATACATACATACAACGTACACACGTTTGGGTTACACCACACGTGCACGCACACACACAGACGTACACGCACACATACGCAACACGTGCACACACACACACGCACACGCACACACATACAGACAACGTGCATACGAATCATGTACATGTAGGTCCAATAAAACAGATAACAGATAACAGATTTAAATATGCTATAGTCATTGTTTGTATGTATATATCACTGAATAATAATAATATAATCGTTCTAGTGTTATCGTTTGCTGCAACAGGTAACGCAGTTTACAAATAATTACATATAGGTTCAGAGGCGTATAGTGAAATAAATTAAAAAAATTGTTTATTAAAAGTAGTTTGTCACCTTAACGAGATACAATTTCCACATGCGCTGTCTGGTTCTTCATCCCTCGAAACACAAGATGTAGGTCGCTGGGATTTATATGACGGAGTTCTTCATCTGTAAAGACGTCAGCATACCTCTTAGGTAGATATACACGATAGCGGCGCTCACAATCTTCCAACGTTACAAGCACAGACTTACCATATCGCGTGACCACATGCAACATGTTAACGATCGGATACTGTTTGTCCACTGTTAATTCTGCACAACGTTTGTACTCAATAGCAGAAACTGCGTTGAATTTTGTGATAAACGACATTATTTATGAGAAGTGAAGACGTCTGTATCAAGCGAGGTGGAACCATACAATGTCAGAATATTCGCTACAAAGAAGACTAGTGAAAGGAATGGTGTGGCCATCAGGAAAGTTCACTTTCATCGCCTGAAGCTTTGCATGTACATACACACAGGCAGAATTAGCGCTGTTACAAAATATATATATATTAGGAAAGTCCACAGAAATAGTTATCGCCAGATCCGTTCTAAATAAGTTAATGTCTTTTCAAATAGTATTCTCTGCACTACAGTCAAACATACGCACACACAGTGATAAAAAATTGTGTATTAAAAGTAGTTTGTTACCTTAACAAGTACTGTTATCCTACGCCGTTTTTCCTCATGCCACGAAACACGAGATGTAGATCGCTGGGGTTTTATAAATTGTTTATTAAGTCTTTTAGAAATGGTCTTATACTTGAGCTTGGCCTGTTGACTATTGCTTTTAATTTTGTAATTTCTACAGGTGTTAACCGTTTCGGAGAAAAAAACCATTTATGGAGAAGATCCTCCTCCTCTTGTTTTGATATGGTATTTATTCTATGATCCATCCTTCTTGTTCCTATAATAATAACAGTACCTGCTTCATTATCATATACATTATGTGCTATATATATATATAAATATATACATAAGGCTTTCAACACACACACATCATAAATCCAGAACAGGAAAGGTATTATAACAAATATTACGAAAAACAAGTACGTATGGTCACGTACATAGATCAACGTTTAAACAAACAGATTAATACCTGAATAAATTTTTTTTTTTAAAACAGGACAGCGTATTATCTATATAACGTTCTGTTTCAGATAAGAATAGTTTGAATATAAAATGAAAGGGTACGTTGTATTTTGTTATGAGAAAATGCATTTCTAAATTTCGTTACTAAATTTTTTTATTTTTTTTATTTTTTTTTTTTATTTTTTTAATTAAATTGATTTGGTGGGATGATGTTCAATGGACCACCAGCATCCGTGAATATACTTTTTTAGTTTTTTAAGAAAGCTGATTTGCATATCAGTGGGTGGTGTTGGGTGGGAGGTTGTTTTTTTTTTATTTCATATCAGTGGGTGGGGGTGGTTCCAACTCGAAGCATTATAGTGTATACTAAAATATATGATCAGGTGTACCAACCTTTGCATGAGTTCAATGAAGCTTTGCATGTACATACACACAGGCAGAATTAGCGCTGTTACAAAATATATATATTAGGAAAGTCCACAGAAATAGTTATCGCCAGATCCGTTCTAAATAAGTTAATGTCTTTTCAAATAGTATTCTCTGCACTACAGTCAAACATACGCACACACAGTGATAAAAAATTGTGTATTAAAAGTAGTTTGTTACCTTAACAAGTACTGTTATCCTACGCCGTTTTTCCTCATGCCACGAAAACACGAGATGTAGATCGCTGGGGTTTTATAAATTGTTTATTAAGTCTTTTAGAAATGGTCTTATACTTGAGCTTGGCCTGTTGGCTATTGCTTTTAATTTTGTAATTTCTACAGGTGTTAACCGTTTCGGAGAAAAAACCATTTATGGAGAAGATCCTCCTCCTCTTGTTTTGATATGGTATTTATTCTATGATCCATCCTTCTTGTTCCTATAATAATAACAGTACCTGCTTCATTATCATATACATTATGTGCTATATATATATATAAATATATACATAAGGCTTTCAACACACACACATCATAAATCCAGAACAGGAAAGGTATTATAACAAATATTACGAAAACAAGTACGTATGGTCACGTACATAGATCAACGTTTAAACAAACAGATTAATACCTGAATAAATTTTTTTTTTTAAAACAGGACAGCGTATTATCTATATAACGTTCTGTTTCAGATAAGAATAGTTTGAATATAAAATGAAAGGGTACGTTGTATTTTGTTATGAGAAAATGCATTTCTAAATTTCGTTACTAAATTTTTTTATTTTTTTTATTTTATTTTTTTATTTTTTTAATTAAATTGATTTGGTGGGATGATGTTCAATGGACCACCAGCATCCGTGAATATACTTTTTTAGTTTTTTAAGAAAGCTGATTTGCATATCAGTGGGTGGTGTTGGGTGGGAGGTTGTTTTTTTTTTATTTCATATCAGTGGGTGGGGGTGGTTCCAACTCGAAGCATTATAGTGTATACTAAAATATATGATCAGGTGTACCAACCTTTGCATGAGTTCAATGAAGCTTTGCATGTACATACACACAGGCAGAATTAGCGCTGTTACAAAATATATATATTAGGAAAGTCCACAGAAATAGTTATCGCCAGATCCGTTCTAAATAAGTTAATGTCTTTTCAAATAGTATTCTCTGCACTACAGTCAAACATACGCACACACAGTGATAAAAAATTGTGTATTAAAAGTAGTTTGTTACCTTAACAAGTACTGTTATCCTACGCCGTTTTTCCTCATGCCACGAAACACGAGATGTAGATCGCTGGGGTTTTATAAATTGTTTATTAAGTCTTTTAGAAATGGTCTTATACTTGAGCTTGGCCTGTTGGCTATTGCTTTTAATTTTGTAATTTCTACAGGTGTTAACCGTTTCGGAGAAAAAACCATTTATGGAGAAGATCCTCCTCCTCTTGTTTTGATATGGTATTTATTCTATGATCCATCCTTCTTGTTCCTATAATAATAACAGTACCTGCTTCATTATCATATACATTATGTGCTATATATATATATAAATATATACATAAGGCTTTCAACACACACACATCATAAATCCAGAACAGGAAAGGTATTATAACAAATATTACGAAAACAAGTACGTATGGTCACGTACATAGATCAACGTTTAAACAAACAGATTAATACCTGAATAAATTTTTTTTTTTAAAACAGGACAGCGTATTATCTATATAACGTTCTGTTTCAGATAAGAATAAATGAAAGGGTACGTTGTATTTTGTTATGAGAAAATGCATTTCTAAATTTCGTTACATTTGACAAAAGATCTTATTGATCAGACGTATGAGTAATTATATTAATCCTTATGTAGAAAATACGCACGCATTCGTAAAATATAGCACTCAGGTGTAGGGCAATTAATCCTTTTTTGTATTGAACGTATTTAAGTAGGTCTACTCGTGATATCAGTAAATTCTGTCTAAATGTATAGTACATAAACGTACCCAGTAATCGCTTCTTGAGTTACTCGATTGATGTTCATGTTAACGATTGATGACTCATGTAATAATACAGATTAACCTCGTATAATAATAATGACAGGACAGTGTATTTAGAACACTTAAAATTGGAAATCTACAAACACATCAAAAATATCTGTCAAACAAAAACACCGTTCTTGACAACAGTAACTGACCTAAGCACATGTGCTTCATTAGGCAACAGACCAAAAAATCAAATAGACGACTATAAGCACAATTTAAATAAAATCTGAATATTCAATAAAATTATGTTTTTTTTTTACTTAGTAACATATGCAAATCTTTTACTTACCTCTTAAATGTTGTTGTTGTTGTTATACACAATAGTCGATTGTACGATGAGTGTCTCATACAAATGAGAAATAGTGACATGTCGTCTTGTGTGTATATATATATCATACGGCGGTAGCGTACACGTTTGAAAGTTGATACACATTAAATTCTCTCTCTCTCTCTCACACACATTACAGAGATTGATATTAATTGCATGTATGTTCAGAGGTTTGGTGTCTAAATCGATGCATTTTACTTTCACTTTCTAATTTGACACATGGCTTACTTCCATACATAAATAGCTATCGTCTACGAGTGTTGCTAAACGAAATTAAAAAATGTTGTAATACATAACGTCGTATGAAATAAATATGGTATGTTTTTAGGACAGCCAAAAGCATGAAAGTATTATTTAAATCTGTATGGAAGTCATATATAAATATCGAGTCAGCGCGACACAACGTAACATGATTCATGTCAACGTCGTATGTATGTGTGTGCGTGTGCGTCTATGTGTTCGTGTGTGTACGTGTTTGGTTACGTTGCGTATGCGTCTGTGTGCGTGCACGTCGGATGTGTGATTACGTATGCGTCTGCATTATCGTTATTTTGACTGAGCTATGTTAACTTCACACATGGAAATGTAGGAAAAGCGTCTGAGGGCAAAGTTATGCAAGAGGTTGTTGACGAGAACCAAACAAACTTGGATCAGCCAGTAGTGTTTAGGTCATCAGTACATGACGCAACGGTAGTGATAGGTCCAACAAGAATCAGATGTTTTGTATAGTTCTAGGTGAAAAACTACTGGGGATGTCTCTGACTTTAGTTGGAAATAAATAACATTACAGATATTGATATGGTACTATGAGGAGCCTATACGTGAATACTATACATCAGACTGATTGTATCCGTCATTAGCAATCTAACGTTACGACGGCAGTGTGTACGTATGCGTCTGTGTGTGTTCGCGTGTGCGTGTTTGGTTACGTTGTGTACGTGTGCGCTCGTTGCGTGTGTACGTGTGTGCGTGTTTGGTTACGTTGCGTATGTATGTGTGTGCGTGCACGTCAGATGTGTGATTACGTGTGCGTCTGTGTGTGTTCGTGTGTGCGTGCGTCGGATCATGACCGAGGTACGTCCTTTATTACATGAGAATATGCAAGTAGAGCAGAGCAGACACGTTTACGCAATATCAAGTGCACACACATACACAAATGCCAATAAACTACATGTAACTATATTACGTCTAACATGAAAATGCAAATTATATTTCCATTACCAAAATCTGACATGTTATACTTCATTATCCTACGTAACATTACAATGTTCTGTCTTTATTGTGTACTGTGACTTAAGCGTGCACTCACACACACACACACACACACACACACACACACACACACACACACACACACACACACACACACACACACACACACACACACACACACACACACACACACACACACACACACACACACACACACACACACACCAGGAAGCCACAATAATAATAATAGTCAACCAACAACACATATGTACTTCACCAGACAAAAAAACCGGAAGGTTGAGGATGGGTACAAGATAGTACCCGAAACATGTTCAAAAAAAAAAAAAAAAAAAAAAAAAAAAAAAAAAAAAAAAAAAAAAAAAAAACTTGAGGTAAATTTAATTATAAATATATATATATATATACGGCATTAACAGAATATTATGAGTATACGCGACAGGATTGCCTAGTATCGTCTGAATTGGTGGGAACATCTTTGCCGAATGGATGACTGCCGCATTCCCAAATAATTATGGAACTACAAGCAGAAGGGACGGAGAAGTTTGGGACGTCCGAGGAAGCGCTGGAGCGGCCAGCTCTAGACTCTTTAATTGTTTGAGGCCGGAACACACCATCCTTTGTTTAATCCTTCCAGCTGATTATGATTACTTCCATTACCGTTTCTTCCGTCAACTCACTGACTACTACACAGAGGTTTTAGCAGAAAGGGACGTTGTTACCTCGATAGGATACTCTGGTTGCCTACTTTACAAATTTAATGTGACTGTAGAGTTAAAAAAGTCGTAACAGCTCGAAGTGTCAAGGTAACGGCGGGAATAGCCAAACTGACAAGTCCACGTCCACCTGTACATTCTCTCTTCCTTCAAATTGACGAATCATCTTCATTCATCTTAATTGTTATTTAAATAAGCAGTCTCTGTAATTCCAACTTTGTCGTGCTTACTTGTTGAACTGCTACCTGTCATGCTTCGGACGAGGCCTTTCAGTGTCTCAATCATTATCAAGTCCAAAACCACGACTAGCTAACCTTCAGCAGGAACGTGGGAAGGAGCAGACTGAACAAGGTAAAAAAAAAAGTTCACAGTTAAGAAATTATTTTTGTAATTATGTAGCGTGCAAACTTGCTGATGCGAATTAACGTTTGAGTCATACATACTATGTCTATTGGTGCGTGTATGAAAAGTCTCACTCTTAACATCGTTTAGAAATTGTCATGTAGATGAAACTTTGTCATGTTCCTTCATAGGTTTGTCACCTTCTTTCCACTCTATCGTCTACGAATGACATACTATGTCCACAAACATCGAAATTTCTAGGGTAGAAGTAGAACCCCGCAAACGCTAACTCGTCGGGGCTGATAAACGTCACTTCCCAATACTTGAACGATTTTATTCTTTCACTTTCAATACTAAAATCATGAGTAGCCGACATCTTCGCGGTTTGTAATAAAACGCAAACGCTAACTCGTCGGGGCTGATAAACGTCACTTCCCAATACTTGAACGATTTTATTCTTTCACTTTCAATACTAAAATCATGAGTAGCCGACATCTTCGCGGTTTGTAATAAACTGACATATTACCCTGACTAGCGTTATTTATTTACTGAGAATGAATGAATACTGAAAAACAAAAGGTACGGTTATAACGCTGGTATTATGTTAATGTGAGACGTATCAATACAAGCTTCGAGGCGACTGCTGTATTACCATGTCGCTTCACTCCCCGCCCTCCCCGCCAATGACAAAGCATAACCAAGTGTAACGTGCGACAACGCTGGAGGGCAAGGGGCGGGGAAGAGCTGTTACTATTGCGTAACCTCGAAGCTTACAATGCTAAGTCCCGTACTTATAGTGTATCTTAAACGTTTTATATATCAATTTGTAGCGCATGAACGTGTGATAAGTAAGACGTTGTTGCAAGTGAGTGTCGATGTGTGTGTGTGTGTGTGTGCAACTGTACTAAAAAGCTGTTATGCGCATGCGCAAATAATTCAAATGCACTTACGTAGATGACTGAAAAAGAGATGAATTACATAATACATGTACGCTTAGACCAACTATTTGATAGATCAAGAAAATTAAGTTTATTTTCGCACGCACACACGAACACACACAGACGCACACGCATACGTAACGTAATCACACACACACATACATACGCAACGTAACCAAACACGCACACATAGACGCACACGCACACACATACATACGACGTTGACATGAATCATGTTACGTTGTGTCGCGCTGACTCGATATTTATATATGACTTCCATACAGATTTAAATAATACTTTCATGCTTTTGGCTGTCCTAAAAAACATACCATACTATTACACAGGACGTTATGCATTACAACATTTTTAATTTCGTTTAGCAACACTCGTAGACGATAGCTATTTATGTATGGAAGTAAGCCATGTGTCAAATTAGAAAGTGAAAGTAAAATGCATCGATTTAGACACCAAACCTCTGTAATGTGTGTGTGAGAGAGAGAGAGAATTTAATGTGTATCAACTTTCAAACGTGTACGCTACCGCCGTATGATATATATATACACACAAGACGACATGTCACTATTTCTCATTTGTATGAGACACTCATCGTACAATCGACTATTGTGTATAACAACAACAACAACATTTAAGAGGTAAGTAAAAGATTTGCATATGTTACTAAGTAAAAAAAAACATAATTTTATTGAATATTCAGATTTTATTTAAATTGTGCTTATAGTCGTCTATTTGATTTTTTGGTCTGTTGCCTAATGAAGCACATGTGCTTAGGTCAGTTACTGTTGTCAAGAACGGTGTTTTTGTTTGACAGATATTTTTGATGTGTTTGTAGATTTCCAATTTTAAGTGTTCTAAATACACTGTCCTGTCATTATTATTATACGAGGTTAATCTGTATTATTACATGAGTCATCAATCGTTTAACATGAACATCAATCGAGTAACTCAAGAAGCGATTACTGGGTACGTTTATGTACTATACATTTAGACAGAATTTACTGATATCACGAGTAGACCTACTTAAATACGTTCAATACAAAAAAGGATTAATTGCCCTACACCTGAGTGCTATATTTTACGAATGCGTGCGTATTTTCTACATAAGGATTAATATAATTACTCATACGTCTGATCAATAAGATCTTTTGTCAAATGTAACGAAATTTAGAAATGCATTTTCTCATAACAAAATACAACGTACCCTTTCATTTTATATTCAAACTATTCTTATCTGAAACAGAACGTTATATAGATAATACGCTGTCCTGTTTTAAAAAAAAAATTTATTCAGGTATTAATCTGTTTGTTTAAACGTTGATCTATGTACGTGACCATACGTACTTGTTTTCGTAATATTTGTTATAATACCTTTCCTGTTCTGGATTTATGATGTGTGTGTTGAAAGCCTTATGTATATATTTATATATATATATAGCACATAATGTATATGATAATGAAGCAGGTACTGTTATTATTATAGGAACAAGAAGGATGGATCATAGAATAAATACCATATCAAAACAAGAGGAGGAGGATCTTCTCCATAAATGGTTTTTTTCTCCGAAACGGTTAACACCTGTAGAAATTACAAAATTAAAAGCAATAGTCAACAGGCCAAGCTCAAGTATAAGACCATTTCTAAAAGACTTAATAAACAATTTATAAAACCCCAGCGATCTACATCTCGTGTTTCGTGGCATGAGGAAAAACGGCGTAGGATAACAGTACTTGTTAAGGTAACAAACTACTTTTAATACACAATTTTTTATCACTGTGTGTGCGTATGTTTGACTGTAGTGCAGAGAATACTATTTGAAAAGACATTAACTTATTTAGAACGGATCTGGCGATAACTATTTCTGTGGACTTTCCTAATATATATATTTTGTAACAGCGCTAATTCTGCCTGTGTGTATGTACATGCAAAGCTTCAGGCGATGAAAGTGAACTTTCCTGATGGCCACACCATTCCTTTCACTAGTCTTCTTTGTAGCGAATATTCTGACATTGTATGGTTCCACCTCGCTTGATACAGACGTCTTCACTTCTCATAAATAATGTCGTTTATCACAAAATTCAACGCAGTTTCTGCTATTGTGTACAAACGTTGTGCAAAATTAACAGTGGACAAACAGTATCCGATCGTTAACATGTTGCATGTGGACACGCGGTATGGTAAGTCTGTGCTTGTAACGTTGGAAGATTGTGAGCGCCGCTATCGTGTATATCTACCTAAGAGGTATGCTGACGTCTTTACAGATGAAGAACTCCGTCATATAAATCCCAGCGACCTACATCTTGTGTTTCGAGGGATGAAGAACCAGACAGCGCATGTGGAAATTGTATCTCGTTAAGGTGACAAACTACTTTTAATAAACAATTTTTTTAATTTATTTCACTATACGCCTCTGAACCTATATGTAATTATTTGTAAACTGCGTTACCTGTTGCAGCAAACGATAACACTAGAACGATTATATTATTATTATTCAGTGATATATACATACATACAATGACTATAGCATATTTAAATCTGTTATCTGTTATCTGTTTTATTGGACCTACATGTACATGATTCGTATGCACGTTGTCTGTATGTGTGTGCGTGTGCGTGTGTGTGTGTGCACGTGTTGCGTATGTGTGCGTGTACGTCTGTGTGTGTGCGTGCACGTGTGGTGTAACCCAAACGTGTGTACGTTGTATGTATGTATGTGTGTGATTACGTTACGTATGCGTGTGCGTATGTGTGTGTGTGTGTGTGTGTGTGTGTGTGTGTGTGTGTGTGTGTGTGTGATATTTAACATGATTTTAATGTTGTTGTTGCTTCTTCTACAAGTACGACACATTAATTTATTTCACTATACGCCTCTGAACCTATATGTAATTATTTGTAAACTGCTTTACCTGTTGCAGCAAACGTTAACACTAGAACGATTATATTATTATTATTCAGTGATATATACATACATACAATTTACTTATTAAACACTTCAATGATTGTAACGTCTTACAATGACTATAGCATATTTAAATCTGTTATCTGTTTATTGGCCCTACATGATTCAAACCAAACGTGTACACGTTGTATGTATGTGTATGATTACGTTGCGTTTGCGTCTGTGTGTGGGCGCGTTGCGTGTTTGGTTACGTTGCGTATGCGTCTGTATGTGCGCGCGTTGCGTGTGCATCTGTGTGTGTGATATTTAACATGATTTTAATGTTGTTGTTGTATTGTTATGTTGCAGGTTGCTTCTTCTACAAGTACGACACACAATTATATATAAACTTTCGAAAAATATCAATTTCTAATGTATTTATTTAATTGTGAATGTTAAAATATATTTAATCATTTAAACAAATTATGACTTTATTTTATTTCACTCTACACCTCTGAACATGTGTACAATTAATTTATTTTTTGTGAACTGTTACATCAGAAGATTTGTATGAATTTCAGCCGCCGTTTTCATGTGTGTGTATAATTTTAATTTATTTCGCTATACACTACTGAACCTATGTGTGTGTGTGTGTGTGTGTGTGTGTGTGTGTGTGTGTGTGTGTGTGTGTGTGTGTGTGTGTGTGTGTGTGTGTAAACTGCAACCTTAAAACAGAAGTATTGTACCAGATTGCTAAGCCGTTAACGTATGGATTTGTCATCTGTAACAACATAACAGGTAAGTAGTTCATTGACGCCAAATATATATATTTCTAACAAGGATCAATCACACTGACTGCATTATAAAACTATTAATTAATTATTTAATACATTGAAAAATGAAGACGACGTTTTGACAACGAAAGAGAGATAGTGCTAAAATTATTTATTCATCACACCGACTACTCAATGTACGAGAGGGAGACAGGAGAAAGGGTATGGAACCTTGCATAGTTGAAACGTGTGAAAGTGAGAGAGAGAGAGAGAGAGAGAGAGAGAGAGAGAGAGAGAGAGAGAGAGAGAGAGAGAGAGAGAGAGAGAGAGAGAGAGAGAGGACGTTACTATTTGTTGACACAGTTGAAACAAGTGAGAGTGAGAGAGAGAGAGAGAGAGAGAGAGAGAGAGAGGACGTTAATATTTGTCGAATAAATATAAACTTTCTAATTTCATATACATGCGCTCGGTACTGACCACAGAGAGAGAGGAGAACGGTTTGAGCATAACGTTTGACAACAAGAGAGAGAGAGACATACACAACGTGTGAGAGAGAGAGAGAGGACGAATAATACAGAGGTTGGTACATCTGATCATATAGATTTAATATACATTATAACACACGACAAATTTGAACTCATGTAAAGGTTGGTACACCTAATCATATATTTTAATATACACTATAATGCCGGTGAGCATAACGTTTGACAACGAGAGAGAGAGAGAGAGCGAGAGAGAGTAACAATTATGATCATATATAGTTTGAATTTCCCACCACAGAAGAGAAAGAAATGTTGGCAGATCTGCTCTATACACGCACACAATAATTTAAGATTGGTAACCCTGATCATATATTTTAATATATACACTATATAACACATATTTGAATTTCCCTCCCCCCACCGCAGAAAATGTTGACAACCCTGCTCATATAAAATATCTATACACTATAATAATACTACAGAGGTTGGTACACCTGATCATATAGATTTAATATACATTATAACACACAACAAATTTGAACTCATGCAAAGGTTGGTACACCTGATCATATATTTTAGTATACACTATAATGCTTCGAGTTGGAACCACCCCCCACCCACTGATATGAAATAAAAAAAAACAACCTCCCACCCAACACCACCCACTGATATGCAAATCAGCTTTCTTAAAAAAATAAAAAAGTATATTCACGGATGCTGGTGGTCCATTGAACATCATCCCACCAAATCAATTTAATTAAAAAAATAAAAAAATAAAATAAAAAAAATAAAAAAATTTATTCGCGGAAATTCGCGGTGCTGTGGTCCATCGGGATGCTGCGGGTCCAGCGGTGGCGGCGTCATCTCTGAGATCATGTTTTTTAGTGTTTTTTAGTGTTTTTTAAGAAGGCGGCATTCCTTTGTGAGCCAGAACCCCCAATATCCCTCTACTATCATTTTCCTTATTTCATTTATTTCTTCATTACCTTCTGCCATCCAACGTCCCAAATATTAAAACTGATTAAACTATTTCCAGGTTTAGTGGTTCGATTTCAAAATGTTCAGCTTTCTTGGTTTTCCTTCGAGTGGTGATCATAACCTTTGTTTTATTTGTATTCACCTGTAATCCTATCTCTTCTGCTTCAGCTTTGAGTTCCAGGAAGGCCTCTTTTGCACTTGCTTGGGATCTTGCTATAATATTAATATCATCTGCATATCCTACAATCTGGACCATTTTATGTTCTAATGTTGAATTCCTATCAAATATTTATAATAACTGGTCAACAAAATTTAATTTTTTGTTTGTTAAATAAAAGTGAATAACTGATTCTTATAGTATTTTTAGCACTGACTTCAAATATGTTAACAGTTTTCTCCTATCGGGCATAGTTTTTAGTAATTTACATTTTATCTTTTGCAAACGAAAATTATGTGACGGTAATATAACAATGTGTTACATGCACTTTGCTCTTACCTAAAATCTATTTCTTATGGATTTTCTGCTGTAATTAGCTATAGGTAGATCCCTGTTTAGATTCCAGCAGTAGTTAGGTAGCATTTTTGGGTTCCGTTTTCCCTGGTAGCGCTTTTCCAGGTGGAAGCGTTCACTCACGGCGCCAAGATTGTTAGGGAAAAAATCCGTATGCGAATCTAAGAAATGAATTTTTAGTGCCATATTACATACAAGTTCTCTGTAGAAGCTCCTTTGCATGCTCTCTGTAGTTATCCGCCTTATGGTTTCCCAGGAAGTTGTTAATTATTTTTTGAGATGACTTCCATGCAGCAACTTCAAAGCCATTCAAACTTTCTTCATATGCAGCATCATTCATTAGTTTTCTTATTTGTGATCCAACAAATATACCTTCCTTAATGTTAGCATTACTTATATTATTGAACTTATTTTTTAGAAACTGAAATTCTGCACCATTACGATATAATTGCTTTAACAAAATCTTCCATTAAACCGAGTGGCAAAAGATAAACTTTTTCAGGTCTTACTACTGGTTGACTTACAACATTCTTCTCTCCTACAATCAGTGCCTCTCTCTTTGGCCACTGATTTTTTATGTAATGATTCTTCCTATCCCTGCTTGTTCACACAAGAAGCAACAGAATTTAGTATACCCAAGTTGTAATCCAAATAAAAATGCTGTCACTTTCAGATCTCCACAAATATGCCATGAATGTTCTCATACTGAATTCTGCTCAGTACAAGTTTTATTTTTTGTATGACTCCTTCCTGTTAGCAGCATAAGCTAAAGGGATTGATGAGTATTTATTTCCAGTGTAAAGTAGGACTGTTTTCAAACTAAGGTTTCAAGAGTCTATAAATAGACTCCATTCTTCAAGATGGTGCATATGTCCGAAAGGTTCCAGTAAAGAATCCATGTCATTACAGTACACGAGTTCCCGGTACTGGAAGAAGAAATGTTCAAATTCAGACTGCCTGTCACAGAAAACATTTATTTTATTATTCTGCTGTAAAAGATTCCATCCTTTCAATCTTGATGCCAGTATTTCTGCTTGATTCTTTGATAAATTTAGATCACAAACGGGGTCATTTAATTCTGACTGATTAATTAAGTAAGGTTTAGTATATGTATTTTCCAAAAATCTCTCCTTTCGTCTCTTCACCTGATAAGGCTGCACAAGGTTCTTCATTAGAAACAACTTCATCTTCTTCTAAGTTCCATGTTTCTAGTGGTACTGGAATTGAAAGCTCTGGACTGTGGCACTGGCCTTATAGTAGAGAGAATATCGGGGTATTTAACATTACATCTAGTATTAGATGTTATCACAGATGTTTTTGTTACACAAGCATAACAGTCCATGGTAGGGGAAAATAGGAGAGATGAATCATACATTCTTCTTTGTTTTGATCAGTGTGTAAATAACAATAATGATGACTATTCACTAACCCAAACATTATATTTGACTTATAAATTTAGTTGCTGGAATAAATAAACAAAGCTGTTTAGTTGATATTATTTAAATTCTCAAAATTCTATGCATATAGAGTTCATGCATGGTGCTTATTGAAAAGTAAAAAGGGCAGTTACAAAAAAAAAAAAAACCGAGGCTGGTAAAGTAATTCTGACTACATATTCAGAATCAGCACCCAAAAATACATAAGAATGAGCAAAAATTTAGTATTTATTGTTGACCAGTGAATTAACACGAGAAAATTTCGTAAGTTGAAAATTAATGGACAAAGTTTAGTTGACAATGAACGCCTGAGTGGAACAGCAAGTATTATCATACTGTTTGCCCAGTAGCATCCGTTTCGTTGAACATTTAGTCATCAGCCCCCAAAGACTGGTCGACTGTAGGTTTCCGTTTGTTTCTATCTTCTGCCAAGTTCTTCAGCTCTCTGTACTCCTTTCTATGGACGTTTTGATTTTTTACTCGCATCGTGTAGAGTGAACGTGGCCCTACCGCTTGAATCTCTACCTTCAGAGATATTTCTGCGTCAATTCTGTAACGCTCTCGAAAAGTCGGCAGCTGTAAAAATTACGTAAACGTTGTACACGTATCTCAGCTAGCCGAGTGGGTGCAGTGTCTCTGTCAAGGGGTTAAGTAGACTCCAGACTGTTCGAGCCCTCTTAACTACGAAAATGATACCGGCACGCCGCCAAAAGAATGGAAAATTATTCTGAAATTTCTGCGGGGTATGTATAAGGGTCTACGGCCGGCTTCGAAGTTAGTTTACGCCTGGCGGTATTGTAGAGTGCGGATTAAGTGATCGTTGCGGATTGGTGGAAAATAAATATTGTGTTAATTAGTGTGGTATTCTAATAAGTCGACGTTACTATGGGCTGTGAACAAATTCAACTTTAATTATTGTATGAGCGTACTTTGTTGATGCCAAATTGTTATTTGTGACTAATAAAAGCCGGTAATTAGTGATTTCATTGGTGTCTGTATTTGTTTCCACTGCGCAATGCTACGATCAGTGAGACTGCCGTAACAATATTTTTTAATTTGGTTGTTCTGCCTTAATGTATGTCCAACCTTTTTGTTAATATAAGTTGGATCTGTCTCCACAGTTTTCTCCATGTTATGAACCTCCCTTGATCTTCCTCGTTTGTTGATACTTTTCAACTTTCTTCGGTACCACCATACTCCATAGACTTCAGAGCTTCTCTTCTCTACAGCTTAGATGGTTCAGGTTTCATAACCGCATAGTAACACTGAGTACACATACAGTAGAATGATTCCTATTCCTATATTCCTGATTCCTATGGGTTGGAAACATTATTAGCCTGGCTGTGTTGACAGACGTTTCGGCCTCACCATCGGAGGCCATCATCAGTGCCGGAAACGATTGGCACGGTGTCCGCCAATTCACCTCAGTGATGAGGTAGAGAGACTGTAGTCTCTATTGACCGTCACTGCCTAAAAGTCCAGCTAATAGTGTTTCCAACTGTGTGGACGCCGGCCTTGAAAGCCTTGGGAATTCTAACTGTCGCCTGTTTGGATTATTGAATTTTGTTTCAGTTACAAGAAGTGGGAAGATAGTACTCACTTACAATTTCAGTAAGAAAGACCAAAACCATGGCCTTTAAAGGTAGATATTCAGTGAGGACTAAGATCGTTATAAACAACAGCACATTAGAACAAGAGAGCCGTTTCAAATATCTCGGCTGTGCAGTAAGCTACGAATCTGAATATAATATAAAAGAGAAGATAAATAAATTTAGGAATATTTGTGGTAAGATTGATAGAAGTCTTAGAAATAAAACAAGACACAGCGCAAGGATTAAATTTTATAAGACAATTGCAATACCCGCATTGACATATGCGAGTGAGGCGTGGGTCATAACAAAAAAGGACAGCGGCAAGATTCGGAGTGCTGAAATGCAGTTTCTTCGAAATACTTTAAATCATACACTGCAAGATAGAATAATGAATGAGGATATCAGAGCAGAACTCGATGTAAAGGATATAAATGAAATTATTTCAATTTACAGAAGACAATGGTGGGATCATCTGCAAAGGATGACAGAGGATCGAGTGCCGAAACCGGCACTGAACTATAAACCCAGAGGTAGAAGAGATGTGGGTCGTCCGAGGATGAGATGGGTGCCGGAACAGGCTTATATAACCTAATCCTTGAAGAGTAGGAAAAGAAGAAGCAGAAGAAGAAATTTTGTTTCAATACGGTCATGAGATCAACTGACTTGCCGATTGTTCTCTCTTCCAATTAGGACAAACTTCTCTCTTCTAGGTTAGCAGCCCATAGGCTGGATGGCAGCAGCTCGCCATTCTTCATGCTTCTCTGCTTTTCTTTTCAACTTACAATATGATGTACAGTTCATATCGACCATAAGCTGTTTCATATAGTCTAAACTGGGTCGACCTCTGTGATTCTTTCCTTCAATTGTTCTTACTATTATTCTCTTAACCAACCCATTGTGTCGTAGTATATGCCCTAGAAACTTAGCTCTTCTGCCTTTTAAATTTCGCAGAAATCTCTTCTCCTCCTGAGCTTTTCTAAAGACTTCTCCTTTCGTTATCCTTTCCCTCCAGCTTATCTCGAATATTCTTCTGTAGCACCAGGTCTCAAATGCTAGAAACTTATGATATTAAAATTCTTTGGAAAGACGTAGTTGCTCATGTTAACCTGTTTCACACCAGTCAATATCTCCTGCTATGATTGACTATACTACTTTCCTAGTGTATAGTAATCAACAATGTCGATAATGTTGTTTATGCGTCTCGGAATTGGTAGAATGTTAAGCACGTGTGTTTATGTTATGAGAATTCCGAATAAATCGTATATTTTTCCCTTCAGTGGGGTTTTATTAATATTTTCCTGTTGTTATAAAATGACAACGATGAAAAATAAATGTTATGAGGAAATCTAAATCTGTAAAACATAAACGAGCGAAAACAGTCTGTCGCCTTCCATTAGAGTTGGCAGCCCACACACTGTGTTGACAATGTCCACTTTTGGACACGCATATTTTACAAATTATTGTGAGAGGTTGTGCTTTATTGAAATTTTCCGATCCAAGAACCCTAATCTGTCTGTTTTGTTTAAGTATATTACATATTTTATTGCAGACTGATATGTAGTCGAGTCTTTCACATTAGAAACGATACAGAACTTTGTTAGGAAACGGGGAAACTGCTTTTGACTCTCACAAACCTATCTAGCTCACATCTGTGTACATTTTCCGCCGCACAGAACATAGCTTTCTCTTTCTTTTAATGAGATATCTTTCGCAGCTGAACTCCTTTGTATATGCGATGCACTCTGAGTACACTGAACACTGACAGATAAATCTGGAACAGGAGATTTGTTAAGCTACAGAGTGCCTTACCTGCGGTACGAGATTATATGTCGTGAGGTAATAAGAATTTGGAGGCATCTGATCTCACGAAAAATAGTTAAGTCGATTTTAAAAATAAGAACACACGTTAATATTGTTACGACGGTCTAGTGATCGTCGTATGGTACAGTGGAAAACAAAATACAAGACACCAATTAAGTCACTAATCACCAGCTTTAATTATCACGATTAAGCAGTTTATAATCAACAAGGTAGTCTCTTACAACAAATCAAATAAAAAATTGTTCACATGCAATAATAATGTCAAGTAATATAAAACACAATTTTATTACAATTTCCCGCACAATTATAAAACACATAACACTTCGCCACAATACTTCGAACCGCACTGTGTAAATCGCCCGACAATAACTGAACTAAGCTCCGCTGAATGCCTATATTTATACCCCGCTAAAATTCCAGAATCATCCATACTACGCATGAGCGCTGCACTAGAGCGTAATTGATTCCGGCCTTGTCACAGTGCGCGCGGCCGGGGAAGTGTAGAAAAGTCTCGCTAACGCATGTTGAGATCACATACGCACGCAACATTACAGCCGGATTCAACTGGAACATCCGAGAAACACATAGAATGTTCTGTAACGGTGTAACACTTTTCCGCGTTACGTAACAATATTGATTTAATGTACATCCAGTTACCCGAAAGTTTCTGTATGTTAAGAAAAATACAAAATAAAATTCCGACAACATTCGACAGTAAACAGTAGCCAAACAAGAAACTCGTCGGAAACATTATTGGCCGGGCTGTCAGGACATAGTCTAGAGCAACGTTTCCCGAACTTTTTTAGCCCACGGCACACTACAAATATATAGACAGAAGCCGCGGCACACTATCTCCCTCTACATACCTCCCCCCACCCCACCAAAAAACCGTTAGTACCTTTCCGCGATGTCGTTAAATCACACTGCAGAGTAATATACCATAATAGTGAATGTTACTTAGGCCTACTTACCTGTGGTTTCCCAGTTATATCAGTGGACTTTTCCAACTGAGGCAAATTTATCAAACTTAGATTTTTGTGACTTATAAAATTACAAAAAGCCATTAAAACACATTTTCTCACATAACTTTTAATTGCATTTTCTTAATTTACAAAATAATAAAAAACAGAAAATATTACAAGATTAAAGTTTGTTGTGTTTGTTGTATTAGGGTTGTAGGACTGTAGTCTTTCTGCTTCCAAATTTCTGCGGCCGAAAAGTGGACAAACACTCTCTCTTGTTGTGTTCCAATGTTTGAAGTTGATTATTACTTTTCCAAAATTTCGCGGCACACAGTTTGGGAGACGCTGGTCTAGAGTCTATGTTGACAAACGTTTCGACCTCACCATCGGTGGCCATCATCAATGCACGGTGTCCGCCAATTCACCCCAGTGATGAGGTAGAGACTATGTATTTTGTTAAGTCTTTACCTCATCACTGGTGACATTGTGTCAATTGTTATTGACACTGACGATTTAAACCCCTTAGACCTCGTAAACTATTACGTTTGGTGAGTCATTGAAAGGGTGACTAGCAAAAGTGGCAGGACTTCAGACCCTTCAGGTGGTGTTGAGGCAGCATTCGTGAATTTGGACAAAGAGCAGTTGAAGAGAGAGTGCCCGCGCTTCTGAGAAAGGACCGAACCAGTGATTGCACCAAACAGGGGTTATACTGAATAATAGGCAGGGGCGGCTTAAGGCCCGTGCGACCCGTGCACCCGCACGGGGCGCCAAAATTGGTTATTATAAAAAATCTAATGCGAACGCCGAACCTGCTGCGACGTTTATCAATTGCGATACGGATGAAAAAAATATTATTGTACCAAAAAAAAACCCATAAAAAATTAAGGATTACATTAAAATGCCTTGAAGTATGCGCAGAACAAATAATGATCTCAAACACAAACGCAAACGATCCAGTTCAACCGCTCCCTTCCTACCGCATAACCAACTGCCGCGCGCCACCTATCCTCCCCACCCTTAAACAAGACATTTGCACTCGTCCAGGGCGCCATCACTGGCACTGCAAAACAAAGCGTGATTCACCTGGCAGTCCGAATCGGATCACACGGGCGGTCAGCGTCTGTTTATACTGTGTGTGTTAGATGTTAGAAGCCCATGTGTGTAAAGTCATTTTACTTAAGTGCGGAGTTACTGAAATATTAGTGTAAAACACATTTAAACATAAAACATGTCAGATAAAAAGAAACATTCTGGGTCATACTACAGGAAAAGAAGAACAAAACAAAGTCTTGATGAAGAAAACCAAGCGGCTGGCTTGAAAAAGTTTTTGTCAGGAAATAAAAGCATTGCTTCGAGTTGTTCTTCCAACAATGACAACAGAGCCAGAGCCTGAAGTCATCGAAAAAAACCCTGAAGCCAATTTAAACAAAATGGTTTTGAAAACTGAGGCGAATTTAAATGAAATGGGTCTGGAAACTGAGGCAAATGGAAATGAAATGGATTTGGAAGTTTTCGGGAATTCACCAGGACCCTCTTTAAGTGAGGTACGTTTTATTTATTATAAAATTAGACTATTATACTCGTATTAATTTATTAAAAAATTAGTGGACGAACACTTATTATCCTTAAATTACAAAAAAAGCTTATATATGACCTTTTCTCCAACTGCTAGAACCCAGCCGGTGAATTTAAATCCTTTACTAATTCATTCGCCTAGCTGTAGCTTGTTGACAACCGTAACCTGCCAATGCCCTGTTCTGAATAGAACAAAGGAGGCAAAATATTTAGGTGTTTTAATAAGACATTTAATATTTAAATCCTACAAAATAAGCAAATTGAGAAATATTGAAATTTCTAGACTAGTTTATTTTGCATATGCCCAGTCTGTTTTACAATACGGAATATTGATATGGGGTGGTGCATCAAACACTTACTTAAATAAAATATTTATGATCCAGAAACAAATAATAAAGGCTACCTTGGGTAAAAATATGTTTTATCGCAGCAATAATCTTTTCTCGGAATTTAAGGTACTAACAATAAAACAATTATATATAAAAAATTTATTACTCTTCATTAATAAAAATAAAAACCTTTTTGTTGCTCGAACATTATCTTACAACATTCGACAACCGGGCTTTGAAACTTATAAAACAAATATCGAAATATATCTGCATGTAGAAGACAATTTATATATACTTCCAATAAATTAATAAACTTAATACCAAATGAATTTATTCATACACTACTTACGACTAATCTAAGAAATGAAATGGGTAAATGGATTGTAATAAATAATAACTTATTAATATTTTAATTACTAAGTATTTTAAAGTTTTCCTACTCTGAAATTCCGGTGACAATATACCTATCAAAGTCTTCAGCTTAACCTGTACACACTGTGGTAGCATTTCCATATAGTGATATTGGGTGTCTTTATTTGCATTTTTTTTGTTTTGTTTTTTCATTATAAATTTTTCTTAAAGGTACTTTTCTTTTACATATATCATTTATATATCAGGCTTTTTTTCTTTATTTATTGTATTATATTTTTTGTAAGAATGTGATATTCTACATATAAAAACTATATTGTAACTCATACCCACGCGCAGACTACGGTCTTTGTGGGTATTTCTCATCGCCATATTTTATGTAAATATTACTATTTTTTATATGTATTATGAAACAAGGAGATGAATAAAGATTTGATTTGATTTGATTTGTGTTACTGCACGATTATATTCAACAACTGTGAGCTATTCATATCTATCTTTTTTATTTGTACCTATCATAATGATATACTTTTGATGTAGCTTCATATGCAATTGTTCGTCATGAAATGCAAAGCAAGTTGTATTTATAACTTATACCCATACTTTTTTCAGCTTGCTGCAGAAAATGTCCAAATAGGTCTATCACACGACCCCGGCGAATGGCCAGAACATATAACCGACACAGAACGCCAAATATTGGTTCAACGTGGTCCTCAACAAGTTTATAACATAGATTTCCCAGTAAATGAAGATGGACGAAGATTTATTGTTAAAAGTTATCAAAGACGTATGTGCAATGGTGAATATGTTTCACGCACCTGGTTAATTTATTCCACAAAGAAAAACGCTATATTTTGTTTTTGTTGTCGTCTTTTTGGTAAAATCAGGATCTCTCTTTCTTACAAATCAGGCTATTCTGACTGGAGACATATGCATGAACTTTTATCTAAACATGAGAAATCTCCAGGACATATGAAAGCATTTCAAAACTGGGTTGAATTTAGCACAAGGCTACGCCTGGGTGTAACCATAGATTGTGAAAACCAACGTATTATTAAACAAGAAGTTGAACGCTGGAGAGAAGTATTTAAGAGAATAGTGTTCATGATTGAGTTTTTTGCTTCACAAACTTAGCATTTTGTGGTAAAACTGAGACACTCTACTCGAGAGATAACGGAAACTTTTTAAAATTAATGGAGTTTAATGGTAACTTTGATGCAGTAACTGCTGAACACTTAAGGAGGATCACCTCAAAAGAGACTTATGTGCATTATCTTGGAAAAAACATTCAAAATGAAATAATTGATTTGCTAGGCTCAAAGGTAAAACAGCACATTTTGAAACTAGTTAACGAATGGACATATTACGCCATTATATTAGATTGCACTTCTGATGTAAGTCATACTGAACAGTTGTCTTTGGTCTTTCGCTTTGTGAGCTGCAAACCAGGAGAGGAACCGCATATTCATGAGCATTTTCTGGGGTTCGTTTCTGTTGACTCTACGACTGGAGAAGGACTTACAGACACTCTTCTCTCTCAACTCAATGAAATGAATGTACCGCTAAAAAACATGCGCGGTCAGGGCTATGATAATGAGTCCAACATGAAGGGGAAGAACGTGGATGTTCAAAAAAGAATATTAGATTTGAACCCTCGTGCATTTTTCGTACCATGCAGTGCACATTCACTCAATCTTGTCGTCAATGATGCTGCTTTATCTTGCACTGAGGCTGTCGACTTTTTTTTAGCAATGTTCAGGAAATATACAATCTTTTCTCTGCCTCAGTACATAGATGGTCTGTGCTGATGGAACATGTAACATCTTTAACAGTAAAGCCTTTAAGTGCGACTCGATGGGAGAGTCGTATTGATGCTGTCACTCCACTGAGATATCAAGCTGCAGAAATATACGATGCCTTGTACGCGCTATCAATCGATCCCAGATCTGACGCATTTGCCAAAACAAAGCTCTGGCTCTAGCTGAAAAAATCAAAAGTTTCAAGTTTGTGTGCCGTCTTGTTCTTTGGCACACAGTTTTGTTCAGAGTTAACCTTGTTAGCAAAATGTTGCAAAGAGAAGAAATTGACATTTCAAAGGCAGTTGAGATGATTTCAAAAGTAAAAAGTCATTTTGAGAAAATGCGCACTGACAAAGGATTTGAAGAGTTAGTGGTCGATTCAAGAGAAATCGCCGAAGCACTTGAAATAGATCATAATTTTCCAAATGAACGAAAAGTACGGCCTAGAAAAAAGAAATGACAATTTGACTACGAGAGTTCTGATGAACCTATTGAAGACCCCAAAAAGGCTTTTAAAAGTAATGTGTATTTCTACGTTTTGGACCGTGCAATTAGTTCATTGGAAGAGCGGTTCTCTCAGCTAAGTCATCACAACAACCTTTTTGGATTTTTGTATAACATCAAAAATCTTGAAGACAATGCCAATTTGTTGAAGAACTGTACAGATCTACAGCTTGGATTAACTGATGAAGATCACTCCGACATAGAGGGATTTCAGCTTAAACAAGAACTGTTGGTTTTGCTCTCTATACTGCCAGATGATAGCGCAAAAAGTCCTTTAAATGCACTAAAATATTTATCAGTCAACAACCTCACAGAAAACTTTCCCAACGTCACAATTGCTCTCAGAATCGCTTTGACCCTCCCAGTCAGTGTTGCTTCAGGAGAAAGAAGTTTTTCAAAACTGAAACTTATTAAGAATTACTTCCGATCAAGCACGTGCCAGGAGCGTCTTGTTGGGCTTTCTTTAATGTCAATAGAATTTGAAGTTCTTCAAGATATCGACATAGACGTTATAATAAAAGACTTTGCAGAAAAAAAGCAAGAAAAGTCATGTTGTGAATGTTAAACACAGTGTCAAAGATCAAAGTTAAAGTTGTCATGTAAATACAAGTAGATTATTAATAGAAAGTTATGTGTAATTTAGTCAAAATACAAGTTTATTCATTTTATGAAAAAATGTATGCAGAATTCTTTAAAACCTGGCTCTTCTTTGACAAACGAAATGCAAATGATTTTAAGCACATACATACATTATTATGATTTTATATTAAAGCGCGGTTTTTAAGCTCCAATAAAAAAAATTGTCTGGTATCTATTTCCTGGAACAATTACAGACCCTTCGGCCGGATAGCCATCCGTAACTAATCAATAGATAATTGGGGGAGGGGGACCCAGGGGGGCGCCAAGTGACATTTTGCTCTTGAGCCGCCCCTGATAATAGGAGTCAAGAAGAATCCCTTTCTGAGGGAAGACACTGCAAAAACTTAAAAAATGTTTTCTAAGTTCACGTTTTTGCTGAATAAACAAGTGTTTTTTCTAGTAAATGTTTGTTTGTCCGGATTTAGACGACTCATGGTATAGCCCTGTATGTATCGTTTTTCCCGATTGAGTCCAGATTTGTTTTGCTGTTTTCCGCAACGTTTCAGCAGGTCCATTTCTGCCATCCTCAGGCAGATTTCTCGTCGATGACTTAGGACGATATAATGTCGCGCGCTTGCGCGAATCCCCCCCCACACACACTTCGGCTGAGAACTAATCAACCAGCTAAATAACTATTAAGTTATGATCATGAAAGCAATGATCATAGGAGACGAATAAATGCGTTATCAGATTAACTAGCTGAATTAGAGCTTGAGAAGGAACAGTGTTGTTAAGCATAAGGCGTTGGAAGATTGACCTGACGACCTCACTTACTAATCTACCGGTTTAGGTTGAAAGAATAAATAACGGATCAATCAAAGTCATAAGGTAACAGACGGCCTGACGCTCCTCCACATCTGAAGATGGTTTACTCTTCTAACATATAGAGTTCCGTCAAAAAAAAGAGCCCCATTGATCCAGCGAATTCTAGTTAGTATGGATACTTTTTTGAGTCGGTGATTCATGTATGTTGCTATAAAGCTGCATTTCAAATTGTAAACGGCATATTTAATTTAGGTAGGATAATTTAAAAGAATTATTACGAATAATTAAAAAAATGGGCACGGTCTGTGTTAAGGTAGGGTCAGGGCCGGGTTTTGAAATATGCCGCCCCTGGACACAATTTTACGGCCGCCCCCTAAAAAAAAATTTCTTTTGAGATCGTTCCTCCGTTTTAGATAAGAACGATAACAGCTTAACGTTCTCGTTCCTTCGAATGTCACTAACTTATGAATCTATTTATTTTTAATGTAAAAAATTTGAAAACAACAATAATCTGTTATAGGATTTATAATAATAATAACAACACACAATAAACCGAAAGATTAGGCGTTTACTTATGAAACAAAACAAACAATTTCTTTAAAAATACAGTGTTATTTATGGATTATTATGTAATGTCTTACTGTCACTATCACAATCAAAGCTCATCTTAGGTAAAGGTTTGGTTCACAAGCGTTTACGCCTCGCTTTCTTCGTGGCAAATTCATCAATAAGGTTGTGGTATTCAAATCCCTCTCCATTTAAAATATCAGCCTCAATGTGAAGGATTGAGAGGGAATTCAATTTTTTTTTCTTTCATAGTAGAGAGAAGATATGACTTTATTCTCTTCAAAGCAGAGAACGACCTCTCCGCAGAACAATTACTAATAGCATTGGAGAAATACATCCTGAGAGCAAATGTCTACATTTGGAAACATCCGCTGGAGATTTTCTTGTCTAAGGAACTTGCTCGTACTTAGGAGCGTCTCCAACTTTTGAGCATGCATTAGCAAAGATTGGCTCTAAATCTTCTACATACAATACTTGATGTTTTCCTGCACGTTCAGAACTCTCGGAAGGAGTCATGCATGACAGGTTATTATTTGTGCTCGCTGATTAGAACAGGCAATAAATTAATCTAATTGACCTGAAAACGCAAAAATTAAATATGTATCATAGTTAATGTGTCCCACAAAATATTAAATGATAAAGCTTTTACTTTAATACCATAAATAATTTCTATTATGTGAACTATTTTCTTAATTTTGTTAAAATATTTTTTCTTTGTGCTGCTCCCCACAAAACGTGCCGCCCCTAGGTAAGTACCTAGTGTGCCTAGTTACAAAGCCGGGCCTAGGTAGGGTTTGGAGTAAGCAATAAGGTGTGGTGGAGGTCTGTTCTCTTGGAGGCAACGGCATTCACATAATTATAATAAATCACAATTTTGCACAGCACCTTCATCGTGGGTTTGGAGGCGCCCACCTTTCCGAGGTAGAAACCAGGTCACAGGGATGTGCACTATCTGACACTGTTTACAGTCGGCTAGCGAGACACGTATATAGAACAAAATGCAGCACGATGAATTAAACAATAAATTAAAGCGTATGCAACCGGAAGTACGGCGCTAAGTTCATGCGCGTTGAAGGAGGCAAATAAACTGCGCTGAAAAATATTGTGAGCGAACGCTTGTAACATGAATTACCGTGCTGCCCATGCACGTTTCCGGGATGGGTCGCGTCTTCTTGATTGGTCGACATTTCCATACTGCTTTGGATATTAGAAGTCAGTGTGCTAAACTAGTATTTGAAAATAAAAGATATGAACGAAACCATTCCAAAAAATAACACGTACAAATACCTGTTATTAAATATTTATTATACATATACCTGTATTATATAATTTGTTATAAGAAATAAATGACACTAAGAGTATAATTTTCTATAAGAAAATAAAAGTATTAACAGTGTTACTTTACACTGTGAGTTTATTAAGCTGTTACTGTTACTATCTATCACTATCACTATCTAATATCTGTCTTATCATTTCAAGAAACTATAGGTTTATTTGAATAAATCTTAAGCAATATGTACATTTATAATTTTATGCTAGTGTAAGAGGATGTTGGTTTGGGGGGGGGGTTGAAAATAAACTCGCTTGTCTTATGAGAGGATTTATTTTTATTAATAATCTGAAATAGACTTAGTAGTGAATAATTTTTTCCTTTTTTTTATAGAGGGGGAAATGCTTTATGCACAGTCAGAGGAGGCCGTGCTTCCTCTGATGTGTGGGATTCTCACCCACTAAAAACCTACCTCTAATTCAGGCATTCATCTCCATCCTGGAACCACTTAGCGTATCATTTCAGGATGGAGGCTATTGCGTCCTTATCGAGCTCCTTTTAGTTGTTCCTCATCTTCTACTGTCCGTTGCGTGCAAGTTGGGCCTGTCTTTTTTTTTTTAGTAGGACCCACTGAATAAATGAATTGATGCGGTCCATTCCGCCTTACCACGAAGGATAAACGCAACTACGCTCTCGGGCGTGAACTCCCCGAGCTCCATTTCCAGTACCATCCTCTGTCTTGCGAATCTGCCGCACTTGAAAAACGTGTGAGAGGCATCTTCATGGTGATAGTCTCCGTATTGGCATGATGGGCTCTGCACCTTTCCCATTCTATGGAGGTAGGCATTCAAATTGCCGTGCCCACTGAGCAACTGGGAAATAGTAGCGAATAATAGTAAGTTCACATAACATTGTAAGTTCACATAGTAAGTTCGCATAACATTGTAAGTTCACATAGTAAGTTCACATTAAATTGTAAGTTCACATAGTAAGTTCACATTACATTGTAAGTTCACATAGTAAGTTCGCATAACATTGTAAGTTCACATAGTAAGTTCACATAACATTGTAAGTTCACATAGTAAGTTCACATTACATTGTAAGTTCACATAGTAAGTTCACATTACATTGTAAGTTCACATAGTAAGTTCGCATAACATTATAAGTTCACATAGTAAGTTCACATAACATTGTAAGTTCACATAGTAAGTTCACATTACATTGTAAGTTCACATAGTAAGTTCACATTACATTGTAAGTTCACATAGTAAGTTCGCATAACATTATAAGTTCACATAGTAAGTTCACATTACATTGTAAGTTCACATAACATTGTAAGTTCACATAGTAAGTTCAGTAATAGTAAAATTTCACATAATATTGTTACGGCGGTCTCACGGATCGTAGCATTGCACAGTGGGAAAAAATATAGACACCAATGAAGTCACTAATTACCGGCTTTAATTAATCACAAGTAATAATTTGAAATCAACAAAGTACTCTCATACAATAATTAAAGTTAAATTTGTGCACATGCAATAGTAATGTCGACTTATTAGTATACCACACTAATTAACACAATACTTATTTTCCACCAATCCGCAACAATCACTTGATCCGCACTCTACAATACCGCCAGGAATAACTAGTTTCTAAGCCGGCCGTAGACCCTTATACATACTCTGCAGAAATTTCAGAATAATTTTCCATTCTTTTGCCGGCGTGCCGGCATAATTTTCGTAGTTAAATTTGTGCACATGCAATAGTAATATAGTGCAATAGTGTTATTCATAGTGCTCGAACAGCCTGGAGTCTACTTTAGGCCTGGACAGAGACACTGCAGCTGCTCGGTTAGCCGAGAAACGTGTAGAACGTTTACGTAATTTTTACAGCTGCCGACTTTCCGAAAGCGTTACCGAATTGTCGTAGCAATATCACTGAAGGTAGAGATTCAAGCGGTAGGCCACGTTTAGTCTACACGATGCAAGTAAAAAAGCAAGACGTCCATAGAAAGAGGTACAGAGAGCTGAAGAACTTGGCGTAAGATAGAAACAAGTGGAAACCCACAGTCTTTGGACTGATGACGAAATGTTCAATGAAACGGATGCTAATAGCGTGATAATACTTGCTGTTCCAGTCGGGCGTTCATTGTTAACTAAACTTTCAACTTATGAAATTTTCTCATGTTAATTATAAATATATTGGCGTCGGAAGGAGCGATTAATTCTATAATTATACTGTACAAGGTGTAGTAGTAGTAGTGCACTAATTATACGGTGCAGATTTACGTAAACTTTTTGTTTAGGAAATTTTAGTTACGAAGGATTCAACAACTAACAAACTTTTCTAGATAGGGGTTACGCTCTTCGTGAGACCTACCTCAGGAACAGTCAGTATCCTGACTCTTGTACAACGAAGATGTAAACAAGTATCCGTGACAATCATTCGATGTTTTACGTACTGTCAACTAATAGACTAACAGAGTTACTCACAATAATCACTTTCCAACAATCACTTGATCCGTACTCTACAACATAGTCAGGTGTAACTAACTAAGCCGGCCTCTGTTGCTTATATAGGTACCGCAGATGGTCCAGAATAATTTTCCGTACTGCTGGCGGCATGCCAACATAATCTGCGTAGTTAAGAGCGCTCGAACGGTCTCGAAGCTACTTGAGTGGACGGCCTTGACACAGACGCCGCACGCTGGGCTAGCCGAGAAGCGTGTACAACTATTACGTAACTGCGCCTGCTGACTTTTCGAGAGCGTTACGTAATTGTCGTAGCAATATATAATCAAAGGTAAATAATATAAACGTAAACTTACTATGAAAAATCCCACAACACTCACAAAACACTAGCACAATGCACACGAACACTTGCACACTAACAGGGTCAACAGAACACTGCGACCTACAATAACTTTTTTTCACGATATTAGTTGATTACTCATTGGGCACTTGGTGAAACACATTAATACAAAGGTTTTTAAAAATATATATAGTCAACAATAAAGAAAAATCAAACACACTAGAGAAAAATGGAGTTTATGAAATACACTGTGCAGAATGCGATGCTATTTATATCGGACAATGTGGCCGTGCTCTGAAACATCGCATTTCTGAACATAAGAAAGCGATTTTAACCAATACAGCCAATACAGGTTTTTGCAGGTCATTGCTTACAACATAATCACTTCATAGATACAAAAAACATAACACTACTCCACAACATACAAAAAGGTAAAAAATGGATTTGTTAGAAATTCTAGAAATTAAAAGAGCAATAAAAAATAACAAAAATTTAACTAATGAACAAACTGAATTCTCTGTATCCCCTTTATTAAAAGCTGTTATTTAGTTTAGTTAATTTTATATTTTGCATTCAGATTATATTTAGTTTTTACAGACACTTGACCTTCCCTTAGCTCCTGCAACCCCCCTCTCTATCTTCACACCTCACACATGTTACGATACACGCCCTAAACAGATGTCCACCACCACCCTTACATCCTCTGTTTAGTGTTCACTCATCTCTTTGAGAATGGCTTAAGAAGTCGAAAGAGCTGTCAGAGTTAAATAACAACTGTGAAACGTACCAAGTGTTTATATATTTTTAAAAACCTTTGTATACATTTTTATTATAATTTTGTTGACTCTCTACCACTCGTTGATAGAGTATTATTTATTTCTTTACATGTATTATTTTATACTTAGCCTGAAGGCGGCTGCCGATTTTTTTGATGGCCGAAACGTCGCATTTATATTTTTTCTGTGACGGAAAAATTCCGTCAGTCAATTCAAATTATTTTTTAAAAACAGCATAACTGTTAGTACTTTATTGTGGCCGGTTCGTAGCTACGCGAAAAGTAAAGGTAGTGGGGAGCTCAAAGTGCTCAGTCCTAAACTCCCCGTTTCAGAAACGTCTGTGTTACTATTGCTACAGGCGTTACTATTCAGAATTACGAATTCAGAATTACTTAATCATTAGAACTCGGATTTTACACATTGTTGAAATTTTCTGGTTTCATTCGAGAACTTTTTTGTACTTCTATTCAGTATTATTGAAAATTGTATCAAATTTTCCCAAATATGTATTTGTAATACCAAAACAACGTTATTTATTGTATAATGTAAATAACAGACTACTCATTATTACAAATCAAGTAACAAATCTATAATAATAGGAGAAATAGTGAAACATAAGAAACACAATTGAAAATTAAAAAAAATATATTTATACGCAATTTCTGCTAAATTAAGGTCTAAAAGTAAATTAGTGTTAAATATGCAGAACAATGTATAAAAATGATGACTTTACACAAAACCTGAGCCCTATTAATTATTTTCCATTCAGAAACGTTTCTATTGTCAAAAGTGGCCCAACAACTGAGTGGTTAAGTTGAGCCCAAAATACGTTTTATGGTCTTAAGGTCAGGGTGATACGGAGACAGACGAATAACGATGTGGCCGCGATTTCCTAGAATACCGTCTACTTTATAGGTTTTTTTTTTGTAATGGTATATTCATTTTTAATAACTTACTTAGCTCTAGTATAAACATATTAGCTGTAAAAGGAATTCTGTTGCAGACAACAACTGCGTTATGTGACTTATTGATGAATTTCGTGTGGTAAATTTTCCAGATTGGCGATTGTGGAAAGGTGCATTAACAAAAACTAAGAGTTTTATTGGTAAACCCGGAATTAGTTTTCAATTACCCATTTCTCGAAACCTCTATTGTTTGTATCCTCATGACAATCACATATTTTCTATACCTATTTAAAAACCAATAACCAACGATCGATGAACCTTTGATCTGTATCCGCGTGAACTATTATAAATCGGTCTCCTATATTTCATGGCACATTCATTCTTTCGCCACTTTTGTCGTATCACGAGATTTTTTACTGCACCAAATGTGTCGGTCTTATATGTCTACACGGCTTTGTCGTAAAATTATAAGCTGTTCCTCTTTGCAACACATTTGCCAAAATCGTCAATATTAAATTTTGTTGACCTATTCTTCCTTTCTTTACGTGGTGTTGTAAAAAGCAGTGTCTGTCCATTTTCTATTGTCACCCATATCCCCTATTTTTTGTTCTTTTAGAAACACCTGTTGCGGATGCTGTTCGTTTTTGAACCTGTTTTGGTGGAATATTTGCTCCATCTTTTCCACATTCCATAAAATTGTACACATATTAGAAATCATTTCCCGAACACGATCTTTTTACCGAACTTTTACTTATAACAGACATTCTTCTCATTATTTAATTACATAAAATTATACTGTGAACAGCTGCAATATTTTTAAGCAAATAAAATATTAGTTTAATAAATTCTAATCTTTTTTGCTACAGCCCGTTTCTTGATTTATATAATATATTTATTATTTATATTGAAATTACCTCAAGATATTTTATTTTCCTTACTAGGAACATGTTTCGAGAGCTATTGTGCTCTCATCTTCAGCCTTCGCGATTCTGCTTCTAGTGAAGTACCTATATGTTGGTCCGTCGCCATTGTGGTCTCCTGTTGGTTTCTGGTATCTCAAAGTGGTATCACCACAATCACACACAAAAATACCACTTTGAGATACCAGAAACCAACAGGAGACTACAATGGCGACAGACCAGCACATAGGTACTTCACTAGAAGCAGAATCGCGAAGGCTGAAGATGAGAGCACAATAGCTCTCGAAACAAGTTCCTAGTAAGGAAAATAAAATATCTTGAGGTAATTTCAATATAAATAATAAATATAGTTTAATAAAATACAATATCTTATATTTTAGTTAATTGTTTAGAGGACATAGCCAGTAAAACAAGCTTAAGAATTTCTGCAGAAAAAAACAAATTTCTCATGAACATTAAAAATGGGGCAAAATTCCTGGTAACAGATATTGGTCGAATAGAGAGGGTTCGAAAATTTAAGTATCTAGAAGAAATAATTCAAGAGAATGGTTTAGAAAAATCTGCTGTAGAAGAAAGTATCCATAAGATGGAAAGGGCATATGGTATAACTAAAGATATTTACAATAAAAAGTGCATATCTAAAAATGCGAAAATAAGTCATTACAGTACAGTAGTGGAGCCAGAATGACTATATGCAAGTGAATGTTTAGCATTGAATTATAATTTAGACAAACTAGAAATATTGTAAAGCCTAATTATTAGGAAAATATTAGACCCACGAAAAACTTCAGAAGGTTGGAAATTAAGAAATAATGATGAAATATATCAAAGTATAGAAAATATAACAGAAATAATGAGAAAAATAAGACTATTATTTTCTGGACATTTATATAGAATGGACGACAATAGGTTGACAAAGCAAATCTTCAAATATCTGTGGGGGAAGAAGTCAACATCAAGTTGGATTAAAGAAGTCCAAAAGGATTTAGGAAAAAATAATATACACGCAGAAGAAGCAATTGAAAGAGAAGTTTTTTTCGGGCAAAAGTGTTAAAAATGGAAGGAGTCCAGGGCAAGAGAGAGAAAAACGCAGGTTCAAAGTGGACTGAAGACAGGAAGAAGAGACACAGTGAAAAGATGAAAGAATAATGAAAAAAAAGAAAAGAACAAAGAGTAAAGAATTGAAATTGGCATGTGGTCCTTAGATGGCCGATACAAAAAAATAAAAACAATATCACAAAACACACCCACACATGACATTTGAAATGTGATTTAATAACAATACAAACTAACAATTAAATCAAATACAGCCCTATGTGTTTAGCGGTAACTATTTCTGCAAACGCAACACGTACGCACTTAGTGAGACGTAGGGCTGCACTGACTAAAAACAGGGCACTGCGCCTGACTCTTTCACCTAGGTTGCCATCCACCGTAAAATAACGAGGGAGTAGCTGGGTATTAACAGACAGAGGCGCATGATCTTCTTACTTATTCCATAAAAATGTTTTTGATGTGTTGTGCAACATGAAGAATAAACAGAGATAAGAAAGTATTTAGCAAATAAAACATTACGGATTAAAAAAGTACCGAGCATCTAGCTTCATCTCGAGAAGCACGAAATGAAAAATTTACAAAACACTTTTCAGGCCAGTGCTGACATATGCTTCAGAAACCTGGACAATGACAAAAAATAACGAGAGACTTCTAGGACGTTGTCAAAGACGGATTCTAAGAACAATATTTAGAGGAGTACAAGAAAATGGAATGTGGCGCAGGCGAATGAACTATACCATCTTTACAAAGAGCCGCACATTGTCAGGATAATCAAAGTATACAGGCTAAGGTGGGTTGGGAACAGAGAGAATGGAGGAAGGACAGCCTACGAAACATTTTACCAGAAAGCAATGGGTAGTAGAAAAAGGGGAAGACCCCGAAGTAGGTTCAAAGACCAGATAGAGGAGGGGACCTCAGAAAGCTGAACACAAGACACTGGAAAGCTAGGGCACGCAATAGGGAAGAATGGAATCGACTCTTGGAGCAGGCCAAGACTCACCAAGGGTTTTAGAGCCACTGCTGATGAAGAAAGTATAAAAAAAAGAAACAAACAAACGTTGGATTGGCCACATGAAAACCGTTGATGGTTATTAAATGGGAATACAATAGCAGATGGCACGACAAAAAATTTTGATAAAAAGGAATGGACGATTTTAAAGTGAAGGATAATAGTGGATGTGAAGAAAGAAACATGAGTACGGGATTGCAGAAGAGAGTGGAAGTAAACGTAACGTCTTCTAACAACGAAGCTGGACGACAGCGGAGAGTCTATCAGCGAATAACATATTTTTATATATTTCCAATTTTTTATGAATCATTGGGAGGTTTGTCGTTTATCGCTTTTTTTGCGCAGTGATTGAGTGTGAACTTATGTCAGACGGTGACTTAGGAATTCTGCCAGCTGTAAATCTTGAAGAACGAAAACGACTGGACAGTCTGTACGCCGCATAAATCTTCCGGCTTAATAGCTGACGATGTTGTCTTTAAGCCAACTCTGGTTTGCGGTAAAGACCACAACAATTCGATTGGAATGTTGGTTTCTGTCCCGAAATAAATAAATTATTACTCCTACAAAACTCTCGCGTCTATTTACACACTCTGCTTCTCTTTATACACATAATGAAGTCTTCAGTTAGGTTCACAATCCAAGTTAATGACATTAAGCCTACTAGTGAGTCGGACTTCTTCCGTCACTGTCTTTTTTTTTTATATACAGCGACGTTTCTGCTACGCAACAAATCTGTAGGCGTCTTCAGGCAAAAACAAACACTAAAACATAACAAATAAAAAAAATTAAAAAATACCGACAATTAAATTAAAAAAAAAATTTTTGGATTTCGTTGTCCATGACGTGTCCGTTACTTAACTAAATATCACTATAATATTGATGACTCGGAACACTAAGTTTTTTATAAGTAAAAACGTAAAGTTTTACCTTACAGCCTAAACCGGCTTTCACCTATAGAAGGCTTCATCAGAGGCTGTCGTTAGTAGAGCTGTTCATCTTGTTGTTGGCGACGAGATAGTGTTTCGAAAGATCGAAGCTGTGTGTGTGTGTGGTGAGATGTGTTCGAATATTTCTAGAACAATTAGAAATATACAAACACACAAAAACAAATAAAAACGACATCCTAAACGAACAGACACAATTCAAATCGCACGCATTATTCAAACACATCTCACCACACACACACACACACACACAGCTTCGATCTTTCGAAACACTATCTCGTCGCCAACAACAAGATGAACAGCGCTACTAACGACAGCCTCTGATGAAGCCTTCTATAGGTGAAAGCCGGTTTAGGCTGTAAGGTAAAACTATACGTTTTTACTTATAAAAAACTTAGTGTTCCGAGTCGTCAATATTATAGTGATATTTAAAAAAAATTTAACCGACAGTGAGTCAAAATATACTAAAGTATATACATAACGAAAAAATAAAAAATAAATAAACCTTGCCAAATATGGACCTTACCAACTTAGTTGGTGGGGTGGGAAGGAGTGTCTTCCGGTTGTTTATATAAAGAGATGTGACTTAGCGCCGCCTGTCGCAGTTTTCAGTTGACTTTGAAGCGTGCGTGTTTATGTGAGTTTTGTGCGTGTATTGTGTGTGTGTGTGTGTGTGTGTGTGTGTGTGTGTGTGTGTGTGTGTGTGTGTGTGTGTGTGTGTGTGTGTGTGTGTGTGTGTGTGTGTGTGTGTGTGTGTGTGTGTGTGTGTGTGTGTGTGTTTTATAGAATCCATTAAAAAAATTTTTTTTTTGTGTTATGTGTATACTTCAGTATATTGACTCTCTGTTGGTTGTGAGACAGAGTACCGTACTCTTTATTTTTTATTTGTGATGTTTTTGTGCTTGTTTTGGCCTGAAGACGGCTACAGATTTGTTGCGTAGCTACAGGGTCAGTCACGGCCGGTAGCAGGCCACACCCTAAATCCAGAACATCAGTAGTCCCTACGGCAGGAGTTCTTCTGAAGCTCGGGACGTAGTACACGAGCGGGCGACGGGCAAGCCCTTAAACGTCGCTTGATATAAATATCGGTATGGAGAACCATACATGACTTCCATGTTTTAAGATTTATATTTAAAATCATTTTCGAAATGAAATATTTCCATAGAAACTACTTCTTTCTACTTCTTTCTTCAGCCTTAACCACAGTACTGTGGTCACTAACGTATACCACCTTACGTTAGCGCACTCGATTTCACTGACGATGACAGTCGATGGCACTGCAAAAACGTCTGGTTTTGCAGAAAACATTGGACCACGGCCAAATAGCCCGGAAAGGAATTTTAACAACGAACTACTTCTTTGTTGCCGATAACGTAGTACACATATAAAAAATTATTCCCTCCCCCTTCAACTATGATTTTCATTTATAGAAAATTACCCCTCCCCCTTCAACTACCCTTTTCATTTATAGACATTTCATCTACCTTTCTACAGTGGATTATTATGACCTTCTTATCAGGATACTTTATTTATCAAAATTAAGCACTTTATTCTTGTCAAAACATAAAATGTTGCTGGTAAACTACCCCTTTCCCTTTCCGATCTTCACCAAAATCAATAGGCCTTGAGTCCTCTACAGCTCGGGCACACAAGCAAAAAATTATTTGATTGTGTTTGAATTTACGGCAGTTATCGTTTGCCATAATAGCAATTCTACTCACAGACACACAGACACTTTTAGTAAAATGACTTTTCTTCATGTTTCGAGGGTAGTACAATCAGAATCAGCCCTTATCTCCATCACGATTTTTTTCGCCATCACCATACTTCCATTCCCTTATGGAACATGGAAATAAGAACGGCAGTGAGGGAAGAAGTCCGTCTCACTAGTTGGCTTAATGTCAATAACCCATCGCTGACGTCTATTAAGGAAATTATAATCTGAGTTAATCTTTATGATCTTGGTTACTACTCGTTATGTTTCAGTATCAAATACTCGGTGCATCGTAAATAGTTTGATGAATGTCAGATGAGTGACCGGTATGCTAACAAAATATTGTATTCAGTTTACCTTGTTCAGGAATAAATGAATTGTCTGTGCGCGCGCGCGCGTAGGTGCATATTATTGTTCTCACCAAACGCATGCTATTAAACGTTTGTAATGTAGGTGCAAAGTATTCATGGTTTGTCACGTGGAGATTAAAGTTAAGTTTGTTCTAAATACATTATTCATATCGTAAGTTAGATATAGTAAAATTGAAAGTTAAGGGCATGTACGCAGAAACCAATTTATGGATGGACGAGTCCACTTTGAAATTGTGAATGGCGGGAGGGTATCAGCTGGTAAGCAAGTGAAGGTGTTACTAACTTGCGTGTGATGTTTTAGTTACCCGTACATTGTTGGTTACTGTGTGACGAACTAACTCAGTCTTGCATTTGTTATTATTATTTCAATTTATTATTAATTGTATCGTTGTTTTACAGGCACTCTTTTTTACTAGTTATTTAATTTTTTAGTTAATTTCTATTGGTAGTTTTTATTCTCTAATTACGTATTATCGTAATTATTTGTGTTATCATCCAGTAACGAGATTTGTTAAAATGGATACTTCTTCAACTAGTAAAGACAGGAAAGTTATTCATTATCAAGCGCACGGGAAGTAATAATAAACAGTTTTTTGTTGTCCAAGATTAAAAAGATTCTTGCAATTAAATTAATACGAATAACGCATTCCTTTATGTAATGATAAACTGTAGAGATAGTCGAGTGTAATTAAGGAGTGGAAGTGTACAGTTTGCAAATTCCATTGCGATAAGAACGGCCAGAAAGGCTGCAGTTTTTTACGTCTCAGCAGTACGCGATGACAGAACCAAACAACACTCAGATATGTTTATAAAACATTCTAATATGCAACAGCAACAAATTCCGATACGTGTGAACAGTAATACATATCATTTGCTTGATTTGTATAGTAATACAATTACAATATTATTATTATTTGATTTAAATCGGAAACAATAAACGTATAATTCTTTGTTAAATATTATTATATATATAAACTTTCACAATTGAACTTACTTTCATTTATCTTTCCCAAACGTTTCGAGGTGATGTTCCTCTTCCTCAGTGGGATTAAATACTAAATGTCATTCCCAAACGTTTCGAGGTGATGTTCCTCTTCCTCAGTGTGACTCTTTTTTTAAAGCCAGCTGTGTGACTGTAGACACCCGCGCGCGCAGGTTTAGAGATTCGTGGTGGCACATTTACAAACAAACCTTCGTCGTGAATGTTTGTTACTATTAGAAACGATATCCACTGGTTGGCAGCACCGTCGCTGATAACAATTCTCTTCTCACGTGTCATAGCGACTCCCACCACATCACCGTAAGCGTTTCACGCATTTCCATGCCCTGAACTTTCAATTTTGCTATACGTTGATATTATTTAACCTACAGAATAGTTTACTGCACACATCTTAAGAAATCTAACGAATTTCTGGATTTATGTTATCTCATAAGTGTAGGAAAGTGATCTTTTTATAACCCGGAACAGTTATACGACGAAAAGTGCATATTTTTAACACCTAATGCGTTTTCACGATAGGCTGTATTACTATTATAAAAATCTGTGTCCAACTAACGGTTAGAATTATTAAAATAACTTGCGTAGTGTTAACAATTTGTGTCACTGGGTTCCGCAATGCAAGTTATGTTAAACTTAACAAAACCAACAACAACATCCAGAAACTACCAACGAACAACATTGAGTATTACCAACCGTCACAAAGTATATTTATTCTATACCCATTTGTGGAGAGTTGAGAGTTGATGTACACGAAGAAAAATTATGCTGACTGTTTGAAGTTAGTGTGGAGATGACTAACGACAGCCATACGAGACCGAAACGGAACACGTTTTTTATACTTGGTAATAGTGCAGACGCCTAAAGGCCTTGTCCGGTTCGAAGCAAGTAGTGAATCTACCAGAAAACTGCAAAACGTGTTGTATATCTAGTGAACACAGAAATATTAAATTCTTTCGTTGGAAGAATATACAATAAAATTATTTGTCTTTGGCGGTCGTTTTCGGAAAAATGAAAAAAAAAACAAATTAACATAAAATTCACCTCCGCTTACAATGAAATAAGAGTTCTTATTCTTTAGTTTCTTTCCATAATGATGAAGCGTGTGTTTGTATAGAAACGAGTTACGTTATAAGGTTAGACGCATGTAACTAATATTTTACGATCGCTACTCAGTTTTTAGCATTTAATCACGTGACTAGGCCTACTCTCAGCTCTCAGTAAATGGGGTGTAATATGTGTTATTCTAAAGTTATTTGTGGCACATTGGATTCAGTAGGATGTCCATAATTTTGATCCGAAATCTTTATCGAAAAAAAAATTTTAATTACCCGTTGATTGAGCGCAGTTATAGCACCCGTGGGTGCGCGCGCGCGGTAGAGAGAAAGAGAGAGAGAGAGAGAGAGAGAGAGAGAGAGAGAGAGAGAGAGATAGGGAGCTTACCAGCGTGATTTAGCCCAGTTAATAACGGCTGGTTTCGCCGAATAAATCATTTTAATTTAAATGAACGTTGGGAGAAAGCAGTATTTGTTATGAAATTTAAATATTTCCATTCTCCAAGCAGTTTGCGCTGGTTTTTCTTAATCCGTAAACCGTAAGTTCTCAAAAGATATACGCAAACGATATACGTATGTGTGTACGCGCGCGTGCTTGTATTTCTTTTGAAAGACGATCAAGTGATGAAATTAGCGAGGGGAAGGAACTCACAGAAGCATACTAATTTATACGTGCACTACTAATTTACAAAAAAACAAATGAGTACTGTCCCAATAAACATACCCGCACTCATTTTCATTTTCTTTACTTCGATTATGCGGTTACTGGCATCGATATGTAGTGAATATCGCATACAACTTTATTGATATAATAGAAATCGTGAAAATTTATATGTGTAGCCTGTGACGCTAAAAGTTGGCGTTGTTAGGTCAACATTTATTTATTTATTATCAAAATACCCTTATACCATATTGGTGTCGGGTTACGTCAATATATGATAAGTACATCAACTACACTCTATATACAAATTTTTTCCATCTTACTCTATCCATTGACAATGTCTTCGCTTCCCTCCAGCCCAAGCCTCTTTCTCTCAAAATGTTTCCCATCATTCCATTCCAAGTCAGTCGCGGCCTTCCTCTCTTCTTTCTCCCTCTTGATTTTGCCTCCCAAACCTGTTTTATGATTCTATCACTATCCATTCTCTGCATGTGTCCCCACCAGCATAGTTGTCTCTGTTCAATAAAATCCAGAATCGATATCACTTCCAGATCCTCTCTTATTTGTGTACTCTTAACTCTGTTCTTCCTTGTTACTCCTACTACTCTCCTAAGATATTTAATTTCTGCCGGCTGGATTTTACTTTTTTGGCTTTTGGATAGCACCCACGTCTCACAGCCGTATGTTAAAACCGGTCTATATACTGTTTTATACACATTCATTTTCGTTTTTCTTGATATCTCCTTCTCATTTATAAATCTATTGTTTAATGCATAGTATACTTTTATTGTATTTTCAATTCTTTCATTTAATGCGGCTTCTTATTTCCCATTACTGTCTATTATAACCCCTAGATATTTGGATTGTTTGACTTGTTCTATCTTCACTCCTCCAATCTCTATATTTATTATTTTCTCCCCTATTACCATTACCTTTGTTTTGGTCTTATTTATTTTCATCCCTTTTTCCTGGAGAAAGGAAAAAAGGGATTCCATTTATTCAAATTACCCTGTAACGCCCTTTCACTTGTAGCCATTAGCACTACATCATCCGCAAAAGCCCCTTCTGCTACTTCTATACTTCGCAAGTTTGTTAGGTCAACATGCAAACTAAAATTACACATGGAAACCAATATGCCTTTAAAATAATACTCGCTTTCAGTGAAACCCACGTAAAAAAAAACCACTTCGAAGTAAGGGCCACCACCCCTTGACTATTACTAGAAATCGCTTGTCTCCCTTTTTGTGCCAGAACTCGTTTCCCACAAATACTCATTTTTTTAACTAATAGGCCTACTCGATTTTTGCGTAGATCACTAGAAAAGCAACCAGCTCGAAGGGAGGCGGGATGCTATAGGCCTACATGTCTAATTTTTTTTGCGCTTCCCACAAAATTTGCTTCCAGTGAAGTTTTCGAAATTTTACTGAATAATATAAAAGAAGCTTGACGAGCTAACGAATAACAAATCTTGTTTTCATTTGTTAATACGTTTTTTTGTGTTTTAATCTTACTATTCAGAATTAATATTGTATTTTCCACTTTACATTTTCTGTTGTTGTTTTTGTTAAAAACACGTTATGTCCTTTGTTCTCTTTCAAGCATTGTGTAAACATATTAAACGTCATATTTTCCCCAACCACGAATTTAATTTCCTTAAACAGTAAGCTAAACCCCAAAAACCATTATTACCTAACCTCTCAAATGAAAACGACACGTATTTTCGCTTTTCATAATAAGAAGTAGATTAATTTACGATTAGTACACTTTTTCTTCACATCGTAGTATATCGATACAATCGCATATTCAAAACATCGAAAATGTGGTTCGGGTACGGGTATTAGGGCAGTACCCACAAATGCTATTTAGGCTAAATCTTGTGCAACACACACACCGTCAGTATTGATGACGGTCTATTGTCGGCCAAGAGTTTACCTTATATTCCCAGCGATGCAGAATGAAACAAGAGACAGAAAAACGATGAACAAGTTTCTGCAATAATATTCTCGCGATAACAAAAATATTGCGTACATATTCTCTTCTTAAATAATTTACTACTTTTCTCGAATAAAACTGAATATATTGTTCTTGAACGCGCCCAGTTCTGTGTTTAAATTTGACATCGTAAAGACGTGCTGTGATTAATTTTCTTCGGTTTATCGGGATCAGGATCAGGATGCTTTGTTTACTTATTTACAGTAAAACCTCGTTATAACGAACCCCATTAAACCGGACGTGTATTCGGGTCGTACACACGCATTTGTAAAGGTTGTTGCGCCGCCTTTTAATATTTTTATTTTCAAACCAGGCCATTCTAGTTCTAGACAATAATACAGTAAAGTATGAACTCTTCATTTTAACTTTTGATTGTGTAAAGACGGTAAAGTACAGTAAATGACATTTTTATTCAGTCCAGTGTTACAGTAATTTTTAATTTACAAGCTTCCTTTTGCATTATAGGCTATGTAAATGCAAAATAAAAATAGACACGTCTTATACTAATCTCCGTAGTTTAATTGGTGTACTGTATTACAGTACGTAGAACCTTACAAAACTTATTTGTCATAAACCGGACTTTCATTAAAACGGACAACCTTCAGCCCCAATTAGTCCATTATAATGGGGTTCTACTGTATTTTTTTTTTGTATCGGCCATCTAAGGACCACATGCCAATTTCAATTCTTTACTCTTTGTTCTTTTCTTTTTTTCCAGTATTCTTTCATCTTTTCACTGTGTCTCTTCTTCCTGTCTTCAGTCCACTTTGAACCTGCGTTTTTCTCTCTCTTGCCATGGACTCCTTCCATTTTTAACACTTTTACCCGAAAAAACTTCTCTTTCAGTTGCTTCTTCTGCGTGTATATTATTTTTTTCTAAATCCTTTTGGACTTCTTTAATCCAACTTGATGTTGACTTCTTCCCCCACAGATATTTGAAGATTTGCTTTGTCAACCTATTGTCGTCCATTCTATATAAATGTCCAAAAAATAATAGTCTTATTTTTCTCATTATTTCTGTTATATTTTCTATACTTTGATATATTTCATCATTATTTCTTAATTTCCAACCTTCTGAAGTTTTTCGTGGACCTAATGTTTTCCCAATAATTCGTCTTTTCAATATTTCTAGTTTGTCTAAATTATAACTCAATGCTACACATTCACTTGCATATAGGAATTCTGGCTTCACTACTGTAATGTAATGCCTTATTTTCGCATTTTTAGATATGGACTTTTTATTGTAAATATCTTTAGTTAGACCATATGCCCTTTCCATCTTATGAATCCTTTCTTATATAGCAGATTTTTCTAAACCATTCTCTTGAATTATTTCTCCTAGATACTTAAATTTTCGAACCCTCTCTATTCGACCAATATCTGTTACCAGGAATTTTGGCGCATTTTTAATGTTCGTGAGAAATTTGTTTTTCCTGCCGAAATTCTGAAGCCTGTTCTACTGGCTGTGTCCTCTAAAAAATTAACTTGTGTTACTGCAGATGTAAGATGTTCAGAAAGTATAGCAAAATCATCTGCGAATGCCAAACAGTGTGTTTCAATACGTTTGTTCCTTCTTCCCAACATGATTATTTATTTATTCATTTTTACTGTATTTATTTATTAATTTTTTTACTTCAAATTTTAAAAACGTCGATTTTAACTCATCACGCTTTCTACTATGTTTGCCTGTGTAGATATAATTTAAATTATATATAAATCTGAAATTAAAAAATTAAGTAAACAGAAAAACTTTACTAATCTGAGTTGTAATATAAAGCAATTTTGATTCTTACTGTAATATCAGCATGTGAAGTTTGTCTCCAATACGTTATCTTATTATAGGCGAACGTGCTAGATAGAAGTGTTTAGAAAACGTTTTGTTTATGGAAACTCTGAGGCAGTATACGGGCCGACAGAGAAATAGTAATAACTTATTGTCAAAACAAATTGAATTCAGACGATTCAGCACTGTGTTTTTTTATAGCTAAATCTTCTTTGACACGAGTTCATAACAAATTTAAATTCTCCGTGAATTTTATTAAACGATTTTGGTACTTGACAATTTTTAACATGCAATTTAATGACTATTATGTTTAGAACCAGTTGTTTCGTTTTCGCCCCTTCACACCACCACTGTACGCTGTCATAAATTTAAGACGGCTTTATCTTGAGGCGGACATCGCGCGGTAAAATGAAGTAGTTAAAAAATGAATGAACGAACGAAGTGTGATTTTGAAGCTCTCCGCATTACTGGATATTGCGCGGCGCGAAACGTTAGGGGTGAAAGAACAAGCGTAGCTGAGGGAAAGGGGGATAACACAAGAGCAGGAACAGCCGGCCTCTCGCCATCCCCGCGGAGACTCACTGCTACGAGTATGAAAACACGTCAAAAGGTTTGTATGAAAAAAAAAAGAAAATATAAACGTCGATTCCGATTGCAGTGATCATATTTGCTTAAGCAAATTTTGTTTTATGCGGAAGAAAGATTTCATATTAACTGACAAATAAAAAAAAAATTAATTTCAGGAAACAGCAGCTTTATCGTTTGACCTAGCTGGCAGCTCGTGTCAACAAATTTTCAGAGGAAAATTATTAAAATTCGCTTTATTATGATTCCGCTATTTACATGTGTTAATTACTTTTCTTTCATTAGGTGTTCTCTTTCTCCCTACCTCTGTCCTGCCCTGTATTCTCTTTCATTGGTCTATGTAATATAATTATTTGACAAAAAGAACCTCGTATTTTACGAAATCGTGTATGAAATAAAAGCAACCTCAATTTCGCATGTAAGGGTACAATAAAGAAAGAATAACTTTTGAGAACCTCCTTAGCACTTTGAATAACCCTTACCACCGGCGTCCTAAAACCAATAATATTTACTTCTCATGAGCCATTCGTGTCTCTTGGATCGTGCCACATTCACAGGCCGATCACACGATCTGAGTACGTATGTTGCAGCAATGCTTTCTATGAAACGTGCCAGTTTCTCACGTTGTAACATCATAGTCGATACACACCCGAATGGCCCCAAAGAGGAATTAGTGTCCGTTGTATCTACTACATTACAGTACAATGCAGGAAACTAATCAAGGTCAGTTTTTATCATCCGAGTTATTTTCAAGACAACATCATTAGCGCCTTATAATGATACCCTTTCGAAGTTAATTTTTTAATCAAAACTCGTACGGGGGTTAGTAGATCCGGTGCTTGGCTACTGATCCAGAGGTTCCGGGTTCTATTCCCGGGCAACGCTATAAAATCGATGTTCGTTTTTCTAGCCACAGGTTGATTAGCCTGTGGAAATGAGGGTTTATAGTAATACCTGGAGGTTGCTGAAGATCAGGGACGTATTTACCTCTCCCAGAGGGTCTAAAAAATTTGACGAATTTTGTTAATCTCTTAATTTTTAGGCTGTTTTATTATTTTTCAGCTGTGAACGCTAATATAGTAGTAACTCTTTTTTAAATACACAAACAGGTTTATCTTGATATTTGAATTGGCAGTCTCTGCAATTCCAACTTTGTCGCGTTTACTTACTAAACTTTGTCGCGTTTGTGCTTCCACCATAGGTCGCGGTTTAGGGCGTGAAAATTGTGGAAACATTGAAAGGCCTCGTACGGAACAAGACAAGTAGCAGTTTAACAGGTAAACATGACAAAGTTGGGACAAACAGGTTTATTACACACCATTTGCTTGTACGTTTGGAATATGAAATATGGGAAAATCAATTCAGTCAGTATCTTCAAAACAGTGTTTCAGTAACGCGTATTTTATTGTGTTATTACCGTTTAATTTAATGGGACTGATTTCAGGATGTTATCACGCGTTTCTCAACAACTTTAAAGATAGTAACGTTGATTAGTCTTAACTTGTTTTTTCTTTCGTATAAAGCGACTCGACCGGACCCCCCCTCCTAAGCCGAATTCTAGATACGCCACTGCTGAAGAGTAACTGTAGCTAAATGGCTTTAAGACTACCTTGTTACATGCCTTTAGATCATACTCTCAACTTATTCTGCTACACCTATACCGTTTAGGTGGTATAAAAAAGTCTAACGCTTACGACACAACCGTGATACTAGGCTATAATAGGCCTATCACTTTTTCACGAATACCGCATCTGTGCGAGATTTTTCGATAGAAGCCAAGATCACGGATTTGTAAATTGACCGAAACAACGTAATATTTTATGTAGATTTCGAACTCGATTACTATGCCCCATGAGCTGAAGATTCACGTTATCCAAACGTCAGTGATTCTAACCGTAAAACGTTCTTCATACGAGCAGATAATGTTTCAGCTGCACAGGAATATCGGCGACACAGCATCTCGGATAGGTAGGCGTATGTATAGCGAAAGTAGCATTTCCGTTATACTGTACAAATTATTTGTTTTGCGTAGTAGTTACGTTTAACCAGTGGGCAGTAGAGCAAGGGGAAGACCCCGAAGTAGATTCAAAGATCCACGTATCTGTCTAATAACCTACCAGATAGGTTGTGGTTTTTCTGTTTTCGTTACGTGAAGTCCCATTTGCCGCACAATAGATTTTATGTGAGAAGATAGGAGAAAGATTCTGTGGCGTGGAATAAATGTTAAAAACATTGATTTATAAAAAAAATTCTTTAAAAATTAAAAATAAACATGTATTAAAAGTTGCTTTTTAAGAGGAGGACCTCAGAAAGCTGAACTGGAAATCCAGGGCACGCAGTAGGGAGGAATGGAGTCGATTCTTGGAGCAGGCCAAGAGCCACCAAGGTTGTAGAACCACGGCTGATGATGATGAGTAGTTACGTTTATGCTGTTATGTTGCCAATTTTGGAGCATGATCAAAATACTGGGAATTGGAGATACAACGACTGGGTGTTCAGATAAGTGCACTAAATGTTTTTCAATGTACAAGCCTCTGGTGCAGTACAAAAAGCGTCAACCCAGCTTTGATCTCCGTACTCAGCGAGGCTGGGGAAGAAGATTTACGTACACGTATATATAGTTTTATAAATACCAGAACACATTATTCATTTCTGAAACGTAGGCTACTGTTCAACACTAACAACACAAATTAAGGAAAAGAAATCAAAATTAGAAATTATTAGAGATGAACAGTCTGCGTAGACAGCGAACGCAGTAAATCATCCTTCCGTATAAATAGAATACAAAATCCGTTGGTTCGCCGAATAATAAATTTGAAGCCGTGTTATTTTGGTCGTTACACCGGAAGCAAATATAACTGTGATTCACGCTGAATACAGGTAACATCATTCTGCCTCTGACTCACATAACGCCGATCAACAAATCTTAGTTGTTTTGTTAACTTATGCGTTTTTCGAACGCCGAATCTGAGGTAAGGTAGGACTGTGTCCTAAGGGATCCACTTTTTTGTAATTGACATGTATTATTATAGAAAACCCATTATTATTTGCTCGAAATAGCTGATTGAGTTACAATAAAACAATTTATTTTTGCTCTTTTATATTGAACGTTCGTGGGCTGAATTTGTCTAGAACACGGGGAGATTTGTCGGCTTTCAGACTGACACACGTCTACTTAAAAAGAAAGTCACTAAAATATGTTTTTTCCGTCGAAGGCAATAGTTGAACTTCTCGTAAGACGATTTAATGTACAAAAATGTTGTGGAGTCATTATCGTCATCATCACTCCAAGAATTAGGCCCTAGACTGTTCCGGAACCCCCATTTGCATTTGTCCTTTTGCGTAAGCTTAGGTCGTTTTACCGTATTTCCTATCCGATTTCCAAGACTCGTATGAGTTCTGTAAGTACATTTTATTTTTTACTTAAGCAGGTTAATGGCCTGCTGTGAAACCCCCAAACTGGAGGACCATAAACTTTAATTTCGGGCTGCTCTTCCCCTAGAGTTGCTTTCACCTCTGCTGACTAGCTCTCTCTGCCCGATCGCACTAGACTAACTCGGCCCCTGTGTGCAGCCGTTGGTCTACTGTAGGCTCCTCCGCCTCCACAGTAGATACACATCCTGCTGCCGATGTGCACTATCCTATATATAGATTATTCCAAAACAAATTTTGAAAGGCATCCTTCTTCGTAATGGAAATGAGAATTAGTCAATCCCTACTCCTCATAAAGCACACGCGGAAAATTTTATGTAAGCACGATATATTTTTACCGATAACAACAATTAAGTTTTCGTGGCACGTATGTAGAGATCTGAAGGTGGATCTAGCACTAGCTCTTGTGCTAGGACTGCAGCTTGGGTTGACAAAACCCTGTTGCTTTAGATGTCAATGAGGTAGGAAAAACTAAAACTACTTCATCGCGAAGAAAGTTGCCAATGAGAGATGTTAAATCTGGTATGAAAAATATCACTTGTGAAAGGATATTGCACCAACACACAAAACTAGGTTTGTGAAAAATTTAGTCGTTGACAATGATTTTAGCTTTATTGAATTTTGAAAACTTCTTTAGTGAAAGGAATGAAAGTGCATGTAATGGTCCAGTGAGCACTCCTTCCTTAATCTAGTTTAGTATGTCTGTTCGCTTGTGTGTCCTGCGTCATCCTGCACCTTTTTTGCCAGCTCGTTGGAATGCGACGTTACTCTATTTATGTATCACGTGTATTGATTTTTAATTTCTTCTCGAACAGCAAGCATCTTGAGGTTCCTATGTATAATGTGGTATGGCACATACCACGGAGCACGTGACTGAAACCCTCTACAAGGCTCGCGGCGTCCGAGCCAAACTACTTCCATTTCTCTCGTGTCGCAACCCCTTGGCTCTGCGCACAAAAGTCACCATCTGTTTCTCGTTTCTTCGGTCAGTATTGGCCTACGCGCCTTCCGAATGTTGGTCGCTCTTGTGGACTACCAACAAATGTAGGCGGGAACGTTTCCAATCTAAAACCCTCTGTTCCTTGCCGCTATCCCCTTGGTTTTTCAGAAATGACGTAATTCGTGGAAGTCTTCCAGTTCCCACTCTGTGTGCTTTTATCCAGTTGCCGGCTGTATCTATTTGTTGCACCCTAGACCTCTTCTTTCCGTTATGTAAGTACCATCAGCACCACAGAATGACCACCCCCGATCCGGCTCGAACGCCCTCGGGTAGATTCTTGATGACCCGCCATAAAAAATCTCCGGATTTAACTTCTGTTAACTCAAATTCAGTTCACCTTCCTTCACCCCGTTTCCCTTACTCTCTCTTCAGGGACCCCACCTAGCACGCTGAACACGCGGCTTGCCGCTGTTACCCTGCCACCGTCACGATGGGTCGCTGCCTCGCGGAGAGCGACCGACGCTTTTCATTTTTCTGAACATCTTTCTAAATCATCTTTTTTTCTCTATCGGCCATCTAAGGACCACATGCCAATTTCAGTTCTTTACTGTTTGTTCTTTTCTTTTTTCCAATATTCTTTCATCTTTTCACTGTGTCTCTCCTTCCTGTCTTCAGTCCACTTTGAACCTGCGTTTTTCTCTCTCCTACCCTGGACTCCTTACATTTTTAACACTTTTGCCCGAAATACTTTTCTTCAATTGCTTCTTCTGCCTGTATACTATTTTTTTCTAAATCCTTTTGGACTTTTTCTAAATCATCTTTATTATTTACAAAAATCAAGAGTTATCGGCATTTACGATTTTATTCGTACTCATTGGTTTCAAATTTTTATAACCCAGGTGGGGTTGTTTAGAACGATATATAAAAATCAAAAGATAAATGAATTTCGACAAAGCGTTACGACATACAAGTTTACGATCCTTTCGGGCGATAATCACAAAACGATTTCTCCAGACCAGAGACAGACAAAACTCGCATTGGACAGTACAGATCTGGCCCAGTGCCTGTTCAAAAAATAAATAAACGAAAGTGCGGCATGTTAACAGTGGCGTCTTGCCAACCATAGATTTCAACTAACAACTACAGACTGTGGCCACAGGATCGTTTGAACGCCACAGAATAATGCTAATTAGGCCTAAACGAATTTGCAACAGAAAATCCCAAACTCTTTGATACCTGATACTGAAGAAAACGAAAGCTTTTTGAAGGATTTGTATCAGTAAAGACGTTGGTGTGTTGAAGTTACCGCGACACAGCGAAAAAATTAATAAAATTGGTTAGAGTTAAAATTGGTTTAATTACAAAAATAAAATTGTAATACAAAAATAAAATGTTATACTGTTACTTATAGCGTATAATCACGGTTATCAATGTCGTTGATATTATTATTAATTACAATAACGGTGAGAAACGTACTGCTTGGTTCCTGACCAACAACTTAACATCGTAAATTGGTTAGCATAGGTCGGGTTAAAAAATATATTCTAAAGATTTCAAAATTAATCCCAACTGAAATAATCCTTTTTTAACCTTAATTCACATCAATGATTATAATTAAGACATGTTATTAACAATTATTATTAATTATACATCATAATTAACCTAATATTTGGTAGTTATGAAGTACACTTTCAGACCACAGCTAAATGGATGATGTAGGATAATGGATGATGGATAATGTTTCAGGACAATGTAGTGCAGTGAACGTAAAGTCTGTGTCGTCACATCGATTGGTGCGTGTAGGGCTGATTACCTCGGGCCACCCGCCTATACAACAAGATAGCACAAACTGATATTTAGTTAACGATGATCATGATATACTTACGCGGTGAAGAGATGATGAGGTTACGCGTAATGTTTTATGCAACCTGAAGAGTTCGTCATGTTGTACAACAGTATTCATTAAACAGATTAATGAGTGCTCTTGTACAGTAGACTTTTTTCATTTCAATTGACATTTATACCTGAAAAATTGAAGCGTTAAAATTCATCATCATCAGCCGTGGCTTTACAACCCTTGGTGGGCTTTACAACGTTGGCATGCCCAAGAATCGATTCCATTCTTCCCTATTGCGTGCCCTGGCTTTCCAGTTTCTTGCGTTCACCTTTCTGGGGTCCTCCTCTATCTGGTTTTTGAATCTACTTCGGGGTCTGCCCCTTTTTCTACTACCCATTGGTTTCTGGTAGAAAATAAGTTTCGTAGGCTGTCCTTCCTCCATTCTCTCTATGTGTCCTGATAACCCACGTTTTGATTATCCTGACAATGTCCGGCTCTTTGTAAAGACGGTATAGTACATAATTATAGCGCCTGCGCCATATTCCATTTTCTTGTATGCCTCTAAATATTGTTCTTAGAATCCGTATTTCACAGCAACCTAGACGTCTCTCGCTATATTTTGTCATTGTCCAGGTTTCTAAAGCGCTAAAAGTAGGCAATTTGTTTTTTGTGTTTTTTTTACCTATTTTATAAAAGGAATTTTACTAAAAAAAAACAATTAATACTTGAAAATAACTACTGTCGAACTTCTGATACTACATTTTGTCCCATTCAGCTTAATTTTTACAATGTGGTCCAATAATAACGAATCTGATCACTTGCATGTTGAAGTTTGTTCATAACGTCATATCTACATTTGATCCCACTGCCAGTAAATAAGTATAGCCTGCTAATGTAGCAACAGTGAAATTTTCAATGTGCAACTTTCCCTGTGTCGAATAGAGAAGAGGACCCCAGTCACACCCTTAAGCACTTCTACTCTCGTTTCTTCGTTTGAAATAAAAACGGTTTACATGTTATATGAATAACGTTTTCAAACGAATTCATACTTCATTTATACAAATAACAGTCTAATTTTAATGCTCAAAACATACTTTTCTAAACTCTAATGTATAGTGAACGGTCTTCATCTTCTTCTCCGCGTCTTACAGCCTGTTCCGACTTCACTGAAGCCATCTCTTTCTTGGTCTACCTATATCACGCCTTCCCTGAGGTCTGTATCGTATTACGTGTTTTGGTAGCCTCATATCGTCCGTTCTCTCGACATACTGCCTCCATTTTATTTGCCATTCCCTTATTCTGCTGGCCGCAGAATATACATTTAGCTCAGTTCTTATATCTTCATTTCGTATTTGGTCTCTAAGAGTGCAACCTTTGGTTTTCCTCAAGAACGTATACTGAACGGTTTGTTTAGAAAATGGTCTTATGAAATATCCGTCCAAGGCGGAATCTACAGCGGAATTTTAAACCTTCCATTTAAAAGACTGTGCTATCCTTCGGGCTTTCAGAAGAATTTCGTAAATATAAGTACGGTGTTTCGAAAATGATATTACTGTGAGTTTATATCATGGACAGGAGTATAACTAAAGTCAGATAGGAGAAAGTATGTCGCCATTGGATGCGATGATGCGATAAGCAGACGTAGTGGAATCGGGGCGGGATTTTTGGCAAGTGAAAATTAGGACAATTCCGCTGAAGGGGAAAAACTGCGGTCCTCCGTGTCTGAGGGTTGAGTTATAAGGACACGTTCCCTTACATTTTAAAAATACCCTATCCGCTAAAATATGCTTGACAGATGTGTGAGTCAGGCTGTCAGGAGGTCAGACTGCTTGAGTCAACACCGAAACTTACTTTGCGTATTTAATCAATAAACGCGTGCATATACACATACACGTCTAATTTTAAAAATGCCTTCTCTTGTAGTTATTTAAATTATAACGAATGACATAAATTTTAAAGTTTCTACGAACAAGGTATCAAATTTTGTCATACAATCTTCACTTGCGTCATTAGAGGCTTAAAGTATTTTCTGTAATTAAGTGTGTGTGTGTGTGTACTCATATCGTGTCTAGTGTCTGTAGCATCCCTATGTGTATCATATGTAGTATAGGCCTATATGTTTGTATGCCGGTATATTCAGAGGATCGGAAAACCTGAACACACAATCCGGGGTTATGTTAGAACGTGACTTGCCTCCAGGCTGTTAAGTGTGGTCCACTCCTGCCGCTACGGACACACATTTCGTGGTTGGCAGAAGAACACCACAGGGACAACAGGTCTTTTCCCACAGTAGGCCTACTGTGGTTAGTTGGCGAAGACCGTGTCAGTCAGCGAATCGTTCTTACACTGAAGATGGCCTCCAGAGGGGAGGCCGAAACGTTTGTTCGTAGCGGCAGGAGTGGACCACGGCCTAATAACACGGAGACATAACACTTACGTTCTAACATGGTCGACAGCGGTCGTGAAAGCCTTAGGTATAGATTACACAAAGATTACATCAGGGTCAACTATAAGCTCAGACAGCGGTAACACTCGCGGGCGCGCGTTGCTTAATATACAGTAAGTAATGAATGCTCTTTTCAACAGAGTTGGAGGATCTGTTCAAACGTTGATAAAGGGAAAAAAATAAATTAAATAAATCGAATACAGTAGAGCATCGATTATCCGAACCTCTCGGGACGAGGGCCGTTCGGATAATAGATATTTCGGATAATAGATCGTAAATTTATCGTTATTTCTCTACAAAAACAAAGGTTTTTATTACAAAATAATTTCTAAGGTACTGTTATATAATTACAGCAACCTGTATACTGTATTCTAATGTATTACTTAAGCTAAAAATAATTGAATTAAAACTGAGTGTAATTAAAAAACCAAAAGTTAATTTAAATAAAATTAAAGTTTAATGACAAACACTACTAAAAATTAATTACAAATTAAAAAAAAAAACAGTATCATGGATTTACACTTTCTTGAAGAATTGTTCTATTACTGTCTGCTTCAAACCGATACCCCGTTTTCTCGCTGCTAAAGACTGAAATCGATTAAGATTATTACGGTGAATACAATCTATCTAGTCTTCTGTTTCGGCCCACTTTAGAACAGTCTCAAGTGCGTCAAAAGCGTTTGCTGTCGTCGGTAGTTTTGTATTAGTTAAATTCTCGCCGTCTTCATCTGAATCTGTTTCGTTTTCATCACGTTCATTTAACGACTCCACTATCTCTTCATCGGTTAATAACTGAAAACCGGAATCGGCTTCATCCACCTTTAGCCAATTGGTAAATTCTTATTTGTTACAGTTTTTATGTTCAATAAATATCCAATACGCCCACACGTGTCCAATACATAACTGTACAGTGCAGTACATAATTGCACTTTTTATTGAGATCGGATAATAGATTGTTCGGTTAATGGATGTTCGGATAATCGATGCTCTACTGTATATTTTTCAAATCTTAGATTTACAACTGTTGGCTCGATGTTTAGTAAAAGTTCAGTGAAGACGAAGAACAAGGTTAACCTGGAAAGTTCAAGACTGTCATTAATTATGGAATTCCAACATGATAATAATAATAATAATAATAATAATAATAATAATAATAATAATAATAATAATATCTTTATTCCCATTATTAAAGTTTACAATATTCACTACATACACATCAACGGCAATCACCTGGACAACACAAACTGTGAGCAGTGACAAGTTAAGATTTGTTAAGGTCCTTGTTATATGTTTAACTCAACATATAGGCCGATCAGCTCTTAGGGTCAGCAATCTTTGTCGCATGTTCATCGTGCAGTCCCGGAAACTTTATACTAAATCGAATACTCAAGTATATTAAAAAATAGGCACCAAAGATTTCAAAATTAATCCCAACTGAAATAATCAATTTTTAACCTTAATTCAAATCAATGCTTACAACTACGGTTACATGATTAACAATTATTATTGATTATATAAGATAATTAAACTAATATTTATTAGTTATGATAATTACAAATGAAGTACACTTTCACATTACAGCTAAATCTAGATACACTCTTTACAAATAAAACGAAAACACAAATTAAATTTTCTCCTGTTAATGATAACATCTCCTGTGCTTAAAATTATTTTTAACAGTATGCAGGGTGAAAAATGTATTAAACTAACTTATTGTTTATTAACCAAGATTGCAAAAGTTTAAGAATAATCTGTTTATTATTATTTTTTATCCCAGTAGGCAGACGATTATAGAATCTAGGATACAACACAAAAACAAACTTGTTAGATATTTCCTTCTTAGTTAAAAGGGAATCGAAAGACGTTTGTTTTCACACCTTAATTATCAAACGTTTATTTTCCTATAACCTCCACTTCAATTGAAATGCTTTTTAAGTACTTCACGTACATAAAATGTACTTAAAAATTAATTTTTATCTTAAATTAAAGATAAATAATTTTTTTATTACAGATAAATAATTAATTTTCTGAAACAAAGGGAATGAGTTATAGTTTACATTACGTTTTTTCCTAGCAGAATTCGAATATGTTTTTCTGAACTTAAGAGAAGATTCAAATACGATACATACGTCCCGCCCCAACAACCAAATCCATACGCTAATTCCCAATGAACTAATGAGAAATAAATATTTATTTTTAAAAGTATTCCTAGGACACTCGGTTTTTAAGAAATACATTTTTTTCATAAAGCTAGCTACTTGTCACCGTATATTGTTTATGTTGTTGATGTGAGTTTTCCATGTGACTTGACTATCCATTGTAACGATTAAATATTTGTATGTATCCACCTGTTCTAATTCAGTACAAACACAGTCCGTTGTTATATATTAAATCGAACAGAATGAAATTTTATAGGAACTGGAAAATGCTTTTGTCCTTTTAATCAAATAAAACGTATATCGTTTTTGAACATTTAGGAACATTTTATCTTCCCACAACAAAATTTTAGATTTTTAGATCTTGTTCCACAGGTGAATGCATGGCACTAAGTTTTTTTTTTGAAACGTATACAGGAAAACGTAAAATCTGCAAAAGCGGTGAGTCGCCCATTGAAATTACCAAAGCAGAGATCATTCAAATAAATAATAAATAAATATACGGTCGTTTAATATGGTCGGATCATATGAAAACGTGAATTCTAATAGTAAGGATCTGACGGCTGTGTGTGAATCTAAATATGAAATATACGGGCCAAATCATAGCGAACAGTGGAGATTAAATTCCAGAGTTCCAACAAAATAAGATCAGTATGAATTGCCTCTGCAAAGCTAAAGGAAAATAATTATTTTACTACTGTTTCACGTAGTAACCGCTACGCGTCAGTTCCGAAAACAAAGACACCTACTAACTGAACGTTTTGCCGGTTTATACAGCTGCACCACGTCGGGCGGACGAACGCATTTCCTTCCCTAGTATTACAGTGACAACTACTACGAGGTCAATGACCATACAGAGTAGAACGTCGCCGATATCTGAGCCGGCAACACAACATTAAAATGACGGTACAAGCGCCCAGCATTTCGAAAGCAATATTGTGGTTTTCTTCAAATTTCTCGACTAATGTTGTCCTCATTTCAAATTAATCAAAAATTAAAGTATTTACTCTCTGATGAAATTAATTTTACATTCTTAATTCTGGGAGAAGAACCGTAAATTTAAAATTCAGCCGCCGAACGCTGAAAAAATTATAAGGTAATGTAACATTCATAAAGATTCTGAATTTGATAATTTGAACAGAGATAATTCTAAATTATTTGAGTCGTGCTGTGAAGTAAGAGGACGGTAATAAAGCGGTAGGTTATTTGATGAGTACGTGCACTGCGTCAACAAGTGTCATTAGTGGTCGTATCACTGATGAACACAGCTTAATTAACATTTCATTATTCTTTGGCGCTGTGATTCGGCCGACACGCCCACATAAACTTACACATTTTGATAATTATTATTGCGTTACGACCGGCCTTATTATACGTGACTGTTTGTTTTTCCAAGGAAACTTATCATTTCTGGAACATCGCGTGTAATGGGCTAACAGACGAAATAAAAATTAGGTATAATAACAGAGAATTGTCACTTAAATCACCTTTCTGTTTATGAATATTCAAACGCTTATTCGTGGAAAATATATAATATTTCATTAAAACATAACAATCAGAATTCTTCTTCTTCTATGGCGTCACAGTTCGAAGTCGAACCTCAGTCTCCATAATCATCCGCCTCCATTTTCTCCTGTCTTTGGCGTTCGATGTCCATCGTTTTATTTTAAGAAAAGTATCAGCATCCCTCGCCACTGCGTCGATCCAGCGATGCTTGGGTCTTCCGACAGGCCTTCTACCCTCGATTTGACTAAACAGTACCTTCCTAGGTATTCGGTTGCCTTCCATCCTAATAATGAGTCCTGCCCATTGCAATCTATGCAGTCGGATGGTGGTGGCCAGATCATTGTTCTTATATAGCTTGTATAGTTCCTCATTGTGACACATTCTCCATATCCCATTGTCTTGGATTGGTCCGTATATTCTCCTCAAAATTCTCTTTTCAAAGTTATTGACTATGTTAGCGACTTGTTTGTTCATAGCCAAAGTCTCGCTGCCATATGTTATCACCGGTCTAATCATAACTTTATATAATGTGACCTTGGACTGACGGTAGATATTCCTTGTCCTGAATATAGTTATCAACAAAGTATATGCTCTATTTGCGGCCTGTATCCTTTTCCTTATTTCATTTATCCCTTCATTGTCTTCTGCTATCCAACGTCCCAAATATTTAAACCGATTAACTATTTCCAGGTTTAGTGGTTTGATTTCAAACTGTTCGGGTTTCCTAGTTTTCGTTCAAGTGGTGATCATAACCTCTGTTTTATCTATATTCACCTGTAATCCTATCTCGTCCGATTCACCTTTGAGTTCCTGGAAGGTCTCTTTTGCTCTTTATTGGGATCTTGCTATAATATTAATATCATCTGCATATCCTACGATCCAACAATCTAAATTAGCTTTCAATTAAAAAGACTGTCTTTTTACTATATTGGGAATCAATACATGAAGATTGTTAAAGCTGTCTGTCGTCTTCCGGATATTCACTGAATAGAGAAGCCGCCATAAACAAAACTGAAGATGTGTAGTCTGAGTTACTCGACGCTGGGCGGCAACTGACAACGCCAGAAAGTATTTGAATATTCGGTAGCACATTCTGTTGTTTTAAGATACTCGAATTTAGCGGCACGGACTATTGAATTTCAAAAACTGCATTATGTCATAATTGCCGCAAATCATGATCATCGTCGTCTTCATGGAATAAACCAAGGATAGTTTGTTCAGGTCTCAGACAGTCAAAGAGTCTAGAACTGGTAATTCCATCGCTCCCTCGGACGTCCCACACCTCTCCGTCCCTTCGGTTTAAGTTCCATAGTTGTTTGGGGATGCGGCAGTCAATTGTTCCCAGATGTTCCCACCAATTCAGCCGATACTGGGCAATCCTGTCGAGTATACTCATAATATTCAGTTCCTGCAGTATAAATGTGTTTCTTCTATGATCATGGAGGACATACCCTGCAACGTGCCTGAGAAGTCTCATTTCAGCCGCTTGGATACGACTGGCCTGGCCTTTGCTTAAAGTCCAATTGCCGCAAATTAAACGTAAATTTGTCGTCAAATCTAGTTTTTGTTGCGCCCATGTGTTTTTATTTTTTAAGCTGAATGGTGAGTTGACTTTATACGAAGTTAGCTTACCAACTTGCAAATTACAATTTTAATTTTACCAAAATTTCAAACTAATTATCCGTAATTTTTTCATGAAATCCATTGTTTTGTCGTTCCCATATTATTTTTTTAAGTGGGTGGTATTACAGCGCCGATTGTATGTAAAAGAACTGCATACAAAGTTAGAGCGCCAACTTTGAAATTTCGAACATCTAATTATGCCAAAATTTGCAGATAATTAGCCTCAGATTTGTGGTGAAATCTGTCCTTTCGTCGCGTCCATATATATTTTTTTAAGAAGGTGGACGCCAACTTTAAATAAATTTATCGTAACAACTTTGAAAAATTTCTTAATCATAAGTATGTTACAATTTGAAACTAACTGGATATAACGTGTTCGTGGAACCCGTTTTTTGTCACGCCCACGGTAAGTAGGCCTATAGAGCAATATAAGTATATTCTATACTTACCGTGGTCGCGCCTATATTTTTCTAAAAATAAAATATTTTTTTACAGGTTTCTGGGCGTCGACCATGAATTCTACAATAGCCGAATGGTGTTCTTTTTTTAATTATTTTATTTTACAATCTATGCAGTCAGCTGGTCGTTGTAAATTACACAATACGTGTCTTATGGGGATTACTCTATTGATTCTTCTCTCTTCTTATTCTACTGTATTCGCATTGGCCACTGCACCGAGGTTGTAAGTCAGATGGTTCAAACGTATTCAGTTGTCGGGCTTCTGTCATCTTGTGCTTTTGTCAACTTCCTTGGATCTATCGAAATTACTACACTGTTTGACGATGGATACATTCAAAATCACGTTGTCTTTTGGAACATTTCTGGCTGGTTTTGGGAAGGTTTTACAGTTTTGTGAATAAAAATATAGAAACTGAATTGAAAAGAGCTCGTTATTTTCTGTTTGTTTTGTTGTAATTATCACCCCATATACGCAGGAAGACGAAATTCAGAATATTTGACTCAAATGTCAAATCGGTGTTGCTGTATGGATGTGAGACCTCGAAAGTGACAAAGGACATCACCACAGGGTTACAGACTTTCATAAACCGTTGCCTGAGGTACATAATGAGAATCTGGTGGCCCAAGACCATCACGAATAGAGATCTATGGGAGGCCACAAGTCAGAGTACCATCCAACTACAGATATAGAGAAGAGAATGTAGGTGGATCGGTCACACCCTGAGAAAACCACCAGAAAATATCGCTAGACAGGCACTGAATTGGAATCCGCAAGGTAGCCGCAGACGTGGAAGACCGGGGAACACCTGGAAGAGGACTATGGAAAGAGAGCTGGCTGGTGTCAACAAGACATGGAGGGAGGTGAAGGCCCTGGCAATGGACAGAACACACTGGAGAAATTTCCTCGAGGCCCTATGTTCCACCTAGAAATTTAAGGACTTAAGTCAAGGTGTTGTAATTATGAAAACACAAGTGTCACATTAACAGATATCTAAAATTTAACAAAGTCATGAAACAAGGAAGATGATGTCTTACATTGCGGTTCAAATAAAATAAATGATACCAGAAGTTAGCACAAATTTTCTCCCAAATTCTGCAGATGCTGACAGCGTTAGATTTCGTCAAAAGATGGCTGTGACGGGTTGTACACATTTGAATTTGAATTTTACTTTTTCCATCACAGAAAAAAATATAAATCCGACGTTTCGGCCGCCCAAACAATCATGAATTTTTTAATAATTTTAAACAGGTTAAGTTACTTTTTGGGAATTGCAGTAATGGTTTTTCGTAATTAACATTAGCCTATTGATACCAATAATGCAAAGCGTTAACATTATTAAGTTTTATGTGGCTAGACTGTGATGTAGGCTGCTTTACGAACACTGCTTATAAACTTTACAAATGTACGAAAATTATTAATTTAGTATGTATAAATATTATTTATTATACATAATAGTATTATGTATTATTTATATGTATGTATAACTGTATTACGGACTTATTTTTTTTTTTGTAGTAACAATGGCCATATGACGTAGATTTAAGCGAGATAAGATCCGATTTAATTACAATACAGTGTATTAGAGTTCGTGTAACTACATTACGTGCACAGTACGCCTACAGTAAATACAGCCTACTCTACTTACAGTACAGTGTTCGACTTTCGGACAGTTCGAGTTCCGAACACGTTTTCATGGACGCATTACGTCCGAAAGTCGAGCACTTCCTGTACAATTGACGTCAATATTTCGTATGCGTCGTGTGCGTTTAAGTATATCGATGTCGCATCTAAATCTTAGATAATGTATCGTTACAGTTCTCTATAGATACGAAACTGTTATTAACTCTTTGTCCACTAAACCGTTTACAAAACCAGAATTTCTCAATAGGATTAGCGTTCTAATATTTGTGTCTAATCTTCGCCTTGATTCATTCAAAGACCTGTCTTGTGTAACTGTATCATTTACTATAGTGATAGTGTTTGTTGCACCGTGTCTGTCGAAACCTCGGTAGCCAAGCGAAACGCGGCGTATTCTTCCCCTGTCACCGTGTCAACTTGTAATTAACAGTGATCAGGTCGGTACAGTGTTACGTTTGCACCTGTAATGGTTTCGGACACAGTATCCGGATCGATGGGACATTCCAATTAGGCAGTTTAATATGATTAACTAAATGACGGGGGATTTACTAGGAACAGCACTTACGTGGGACCATCATAGCCCCTTTTCCCGTTAAAAACGCAATCCGTTATATTGTTCAACGCGTTGCAGTCAACAGCTGAAAATAGTACTTTAATTCGTGCATAAACGAGATAAAATGACACGTTTATAGGAATCATACGAATGACCGTCTGTCGTTATCTTGTTATTGACTTCAGTAAACGGATTTCTGCTTTCATTCTGTGCGAGGGTACGTAATTATTTTACAGGATATTCACAAAAAAACACTTCAATTTAGATAACTTTCATGATATGGAAAATTTTTAGATGGGACTTATATCACAATGTTTGTAATAAAAAGACCTAACTAACTGATGACAATAGTTATTTTACAAATCAGTAACTAATTGCATGAATATTTTAAGTAAAAAGTTTTTATGGCTATCATTTCAGCCGTTAAAATTATCAGGTTATTGGACAAGAATTGTTTTGTTCGGGAGACTTCTTGAACAAGAATATTGATTATCTGTAGAAAAATAATGAGTAGGGGTTACCGAAGAACCAATCAGATTACTAGAATTCAGTCGAGGGAAATATCGTTAAGCGAATAGATCAGTCTCTCTTCGGAATCGATAACGTGTAAGCGCCGCGTGGTTCCTGACGATAGGTCTGCTAATCGCGACTAATACAAGTTATGTATATATATATATATATATATATATATAAACACACACACACACACAATTAAGGAAATAGGATAGAGTTAGGAAGGATTTCTGCCTAGACGAGATGGTAGATCATCACGAATTTCGGTAGATTGGGAACCAAGAAAGCATGACGACGGCTTTTTCAAAACGATTCTTGTCAATGGGTAACTGTTTAAGTCTCCCTAGAAATACGGGACGAGTTTAGGGGGCTGTCTCGTGATTATTAACGTGATCGTGAGCTTTCTGAAATGGTCCCTCGTTCACTGTATTCAGACATTGCAACACGTTTATAGGAATCATATGAATGGCTGTCTGTCGTTATCTTGTTATTGACTTCAGTAAACGGAATTCTGCTTTCATTCTGTCGAACTACGATGACAAGAGTGCACGTTTCCAACCGCAAAATAAAAAACAACAACACTGCGTTTTTTCATTTGCGGCTTTGTGGTTTTAAATAATTAAATCACGTTAAAATCCAAACCGTTCCAACCGCAGACAGCGCAACGGAAAAGCCATAAATTTCGCTCGCGGCGAACTCTGAAACAGTTGTTTGTTCGTTGAATTGATTTTTAACGCGCGTTTTTCACCGAATTTCAGTAACACGAGTTATGAAATATCGCCGGAATGGTTATCTGGATGCGATTTGACAGCCTCTAATTAATACTGCACCCTATTATAACGCGCCCGGTTTCTCAATTTAATTTGCAATAATCTATCACCGAGAACAGTGGCTTGGGCATGATCTAATTATTTTCCCGTAGGATGATCTTAACCTCTCTGCCACGGTTTAATTACTCCGGCCGGGTAGTTAATCTTCCCTTTTCTCCACGCATCCTGCCTGCCCTTGATTTCACAACAACTCGCAATTATACATTAATGGAACACATATTGTCCCAACAGTCTAGTCGTACGTCCACATAATAATTTTTTTTACCGGAGTCTGTTTATTGGGTGATCCGAGGTTGGTAATTACAGCTGACATTCCTACTTATTACTCTCCCGCGCGTGTGTGTGTGCGCGCCCGCCCGCGCCCGCGCGCTCGTTACAGAACTGACATCGTGAGAGTACGTATCATCCACCGCAGAAAGTCACATGAAATACCTATGCATCAGAAAGCGCTTCGTGCTGATGACGTACAGAACTTATCCAAGTGACGTTAGTTAGTTCACAGATATGCTTTAGTTGTCATGTAGATTCACGATTTTTTGATTCATACACATTACACATATCATCGATGTGTGTGCTTGTGTGTGTGTGAGTGTGTGTGCGAGAGAGAGAGAGAGAGAGAGAGAGAGAGAGAGAGAGAGAGAGAGAGAGAGAGAGAGAGAGAGAGAGAGAGAGAGAGAGAGAGAGACAAAGTTATTTTGCGATATGGGCCGTGTTGATTTGGGTTTATACAAAGTTTTTACAAAGTTGAATATGACGTGTTGATTTGATACCATGGTCGATCTTCGTTTCGTCACTCGTGTAGCGTGTAAAATTCTTTAGTGTAATTAATTTGATGTATAATGAAAGAAGTGATCTATTTTACAAAATTATTGTTGGAAACATTAAAAAAACGTGAACAACAACTTTACAAGAGGTGCTATGAATTACATAATTAGAGTCTTTTAATGAATATTAGTGTTTACAATTAGTAAAAGTGTTTATAGAGATTTATAAAATGTTTTAAAATGTTTTTTATTATACTTTATAAATATTAACAGACTGAGTAGTTTTTCACTGGTGCTGATGACGAATCAGGATGAAGAGTTATGGGGCCAGATTCGCTGCCTCATGATCTCGGCACCGTCTCCCATTCTTCTGCGCTTCTGTTGTTTCTGAGATGTTATTGGAATTCTTCTGTTGCTCCAACCTCTGTTCTAGAGTTAGTCAGGTAGCCGACAATTGTGAAAGACCTCGCACTGTTGTGGTAGATCATGGAAACTTAGTCAATAACGTTAACTGTTACTTCTTCTTCTTCTTCTCTTCTTATTCTTTATAAAACAGCACAGAGCGTAGACGGTCACTGTCAGTGTTTCTGTACATCTGAACACGTTTTCCTGTTAGTGCAGATATTCGTACCTAGCCTTTGTCCGAATGCTTATGTATGGCAATATTTTGGAATATGTAAGAGAAAGAAAATGTAATTTTTAAAATATTTTGTTTGCATGCCCTATAGGACACCGTGAAAACATCATAAAATGAGAGAAGCAGAAGAGGAGGAAGGAAAAGAAGAAAAAGATGATGATGAAGAAGAAGAAGAAGAAGGCGGAGGAGGAGAGGAGCAGGAGGAAAAATGTTTTGATTACAGATTATTTTCAGCCGCATAACTTTACGTATATTCACAGTTTAATTGGCATTGTACTTTGTATGCATTACAATTCCTTGAACTTAAACTTCCACTGTTTAAAATTATAAAAAATATATTTCTTGCAAGTAATATGTAAAATACGAGACATGAAATTAAGCTCGTGTCTTGAGCAGTGACGTATCTAGTATGTGGCCTGGGGGGGGGGGTTCCGGGGTCGGTTCGGCTTCATAAAAAAGGTAAACCAAGTTAAGACTAATCAATATTACTGACTTTAAAGTGACTGAAATTGATCGCATTAAACTAAACGGTAATAACACAATAACAATACGAGTTATTGAAACATTGTTAACAAGTTACCTATTGACTGAATTGATTTTCTTATATTATCACTTATATCAAACGTATACGCTGATGCTGTGTAATAAACCTGTTTGTATATTTAGAAAAGAGTTACTACTACATTGGCGTTCACATCTGGGAAAATAATAAAACAGCCTAAAAGTTAAGAGATTAACAAAATTCGTCAACTTCTCCGAGCCTCTGAACCTGGTCTTAAGATTTTTCATCACAGAAACTTAGTGTGTTAATTTTGCTATAAACGTTTTTCAGTTTCTCACGAACTGATTCCTGAATTCCATTGTAACATTCATCTACCGTTCCTAACATTAACATACGTAGAGTTGTATGAAGTCATTCTTTCCCTTCACCTGGCTCTGTTCCAGACTGTTTCCACTTCTGTGAATCTGACAGCGTTTTATGACAGTGCGTTTTTTCCCCCCACCATCCCATAAATACCTCGACACACGATGACATGTGAATCACGTGTCGATGGTGATTACTTACCACCCAGCCTATGTCGACAGAAGGATAATGCAGAACAATTGATAGTTATTTCACAGTGGAATTTTAATTACCAAGAATTAATAGAAGTAGTAACCGTGAACGACTGGGTATAAGATATGAGACAACGTTTACTTTCACGATATCATAAAGCTGGGTGCGGGATCTAAACTGTGTAGACAAAAAGTATTGGCAAATACTCAGGATGGTAGGCTAAAAGTACAGCCGTAAAGTTGAAAACAAAAAATACAAAATGTTTAAATGGATGAAAGGAAAAAATATGAATACGTTAACACAGTGGTTCCCCAACTTTTCAGTCCGCGGACCCCCTCCCCGAATAATATAAAAATTCACGGACCCCAGTCTAAGTTCTGATATAAAACAAACAGTAAATATGATAGAAACTCTTATATTTGAATTAAAATGTACTAAAATCAAAATTCTCTTAACTTGCAAAATTATAATATTAATGATATCAAACATAGATTAATGTGAAGAATGAAGCTGCTTTTGTACAATTAGCTCTGCAAATATTGGGTCTAATGTCTGATAATTTCAATATTAAGTCATTCGCGACATCTAGTTTATTTTTTAACTTTGACTTCATGTACGTGAGCAGGGAGAATGCGGTTTCGCACAAATAAGTAGAGGGAAACAGTTAAACGCTTGAAAGCTATTTTTGCGAGACCAAACTTTTTAGTCCGCGGACCTCTCAAAATAATTTAAAAATTCATGGACCCCGTCTGAGTTATGAAATAAAACAACAGTAAATATGATAGAAACTCTTATATTTTAATTAAAATGTATTAAAATAAAAATTCACTTAACTTGCAAAATTATAATATTAATGACATGAACAATTAGCTCTGCAATATTGGGTTTAATGTCTGATAATTACAATATTAAGTAACTCTCGATACCAAGTTAATTTCTTAAGGCTGCGATTACATTGCATCAGAATTTGTGGTCGTCCGAGTTCGTGAGAACTCGCGAATAACGATTCGTAGGAAATCATAAGAATAGCGTGGAAACACTTTTTTCCGAAATCGTACGAGTATTGTAAATCGCTGGCGACAGTGACAGTGGGTTTGTTCTACAACTTTCAGAGACGGTAAATTTCGTTCGAAAACTGATGAAAAACAAATTATTTTGGTCGGATACGACTAGAAGTAGGAATTCGTGAGTATTCGAACGCATAGGTCGGAAGCAAACTAACCGCGTCTATGAACAACAATGGGTTTGTTCACTTCTGACGAATTCTCACGAACTCTCACGATTTAGTACGACCACATTTTCTTACGAATTCTGATGCATTGTAACCGCCGCCTAACTTTGACTTTAAATACGTGAGCAGGGAGAATGCAGTTTCACACAAATAAGTAGAGGAAAACACAGTTAAACACTTCAAAGCTCTTTTTCCGAGTTCAGGGTTCAGGGTAGTCAGTCATTACATATAACCAGAAGTCAGCTAGCTGTAATTGCGAAAACTGTAATTTTAATGAACTGTCAGCTGAAAGTTCTCCCAATGAATTTGCTTTTTGTAGTGTAAGAGAGAGGTCTAGTCAGTTCGGCTGACAAACAGATATGCTACACGACATGACTTAAAGACATTATTAAAAGCATTAGTTTGAAGTTACTTTTACAATTACAATTAGTTTGAACAAAAAAAAAAACTGAATTTTTCTACTAATTGTTTTAAGTTTCTAAAATTTAGAGCACAAAAAATCGGAGAAAATTACGGTATATTCTAATTTTTCTTAAAAGTGTCCGCGGACCCCACTTTGAGAACCACTGCGTTAACAGGTTTCAGCTACAGCACACGCGATGAACAGTACGTCAGAGGTGCATACTATCCGAGAGACAAACCAGTCTGTTGACGAGGTTCTGGTATCCAGAAACAGACCAGCCATTGATACCTTGCACGAGAATGCTCTGAGAAAGAGACAATTTGCAGAAGTCATGAATAAAACCGCTAAATATGAGGTAAAGATAAAAATATGAGATATGAGATACAGCAGGTTAAAAATAATGCTAAGATCCAAATAAAAATATCGGTATGGAGATACATACATGACTTCCACGTTCTGAGATTTATATTTAAAATCATTTTCGAAATGAAATATTTCCATAGAAATTACTTCTTGCTTCAGCCTTAACCACAGTACTGTGGTCACTAATGTGTACCACTCACGTTAGCGCACTCGATTTTCACTGATGATGGCAGTCGATGGCACTACCGAAACGTCTGGTTTTACAGAAAACATTGGACCACGGCCAAACAGCCCGGGAAGGAATTTTAACAACAAACAACTTCTTTGTAGCCGATAACGTAGTACCCATATAAAAATTATCCCCTCCGCCTACAACTATCATTTTCATTTATAGAAAATTACCCCCCTTGAACTACCCTTTTCATTTATAGATATTTCATCTACCTTTCTACAGTGGATTATTATGACTTTCTTTTCAGGATACTTTATTTATCAAAATTAAGTACTTTAGTCTTGTTAAAACATAAAATGTTGCCGGTAAACTACCCATTTCTCTTAACCGATCTTCACAATAATCAATAGACCATGAGCTCTCTGCAACTCAGGAACATATGCAAAAAATGATTTAATTCTGTTTGAATTTACGGCAGTTATAGTTCATCATAGAAAAAATTACTCTTGTTAAAACATAAAACGTTGCAGGTAAACTACCCCTTCCCCTTAACCGATCTTCATCAAAATCAACATACCTTGAGTCCTCTACAATTCAGGCATGCACGCAAAAACATATTTGATCCTGTTTGAATTTGCGGCAGTTATCGTTCGCCATATAAAAAATTCTACACACAGACACTTTTCGAAAAATGACTTTTCTTCATGTTTTGAGGGTAGTACAATCAGAATCTGCCCATATCTCGAACACGATTTTTTTCGCCATCACCATACTTCCATTTCCTTATGGAACATGGAAGGAAGTAAAAATCACTGCCACACACAACCTATGCCTGATGAAAATTTCTAATACATCTCTGAATTATGCGTCTCACTGACGTCGTCCGATACAGTCCTCCTTTTCTCTTCCAGTTCGTAGGCATACGTAAGAAGAAGAATGGCTTACTCATAGCATCGTCCCGACGGGTCTGATTCCCTCTTACGTTACCATTCTTATCGCATAGTTATTGGATTTCCCTCATCCTCTTAGGATTTCTACTATGGGCTTACTCTCATTATATGTTCATATTATGTAACAATGCATTTCATAATACACAGTGGCGTATCTAGAGATTGGCTGAGGGTGGGGCCGGGGTCGGGACGGCTTCATACAAAAGAAAAAACAAGTTAAGACTAATCAACATTACTATCTTTCGAGTGGCTGAAATCAGTCCCATTAAAGTAAACGTTAATAACACAATAAAAATACGCGTTAATGAAACATTGTTTACAAGGTACTTATTGACTGAATTGATTTTCCTATATTTCGTATTCCAAACGTGCACACTAATTCTGTGTAATAAACGTGTTTGTATATTTAAAAAGAGTTACTACTATATTAGTGTACACAGCTGAAAAAATAATAAAAGAGCCTAATATTTAAATATTAAAAAACTCGTAAACTTTTTCGATCTCGGGGGGGGGGCCGGTCCCGTTCGAAAATACGCCGCTGACAATCAATACACTATCTTATAATACATAACACATTCTCTAACAACATCCTTTAGGGACGGCTAAGAGCTACTTCTTTAAATTCCGTTCACCTAAAAATCCTTTGATGGTGTTTCGGTAGATTCGAGAGCCTTGAGAATTTTATGACGAGAGTTGTATAATTTTAGTATATTATATTAAGGTATACATTGTAACCTTCGAAGAGGTTTGTCTGGCTGTGTGTGTGTGTGTGTGTGTGTGTGTGTGTGTGTGTGTGTGTGTGTGTGTGTGTGTGTGTGTGTGTGTGTGTGTGTGTGTGTGTGTGTGTGACCACTAAAACTGCAACAACGTTTTAGTTATAAGCGTATTATAATGTACATTTTAATACAACAAAATAATTTTAATTTAATTCAATACATTTTAATGTATATTCGAACAAGCGAAATGAGTCTTAGTTTTAACTTGACCGTTTGGAAATTTCTCTACCTGTGCTACGTGTTTGGGGTATGTCTCATGACAACTTTGAACGCATCAACCGATTTTCGTAAAACTAACATGCGTATTCACCCTATAAACTCCATTGTTTTTGACACCCATCCATCGAAAGTGAGGGCGAGAAGCAGAAATGTGACGGAGTCAAATCTGTGAAAAAAATTACAAAAATCCATGTGGGGTATCGAATCACAGCCAAACTCTGAACACAGTGTTCAGTATACGATACCGAACCTTACGATGTACAGTGTTTTCAATACATTGTTTTGAAAATTTCAAAATTTTGTCATGCTGGAGCCCAAAAAGTGGATGAAAAATTGTGAAAATCCAGCCAAGTGTCAGACTAAAGAGATTGTAATAATTTACATACAAATGTAGCGGTTACTATGAAAAATTTTTTATTTTAGGGGACCACGGACCAAAAATTAAACTCAAGATTTAAAAAAAAAATGTAAAAGTCTATGTAGGAGATAACTTTATGTTATATGGAACATGCTTAAGCTTACAAGCTAAGACTAAATTATTTGTCATTAAGAATTATGCTTATAAATTTAACCAAAAAAACAATGCAGTAGTTTGGAATATTCAGTGTTTATTGTATGATCGTCCGTTTTAAAATTGTCATTTTACTAAAAACATAGTAGATTAATAGGGGTTTCGTAAATTTTTCAATAAAAGCAAAAATTATATAATATAGACATTTACCTAATAATAAATGTTTTCTGGGGCTTCGGCTTCGTAACGGCTTCGTATATCTGGGGACATATGTCGATGATGAGAATAACTGCACAAAAGAAATTGAAAGAAGAATTCTGGCTGCTAATAGAAGCTACTACTGGCTGAATAAAGATTTAAAATCAAGACTATCAACCACAGAAACAAAAGCCAGGCTTATAACACATAGTTAAGGTCTGTTTTGACATGTGGCACTGAGTGCTGCGTACTCAAGAAAATTGATGAACAGAGGCTGGCTGTGTTTGAAAGGAAGATACTGAGAAATATTTATGGACCAATTCAACAGAACGGAGTCTGGAGAAAGAGAAATAATAATGAATTATATGCTAAGTACAATGGCATTACAGTTGTCCGATTTGCCAGAATTAATTGATTAAGATGGGCAGGACACGTTCAGAGAATGGATGACGAACGCACGGCAAAAAGAATTATGAAACACAAGAAAATAGGAAAAAGGAAGATTGGAAGACCGAAGAACAGATGGTTGGACCAGGTCGGCAGTGATGCGAGGAAGCTGGGCGCAGTGAATTGGTGGCGGATGGCTGAGGACAGGAATAAGTGGAAGCAATTTCTTTTGGAGGCCAAGGCTCAACCTGGGCTGTAGAGCCAATGATGTATGTATGTATGTATGTATGTATGTATACATGTATACATGTATGTATGTATGTATGTATGTATGTATGAATGTATGCATGTATGTATGTATGTATGTATGTATGTATGTATACATGTATACATGTATGTATACATGTATGTATGTATGTATGTATGCATGTATGTATGTATGTATGTATGTATACATGTATGTATGTATGTATGTATGTATACATGTATGTATGTATGTATTTCTTTTGACACAGACCACTTGGAAATATGACAAGGAAAGACACCAAGGTAAAATTCTATAAAGTAATGGCAACACCTGTTTTAACTTATGGAAGTGAAACTTGAAACTTGGACGATGACGAGAAATGATGAGCGAAAATAATACAAACAAGCGAAATGAAGTTCTTGAGAAAAACCAAAAGTTGCGTCCTTAGAAATCTAATACGAAATGAAGATATAAGAACCCAGTTAAATATGTATTCTATGGCCAGCGGAATAAGGGAAGGACAAATAACAAAATCGAGGCAGCTTATCGAGAGAATAGAAGACTACCTGAACGAGTAATAAGATACAGACCACAAGGAAGACGAGATACAGGTAGATCAAGAAAGAGATGACTTCATTGAAGGCGGAACAGGCTGTAAGCCTGTACCTTGACGTGGAGAAGAAGCATTTCTTTTGCTTTCGAATCTTATACACGTGTACTTTTTGTTGTACGTGCTTTTATATCCATATTTAATCATTTTTTCGTATTTCTTAATTAGTGCTTTATTACCATTTTGAAATCAAATTAGCAATTATTAAAATCTTAAAATCTGTCCGTTATTCTAACTATATGTAAACCAAAAAAGTAACGCGGCGTTCGAAATTGATCCGGTGTAACCTCTTCCGGTGAACTGATCTGTAAATTTAACTTCAACAAAATCTGCGGTCAACCATCTATTTGCGCACCCCACAGCGCGACTTTGAAATGTTTGTTTTTGAGATCCTGTAGTCCTCGTTTAATGAAATTCTTCGATTTGTTTCTGTGCCAAACGAGTACACTGATTCAATTCCGTTTGCTGCGAATATTTGCAGACACGTACTCGCCATGGCAAAGTTTAAAGAAAAATTCGTGAAAACATGTAACATTATCAATGTCTGCAGATGACGGAAGAAAATTTGTGCCACTTTCTGGCATCTTTAACTAATAAAGTCGTGTTAGTGGTTATCCGATTACGTGTTAGCGGTTAGTGGTTATGTGTTAGTGTGTCAGATATTTCGACCTGATGATGAGCTGTGATGATCCAAATGGCTTAATTTTACCTCTTTCTTGGGTGATAATATGAGAAATTAATCCACACTCAAATAGAATTAAAGTAGGTATATACTTCAGGACGTCCAAAAAATCAAAATAAATGCTGAAGCTTGAAAGCGCTAATCGGAAAATTGTTTTCTTTAGTGGTGTGTAACAGTGTCATTTTCTGGCATCGGTTACGTAACTTGTGTAAGATGTCATCTTTATAGTTTCATGACTTTGTTAAGTTTTAGAAACTATCAATGTTTCCGCACTTATCTTCTAACTGCAACAACATAAGTAGCTAGTAACGGGTCCTTTTCCTTTCAATTTTTTCAGTTTTATTCTCAAAAATCTAAACCCCAAACAATGGGTTTGTTATATAAAGTGAGAGCGGCGGTTGAATTTGAAGGGACACCTTACAACCTCAAAAAGGGTCTGCGCGAAGGTGACTCTTGGGGTTTTTACTAGGTGCGCGCGAGGCAACATTTTACTTACTTAATAGACCCGTTTTATTTAAGTTCCGTTTTGTGACTTCTTCTTGTAGCTTTGTCACGCGTTTCGGAACGATTATAGGCTATTATATTCCTTACGTGAGATCTTAAAACATTAAAATTTTAATTAAAGTGAAACACATATCAACAATACAAACTGATTCACGTACACTCTTAGTAAACGGTGTACACGATGCCTTTTTGCACCTAAATATTTTTATCTTATTCCTTAAGTTGCTTAGTTATAGTTACTAAAAAAGATGGACATTCTAGTAATATACATAAACTTTATTAGTTTAGCTTAATTAGTTTATATACAACCACGAAAGTAAAACATAACAAATTATAAATCAGCGGCCCTCTTTCCTTTGTACACCTGGCTTAAGCCCCCTACACATTATCGGACCGAACCACCAGACACGACCAAACAGCCAGACCGTCTGTGGTCGGGTAAAGGCTACACACCTTCGGACCGGACCAACTTCAGACAGGAACCTATTTTCTCTGACTAGTCGAATGTTTGATCTTGTGAAGGAAAGGGTGTCGCGCTATGGTTCCGTATCTTTCAAAAATGCAAAAAATCGGCGTAGCTTTAAGTGCTTTAGTAGCAACTAGTGATGACAAGTGTCGAAAGAAGAGAAAAATGTGGGCAAAGAACTTGTTTCAAAAACGGAAAACATTCACCCATGCAAACTTACTTAAAGAACTGGACTCAAACGATTTTCGTAATTTTTTACGGATGGATGAGGAATGTTTCATCAATTTACTGGATTTGGTGAAACCATTTATTCAAAGAAGAAATACGGTCTTCAGGGAATCCGTGAGTGCAGAAGAGAGGCTAATTGTGACACTTCGTTATTTAGCTACTGGGAGATCATATGAAGACATGAAATTCAGTGCTGCTATATCACCACAACTTTTTTCACCTATTATTCCAGAAACGTGCGCAGCTAGCAACGCAACAAGAAACAGAAGCACAAACAGCGAAGGTTTGGCAACGACAAGGGAAGTTCGGCGACAACGCTACACATTCCACGACCAGACTGAAAAGTGGTGGGGACGGTCCGCGGTCCGATGGTTTTCCCATCGAACCTCCCGACCGTCCGTCAGGACAGATTTTGTCCACGGACACGCCTACGCATCTTCGAAACCACGACCAAATGCGTTTTGTCCCGACGGCCGGTGGTCTGGTCCGATAGTGTGTAGGGGGTTTTAGAGCGACCAAAGCTGTCCGCCGCGCGCGCCTTGTATATACCCTCGGAAAGGACCCCATTGCCGCGCCCGAGGCAAAATTAATGTATAAGTTCTGTTTTTGAAGTCTTCTTCCGGTACGGACCGCGTCAAAAGTGTCTTGTACAACAACGTTTCACCCATATTGGAATGGTTATCCTCAGGCCTGAGTGACGATGAGGCTGGCAGCGAACTCATTTATATAGTGGCGGTGGGCAGTCACTTACCTGTAGGTGTTTGACACGGTCCATACCGTAAGAAGATTTCAAAAACAGAACGAACACCGGCCGCGGAAGCCTACGTGAGAGTATACTGTACAAGTGTTCAATCTGACCTCGAACAGACAAACAGTTGTATAAGATAAAGATACCAGTCACATATTATAGGTACCAACGGTTTCCATCCCATATGTGTCGAAGTAACCTGAGCGTGGCTATCCTGTACTTCAGTGGTTCCCAAAGTGGGGGTCGCGGACCCCTGGGTGTCCGCGACAATGTTTCAGGGGGTCCGCGAACACTTAAAAAAAAAAATAGAATATACTGTAATTTTCTCAAATTTTTTGTAATCTAAAAACTAAATTTTAGAATCTTAAAACAATTAGTAGAAGATTCCAGTATTTTTCTGGTGCAAACTATTGTAATTGTAAAGTAATTTCAAACTAATAGCTTTAATGTCTTTAAATCATGTCGTGTAGCAGATCTGATCTGCTTGTCAGCCGAACTGACTAGAGCGTCGCATCAACGCAGAACTCCTCGCGCTGTTTTAGTCCACGTATAAGCACTGTATCTAAGCAAAACGTTTTTCCGTGTATCTGGTTTTACGCCTAACCAGCTGGATTTCCACACGTGTGGCTGGAAAGATAGAGCCGAGGTTGGCGAAGTTAAGAAATTAACTTGATGTCGAGAGTGACTTAATATGGAAATTATCACACATTAAACCTAATATTGCAGAGCTAATTGTTCAAAAGCAATTTCATTGTTCACACTAAACTAGGTTTGATATAATTAATATTATAATTTTGCAAGTTAAGAGAGCATTTATTTGATTTTAATACATTTTAATTAACATATAAGAGTTTGTATCATATTTACTGTTCGTTTTATTTCATAACTCAGACGGGGTCCGTGAAATTTTTAATTTTTGAGGGGTTTCCGCGGACTGAAAAGTTTGGGAACCACTGCACTGTATTCTGTTTCACTCTGAGGTTGTCACGTACGTTCGAACCTGACAACCGCCTTGTAAAGACTGAGTTAGGGACTGTGTGCTTGATCGGATAGATTGTTCATATTATCGAATATTCTTGCACAGTCTTCTAGAACTTCACCGCCTAGGGTTTTGCCACTTCTGACTCCTCATAACAACCTCTGTTGTATATAAAACACTCCAATCGCATTTCACTGCCGTAGTACTTTTAAATGTTACTTAAAAAAAAAATAATTACATTTAACACTTTCAGCGCCATGTGTATCAATTTGATGCACACTTGTGTTCTACCAGTGGACTATGTGTATCAGTTCGATACACACTGCATTTGTCGTCACGGACCGTGTGTATCAATTTGATAAACACGAAGTGGTCATGTTTCAAACACTGTGTAAAACATTTATTCACAGTTATTATCGATATAAATGCATATGGGCCTATCGTTCAGGCTTGCATTGAGGTAAAACACTTCGCGCTTGGTGTAAAAAAAAATTAACTTATCTAATTTTAATTCATTTTTAAGCAGTTTCGCCAAAAAAAATATTGGTTCACCGGTAAAACTATTCCGAAAAGTGGCTGGTCCACGAAAAAGTTAACAAAATTAGGCCTGGCGCTGAAAGCGTTAATTTACCCCATAAAATTGTGAAAATTACGCTTTAGAGTTTACTTCCATAGTAAATCAAAATGAATTCCTTATGTAGTCTCGTTCTGTAAGATGAGTTCGTTCAAAAACCTTTGACTTTCAAATTATAGATACACATAAATAACTTATACATATAAAGAAATTATGAGAACTGATTTTATACTGTAATTCCTGTGGCTCAAGTGAAATAAATAAGATTGACTCACGTTATTCTTGTTATGCAAATTGATGATACACAATACTTTATATTTTTTTAAGACATTAATATATTTTTATTGTTTTTACTTCCATGTTCCGTAAGGAAATGGAAGTATGGTGATCGCGAAAAAACATCGTGTTCGAGATAAGAACAGATTCTACTACTCTCAAAACATGAAGAAAAGTCATTTTCCAAAGTGTGTGTGTGTAAAGTGTTTCTATGGCGAACGATAACTGTCGCAAAATCAAACAGAATCAAATAATTGTTTGCATATGTCCCCAAGTTGTAGAGGACTAAAGACCTATTGATTTTTGTGAAGATCGGTTAAGGGGAAGGGGTAGTTTACCTGCAACGTTTTACGTTTTAACAAGAGTAAAGTACTTAATTCTGATAAAGTATCGTGAAAAGAAGGTCATAATAACCCACTGTAAAACGGCAGATGAAATATCGATAAATGAAAAGGTGGATGAAGGGGGAGGGGGTAATTTTTTGTATTGATGTTATAAATTTATTCGACCGAAAACTTAAAAAAAAATTTCAATAAAATATTAACAACTGATATCGTTCCTTGTAAACAAAATATCGTAACCACGAATGCGTAAACAAAATAATTTTTCGTTTTCATAAATTCGCAGACTACAAACGCTGGGTGGTATTCGCTTTCTTTCGCGTTGTTTAAATAAAAAACAATTTATTCAAATTAATTCTTTATTTTTAAAATATTAACAACTATGTACAATTCGTATTTTGATTATCTTTCTCAGCGTTTTTACCAAAAGCATGCTGATATATTTAGTTTCGTTCTGAGTGTACATATTAAAAATAATTTTATAATTAATTAGAACATGGAAGTCATATATGCTTCGCTATACCGATTTTTTTACAGTGTTTCCACAGTGTAAGATCTAAGTTTAATTTCTGTCATCATCAGAAGTCTAATGTATAAAAATAAATCATTATATAAATTAGAAATTATCGTATTAATAAATTAGAGCGCTGATACATTATACTGTGGATGATGACAGTGAATTAACTTAGATCATAATCTGTCGAAACATTGTAAAATCATATAGAGTTTCTAAGGCTGTCACGCCCGTAACATTATTTGGCGGATCGTTAGGCCGTGGTCTAGCATTTGTATTTACAGACGTTTCGGCCCCACCATCAGTCTCTACCTCATCGCTGGGGTGAACTGGCAGACACCGTGCAAATTGCTTCCAACACTGAAGATGCCCTCCGAAGGTGGGGCCGAAACGTCTGTAAACACAACCGATAGACCACGTCCTAACGACCCGGGAAACATTGTTTCCAACATTGTAAGAAAAAAATCATCATCATCATCCTCAGGTTTAAAACAAAGAATGGTTTGTTCCGGTCTCAAATAGGCAAATATTACAGCTGCTCAATCCTGCGCTTCCTCGGACGTCCCACACCTCTCCGTCCCCTCGGCTTATAGTTCCATAGTTGTTTGGGGATGGGGCAGTCTTCCATTCGGCAAAGATGTTTCCACCAATTCTGCCGATACTGGGCGATCCTGTCGAGTATACTCATAATATTCAGTTCCTGCCCTATATCTGTGTTTCTTCTATGATCATGGAGAGTATACCCTGCCACGTGCCTGAGAAATCTCATTTCAGCCGCTTGGATGCGACTGGCCTGGCCTTTCGTTAAAGTCCAATTCTCAGACACATAAAGAAGTGTGGGAAGAGCCATCACCTTGTATAATTTTAGGCGTGTTCCTTTAATTGCTGACTTAAGGGTTCGCCTAATGGTCCCGCACATAAGGTTGAACTTATGCAACTTATTCACCACGTCGTTGCTTGCATTATAAGACACAATGTAGCTCAAGTATTCAAAACTGCTAACTTGTTCCAGGACAGTACCATCTATAACAAGTTTTGCCCGTACGGGATCAGTTCCACAAAAAGCCATGCAATCCCGAGCCTTTGCAGATTCCATTTAACAAATGTATACCCATTTGCAATCTGTAAGAAACAAAAAAATTATTGTTTAAAAAAAATATAGGCCTGTATAAAGTATTATTTTATTTATTATGAATATAGAAAGAAGTATACATTTCACCTTAAGTTGTCTAAAAAAAGTTCTCTAAAGGTTAAAATAAAATCAGATTTTAATGGATAATCCTTCATGTTTAGTAGCAGGGCGCGTGGCTCCTACGGTAAACGTGAATAAAAAAATTTAATAAATTTAAATAACAGAAGACTTTGTAAGGTAAAAATAGTATATACGGGTAGTAGGGGGAAAATGCCGGTTCTAACGCACAAAGGAATGCCGCCTTTCCCACGGTCTAGATCAAAGAGATGCCGCCGTTCCCACGGTCCAAGATTTTTTCCCACGCTCTCCCCACCACCGCTGGACCACAGCATTCCAAAGGACCGCGAATTTCCGCGAATAAATTTTTTTATTTTTTTTTATTTTTAATTTTTATTTTTTTAATTAAATTGATTTGCATATCCGCGAATATATGCAGCCTTTCGCGAGCCTAAATCACTTTCACTTTCTAATTTCCGCGAATATAATTTTTTATATGCAGCCTTTCGCGAGCCTAGATCACTTTCACTTTCTACTGGACCACAGCATCCGCGACTTTTTCGCTGATCTGTGTCAAGATCCGCGACTTTTTCGCGTATCTGGACCACAGCATCCGCGAATATAATTTTTTTTTTTTATATGCCGCCTTTCGCGAGCTTAGATCACTTTCACTTTCTATCACTTGATGTATTATAGTGTATATATTAAATATATGATCAGGGTTACCAACCTTGCATGAGTTCAAATTTGTTATAATGTATATTAAATCTATATGATCAGGTTTACCAACCTATGGTGAGGGGTTCCGACTTGATGCATTATAGTGTATATATTAAATATATGATTAGGGTTACCAACCTTGCATGAGTTCAAATTTGTTGTGTGTTATAATGTATATTAAATCTATATGATCAGGTTTACCAACCTATGTATGGGTTCAAACTTGATATGTGTGTGTATTATAGTGTATATTAAAATATATGATCAGGGTTACCAACCTTGCATGAGTTCAAATTTGTTATAATGTATATTAAATCTATATGATCAGGTTTACCAAGTATCCCTCCTCAGACGCTGGTGTTACTTTGCATTTTTGCATTAAATATATATATCGTAAACAATGAAATAATAATATTTCGTCATTGTAAGATTTTAATAAAACAATTATCAGTTTAAATTCTCTCTCTCTCTCTCTCTCTCTCTCTCTCTCTCACACTTGTTGTGTATGTTTCTCTCTCTCTCTGTGGTCAGTACCGCGCGCATGTATATGAAATTAGAAAGTTTATATTTATTCGACAAATATTAACGCCCTCTCTCTCTCTCTCTCTCGCTCGCAGACGTCGGAAGCAATTCGAGGTCATTGACACGACTTTACACTGACACATTGCAGTCTCTCACTCTCTCTCTCTCTCTCTCTCTCTCGCTCTCTCTCTCTCTGGGTTAAGCTGGTGTTGTACGTTACTAAAATCATAGCAAATATTTTCATTCTAAGCATGTATTACTGTTTAGTAATAATTACAGCCCCAACAAAGGATATATAAGTTTGTGTACATGGATTGTATATTGCAAGTACGGAATTATTATTTAAATCCGATATCTGTTTTTATTAAAATCATACAATGTCAAAAGAGGATAGTTGTCTGTTACGAACCAGTACTAACTCTCCTATATGGCCGTCGCTCGCATCATCCGTATTTAAAGTTCGCTACTTCCAGTACACATGGCCTCTGTAACAGATTTGGTCTCCAACAGGTGTGATTCGAACGGTAAGAGCAAGAACAATATGAACAAGGCCAAGGACATTATATGTCTAGTATCCCTCCTCAGACGCTGGTGTTACTTTGTGTCATAAAATCTCGTGGCACTCAAGATAAGAGACAATACGTTTGCAAAAAACGACAAAATTGAACTTCTGGAAACAAAATTGTACGGTTTGTAAGTAATATCGACAACACAGGTCAGCATTTTTCGGTCATTGACAGATAAAGGGATCGTCACATTAGGACTACTGACTGCTAAATCCAGTAGTACAAGAACTTAGATATTTGTTGAATCAGTAGCAAAAAAATGTTAGATCTACTGTTTTCAGCGTACATAGACATTTGATAATATTCCATTTTGGTTGTATTCGTGAAGCCATAGTGTAATGGCTGTCCTTGGAAGTCATGTAACCCTTAGTGTTTGTGCGGGAATCGTAGTCGGATTTTAGTTTCTGTCATGTCTTTCGTCCGTTTGTGTGCAGGTTGTCTTTACAGTCATGAAAATCATTTCAAGAGGTAAGCCGCATTGTATTGTTCGCGTACCGCGAGCATATGCGGTGGTGATTGCTGTACAAGAATTCTACGGACTGATGTGTTACGAAATTAGCGTGGTAACCAAGTTCTATGACATAGAGCGCGGGTTTCTCCGTACAATTGTGTAACGTCGCGTAGCATTTTTGTGCGATGTTAAGCGACCTATAAAACGTAATGAACCTGTTGTGCCATGATGACGGAGTTGCACAGATGCGTGTGATAATAATAATAATAACAATAATAATATAAAGAGGTCGCGTGCTCAAACATTATTATTATTTCGCCTTTGACATGCTCCTTGTCAGTCTGTAATTTAGAGGTAGCGAATCTTTTTGCCATTCTTCTGCCGATGATAAAATGTTCTCTGTAGAGTTATTCGTCAAGTTGTTGGTGTAACAATAACATGGTGTAAGCTACCTCTCGTTTATCCATGAGAATGAGTGTTCGGTGTCATCTGCCGTGAGGGTAAATAGCGCCTTATTTTCGCTATTATTTACAACGGTACGGCTAAAATACTAGTAAGCGTAATCAAAAATTACTTCCTACCCTGCTAACAACATCAATGGATGCATTTTGAGTACGTGGCTATGAAAATGATCCGGACACAGGTTATGTCAGGTTGTAATAAGTTAGGCCTCTCCAGTTCTATAATTTTCTACAAAAAATTAGTTTTGTTTCCGATTAAGTATCTCCATTTTAATTACTTTTAACACTACACTGAAAAGTTTGTAGTTGTGGGTAGAGGAAAAAATATCAGGAAAGGTATCCGTAGTATGCCATACGATAGTGAAGGAAAGATTTCATCGATATTTTGACATGTTCTCTCGCATATGTTATAGGTTACAGTGGATATGAGATTCGGTTAGAACATGTGCACACTAAATAGGTAATTGTAAGGAAAATAAGAAATTACTGTAATAGGTAAGTTGTTCAGTACTACAGGAGTAGAAAAATATTTTCATATTCATCATTGTCGTAAGGAACTCACACCCTGATGGAAGGACACACAAGGTGCAGTACAAAAATCCTCCCAGAAGGTCCTTCCAGAGGGCGACTGACTGTACGCTATCATTAAAATTATACAAAACCACTGCTGTCCCGATTCAGATGTACGACAGTGAGGAATGTAAGCGAGACATGTCTACAATTTGAAGTGCTTTCTCTGAGAAGAGTCAAGGGTTCCACACAGTTGGACAGAACGACTGCATTCGGAACGAGCTAAACGTCTATAATCCGAACCAGCGAATAGACGATTACAGATTAAAATGGTGGGAACACGTCGACGGAATGGACGAAAACAGGCAAGCAGTCCAGCGGGCTAAGCTATGTTAACTTCACACACACGCACGCACGCACGCACACACACACACACACACACACACACACACACACACACACACATTGATACATTTGGAAACTGAGTACAGAATAAATCTACAATCACCTAGTCGGTTTGTTGGCAGAAAACAATTAATATATTCGTTGAGAAAATCTGTTGTGGCTGAACGAAACATGTGTCTGAATAAATTTTCTCTCTACATAGCAGTTGTAAAAGTAGTCATATACATTATGTGCTATATATACAAAAGGCTTTCAACGTGTTTGTCATTTCAACCAATTTGTACCGTGCTCTAATTATGTAAAAAAAAAATAACTGTACCGCTCCATACAACTGAGAATAAATCCGTACACACACACACATGAACAATTTTACGTTTAAATAAAATCTATACATACAATAAAATTATGTTTCAGTATTAATGATATAAATATTACTGTTTTATTAATTTAAAATACCGTATAATTGCTTACGACGCGCACACTTAGCAACGTTTTTACTTATTTGAACAAGCCATGTATTAACTTCAATAAATAATGCACTTGATAATGTTTAAATATTTCCAACAACTATGTTGATTAGAAGTGCTGTAAGTTCAATAACAATGTTCGCTACGTAACGTATTCAAATCTGTTTACTCACCTCTTAAATGTTGATGCACGCAATTATCGATTTCACAATGAGGTATGAAGGCTAATTGCATTCTTCACGTATATATATTGATGTATCTTACAACGGTAGGGTAGGAGTAGCTTAGCGTTTTTGTTTTGAAAGTCATTGTCCGCCGTTGGAAACTTTCAGAAGTTAGCGATACTGAAAGTATTTTCGTGCATTAGTCAAAATTAGGAAAACAATGCAGAGAGAGAGCGAGTGGACACACATGTAAGTAGCTCGATACTCAGTGACAACAACAACACACACATCATTTATTTGATGTCGATACCGGTATTAATTATAGATTACACTTAGTTCCATTCACTTCCATGTGCTTACAAATACTTGTAATTAGTTTCGTTAATAACTAGGCCAAAACATTGTCATTACATGTCAACTCTTCCGTCTGTCTCGTAAATTTTGCGCAGCACTGTTTGAGTCTTATCTTTGTAAATAAAGAGCAACAGCAACAGTGTCGTAATACTCATACGAAACGATTTGTATCACCACAATTAATCATTGCTATTGAAATGAACAAAAATTATTCACATTAAAACATTATCAAGTGCATTCTCTAACTACAACTGCAATCATTCAATTATCGTATGCATATGTGTACAGAACAAACATAAATATAGTTTACAGACCAATGTAATGCAATATTTTTAAAAATTCATTTTACATTGATTAAATATATATATTGCAAACAATATTATAAAATAAATACAAATCACAAACAATGTTATAAAATAAATAAAATATTAATAATAATTTTTGACATTGTAAGATTTTAATAAAAACAGATAACGATTCATTAACAACAAAATGGACTGCACTCATACATTATTCTTGTTCCAGGAGCGACTTGACTGCAGTGATCAGACCTACAGAAAAAGTACACTTTATCGTAATTACTTTGTAGTATAAACATTATACTTACATTGTCTCTATATGGCTCCGTTTTCCTCTTTTACACTCTGTAAATATATAATATACCGCCTTCCTTATTTGTTCGGGCTTAGGACCGACTCAAGATCACGTGAAAATGTTTTTTGTTGTGTAAACAAATAACAAATTCAAGTAATATGAGGCTAAGTTACGGTGGCTCTGAAAAGAACCGATTAATAATTAGACCTAACGTTTGTGTGTTGTTTTTTTTATTATCATTTTAGTTGTGTCACCACAAACTGACACTGCGGCATTACTCGAGCATGTAAAGCGTTAGGACAATCGTCCATCGTCCAGTCCTCAAATCTAACTTGACATGAACTACACCGTACAGTATCGCCATCCCCCTCGTACACAAACCCAGCGCGTGCCAGTGTTTGTGGACTCTGGTTGATATTTGGATACTTTAAATGGTAATCTTTACGTGCACCCACTCTCTGTATTTTAAAATACGTGCGTAGACGACGTAAATATTCTTCATGATTGTACTTCATTGTACAGCCGTAAATGAAGAGTAATTTGCATGGCTTCCCTTACACACATTTATATGTAACTAGAAGTGGTGTAAGATCCCCACCACCTGCCCTTTTCTTCTTCTTCAAGTGGAAGGTGAAGAACAAACGATACATGATTACAACACCAGCTTAACTCAAGGTCATTGTACACACACAGTGGAATGCTTTCAGAAATTTGCGACACACACACACACACACACACACACACACACACACACACATACGCACATAAATACACAACGATGTTTCTACTTATTTGAACAAGTCCTGTATTAAATGCACTTGTTAATGTTTTAATGTGAACAATTTTACGTTTAAATAAAATCTGTACATACAATAAAATTATGTTTCAGTATTAATGATATAAATATTACTGTTTTATTAATTTAAAATACCGTATATATATATATATAACCTGGGAACTTCGCAGGTGAAGAAATTAATTTCTATTTTTCATCTGTAACGACATGTGTGTATAATTTTAATTTATTTCACTATACACCTCTGAACCTATGTGTAATTATTTTGTAAACTGCGTTATCTATGGAGGAACTGTCGCAGCAAACGTTAACACTAGAACGATTATATTATTATTATTTAGTGATCAGATAATTTCATAAAAAAATAAGAAACGTAAAAGATATACGCTGACTTTACCGTAACCACGTCTATTTAGATAAACAGCTCGGAAGAAAAAATAATTCTTCACAAAGCAGAACAACAACTACAGTCTCAAATAAATATATTTTAAATCTGGGGCTATGCGTGTACGTAGGGAAGGTCTTCATATGCTCACTGGACAAAATATAAATATTCGCTGGCAGATAATTTCATAAAAAAATAAGAAACGTAAAAGATATACGCTGACTTTACCGCAACCACGTCTATTTAGATAAACGGCTCGGAAGAAAAAATAATTCTTCACAAAGCAGAACAACAACTACAGTCTCAAATAAATATATTTTAAAAAAGATAAATATACATTAGATGGAAATGTTTCCTCTGTGAAACACAAAAAGAACTTGGGAATCGTGTTTCTTCCCTAGATGCGGTCAACACGATTAAAAGTAAAATTTTAATAACAAAGTTTTCACTGTACTTTAACAAGGATGGTAATATTTTTTTTTCTAGTGCCTAATCTTTTAAACTAAAAAACGTACAATCTTTATTACTTTTACAAATATAGCTTGAACGTAACACATACACACAGACGTTAGGGAGAGGGAGAGACTGCAATGTGTCAGTGTAAAGTCGTGTCAATGACCTCCTGTATTACAATAGTTTCTTACTGAAGGCTTGTACGCTTTAAATTCAGCTATACCTAAAATATATCTTCAATTAGGGTCATTGTACACACACAGTGGAATGCTTTCAGAAATTTGCGACACACACACACACACACACACACACACACACACACACACAACGCTGTTTCTACTTATTTGAACAAGTCCTGTATTAAATGCAGTGGTATTTTCTGGATTTCTCTAAGTTTGCTCTTAAATTAGAGCGGGCTTTATTCCATATTCGCTTTATCTGCTTATCCGTTATTTGCGGAGGCAGCAGATCGTGTATATTCCATCTTGTGGACAAAGGGTGGTTTGGTCGGTATTTGTACAGTAACTCAAACGGGGTCGACTTGTGACCTTCGTGATAAGCTGAATTAAAAGCATATTGAATCCAGGATAGGTTTTGGTCCCACGACGTGTGATCGTTTGCATGATTAGCGCAGATTTGAGGTTTCGTAGATACCTTTCAGCAATATTGCCTTGCGGTCGATACTCTGTAGTGGTTATATGGTCTATCCCTAACTTGAAACACATATTCCTAAATTCTTTCGCTTTAAACTGTGGACTGTTATCAGATACTATACGTACTGGAGTACCGTAGACTTTAAATAGTCTTTCCTGTAATATTTTTACAGTCGTCGACGCTAATGCTCGTCGCATGGGATACATCCAAACAAATTTAGTGAACGAATCTACACAGATGAGTAACATTGTATTGCCTGATTTGGATCGTGGATATGGACCTGAGAAATCTAGATAAAGTTTAGAAAAAGGGGTCTTAGGGATTTCTGAAATCATTTGGCTCACTTGATATTTCGGGCCGGTTTACTGAGGGCACATAATGTACATTTCTTTACGAAGTTGGCTATTTCGCTGTTCATATTGTTCCAATGATATTCCTTTCGAACACGATGTATTGTCTTATTGATTCCCGTATGGGCTCCTATGGTAGATGAATGGAAGTATTCCATCAGCATGGGCTTAATTACATCCGGGGCTATTATTCTTATCTTGTGACATAGTACATTTCTACTCAATACGTACTTCTCAGATTTAATACCTTGCGTAAGTTGTTCTATAATAGGCTTCAGTGAGAGGTCTTGTTGTTGATACAGAGCAATGTTTGTGAAGGCAAGGGGGAATTCAGTAATTACGGCGTTAGCATGTGCTATTTCCGGATTCTCTTTGTTTTCAGGAGTTTTAGTGGGCGACTGGAACATACGGGACAGGGTATCAGCGACTACGTTTTGAGTACCTTTTATATGCTGCACTCTGAATTTGTAGCAGTTTAACTTCAATATCCACCTTCCAATTCGTCCTAACTGTTTAGGGTGATTCAATAACCAAGATAACGCCTGATTGACGGTTTCCAAAAGGAATTCTTTATGTTCTAGGAAGGGTTTAAACTTCTCGAACGCAAACACAATTGCTAATCAGTTCTCGTTCGAAACTGAAACGATTAACATCAGTCCCAATGGACCACAGCATCCGCGAATTTCCGCGAATAAAAAAACGTAAAACGTAAAACGTAAGACGTAAGACGTAAGACGTAAGACGTAAGACGTAAGACGTAAGACGTAAGACGTAAGACGTAAAACGTAAGACGTAAGACGTAAGATGTGAAACTAAAACGTAAGACGTAAGACGTAAAACGTAAACGTAAGACGTAAGACGTAAGACGTAAGACGTAAGACGTAAGACGTAAAACGTAAAACGTAAAACGTAAGACGTAAGACGTAAGACGTAAGACTAAGATGTGAAACTAAAACGTAAGACGTAAGACGTAAAACGTAAACGTAAGACGTAAGACGTAAGACGTAAGACGTAAGACGTAAGACGTAAGACGTAAGACGTAAGGTACGTTAATCGTTTCAGTTTCGAACGAGTACTGATGCGTTTCCTAACTGAGCTTTCTTCTTCTTCTTTTTTTATTACTGACGACTGTGGTAGCAGCGGTGGCGAAGGTGTATAGTGAAATAAATTAAAATTATACACGCATGTCGTTACAGATGAAAAATAGAAATTAATTTCTTCACCTGCGAAGTTCCTATGTTATATATATATATATATATATATATACGGTATTTTAAATTAATAAAACAGTAATATTTATATCATTAATACTGAAACATAATTTTATTGTATGTACAGATTTTATTTAAACGTAAAATTGTTCACATTAAAACATTAACAAGTGCATTTAATACAGGACTTGTTCAAATAAGTAGAAACATCGTTGTGTATGTATGTGCGTATGTGTGTGTGTGTGTGTGTGTGTGTGTGTGTGTGTGTGTGTGTGTGTGTGTGTGTGTGTGTGTGTGTCGCAAATTTCTGAAAGCATTCCACTGTGTGTGTACAATGACCTTGAGTTAAGCTGGTGTTGTAATCATGTATCGTTTGTTCTTCACCTTCCACTTGAAGAAGAAGAAAAGGGCAGGTGGTGGGGATCTTACACCACTTCTAGTTACATATAAATGTGTGTAAGGGAAGCCATGCAAATTACTCTTCATTTACGGCTGTACAATGAAGTACAATCATGAAGAATATTTACGTCGTCTACGCACGTATTTTAAAATACAGAGAGTGGGTGCACGTAAAGATTACCATTTAAAGTATCCAAATGTCAACCAGAGTCCACAAACACTGGCACGCGCTGGGTTTGTGTACGAGGGGGATGGCGATACTGTACGGTGTAGTTCATGTCAAGTTAGATTTGAGGACTGGACGATGGACGATTGTCCTAACGCTTTACATGCTCGAGTAATGCCGCAGTGTCAGTTTGTGGTGACACAACTAAAATGATAAAAAAAAAAAAACACACAAACGTTAGGTCTAATTATTAATCGGTTCTTTTCAGAGCCACCGTAACTTAGCCTCATATTACTTGAATTTGTTATTTGTTTACACAACAAAAAACATTTTCACGTGATCTTGAGTCGGTCCTAAGCCCGAACAAATAAGGAAGGCGGTATATTATATATTTACAGAGTGTAAAAGAGGAAAACGGAGCCATATAGAGACAATGTAAGTATAATGTTTATACTACAAAGTAATTACGATAAAGTGTACTTTTTCTGTAGGTCTGATCACTGCAGTCAAGTCGCTCCTGGAACAAGAATAATGTATGAGTGCAGTCCATTTTGTTGTTAATGAATCGTTATCTGTTTTTATTAAAATCTTACAATGTCAAAAATTATTATTAATATTTTATTTATTTTATAACATTGTTTGTGATTTGTATTTATTTTATAATATTGTTTGCAATATATATATTTAATCAATGTAAAATGAATTTTTAAAAATATTGCATTACATTGGTCTGTAAACTATATTTATGTTTGTTCTGTACACATATGCATACGATAATTGAATGATTGCAGTTGTAGTTAGAGAATGCACTTGATAATGTTTTAATGTGAATAATTTTTGTTCATTTCAATAGCAATGATTAATTGTGGTGATACAAATCGTTTCGTATGAGTATTACGACACTGTTGCTGTTGCTCTTTATTTACAAAGATAAGACTCAAACAGTGCTGCGCAAAATTTACGAGACAGACGGAAGAGTTGACATGTAATGACAATGTTTTGGCCTAGTTATTAACGAAACTAATTACAAGTATTTGTAAGCACATGGAAGTGAATGGAACTAAGTGTAATCTATAATTAATACCGGTATCGACATCAAATAAATGATGTGTGTGTTGTTGTTGTCACTGAGTATCGAGCTACTTACATGTGTGTCCACTCGCTCTCTCTCTGCATTGTTTTCCTAATTTTGACTAATGCACGAAAATACTTTCAGTATCGCTAACTTCTGAAAGTTTCCAACGGCGGACAATGACTTTCAAAACAAAAACGCTAAGCTACTCCTACCCTACCGTTGTAAGATACATCAATATATATACGTGAAGAATGCAATTAGCCTTCATACCTCATTGTGAAATCGATAATTGCGTGCATCAACATTTAAGAGGTGAGTAAACAGATTTGAATACGTTACGTAGCGAACATTGTTATTGAACTTACAGCACTTCTAATCAACATAGTTGTTGGAAATATTTAAACATTATCAAGTGCATTATTTATTGAAGTTAATACATGGCTTGTTCAAATAAGTAAAAACGTTGCTAAGTGTGCGCGTCGTAAGCAATTATACGGTATTTTAAATTAATAAAACAGTAATATTTATATCATTAATACTGAAACATAATTTTATTGTATGTATAGATTTTATTTAAACGTAAAATTGTTCATGTGTGTGTGTGTACGGATTTATTCTCAGTTGTATGGAGCGGTACAGTTATTTTTTTTTTACATAATTAGAGCACGGTACAAATTGGTTGAAATGACAAACACGTTGAAAGCCTTTTGTATATATAGCACATAATGTATATGACTACTTTTACAACTGCTATGTAGAGAGAAAATTTATTCAGACACATGTTTCGTTCAGCCACAACAGATTTTCTCAACGAATATATTAATTGTTTTCTGCCAACAAACCGACTAGGTGATTGTAGATTTATTCTGTACTCAGTTTCCAAATGTATCAATGTGTGTGTGTGTGTGTGTGTGTGTGTGTGTGTGTGTGTGTGTGTGTGTGCGTGCGTGCGTGCGTGCGTGTGTGTGAAGTTAACATAGCTTAGCCCGCTGGACTGCTTGCCTGTTTTCGTCCATTCCGTCGACGTGTTCCCACCATTTTAATCTGTAATCGTCTATTCGCTGGTTCGGATTATAGACGTTTAGCTCGTTCCGAATGCAGTCGTTCTGTCCAACTGTGTGGAACCCTTGACTCTTCTCAGAGAAAGCACTTCAAATTGTAGACATGTCTCGCTTACATTCCTCACTGTCGTACATCTGAATCGGGACAGCAGTGGTTTTGTATAATTTTAATGATAGCGTACAGTCAGTCGCCCTCTGGAAGGACCTTCTGGGAGGATTTTTGTACTGCACCTTGTGTGTCCTTCCATCAGGGTGTGAGTTCCTTACGACAATGATGAATATGAAAATATTTTTCTACTCCTGTAGTACTGAACAACTTACCTATTACAGTAATTTCTTATTTTCCTTACAATTACCTATTTAGTGTGCACATGTTCTAACCGAATCTCATATCCACTGTAACCTATAACATATGCGAGAGAACATGTCAAAATATCGATGAAATCTTTCCTTCACTATCGTATGGCATACTACGGATACCTTTCCTGATATTTTTTCCTCTACCCACAACTACAAACTTTTCAGTGTAGTGTTAAAAGTAATTAAAATGGAGATACTTAATCGGAAACAAAACTAATTTTTTGTAGAAAATTATAGAACTGGAGAGGCCTAACTTATTACAACCTGACATAACCTGTGTCCGGATCATTTTCATAGCCACGTACTCAAAATGCATCCATTGATGTTGTTAGCAGGGTAGGAAGTAATTTTTGATTACGCTTACTAGTATTTTAGCCGTACCGTTGTAAATAATAGCGAAAATAAGGCGCTATTTACCCTCACGGCAGATGACACCGAACACTCATTCTCATGGATAAACGAGAGGTAGCTTACACCATGTTATTGTTACACCAACAACTTGACGAATAACTCTACAGAGAACATTTTATCATCGGCAGAAGAATGGCAAAAAGATTCGCTACCTCTAAATTACAGACTGACAAGGAGCATGTCAAAGGCGAAATAATAATAATGTTTGAGCACGCGACCTCTTTATATTATTATTGTTATTATTATTATTATCACACGCATCTGTGCAACTCCGTCATCATGGCACAACAGGTTCATTACGTTTTATAGGTCGCTTAACATCGCACAAAAATGCTACGCGACGTTACACAATTGTACGGAGAAACCCGCGCTCTATGTCATAGAACTTGGTTACCACGCTAATTTCGTAACACATCAGTCCGTAGAATTCTTGTACAGCAATCACCACCGCATATGCTCGCGGTACGCGAACAATACAATGCGGCTTACCTCTTGAAATGATTTTCATGACTGTAAAGACAACCTGCACACAAACGGACGAAAGACATGACAGAAACTAAAATCCGACTACGATTCCCGCACAAACACTAAGGGTTACATGACTTCCAAGGACAGCCATTACACTATGGCTTCACGAATACAACCAAAATGGAATATTATCAAATGTCTATGTACGCTGAAAACAGTAGATCTAACATTTTTTTGCTACTGATTCAACAAATATCTAAGTTCTTGTACTACTGGATTTAGCAGTCAGTAGTCCTAATGTGACGATCCCTTTATCTGTCAATGACCGAAAAATGCTGACCTGTGTTGTCGATATTACTTACAAACCGTACAATTTTGTTTCCAGAAGTTCAATTTTGTCGTTTTTTGCAAACGTATTGTCTCTTATCTTGAGTGCCACGAGATTTTATGACACAAAGTAACACCAGCGTCTGAGGAGGGATACTAGACATATAATGTCCTTGGCCTTGTTCATATTGTTCTTGCTCTTACCGTTCGAATCACACCTGTTGGAGACCAAATCTGTTACAGAGGCCATGTGTACTGGAAGTAGCGAACTTTAAATACGGATGATGCGAGCGACGGCCATATAGGAGAGTTAGTACTGGTTCGTAACAGACAACTATCCTCTTTTGACATTGTATGATTTTAATAAAAACAGATATCGGATTTAAATAATAATTCCGTACTTGCAATATACAATCCATGTACACAAACTTATATATCCTTTGTTGGGGCTGTAATTATTACTAAACAGTAATACATGCTTAGAATGAAAATATTTGCTATGATTTTAGTAACGTACAACACCAGCTTAACCCAGAGAGAGAGAGAGCGAGAGAGAGAGAGAGAGAGAGAGAGTGAGAGACTGCAATGTGTCAGTGTAAAGTCGTGTCAATGACCTCGAATTGCTTCCGACGTCTGCGAGCGAGAGAGAGAGAGAGAGAGAGGGCGTTAATATTTGTCGAATAAATATAAACTTTCTAATTTCATATACATGCGCGCGGTACTGACCACAGAGAGAGAGAGAAACATACACAACAAGTGTGAGAGAGAGAGAGAGAGAGAGAGAGAGAGAATTTAAACTGATAATTGTTTTATTAAAATCTTACAATGACGAAATATTATTATTTCATTGTTTACGATATATATATTTAATGCAAAAATGCAAAGTAACACCAGCGTCTGAGGAGGGATACTTGGTAAACCTGATCATATAGATTTAATATACATTATAACAAATTTGAACTCATGCAAGGTTGGTAACCCTGATCATATATTTTAATATACACTATAATACACACACATATCAAGTTTGAACCCATACATAGGTTGGTAAACCTGATCATATAGATTTAATATACATTATAACACACAACAAATTTGAACTCATGCAAGGTTGGTAACCCTAATCATATATTTAATATATACACTATAATGCATCAAGTCGGAACCCCTCACCATAGGTTGGTAAACCTGATCATATAGATTTAATATACATTATAACAAATTTGAACTCATGCAAGGTTGGTAACCCTGATCATATATTTAATATATACACTATAATACATCAAGTGATAGAAAGTGAAAGTGATCTAAGCTCGCGAAAGGCGGCATATAAAAAAAAAAAATTATATTCGCGGATGCTGTGGTCCAGATACGCGAAAAAGTCGCGGATCTTGACACAGATCAGCGAAAAAGTCGCGGATGCTGTGGTCCAGTAGAAAGTGAAAGTGATCTAGGCTCGCGAAAGGCTGCATATAAAAAATTATATTCGCGGAAATTAGAAAGTGAAAGTGATTTAGGCTCGCGAAAGGCTGCATATATTCGCGGATATGCAAATCAATTTAATTAAAAAAATAAAAATTAAAAATAAAAAAAAATAAAAAAATTTATTCGCGGAAATTCGCGGTCCTTTGGGATGCTGTGGTCCAGCGGTGGTGGGGAGAGCGTGGGAAAAAATCTTGGACCGTGGGAACGGCGGCATCTCTTTGATCTAGACCGTGGGAAAGGCGGCATTCCTTTGTGCGTTAGAACCGGCATTTTCCCCCTACTACGGGAAATAGAGATAATAAAATTTAGCACACATAATAGTAGAGGTAATAATATATGCACACAAACATACGCATAATTTATACCATTGTCAAAGCTGGTAATATCTCTAATATCTATTACACGTTAGGTTAATTTTTTTTGTTTTTATATTTTGTATGGATTATCCTGTACAGCTTTTTTTTTTTTAATAAGTTTCGTATTATTAACGTTTTACTGTTGTGTATTCGTTGTTTGTTGTAGCTTAATATTCAAATCGGTAACTTATATAAAAATTGTATTTACCATGCTCCCGATTATTAAAAGTCTAACGTGAAAATAATACGGTGGAAGTAAAAATTAATCATAAAACCAGGATTTATCGCAGATTTGGAGGGCGTTTTATTATTTTGTTATCGTTAATGTTGTTCACCTTTCAATTAAGAAATTGCTGTTAAGACTTTTCTAGTTAAAAAAACCGATAGTAAAGGGAAAGAGAGCATATTTTGGAAACAAGAAACCATCGTGCTCTAGGATCCTAAGTCATAATTCTAAACTGAAAATTTATAAAAGCCTTACAAGACCAGTAGTGACTTACGGTTGTGGGACAAGGACCATGCGGAAGAAAGATGAAGAAGATCTTAAACGATTTGAGAGGAAAATACATGAATCTTGAACTTTATACATTAATAAACAGCGAAAACATAGTAAAGTTTATTAAGTCCCGGAGAATTAGATGGACAGGACTTATTTATAGAATGGAGAAGACCAGAAATACGAGAGCTATCACAGAATGGAAACATTTGGAGTCTAGGCCCGGACGAAGAGCGACAAAGAGGTGGATGGAGTGTATTGAGGAGGACCTGCGAACCGTGGGGATCAGAGGATGGGAGATTGTTGCTGAGAATAGGAGGGAACGGTGTAGGGTTGTTGAGGCCAAATCTCACAGAGGGGTGTAGAGCGGAGGAAGAAAATGTTAGCTAAATATCACACCGCTAGCAAAAAAATATCAAGAACTATAATTTAAAAATACAATTCACAAAATTCGTCTTCTTCTAATTATTTTTTATTTTCCATGTTAAAAGTTGCTTTACTATTTCTTATTTATTAACCTTTCCGGTTTGATTTCGCACAATAATTTAGCGCGTTTGGGTGATAATCGCGCGCCATTACGCATTGTGCGTGCTTATTGTGCCTCAGATATAGAATTTGTCATTTTGCGTTACACGTCAGTTTCATAATCGTGTGACGTGTCACTCATTAGTTGCAGCGTTCTTTGGATCTTCGTCAGAAAATCAAAAGCCCAAGTTAGTCACAGTTCTTACGACAATCGTTGATTTTAACGATAGATGACTGGTTATCGTTGTAAGTGACAAACGGTTTACTACAATCACCTTACCGCACGTCACCGGTGAGGGTTACTGTCCTAAATGGACGTTTATTGTAAACGTACAGTCAGATAATTAGAAAATAGTAATCTTTACAGATATTCTCCGGAAGCGAATGACGTTCTGACGTTTGTAACGATAAATTGCTCTGAAATATCGTACTTTGTCTGCAGCTTTGTACTTGTACTTGATCAGACGTGACGCTTTCACGTCACGCGTCCAACGATTGCATACAAGTTTAGGCCTACGGATATGTCAAAAAGTTAATGTGATTCGGGCAATAATGATGCAAAAATCTATTTAAATAAATAATAAATCTATTAAAAGTGTTTACCGTGCTGTTTGGCCGTGGTCTACGGTTTATAGACAAACCAAACGTTTCGACAGAACCACTGGCTGCCATCATCAGTGGAATTCAAAAATTCGAGTCTATCTGAACGCGGGTTGTTAACGTCAGGCTGAACCCTTACCACAGTACTGTGGGCCTGACGTTAACAACTCGCGTTCAGGTAGACTCGAATTCTTTGAATTCCACTGATGATGGCAGCCAGTGGTTCTGTCGAAACGTTTGGTTTGTCTATAAACCGTAGACCACGGCCAAACAGCCCAGTAAACAATTTTAATAGAACTGACACCGGCCGTGAAAGCCTTAGAACAAATAATAAATCTATTTCAAGTTGAATAGGTTGGAATTTATGATAATTTTTTTTTCACTGTATGATCTCACAGGAGGAGTTATCACGTGACTAATCTAAAAAGTAATGTAAATCGAAAGCATTCGATACCGAATGTAGCTTCATTACGAGTTAAATTGTATTTACAGTGTCATATAGTGCATTAAAAATACATATTTCTGAAGACGTTCGCTTCATAGGCTAACGAAATAGCCTACATATTAAGGAGACTACAAATAGCGATCCCATGCGTCCCGATTTACCCAGGCACTCCCGAATTTGCACCTATTGTTTCGGTGTCGCTTAAAAGTAATTTCGGGACACCAATATGTCCCGGTTTCAAAAATATTCGAAAATGCCACATATTTCTTGATAAAAACGTATACTTATTATGAATTTTCTGTTAAATTGTTTGCCACATTGACAAAGATTAATTTGAACGTTCGTTTACGTCATTCATTTATGTATTCTGTTTTCGCAGTTCAGCTGTTGTTTACGTGTCTGTAGTATAGTGAAGTGTATTGTTTTAAATTATTGCGACTTATTTAGTAGGCTATTTAGTAAAGTTCAATAAATTAAGCTTGACGATTACGCTCATGTTAAAACGTACGGTGACGGACATAACAGTGAAATAATTTTTTTAATGAGCGGAGAGAATTATTTGCACGTTCCAGGAAAGAAAACATTACATGCATAGATTTATTCGTTAGTTTTAGTCGACTTTTCCGGTCGAGAGAATTATCGAATTATTTATTTAATGAATTCGTTATGGACAGTCGGTAGAATCGGGCTCAGGCTAGACACAGTCGAATAAATTCTAACCATTGAGACGCATTATAAAAGTCTATCTTGCTCGGAATTTAACGACACGATCTGTGAAGACCAAAAGTTCTTAAAAAAATACATTCTTCCGACAAGAACGGAGAACAGCGGGGACATCAGGCAAAAGACTTGTTAGCATCAACAATTATTTATCGAGTAGCAAAACAGAAAGTACGGGACATGGTTTTGTTTAGTCGACTGAAACATTACTTACCATCAGTCTATTATATTGTTTAAACGATTTTATAAAATCCCGTATTTACCGATTTTATAAGGTACATTAAAAACCCTTTTTTAATTTTTTGAGTGTACATAACGTAATACGTACTGCATTTTGTTTTTTTTTTTGTTTTGTATCTGACCCCCCGCCGAGTCTTTATCTGTATCATAATTTTTTTCAGTGTGTATTCCGATTTTAAATATATCCATACTACAAAGGAAGATCGTAAAGCCATATCTAGTTGAAAACAGTTTATATATACAGTGCGCGCGCTCGCGTGCAACGCGTGTACATTTATATTTACAGTGATTCCGTACATTGTAGAGAGCCATTACTTATTACTTGCATGTAGTAAGTAATCACTTATACATCCATAATTACACATTTTGTTTACAAAATGTATACGTTTATCAAATTTATCAATGACAAGTCATTTCTTACGAAAGACTGTCTGACTAAATACGTTAGTTTTGTGTACTTTCAAAAATTTTACTGTTTCCAATTAGGCTATGCTTTGGTTGAGGCAGAGGCGGTTTTTGTATTTACTACTATATTATTTTTTAAACTTCCCATTAAACAACATCAGAACGGTTTATAAATTAAATAACGGTTTCAGTTCAGCCTTCTGTAGATCACACCGCTTCTTTTTTACAGTTCTGAAAAGGTACCTCGAAAATACGATACACGGTAATTAATTGTATCAATTAAAAATATAGATATAAATATTAAAATAAACAACTAAATAAATAATTTATAATAACTAAATAAACATTTAAACTATCGATAATATAAAGCGAATTTTCGTTATTTTATATTGAAGTCAAAACAAATTCGATTGCAAAAACTACTCTCCGGGCTGAAAGGCAGTAGTCTTCAATTATTCGCAACAGACGTTTCAACCTCGACACTGGAGGGCATCTTCAGTGCCACAAATCGTTATTATGGAAATAATGGAAACTGCGAATAATGGAAGACCACGGCCTTACAGGCCCGACAGTAGTTTTTACAATTACTATGCCGACCGTGAAAGCTTAAGGAACAAATTCGATTATTCGTTAATTTCTATATTGAAACAGAATTATTTCGATTATTCGTTAATTAATTTACAGGCCTCTGAGCATACTGATATATTCACTGAAACGTACGACAGGTGAATTGATACAATACAAATACATTACAACTACTTGCAGAAGAAATTGTATTTGATAATATAGGCTATATAATATTTAAAAATCTATAGTTTATTTTCCAGTTATATTTGGCAGTAAAAGTATATACATTTATCAGTGATAACAAGTCATTTCTTATCAACGACTGTCTGACTAAATAAGTTTACTTTGTGTACTTACAAAACTTTTACTGTCTTCTATTAGGCTATGCTTTGGTTGAGGTAGGTGGTTTTTGTATTTACTACAATATTATTTTTTAAACTTCTCTTTAACCAACATCCAGTACGGTTTATAAATTAAATAAGAGTTTCAGTTCAGCCTTCTGTTGATCTCACCGCTTTTATTTTGAGTTCCGAAAAGGAACCTCGAAAATACGATAAACGGTAACTAAATAGTATCATTTAAAACATGCTCCGTATTTACGGGGGGGGGGGGACGAATGGGATCGGACCCCTCCCCAGAGGGTCGAAAAAAGTTGATGAATTTTGTTAGTCTCTTAATTTTTAGGCTATTTTATTATTTTTTCATTGTCTACACTAATATTGTAGTAACTCTTTTTTGAATATACAAACAGCTATGTTAAACAGGATTTGCGCATTCGTTTGAAATATGAAATACAGGAACTCAGTCAATAAGTTTTCAATAACGCGTATTTTTATTATGTTATTACCATTTACTTTAATGGGATAAATTTCAGGATGTTATCACACGCTTTTCAACCACTTTACAGATAGTAATATTTATTTATTTTTACTTTCTTTTCTTTTCTATGAAGCGGACTCGACCGTACCCCATTCACAGACGAAATTCTAGATACGCCACTGAATATATATATATATATACAGTGGAACTTGCTTATAACGAGATTCAAAGGACCGGACAAATGTGCTCGTTAAAACCGGGTGCTCGCTACATCCGAGTTGTCGACTCGCAAGCCTACATTTTTATACCGTGATTATCGAACGCACAACAAAAAAAGTCTACTATAGAAGAGGCTTTGCACAATAAAATTTTGACATGTTTTACATTCTATGCTTAAAAGTGAAATTTAGACTTTAAACATTTTTAGACGCTAACATTCTTTGCTGAATATAATGCATTCGCGAATATAGTAAAAGTAACTGTGTAGTAAAAACTTACCAACAGTCAGCCGGCTATCAGGCAAAAACGCAAAACTTTCCATCCCACATGTACAGTATTTATTTTTAAATTACAAGAAAATTCACTTTAATTTACTTGTCTTTTTGTTCTTCTTTTTAAATGGAATCGTTACAATTATATTTCGCACACAGAACTTAACCGTAAAAAGGTCATCTATTTTTGTTTGTTTAGTAATTTCGTATCTGTAGACATCAAAACAGTTATGTAATTTATTTAAATATTCCACGAATTCATTACTTACATTATTAGTTTCACTAAATTGCGTTAACGATTTTAAACGAATGTTTATAATGCTGTATTGTAACGAACTTTTGTTAGACCTTAACCCATGAACAAGCCTGCGATAAAATGCTCGTTATAACCCAGCCTCTAATGCGTTCCAATTCGTTAAAAGCGAGTATAATTATCATTGTTAAGATACAAAAACCAAACATATCTCGTACTCTTGCTCGTTGCATCTGAGCTCTCGTTATAAGCGAGCTCGAGTTCCACTGTAGTTTATTTTCCAGTAAATAAATATATTTGCCAGTATATATTTAAAATATATACAGTACATTACTTTAAACTTTAACAATTATTATTTGTATTAACGCAAGCATTTCGCAACGTATTTCCGTTTTCAGTTATATTGCGGAAACCGGGGACGCTACGGGTATAATGTATTGGTTTGCGTATTCCGACTTCCGCCTTTGTTACGCTCCCGAGCAGCTTGCAAATCGATCGATACGCCTATGCGTCATAAGGAAGAAGACTGTTTTATAATAATACAGCAGAAAGCGGTAAGGTTACGTAAACAATGCAAGCGTGTGTCATTACTCGGTGCGTGTTAATTGCACCAGCCTCTTATGAAAGAGGGAGCAGAAGCAGCAGCAGCATGAGAGATGCTGGCTGCCTGTCGCCTCACCCAACTCATTAATTGCGTTAGTTAGAATTTTTACTACACGCTTTAATTTACTTCGTTTGCGACAAATAAATTCCGTTCGTTCGTTTGTGTATTTATTATTTATTTAATTATTTCTGATTCCAACCTTTACTTTGATTTTAGCTTCGCACCGAATTCGTAATTCGGCACTGAGAGGAAAACAACCGATCTTTATCAGAATTTATTGACGACTTACTTTCAAAAACGTACGCGAGGAATCAAAAATTGCTGCCGATCGTGTGGCAACAGCCTTCGGCTCTCTTACTTTCTTTTTCGCGTGGAAATAAATTCAATGAAAATCTCAGTGATCAAAATAAAGTCAGATTAGTATTTTATTCTGTCAACTTCCGATTGTCCGGAGTAAGGACGAGAACAAAATTGTGATCCAAATCCGCGACCTCTTTTCTAATACTCATAGGCCTATAGTAACTTTATACTGTTTGAAAGAATAGTAAATGTGCATTAGTGTACAATGGCTGATGAAGATATTAGCCTATTTATTCCAGAAGAATATTGAATGTAACAAAAAACTATCAAACTATTAAATTAATATTAGGTGTTTATTGATTTAAACGGGATTACAATTGGTAGGCAAATGCCTAGTGTATAATACTCATTTTTAAAATTATAATATTTGAGTAATACAGCATGTATTTTTTTGTAATATATTAATTCCCGTTATTAAAGTTAAGAATGTTCATTACATTCAAAGCACTAGGTTCATTACCTGCTCACCACATACTGTGAGCAGAGACAAAGATAAGTTTTATTAATATGCTTGTTATATATTTAATTCTTTTTTTTATAGTAGACTATAATAAAGAATAAAAATTTTTTTCTTTTAAGATATATGTACACTTTTTTTAATATATCTATTTCCATTATTAAAGGTTACAATGTTCATTACATTCAAAGCACTAGGAATTACCTGCTCACCACATACTGTAAGCAGCGACAAGTTAAGATTTATTAACGTCCTTGCTGTATATTTAATTCAACGAAAACAATCTTTCATCGCAACAAATCAGCTCTTATCGCCAACAATTTTGTCACATATTTATTGTACAGTCACTGAAACCTTATACAAACTACACTAAATACTAACGTATATAGAAAATAAATTCTCAACATTTCAAAATTAACACCAACCATAATAATCCTTTTTAAGCTTCATTCACATCAACGAGAACAACTGAGATATAACGTTAACAATTATTATTAACAGTATTAAATAATTAAGCTAATGTTTGACAGTTATGACAATTTTCAACACAAAACCAACACTTTGACATGCAACTAAATCTGATATAATCTTTGCAAATAAAATTATTATGACAATAGTTAACGATTTTTAGTACTAAACAAATCATGAATACTTTCACATCACAACTAAATCCAGTTTACACCACAACTCTTTACAAATAAAATACAAACACAAATTAAATTTCTTTTGTTTAAAATTTGTTTAAGACACTCCGTTTTACGTCTTCTTTCCTTCCGTTTTACCGTTGTAATCTTATTTCCTTACTTTAAAATAATTTATTTGCCTTCACAATTTGTTCCGAACGGCCTCGGACATTACGCCCGGTCGTTGAATGCATTTGTAAAGTAGGCGCGCATAAAATGGGTGCCTAGAAGAACAGAGGAAAAGGAGACAGTGGAGAAGACAAATAGGAAAGACAACGTTATGTGATACTGTATGTGCAGACATACAAAAATAAATAAATAAATAAATAAACACGTTCATACGTGAGAATTCTAAGATCGCGAAACAAAAATAAATCGAGAAAATCTAAAAACAGAAATACCGATTTTTATGAAATTAAAATAAATAAGAAAACCAGCGGACGAATTATTGGTAATGCAAAATGTCGAATGCAAATTGAATTGAAAAATTCAAATATATTTTCGCGCTAATCGGTTTTCGTGACAACTTGGAATTGGATCCTACGCTTGTCAGAGACTCCCTGTACCAAGGCGTTAAACGCTAAATTTAGTTTAACGCGAAGGACAAATCGGCCATTAGTCTCGTTGCAATTTGTTACACTGTTGCAAAATAATAAGTGGAATTCACTCATTTATTTTTATAGATGTAAAAACGTAACTAAGATAAACGATATATGATTATTATACAGCTTAAACTGTCACTCCACTGTGGTCGAGCTAACTAGTGTGTGTGTGTGTGTGTGTGTGTGTTTATGCCGATACCATTGTTACATGGGCGGATTACCAAGTTTCCACGGCGTCACAAGATTCCATGATTCATTTACAACTTGTTCGTTGCCATTTTGTTATTCCGTTGGTTTTATTTATCATTGTCCACGTAATACTTATGTTGGTATCTTCACCGCTTTGTTTATGTGTACGACCAGTGGAGACTATTAACAATATACATTTCATTGGCTTCGGACGAAACGCAGCGTTTCTTAAGTATCGGTTTCAGGATTATTACTCTTTGTTTTTACATAAACAGCGTGCTCGTTTTTATGACATATTTTAATTCATCTGCAATCTTCAATAGCGGTCTTTGTACCCAAGTGTACAGGCTTTAGTTGTGACTCCCAGTTTGATTTACCTCTAACAAGCCGATATAAAATTTTCCGGTCAATTTGTTTAATATTTTACAATTAAAGCGATACAAGTTTAAGTGACAAACGTTTCCATATTGTCAGCGGTAGAGTGAGATATTAGAAAATTTTACATCGATTCTAAATACCATTGGTTCGGAAGACCTGTAGATATAAACTTGCGTTCAAAAGCGTAGCTTCATTAATTTCAATCTATTACGTATTTCCAAAATTTTCACTAGAAAATTTTCAATATTTAGTTGAAGCCGCTGCCAGTTAGTACGACTAAGCTCCTCAGAAACCCGGGTTTCGTACCCGACTGTAAACGTTTATCCCAGTGTCCGGGGAACGTACTACAAGGTCGTTGATTTTCTATGATTTTAATATTGTACAGTCGAGTTTTCGTTTTGTGAACGAGGTTAGGGTTTGAGTGGAAATAAGTTATTACGAATCAACAGCAAGTTAACCTCTATCGTAATTTAAAACATGATATTGTAGTCGTATAAACACGGAAACAAACTGAAATGAAGTATTCTCAATTTAATTGCGTGGGAAAGTAATTGGAGTTCTTTAATCAATTCCGGAAAATTGTTCTACGTAAACGGACAGAATAAAATATTATAATTATGTTTTTGGAAATAAAAATACTCTAAAACTCTCCGGTAGGCCTATATTTGAAAAGGACTCATGGCTGAAGCCTTCAACATCAATATTTTGGTTAAAATTGGGTGGTTTGTGGGTATGTGGGCGAGTGCAATAAAAATAATATAATCTTAATAAAAATAATGTAATTATAGCAACTGGATAATAACATTAATAGTAGCATATAATAAAAATATTATGTTTATTAATTATATTGTATTTATTATTAATATAAGTAGTAACAGCCAACTTCTAATAAAATATTGTGTGTAATATTTTCAGTAAAAACATTTTTTTTTCTAAAAAATCGTTCTCTACAAATGTTCCGGATTTCGGTACAGACAATTTGGTCACACTATTTGAACGGTGATTAAAATGAGAAGTAAGCGGCTGAACAAAATGTTCGTTTATTAGAGAGTTCGGAATTACGTCCCAAAATTCACTACATCTATTCTCTAAAATTCAACACTTGCCAGGAAATTTCCATTCCCAGTTTTGCACTAAGCGTAAGGACATGTTAAGTTTGTAAATAGCGTACAGTAACCTGAGTAAATGGGACTGAATGTATTACTCCGGTCTATAACGGATTAACGTATTTGTATGTCGTAAACGTGATTTAAAATTATTGTTTAAAAATTAATTAAAATTAATAGTAACAGGTAATTTGACGTTAATAAATTCTTTGCAACCTAAAGTTAAAAGTAAGAAGAGATATTAAATTCTGTACCAGCTACAGTTTTTCATTTCCTACATATAACAACGAGAAAAAGTAGGACTACTACTACTACTACTACTACTACTACTACTACTACTACTGCCAGTTCCGGATTTACCACTAGGCCGACTAGGCAGCGACCTAGGGCCGCAGGCTCAGAGGGGGCCGCAAGTTAGGGATTCTTTTTTTTAACAGAAGTATTTTTATAAAAGTAGGAGGCGCTTCAATTTATTTAAGTATGATTTTTTTTAAATTAAATTTCCCGCAACTTTTTTTGTGTATGCTTTCCCCGACATTAATTCCATTAAGCTATGTAGCCACTGAATATTAGTTTACCATTAGCTTGTTGTATCTTTAGTCAAAGAGTAAAGAAAAATCTACACCTATTTTTTTAGTTTTATAAAAATTATAAGAAAATCAATGAATGTGTTATTCCTAGACGATAAAAAATAAATTTGTTATGTTAAATTTCTGAATAAGCTTAGTTATGTTACTCTACTTAAAAAATAAATTAATTTGCTCACTTCTTTTGCATAGTTCTTAATATTTTGAAAAAGTTTGCTAAATGAAAGCACGCTTTTTATAGTAGCCTCTCTCTCTCTCTCTCTCTCTCTCTCTCTCTCTCTCTCTCTCTCTCTCTCTCTCTCTCTCTCTCTCTATCTCTCTCTCTCTCTCTCCTATGGTGGTACAGCCCAAATCGGGCCCTGGCCTCCACCAATCTCCGCCTCCAATCCACTCTGTCCACTGCAACCCTCCTCCAGTTTCTTATCCCCATGTCTCTCGCGTCCTCTGCAACGCCATCTTCTTTATAGTAGCCTACTGGTTTTAAATTTGATAGTATTAATCTAACATCAAATTACTTCTGCAGTAGGCCTATATATATGACTTCAAAGTCACCGCGGGGGGGGGCTCAGAAATCGTGGCCTAGGGCACTGACGACTACTACTACTACTACTACTACTACTACTACTACTACTACTACTACTACTACTACTACTACTACTACTATTACTACTACTACTACTACCACCATGATGTTTCATTTACCGCTAAATACATCGGCCAACGTTACATTCCGTACTAGAAATAAATTTCCAAGAATGAAATCAGCATCACGTTTTATTGATGTGTCAACATTAGACGGAATGTAAAGAGAGGCGAAGTTTATAATTTTATGGCTTTAGTGTAATAAACGCGATAAAAGGCTGTAAAGATATTTATATGATACATGGTGAATAACTACAGGCGGGGCTGTGTGACAAAACAGAACGAAATTTTGTCACTTACGAAACGTCCTTATCTGCAGTTTTATTGGGTACAGAGATACGGCACTGTCATACAGGAAATGCCGTCATCCGAACTCCGTATTATTCAGTAAGATTTTTTGTACGATGTTAGCAACTTCCGTGCTAAATGTAGGTTGTTTTAGCGAGTCCATCTAGATACCGAACGCTCTGTTTGATGGAAGCTTTATTATACGAGCGACACAACTGTTCTGCGTTTTGTAATATAGTTCATAGGCTTACAGGGCTGGAGTTAATGTTGTTAAAATTCATTCCCGAGCTGTTTGGCCGCAGTCCATTGTTTCTAACTAAAACAGACGTTTCGACAGTACCATCGCCTGCCATCATCAGTGTAAAATTCGAGCTTTGGCTGAACCTTAACCACAGTACTGTGGTCTCTAGCGTGTACCACCCTACGTTAGCAAAGCTTTAGTTGCTTCAGTTCAAATTCCACTCCCACTTCAGATGGTCCTCCTCACCATTGTGTTATTACAGTTTACTTTAGTGGGACTGATTTCAGGATGTTATCACGCGTTTCTCAGCCACTTCAAAGAGAGAAATGTTGATTAGTCTTAACTTGTTATTTCTTTTGTATGAAGCTGACCCGACCCCGGCCCCCAAAGCCAAATTCTAGACACGCCACTGATATACTGCGTTATTTATTTTATTTTATAAAATATTTTATCAGTTAACTAACAATTAAACGCTTCGCATCAGTAGCATTTCGATACTGTAACCTAATAAATAACCTGAGGCAAAATGAAGCAGAAATTCAGTGAAACATTTTCTTTATATACATTGACAAGATGATGAGAGCATGGAAATCCAGAGTGACTTCGGGAATATGGCTTAAAAAATCAATTTGTTGAATCACATAGTTCTTATCAAGGAAATGAGGATGATTTACAAAGAGCTATGTTTCAATTACAAGAAGTGCCAAGAGAGTACTCACTGACAATTTCAGTAAGAAAAACCAAAATCATGGTCTTTAAAGGTAAACATCCAGTGAGGACTAAGATAGTTATAAACAACAAGGGAGCCGTTTCAAATATCTCGGCTGTGCAGTAAGCTATGAATCTGAATATGATACAAGAGAGAAGATAGATAAATTTAGGAATATTTGTGGTACGATTCATAGAAATTTTACAAATAAAATAAGACACAGCACAAGGATTAAATTTTATAAGACAATTGCAATACCCACATTGATTTATGCGAGTGAGGTGTGGGTCATGAGAAAAAAGGACAGCGGCAAGATTCAGAGAGCTGAAATGCAGTTTCTTCGAAATACTTTAAATTATACATTGCAAGATAGAATAAGGAATGAAGATATCAGAGCAGAACTCGAAGTGAAGGACATAAATGAAAGTATTTCAATTTATAGAAGACAATGGTGGGATCATCTGCAAAGAATGACAGATGATTGGTGAAAACGGCACTGAACTATAAAGCCATTGGTAGAAGCGACGTGGGCCGTCCGAGGATGAGATGGATGGCGGAACAGGTTTATATAACCTAATCCTGGAAGAGGAAAAGAAGAAGAAGATTTAAGTTATAGGGTGTGCATAGAACTTGAGTAATTCGCTACAGACAGAATACTGTTGTCGTAATGAGATTTTTGAACGGGCGAAGCCAGATCGAGCGAGACAGTTTAGCATTTGTCTGTCTGTCTATGTGTCAATCTGTCTATCCGTCTATCTCTCTAACTATTTAGGACACGTCTTACGATAACTTTTGACTGCATCAATCGATTTTCATAAAACTTTTCACGCATGTGGACCCTTTTACCCCACAAACTCCTACCGCATCTGAGATCGACCCGCCCCCGAAAATAAAGATACGAGAGGCAAAATAGGAGAAGACAAAATTTCGAAGACATCGCGAAAATCCATGTGGTATATTATATTAATTAAAATTTTAACCAAAATCTGTAAATTGTAAAATCCGTACCGGGTATCAGACCAAAAGCTGATGATGGGAACACTAAGGGTCCGAAACATGTTCCAAATAAGGGAAATTAACATCTTGAGGTAAAGTAAATATACATTTTACATATATTATATACATCAAGAAATAGACTGTAGCAAAAAGTGTTTGAATTAATAATTAAAAATAACAAATATTAGTGTATTGTGATTAATATTAGATACTGGGTTATAGTTATCTATGGAAACATAATAAACTTATAAGGTAGGACTAAATTTATTTGTTATTTAATACTTATGATTATAAAATGAAACAGAAAATTCAGTTCCAAATTTTTTGCACGAGTTTTTGTTTTACAGTTGTTATATTACCAAAAAGAAGTAGAGTAATAAGGGCTTTCGTAATTATGCTGATAATTGAGAAATAACATAATACTGAATTTATCTGATAATAAACGTACTTTGACAAAATGGTGAGCGAGTTCAGCTGCAGCTCAGCTCAGAGATTTAATTGTATCAGCCGTTTAGATATTTATAGGGAGTCGATAATTAAATTACCCATACCGTATTGTACTGTTAAGGAGTATTGTACCGTTGTTTTCCTGTTAGTCGACAATAGTGGACAGGACACGCGGAAACTAGCGATATTAATCTACGTCAAAGTCTGTGCTATTCTTCTACTGCAATCGTCAAAACGTATTTATTCAGAACGAGGACACCGCTCGAGCGGGATTCACTTCCACAGTCTTGTCTAACGCTGTACATGTCACGGAGTTCAAGATAATCCGCGATTCTTGAAATCTTACAGACGTAAGAAAGAACGTCCGTACCGAGAACACAAAAATCCGCGATTTATTTTCCCGTTATGTAGGCTACACCTTTTTTTTAATATCTTTATTCCTATTATTAAAGTTTACAATGTTGATTGCATTCACAGCGTTAGGAATTACCTTCTCACGACATAGTGTGAGCGGTGACAAGTTAAGTTTTATTAATTTTATTAATTATTAATTAATTTTTATTAATTAAGTTTTATTAATGCTATATATTTAATTCAACAAAAAACAATCTTTCATAGGTATGATTAGCTCTTATCACCAACAATTTTGTCACATATTATTGTGCAGTCACTGAAACCTTATACAGACTATACTAATTACTAACATAAAAATATAGACCTATTATGAAATACATCCTTAACATTTCAAAATTAACCCCAACTGAAATAATCCTTGTTAACTTTAATTCACGTCAATGGTTACAACTAAGATATGGTCTAGTATTAAGAATTGTTATTAATAATATAACACAATTAAGCTAATATTTAGCAGTGATGGCCATGTTCAACATAAAACCAACACTTTCACATTCAACTAAATCTGATATAAGCTTTGCAAATTAAATTAAATTACTAGGTGACCCGTGCGAATACTTCGCACCCTTAGTGGTCAGTTACGTAATACAATAAAGTGGAAATAAGTAAATGTAAATATTTATCAATCCAAAATATTTTATTATGAAAAATAGTAACAAAATCAGTCTTATTGTAAATGATATTAACATTATATACGCATTTGTTTTTTTTTTTTTAATTAATTTCACAAAACTTCTTTAAATACAATGTTGGAGGTTATGACGTGATCATCGTTCACTTTTTGCCCGTATGAATCTTCAACACAAACAAAGATATCTTTAAACATACGGACTCGTGAAAAAGCCACGTATAACTGTCCATGCGAAAAAACAGGTTCTGGTAAATACAATCCTGCCCTTTGAAGCGTCTGACCTTGTGCTTTGTTAGTGGTCATAGCGAAAGCAACTTTTATGGGGAATTGTTTTCTTACCATTTGGAAAGGCACAGTAGGATCAGAAGGTGTAAGGTTAATCCGGGATATGAGCACAGTTTTATCGGTGTGAATAACTGTAGCAGTGATGATGTACTCGCCTAAGTGAGTTACCACTAACCTTGTACCATTAATTAACCCCTGTTTAGCGTTAAGATTTCTAATTAACATTATGATTGCATTTTTCTTCAAAATCAATTTATGAGGTGGTAAACCGGATGGATTCAAAGAGTTTAAGAATTCTATGGGGTACAATTGAGCATTGTCTGTTTCTTCATGTTGGACACAATCAGAACTGAAGTAAACCTTTTCCTCTCCAAGTAACAAATTGGAAATGATATATTCATTAATTTTTGTGCAATCATCGTTTTTTGGACATAAAATCGCCGTTGAATAAAACTGTGAAATATTTTGTCCATTGATTTCTGTGGCATTGAATATGGTGGTAATAATACTATCATAATTACAATAACAATGTTTCGGGATTTTGATCGCTTCATTCTTGTAATCTGTTTGAACTTCTAAATCACCGTTACCCAATTTAAGTAACCATTCAGTGAAAACAGGATCATCATTTGCCCTCATATTTTGAGTCAACTTATGAATTTTAACATGAGACCATAAGGGCGATCGTTTAACTGTATTTTCAATGATGGCTGTTCTATTGGCATGTCTAACAACGGGTAACACCTGACGAAAATCTCCACCAAACAGAATTATTTTCCCTCCATAAGGAAGATTATTATTCATAAATGTCCTTTAAAAGTCGATCGACAACGCTTAGCGCATCTTTGGGAATCACTGAAATCTCATCCCAAATAATGAGATCTGAGTCACGAAGAAGTTGTGCATCCTTTGTGTGAGTGCGAATCGATGAGGCCGATGTGTCCAAGATGGGTACACGTAGTTTGAAAATCGAATGTGATGTGCGTCCCCCTGGTAGGAGATTGGCAGCAATGCCTGTCCATGCAACTGGTATAACAACCTTGTTTTCACCTCGTAAAATGTGGCACAATGTTTTGTAGACAAACGTTTTACCGGAGCCCCCTGGTCCGTCAATGATGTAACAATTCGGAATTTTATTTCTTACTGCATGTAAAACTTCCTCAGCTATTGCCTTCCGTTCTAGGTTTAACTTTTCATAAGCTGCCTTGCCGTTCGTACTTTCTTCTTCTACGTTGTAGGTTTCTTCTGTTGTATGTTGTGCGACGGTTAGGACAGGAGTCGGCAGTTTGAATTGTTCGCAAGATCTACCGTGATATTTAAAAATATTTTCCAATTCTTGCAGTGTGAGGTTGTAAGCTTCAGGTGGCATGTGCTGTCTCTGAAAATCTTCTGAAAGTGCGTCCTGAAATTTTGTCCACAACTCAGGTATATTAGCAGGAGAACAGAATATGCAGATGATAGCGAAAAGCCATCTCAATTGCGTTGGCATTTTGTGACTGACTGCCTCCTGCAAACATTCTTTCCATTCGGCGTCGTTAATGACTAAATGTAATTTTTCTGCAGCTTCTTGAAACGAGTTGCACAGAATTCCATCAACTGTACGTAAATCGTCAAACGACTGCGGTCCTTTGACGTGCAGAAGTAGTACACGGAGGTAATATTTTTCGATGTCGACTGGATTGACAGTGTAGATCCGTCCAAAGCACTTGGTATTTTTTTTGCGAATATTCCATCGTCCATTTGACCACACAAAATGTTCTGGAATTTCGTGGTAAAGGTAATTGCGGGCGGCAATATTTTCATTGCACAATTTAAAAAATGCCATGAGTTTGGAGACTCTATCACGGTTAGCATCAGCTTCGAATCCGGCCTGAAAGTACACCATTTGTTCTTCCGGTAAGTGAACAGGAAGTCGCTCAATTGTATGAGATCGGTGGAAAAGTCGGCGTTCGTGTAATCGCCACATAGCCTCTGGTGGGCTCACATAACGACAGTTCAAATAGATGTCCACTTCGTCAACAATGAGTTGTTGTTGACCTTCAGAATCTGAACGTAATCGTAATGCTGCGCAGTCATGTCCTTTATACACGTATTTGTACAAATATTTATCAGATTTGATTGAAGAACAACGCTCGAGATTGATATGGGAACGATATTTTCTACTGAGAAATCTACAATATGGTACAATCCACCTATTATCAATGATACTCTCTAAGTCATTATACACTAAGTCAGGTCTGTGTTCAACTCTTTCATATGGTTTCAATTGAGAGGTAATTTCAAACCACTTGGGGTTGCAAGTAATTGTAAGGAATATATCAGGCTTTCCTAGACGGGCAACAATAGCCATCGCGTCTTGATAATTTTGAAGCATATTTCGAGGACTCCCAATATAAGATGAAGGAAGAACAACTGGCATTCCACCAACTGCTCCTCTTTGTTCAGCATCAGAGTTAAGAAAGTCCATCAAACCTTTGTAACTATCAGCTCTGAGTTCTTGTTGATGGGCCCGAACGAATGCCAACCTGGAACCTAACTGGAACTAACCTACTTTGACATAACTGTCAACAATGTATTGTTGAAATAATTTACCAGAAGCATGAAGTAAACTGAAACCATCTCTAACTGCTAAACGATAGCAATAGTATTGTAATTGAGTTGTGACCGTTCTCGATGCAGTACGATTAACTTGAACATGTGGCTGACCAACAGTCCATCCAGAATCACCACATGGGAAAAGCAATGGATAGAACATTGGATCAGAATGGGGGTTCAGGTAAGATATTTTAGTAAGTGCACCAGTTGTTTTAGAATACATAACAAAATCAACATTGCCTGGTGGAGTTCCGTCATTGGTGACAAAAACAGCAGCCACCTCACTGACTGCAGGTTCATTCGATCTTCCAGGATGAAATGCATTGGTAGTCGTAAATTGTAGATGCAAATCCAGTACAGTTTGATCCAAATCTTTTATATATTTAAACAACTGTGCGTAAGGATTATGTGTATCGAGCATTGTTTGCAATGTAACCATTATTTATTCGCAACAGTTTTTATTAGCTTCATTCACTACACGATGTTGTAATGCAGTATCAAAATCTACAACGAAAAGGCCAGCGTAAGATGGTGCAACTCCTGCAGGAGGTTGTAAACTTCCTACCATATGATACACCTGCCCATGTAATTTAAAACAATATGGACCCCTGCCAGGAATGTCAACCGATTTGATGTGAATTGAAGCAAATGCCAGAGCATTGTTGAATTGCCTAATATTTTCCAGGTAATTCTTGGTGAAGTCATCATTTTGCTCTATGAGGTTTTGAAGTTCTTCACAAACTTTAATGGGCTCTAACTTAACCTTTCCCTTGTGGCAACACATGGTAGCTGAATCATCACTAAACTCCCCTGCAAACAACATTGCAGAGCAATAAACGCACTTTTTATCCATATCACCAACACTATGTGTTTGCACTTCATTGTCTTTAGGGAAAAGGCGGGCAGTACAATATGTTTTTGGAAGTTTATATAGTCTTCTTCTTGTACTGATATTTTGATGGAGATGAAGTAAATAAGTTGATGACACAAAGTTGTTAACTTGCACTAATTGTTGTCGTTGAGTATTGAATGTGTCTTGTCTGCGTTGGCGCTGAGCTTTTCTATCTTGCTGAAGTCGAAGTTGTCTTTGTTCGTCACTTTCGGTATTTCTTCTTCTGCGTTCTGTGACGCGTTCCAATGGTCTGGAACGTCTTCCGGGAGGTCTCCCTCTCGGTCTGCCCGGCATTATGAAAACCTAAATCACAAATTCGTTTACATGAGTTTTCATTAAAATGAGAGCTATTCTTAGTGAACGAAAAATGACGATACCCAGTGAACACATTACGTAAATGTGATATCAATATGATATAAAATCAGCGTTTTTACATCATTATTACGTCATATGATGTCATGTGTTCACTGGGTATGTATCATCACTTCAGGTAATAGGATTCCTTATACGACTATCCTATCGATAGTACTTAATTAATAAAAATAGATTATTGCAAATAACGAATGATGACAAACTGGCAAAAACATAACGAAAATAAAATTTAATTTTTTAATTAATAAACTAATTTTGAAGTTGTAAAAAAAATTATTAATAAAAAAATGTAGTAAATATACAAATATTGTGACAAATATTTCGAAATAAAAATTTATTTTTTGTAATTCAAATGCAATAAATTTTTATAATTTTATAATTAATTAATTTCTTGTTTTAATTTGATTGACACGTTGTTTATACGTTTATACGTTGTTTATACGTTTATACGTTATTTATACGTTTATTTTATTCTATTCTATTCTATTCAGAGACTTCAGCGCCACCACGACACTTTATATTACCGACAACTGTTAAAATAAACAGATTGCCACCAGATGGCCACCCTTGTTTTTTTTAAATGTAATTTTTTTAAATGAAATTTTTAAAATGTAAGTTTTAAAATGTAATTTTTTAACGAAAACATTAATTTTAAGATATTTACTTATTTTTCGTCATTATAGGGAAAAATAATCTTCAAAATGGCGTATCAAACATTAATTTTGATACAGTATTAAGGGAGATATTTCATACCGACAAAAAAACACCTTCGAAAAATAATATATAGAGAAAAGTTTTAAAATGTAATTTTTTAACGAAAACATTAATTTTAAGATATTTACTTATTTTTCGTCATTAGAGGGAAAAATAATCTTCAAAATGGCGTATCAAACATTAATTTCGATACAGTATTAAGGGAGATATTTCATACCGACAAAAAACACCTTTGAGAAATAATATATAGAGAAAAAATTTATTTTTTGTAATTCAAATGCAATAAATTTTTATAATTTTATAATTAATTAATTTCTTGTTTTAATTTGATTGACACGTTGTTTATACGTTTATACGTTATTTATACGTTTATTTTATTCTATTCTATTCTATTCAGAGACTTCAGCGCCACCACGACACTTTATATTACCGACAACTGTTAAAATAAACAGATTGCCACCAGATGGCGACCCTTGTTTTTTTAAAATGTAATTTTTTTTAATGAAATTTTTAAAATGTAAGTTTTAAAATGTAATTTTTTAACGAAAACATTAATTTTAAGATATTTACTTATTTTTCGTCATTAGAGGGAAAAATAATCTTCAAAATGGCGTATCAAACATTAATTTTGATACAGTATTAAGGGAGATATTTCATACCGACAAAAAACACCTTTGAGAAATAATATATAGAGAAAAGTTTTAAAATGTAATTTTTTAACGAAAACATTAATTTTAAGATATTTACTTATTTTTCGTCATTAGAGGGAAAAATAATCTTCAAAATGGCGTATCAAACATTAATTTTGATACAGTATTAAGGGAGATATTTCATATCGACAAAAAAACACCTTTGAGAAATCATATATAGAGATTATGACAATTGACAATTTTTAGTAATAAACAAATCATGAATTCTTTTACATCACAAGTAAATCTAGCTATACTCTTTACAAATAAAATACAAACACTAATTAAATTTCTTCTGTTAATGATTGAATCTCGTGTGGTTAAAATTATTATTAACGATATGCAGGATGATAAAGGTATTCAACTGACCTTCTGGTCATTGGCCAAGATTTCAAATATTTGAGAAAAATTGTTTCTTTTTTATATTCAACGTCAGCAGGTAAACGATTATAAAATCTAGGATGCAATACATGAATAAACTTGTTATATATTTTCCTTTTAGCTAAAGGTATCAAGAGAGTTTCCTTTCATTTTAAAAGTCAATTTCGGCTAATTGAAAATTACCGCCGGATATCTACGCTGTCACCTTGTTTGTTGAAAACGACACAATGGCCTTGGTAATATGCAATCTTTGGTAATATGCGATGGTCGGCGCTGTCGAAATTTCTGTTTCTTTCAATTCCTTGTTGACTGTTATCCTGGTCCATTTCCGTGTTCCACTGAATTATGCACACACGTGTTGTTTTTTATCGGCCATCTAAGGACCACATGCCAATTTCAATTCTTTACTCTTTGTTCTTTTATTTTTATCCAATATTCTTTCATCTTTTCCCTGTGTCTCTTCTTCCTGTCTTCAGTCCACTTTGAACATGCGTTTTTCTCTCTCCTACCCTGGACTCCTTCCATTTTCAACACTTTTGCCCGAATAACTTCTCTTTCGATTGCTTCTTCTGCGTGTATATCATTTTTTCTAAATCCTTTTGGACTTCTTTAATCCAGCTTGATGTTGACTTCTTCCCCCACAGATATTTGAAGGTTTGCTTTGTCAGCCTATTGTCGTCCATTCTATATAAATGTCCAAAAAATAATAGTCTTCTTTTTCTCATTGTTTCTGTTATATTTTCTATACTTTGATATATTTCATCATTACTTCTTAATTTCCAACCTTCTGAAGTTTTTCGTGGGCCTAATATTTTCCTAATAATTCATCTTTCCAATATTTCTAGTTCGTTTAAATTATAATTCAGTGTTAGACATTCACTTGCATGTAGGCATTCTGGCTTCACTACTGTACTGTAATGCCTTATTTTCTAATTTTTAGATATGCACTTTTTATTGTAAATATCTTTAGTTATACCATATGCCGTTTCCATCTTATGAATCCTTTCATCTATAGCAGATTTTTCTAAGCCTTTCTCTCCTAGATACTTAAGCCGTTTCCATCTTATGAATCCTTTCATCTATAGCAGGTTTTTCTAAGCCTTTCTCTCCTAGATACTTAAATTTTCGAACCCTCTCTATTCGACCAATATCTGTTACCAGGAATTTTGGCGCATTTTTAATGTTCGTGAGAAATTTGAAAAATTAACTTGTGTTTTAATATATTTAAAATTTAATTAAGTCTTAAATTTGCGTAGTTATAAAAGAGTGTTATAAGGCCAGAGCAGACATTTCGACCGGCTTTTGTTTTACTCGCCTAGCGTTGGCGCTTCGTATTCCCCAGCGCTAAATTATAAAGCAACTACTACGTAATAACGTAATTATTATTAAGCTACAATAGCGTTTCAGATTTATGCCGTACTTAAGTTAATCTGGCAACTCTATTATCAGTAACGTTGAAGCAGCGTCCGATCTATACACTATGACGTGCGAGAGTAAACAGTAGCGCGGGTCGCCTTTTCAACTGCCGGTTATTCTAACGCACGAATTACTATTACGCAAAAGTAATAAATACCGCGTTTCTTGGTGACAAACGCTGCTTTGTAACAGGTAAATTGTGTCCGGGTTTTTTCATCCTGGATTACGGTAAACCTCGCCGTGTCCAGTCGATCACACCAAGCACAAACCAGCGCATATGTACAACTCTCAATAAACCATTACAAAGAAAAGTTAAAGAAAATTACTCAGGATCCCATAAACATTCGCGGTTTCCCCATAAACTACCGTACGCAGTGCCGGATTTACTACTACTTAGAGGGGGCCGCTGCAAGCTACAGATATATTTTTTTTTTTTAACAGAAGTATTTTTATAAAAGTAGGAGGGATTTTGACTTATTTAAGTATGATTTTTTGAAATTAAATGATCAATTTTTGTTAATAATACAAATGGAAGACAGTTCTTATTTAAATATTGCGCGCTTATTTTTAAGACGCATCCTTGAAAACTAATCTGCGCATGTGAATTTTGAATGTCCACTATATTGTCCCCGAATTTACACGACTCTGGTACCACCCTTGTTTGTTGTCATTGTCTATCTGCGTTGTGACTGAACGGTTTGCGATTTGAGGTTGTTTTATTTTGTTTTGAATGTAAAGAAGGTTTTTAGCGTTGTGTGATGGGCAGCGTGTTGTTCCGTTGGTATTTATTAGTGTTAAAAATAATAAGTATTTTTTGTGTTAAATTTCTGAATAAGCGTAGTTAAGTTACTCTACTTAAAAAATAAATTAATTTGCTCAATTCTTTTGCATGGTTCTTCATATTTTTGATAAAATTTGCTAAATGGAAGCACGCTTTTTTATAGTAGCCTACTGGTTTCAAATTTGATAGTATTATTTTGACATCAAATTACTTCTGCAGTACACACATTACTTAAAGTCGCAGCCAGGAGGGGGGCGCTCAGAACACTTGGCCTAGGGCCTCAAAAATCTTAAATCCGGCACTGACCGTACGTCATATGTTTTAATCGGGGCAAAACAAAAATTAATCCAGCACATTTGGTGTGACACTGGCATGTCTTTCACTATGATATTCATTATATACGTTATTGAAAAAAAATGAAACGTATTTTAAAATGACTATTGATTAAAAAAGAACAGGTTTAGTTTGTACAATGCAATTAACATTTATTGATAATAAAATATATGTGCGTTTACAATACGCGTTTATAATATCATTATACAAGCAAACAAGAACTCTTGCGTTTATGATCATTTTAGCCTGGAACCGAAATTATGATTGAGTAGAATTTTCATCAGTTAAATAGTACATTTGGGTTCAAAAATAGGTCAATGCTCAACACGAAACGTGTACATTGTCCAGAATAACAAAATAAATCCATCACAATAATTTGACGTGTTATTACCACGTCATGCATAATAAAATTATTGAGCTATTGAGTAATTTCCTAAATAACTTTTGGCTGAAAAGAAAGTTTTAGTTTATAAAATACAATTAACATGTATTAATAATAAAATATATAGGCCTACACGTTCAAAATATCGCTATACATATATAACAAAATAAAGATCATAATTATACTAAAATGGTATAGTTTTCTAATTGGAAACATATTAAGTTTTAATTAAATATAAAAAATTATAAATAAAAAACTAACACGGAAAAATAAATGAACATACATAATTGCTTTCTTTCTTTCTTTCATTTTTTTAACAACATTCCATAATTTTCTTGTGTGTCCAGTCTGTTATGAGGGTATTCCTATATTTCTGAGTCAAATTGACACTTCTTCTTCTTCTTCTTCTTCTTATTCTTCCGGAGCTCTACAGGCCGGGATGACCCTTGGCCTCCTCCACCACTCGCCTCCAGCTCTCTTTGTTTGTTGCAACGTTCCTCCAGTTTTGTACTCCCATTCTTATTAAGTCTTCCTCCACCTCATATCCCTATCCATTGTCTTCTGGGTCTTCCCCTTCTTCTTGTTCCTTCCATGTTTCCACTTAACACTTGGTTGGGGAGTCTTTACTGTGGCATTCTCTCCACATGTCCCAGCCAGCTTATCCGCCTTGCCTTTATGAAGCGCACTATATCTTCCCGCTGCAATATTTCATCAATTTCAGCATTTTGAAGGCGTTTCCACTCTCCTGCTTCCATTATTGGGCCGTAGTCAAATTGACATTACTTTAATTTAAATGCAAAAATCCCACCTTACTCAACACGAATAACACTTATAAACTACGTATAATGTTTGCCTAACCTAGCTAACGTGCTTCTTAAAATAGGTGTTACCAACAGTTTTTTAAGGATCGATAGATTCCCGGACTTGAGCGAAAATTCCACGCCAGGATGTTCCCCTCCCTCACGAAAAAGAAGACGTGTCCAGGAAACCCGAACAGGTAGCAATCTTGACTGTATTTTGTGTAAACAAATCTTGTATTTTCTGTTAGTTACCAATGCTTTCAATTGTACCATTCTTGTGTAGGGCTATTTGATTTATTCTCTAGTCACAATTAAGACACTTCTTTCTAAACAGCAGTTTTATTTTATGTGAAGCTAATAATGAATTTTAAAATTAGGCCACGTATAGGACTACTACATTTACCTTTACTTACATCCACCGAATAATACTTATTTTTAGATTTAGGCGGCGTTTCTCGATATCAGTTTAAACCTACTAGCGAGATATATTGAGTTCAAACAAATTGGAGAGACACTGTATGATCCTTAAAACTTGTAGTAAACATATTTATGATTTCTTTAGTTTATTTTTCTCGCCATTAACGAAAATAAAATCCTCTTTTTCTAACGTTACCCTTAAACTTGCACAGTTTGAATGACCAAAATCAAAAATATTCGAAAACAACCACATCTAATTAGTAAAATCAGTACTAGACGTTTCGTCCATTCTGTGGTGTCGCATTCTCATCGGCAACAGACACTACCAATTGTTACAGGTTTGCGTCATCAAAATTTGTTTTAAACTACTGAAATCATCTGTTGTCGGAAGTCTGTCATCAAACAGTAGACTATTGAAATATGTTAAAGCAGTGGTGTACTTGGGGGGGGGGGATGAGACTACCTTGAAAAATGGACTTCCCATTTTCCCGAGGACAAATGAGATATCAAGATTCTCCCCGTATAATTATTTTCTTCTTCTTCTCTTCAAGGATTAGGTTAGACTATATAAACTTGTTCCGGCACCCATCTCTCCACGTCTCTTCTACTAATGGCTTTATAGTTCTTCTTCTTCTTCTTCTTCTTATCCTCTTCAAGGATTAGGTTATATAAACCTGTTCCGGCACCCATCTCATCCTCGGACGACCCACGTTTCTTCTACCAATGGCTTTTATAGTTCAGTGGCGCTTTCGGCAGCTGATCCTCTGTCTTCTGATCCTTTGCAGATGATCCCACCATTGTCTTCTGTAAACTGAAATAATTTCAGTTATGTCCTCTAGTATAATTATTTATACAATTATTTATAAGCCTTATTTTGACACATGCTTAGAAATAGCCTTAGAAATAGGTTAGAAATAACAATTACATATATTAACAATACTCTTAATGTTAATGTTAATGTTAATCAATTGATAATTATTAACATATAAATGTAATAATTTTAATTAATACTAATGTTAATATGTTAATAATTATTAGTAAATCATTATTTGATAATTAAATATTTGTTTATTTACAAAAGCAATGAGACCCACCGATCTACACCACTGGACTACAGTTATGTAGTAATTTTTAATAATATTGTAACACACAACAATAATTATATGTTTGTATGTGTGCGTGAGTCTACTTGCACGCAGATGTGTGTGTGTGTGTGTATGTATTAATTGCTTATAACACTTTCTATTGCAGAATATATTTTGTTTAAAACTTATTCCTTTATACAGTAATTATTTGCTACATTCAGTTTGCGTACATTTCATAAGCACTATTGCCTTACATCATCAGGGCAAGATAAATTAACAGAATATTACATTTTCATGTACAGTGTTGTCATGTGTATGTTGATCAGTCGTTTCATTTTATGATTTGGATTTGAAAGGTTAAAGTAGCTTGTTTATATGCACCATATAAATTTTTTTTGGTACAGAAGAACGTGCACATTCTAATTGCATATACGAAATGATAGGTACTTAAAAATTTTAAATTTAACGTTCAAGAGTAGAAACTAAACATTTAAGGTAATACAGGTAAGTAAATCATTTCAAACACATAATATCAAACAGTTGACCAACATTCTTATGACAGTACTGTACAAAATAAATATATATTCGATTTTTTTTACTACGAAGACGTAAAAATAACTAATTGTGATAACAAAACGTACATAAAATGGAAACGACAAAATAAGTATTTGATTAAGGGAAAACGTAGGCCTACCATTTGAAGCGAGATTTACACACACACACACACACACACACACACACACACATCCAAAATCGTCTTGTCTACTATAAGGAGAAATAGCAATAGTAAAGTAAAGATATTACAGTAGAGCCTCACTAATTCGTCACCTACGGGACCGAAGGGGTGACGAATTAGTGAAGTAGACGATTTAGTGAGGGAGTAAGAAACAAACCCATTAAAGACAATATAAAATATTTTATTACAACGCTATCAACGTACAGTACTAATGTTATGCTCGACCATATTTATTGCAGGAGATTTTGAAATTCGAAAAAGTTAAGCACTGTAATTGCAAAAAAATTGTTTAATGATTGTGAAAAAAATCTGTAATTTTCTTCTGTTTTTCTGTCGACCGTACTTTTCAAGAGCCAAATTATGTATTTAGCACAGTGGAATTGTTTTAGGCAGTCTGCTTCAACTTGGCCTTCGTACCACTTGATTGCTGTAGCCAGTGATTGAATGGCCTCCTTATGAGAGATTGCAGGTTTTACTGGCTGGCCATCTTCTTCACTAATTAGATTCTTCTGTAGGTTCTGTGGATACGGACTTAACAATTTCATCATCACTAAACATTTTGTAGCCTACATCCGGTAAGTCTATTTCACATCAATTTTTGACGTCGTCTTAATTCAAACTGTTAAATGCTGGTAGGGATTGGCAGATATCTAACAATTCCGATGTGATTCTGTAGACGCTGGATGAAATTCAGATGGCCGTAACTTATTCCAGGCAGATTTTAGAGTGTTTTCCGGAATACGTTGCCGGCCATCAGCAATCCGACTGACTTTTCGGAAACATATTACTCTATAACAACACAACACAACACTTACAGTGCCGTGTACACAAGTAGGAAATACCCATTCTCGGAACCAATTCCTTCCGCAATCCGTTCTTCTGTTCCCCTGGCTATTATTATAACCCGTTCACAATCAGCACGTTTCTGCTTTACCCCGGCTATAATTAGAGCGTATAAATTACTCGCTTGTTAATAAAGAAAAAGAGAAAAAAGCTTGAGTGGGTGACGAATTACAGAGGGAGACGGATTAATGGGTGACAAATTAGTGAGGTTCCATTGTAATTGTAATTTAATTTTTACTACATCCTAAATGTCATTTGTCCACTTCTCGTTGGTAAACATAATTTGTGTTTAAATAAGACGCGAGCTCCCCAGTCTTAACATAGCTACTGAGGATGCCTTACCACAAAACAGGAGAAAACGTTGTATTGCATATCATCCACAGCGGCTGTACCGGACAGTATTCGCTAACAAAATGTGGTCCCTACCTAAAAAACGTTGTAACTTTCAGTTTATATTTGCGAATGTGTATTAGCTCAGAAACGTATTTAAAAAGCAGTGATTTCGTTTTTGCCGTGTGACTGTTAATTTATCGTACACGTCAGAAATTTATTAAACGGGAAATTGTGGCAGAATCATACCAGGTGTTAAATATCACTGATTTTGATATAAGCTCTGTTTCTCGTGATATCGCGACTGTTCGGACACACCTCTGTGATCTTAGACTCGCGATAGGAGAGTCCAGTTTACGAGGGAATGGCGTAATCTTTCAAGAGTTCCGTTAAGAGGAGTACACCCGTATTCTGTTACCAGGGGCGAACCTAGGAGGGATATATCCCCCCGAAATCCGAAAAAAACTTTGTAACAAAAAATTTAAAACTGGTTGTTTTTTAAAACGTAATTAATTGACTTCCAAGTTTTGTCAATTTTAAAAAATTACTATTTGGGTCAATGACAGGTTTAACTAATCTACAATAATAGGTCTTATACTCATTAATAATAATAATAAAAAATATAACAGATGTTGAAAGAAATGGTGAAAAATGAAAAGAAGTCGGTTTGAAAGAAAGTAGGATACGGTACGTTTTTGCGCTGGTTACGATATATAGGGACATATTTTTTATATTTTAACTTAATGTTACATATTGATAACTTCAATCACAAAGCACATAATGTGAATGAGTTTTAATTTCTTAACATTATTTTTCATAAGGGAAATGATGGGTTATTGTATAGACTCTACCTAGCTTTAAGAAACAAAATATTGTAAAATTACGTTTATTAAAAATATTTTGTTTTCTTGCATGTGTTAACCCTACAACAGAAAGACACATTTACACATATAAAATTTACTTTCATAATTTTAACGTTCTCTTTAAAGTATTTAGGGTATATTACACAGAAAGGTATTATTAGTCTTCCAAGTCAAACTGTATGTTATTAATTGATTTTTATGAAATTAGTGAATTACAGGCGTTTATTTACCCATTAGTTTTAATTTGTTTTATTATAATATGAGATAAAAAATACTCTAAGAAAAACGATATGTGGTTGAAGAAAAATCCCCCCCCTTCGAAATGAAATCCTAGGTTCGCCCCTGTCTGTTACTAAAGGTTTTCTTCAGTTCTCATAAACCACTGACCATGAAAATGAATGGAAAGAAACTAGTTCCAATTGTACAGGAGGAACGCACAAAACTTGACTAAATCCTCTATTCGGACTGGTTCCATCGTAATCCTCTATTCGGACTGCTTCCATCGTAATCATCTATTCGGACCGATTCCATCGTAATCCTCTATTCGGACTGCTTCCATCGTAATCATCTATTCGGACCGCTTCCATCGTAATCCTCTATTCGGACTAGTTCCATTGTAATCCTATATTCGGACTGCTTCCATCGTAATCCTCTATTCGGACTGCTTCCATCGTAATCCTCTATTCGGACTGCTTCCATCGTAATCCTCTATTCGGACTAGTTCCATTGTAATCCTATATTCGGACTGCTTCCATCGTAATCCTCTATTCGGACTGCTTCCATCGTAATCCTCTATTCGGACTGCTTCCATCGTAATCCTCTATTCGGACTGCTTCCATCGTAATCCTCTATTCGGACTGGTTCCATAGTAATCCTCTATTCGGACTGGTTCCATAGTAATCCTCTATTCGGACTGCTTCCATAGTAATCCTCTATTCGGACTGCTTCCATCGTAATCCTCTATTCGGACTGCTTCCATAGTAATCCTCTATTCGGACTGGTTCCATAGTAATCCTCTATTCGGACTGCTTCCATAGTAATCCTCTATTCGGACTGCTTCCATAGTAATCCTCTATTCGGACTGCTTCCATCGTAATCCTCTATTCGGACCGCTTCCATCGTAATCCTCTATTCGGACCGCTTCCATCGTAATCCTCTATTCGGACTGCTTCCATCGTAATCCTCTATTCGGACCGCTTCCATAGTAATCCTATATTCGGGACTGCTTCCATCGTAATCCTCTATTCGGACCGCTTCCATAGTAATCCTCTATTCGGACCGCTTCCATAGTAATCCTCTATTCGGACTGCTTCCATCGTAATCCTCTATTCGGACCGCTTCCATAGTAATCCTCTATTCGGACCGCTTCCATCGTAATCCTCTATTCGGACCGCTTCCATAGTAATCCTCTATTCGGACTGCTTCCATAGTAATCCTCTATTCGGACTGCTTCCATCGTAATCCTCTATTCGGACCGCTTCCATAGTAATCCTCTATTAGGACTGCTTCCATAGTAATCCTCTATTTGGACTGCTTCCATCGTAATCCTCTATTCGGACCGCTTCCATCGTAATCCTCTATTCGGACTGCTTCCATCGTAATCCTCTATTCAGACCGCTTCCATAGTAATCCTCTATTCGGGACTGCTTCCATCGTAATCCTCTATTCGGACTGCTTCCATCGTAATCCTCTATTCGGACCGCTTCCATCGTAATCCTCTATTCGGACTGCTTCCATCGTAATCCTCTATTCGGACCGCTTCCATAGTAATCCTCTATTCGGACTGCTTCCATCGTAATCCTCTATTCGGACCGCTTCCATAGTAATCCTCTATTCGGACTGCTTCCATCGTAATCCTCTATTCGGACCGCTTCCATAGTAATCCTCTATTCGGACTGCTTCCATCGTAATCCTCTATTCGGACCGCTTCCATAGTAATCCTATATTCGGACTGCTTCCATCGTAATCCTCTATTCGGACCGCTTCCATCGTAATCCTATATTCGGACTGCTTCCATCGTAATCCTCTATTCGGACCGCTTCCATAGTAATCCTCTATTCGGACTGCTTCCATCGTAATCCTCTATTCGGACCGCTTCCATAGTAATCCTCTATTCGGACTGCTTCCATCGTAATCCTCTATTCGGACCGCTTCCATAGTAATCCTCTATTCGGACTGCTTCCATCGTAATCCTCTATTCGGACCGCTTCCATCGTAATCCTATATTCGGACTGCTTCCATCGTAATCCTCTATTCGGACCGCTTCCATCGTAATCCTCTATTCGGACTGCTTCCATCGTAATCCTCTATTCGGACTGGTTCCATAGTAATCCTCTATTCGGACTGCTTCCATAGTAATTTTTTGTCGCTTGACGTTAAGATCCCTGGAATCTGACGTCGTCTTCAGAAGCTAAACAACTTACAATAAATCATTATAAAAATATGAGCAATGTATACGTTAACTACGGTTAAAAAAGTTTTATAACTTATACAAGTCATACAAACATTAGGCACAACATATAAGAATAAACTACAAAATAATATAAAATAAAATGAATCTTTCTTACCTGTGAGTGGCGGTTGAAAGGCTCTATTGAAGACCTAAAAACAGGGTCTTTCAACCGCCACTCACAGGTAAGAAAGATTCATTTTATGTTATATTATTTTGTAGTTTAGTCTTATGTTTCTATTCTTACAAATATGTTATGTGTATATTGCTGATATTTTTTTTATTTTTTTTTTAATTGTGTGTTGTTTAGCTTCTGAGGAAGATTCCAGATTTTAGGGATCGAAACGTAAATGACAATATATTACGAGAAGTCCAAATTGGGAGAAGTCCAAACAGAGGATTTACCCGTAACAAAACACCCATCGATTAGAGGTTGTAAAGAACGAAGCCTTTCAGTGTCTCCACCATTATCAAGTCCCAAACCACGACCTAAATAACATTAATTAGTATTAATTAAGATAAGATTAAAGTCGTTGTTTAGGACTTGATAGTGGTGGAGACACTGAAAGGGCTCGTCCGGAGCATGACACAAAGCAGTTCGGCAAGTAAGCACGACGAAGGTAGCGTTACGGGAATTGCTAATACAAATAACATCAGATGAAAAATAAAATTTTTATTTACACAAAAGCTTATCGAATACTAATCATTTAAGTACATAATGATATATAGTTTTCGACATTTTAAAACTGCAGAAACGATCAAGCAGCCCAAAAACCTGTTGAAAGCGCAAAAACGTTGTGTTATGTTAACGGTATGTTATGTAACAACGGTAAGTTAGATCTTTCAACAGGGTCTTTTAACCGCCGCTCGCATGTAAGATTCATTTTATTTTATAGCTTACTCTTATATTTCTATTCTTATATGCTGTGGCTACTGCTTGTATGACTTATATTGTTATGGAAAGGTTTTAACCGTTGTTATGTATATACTGCTAATATTTTTATAATGTTTTATTATAAGTTGTTTATGTTGTTTAGCTTCTGAGGACGAAATTTTGTCAGGGATCGAAAATACATTCCAGGGATCGAAACGTCAAGCGACAAAAAAAATACGATGGAAGCGGTCCGAATAGAGGATTACGATGGAAGCAGTCCGAATAGAGGATTACGATGGAAGCGGTCCGAATAGAGGATTACGATGGAAGCAGTCCGAATAGAGGATTACGATGGAACCGGTCCGAATAGAGGATTACAATGGAAGCGGTCCGAATAGAGGATTACGATGGAAGCGGTCCGAATAGAGGATTACGATGGAAGCGGTCCGAATAGAGGATTACGATGGAAGCGGTCCGAATAGAGGATTACGGTGGAAGCGGTCCGAATAGAGGATTACGATGGAAGCGGTCCGAATAGAGGATTACGATGGAAGCGGTCCGAATAGGATTACGATGGAAGCGGTCCGAATAGAGGATTACGATGGAAGCAGTCCGAATAGGATTACGATGGAAGTGGTCCGAATAGAGGATTACGGTGGAAGCGGTCCGAATAGAGGATTACGATGGAAGCAGTCCGAATAGAGGATTTACCAGTAAAAAATCACCATCGCCTAGAGCAGTGGCTCCCAACCGGTGGTACGCGTACCGCTAGTGGTACGCAAGAAGACCTAGCTAGTAAAAAAGTATTTACTTAAAAAAATAAATATATAAAAATTTATATTCAGAACAACAATAAATTTTTATCGGACATGATTTAAAGCCATTACCCTTATAAAAACACAACCTAAACACTTTGCGGTAATATTTCATTACAATCTAACAGGATGTCTACTGAGTGTGATTTAAGGTTAAAAATAACATCAATAGAACCTGACATTAACTCTCCGGTACAAAACAAGTTCACATTAATTATTTTATTTTTAATTATGTTGTTATTTTTCAGTACTAACTAGAAAATCTGTATTGAAAGTAATCAACTGTCTTTTGAGAAACTTTATACTTTATTTTAGGACAGAACCAACCGGAAATTAACTTTAAAAATCAGTTCCCGTTTTGTAAGGTCTACGTATTAGATTTAAATAATTATACGTAACTAGGAATAATAAGATATACTATTGATGTTGTATCAAGGTTTTCATTGAAAAAAAAACCAATAACCTTTCTTTAAGCTCCGGTGGTACTCGGAATGAACTCGGAAGACCAAAGTGGTACGCGGGTCCGGAAAGGTTGGGAACCACTGGCTTAGAGCTTTTGAAGAACGAAACATGAGGTCATAAAATAAAATACACTGCTAATTGTTTCGTACCGAGTAACGAGATACGAACTCACCTCTATTTACTGTTGATTTGTATTAACCATTGCTTTTCAAAATAAGTTCCAATATCCTTCAGAGATGCAAGCTTACCTTAAACTAATTTTGTAAATAATGAAACTGTCACGGAATGAAAAATTTACATATATAGGAGCTACCGTGCGTGTGGGCATGTGTGTGCGTGAGAGCGAGCACAGTGGGTTGACTATTTCGCACTTACACATACATAAACAGAAAGAGAGAGAGGGAGAGAGAGAGAGTGTGTGAGAGAGACGGATAAGATAGAGAAAGGGTACAAATATGCAAATGCGAGCGTGTGTGTTTGTGTGCGAACGTTGGAATTGGATCGATCTGGCTGTATGATATAGTTGTCTGTAAATTGCTTTTTTTGATGTACAAATCTGAAAAAGAAGTTGATGGGTCTGTGAGGAGATATACACAGCATCGGTTCATTATTCCATTTTCCTTTATCCACTCAACTGTATATTATTCGGCTTATTTATTTACGTTCATTTTTGTTATTCGTTTTATCGTTCCGTTAAATGAAGTTTCTTTCTCCGATCCTGGTTTGTTATTTGAATAAAAAAAAAAATAAAGTTATTGGAAGTAAATTATAAAAACTTTTACTTATGAGACGTACGTTGTTAAGGAAATATCGTACTCTCTACGACACGGACGGTTTATCGGTGCGCGCGCGCCCACACACTCACACACAGAGTAAACTGCATTATACTTTCATTAGATTGTATATTAAGAAATGTTCACACAAAACTCCTTCTGTCGATGGTCGAGCCGATTGACAAGTACAGATTAAAACAGATGCTACTTAAACTTTCTTCATTTACTTCAGAAGCACAAAACCGCCTACTCGATGTTTTTAAATTCACGACTCTCTACAGAACTTCGATAGCGTCTGATGATCGACGACTCTGAAGAGCTCAAGGTCCTACGTTTTTAAAAAATTTTCTTTGTTTTGGTGCTATTCGGGCATATTCACATAAAGGAGTCCACGCAGTGACTGGTTTTCCACTCGCCGACTTGCGTGGTCGGAATTTTTAGTAACGACAATTTTTTCGATCGAGAATTACGTTTTTATTTTGTCATTTTATCCTCAGTGGTATAGCTCAGACCGACGATGCCGTATCATAGAATGGCCGAAACTTCTGTAATATTGTTTCTTTTTTTATAGAGAGGGAAAAATGCGTTATGCACCGTCAGAGGAGGCCGTGCTTCCTCTGGTGTGTGGGACGCTCACCCACTAAAAAACCCACTTCTAATTCAGGAATTTATATCCATCCTGGAACCACTTAGCGTATTACTTCAGGGTGGAGCCTATTGGGCCCTTATCAGGCTCCTTGTAATTGTTCCTCATCTTCTACTGCCCGTTGGGTGCAAGTTGGGTCTGTGTTCTTTTTCTAGTAGGACCCACTGAATAAATGCATTCATGTAATAATAATAATAACAACAGTAGTAGTAGTAGTAGTAGTAGTAGTAGTAGTAGTAGTAGTAGTAGTAGTAGTAGCAGCAGCAGCAGCAGCAGCAGCAGCAGTAGCAGTAGTAGTAGTAGTAGTAGTAGTAGTAGTAGTAGTAGTAGTAGTAGTAGCAGTAGTAGTAGTAGTATTACACTGATCTCGAATGGTCGTTCGGCATTTGGTAGAACATTTTAATAATATTTTAAAGAGGCTACTTTGGGTACTACAAGTATTATAAATTTTTGCATGAACAGGTTACTGGCCTGTTACACAACCACCAGAGACTCTTCTGTCATGGTTACCATACCTTAGCCGAAAGGCCCCTGTTTCGGTTTTGGAGGGGGAGGAGGTTCGCACTCACCCTTCTCTTTTTGAGGTAGGATTTAGTGGGTTTCTATCATTTATTCTGATACTGAACGTTACTTATTATTTCCAGTGCTCACCTATCGGCATCAGTGAGCACACTAAGATCCTAAGCCACCCAAAATTAAGATATTCGAAATGAAAAGGGAAGATACCGTAGCCCTCGATTACTCTAATAGCATCGGTGTCAGAAAAGAGCAAGAGGCAGTTAAGAGAGACTAGACAGAAAAGACTAAAGGAAGGGATCTCACCCAAGACAAGCTGAAGCAAAATGAGAATCCAGCTAGGGCACATCGAGATTGCCAAACCCGTATCCACAAGATGTGGACCCCTGATGTGAAATAAAACAAGACACAGCACAAGAATTAAATTGTATAAGACAACTGCAATATCCACATTGACATAGTTCCTTAGTGGTCATGGCAAATTCAACGCCTACCTCCACTGAATAGTCCAGCATGGGGGGGGGGGTACGGTGACTCTCCTCATGAAGACGCCTTGCACACCTTTTGCAGTAGATTTACAAGAGAGAGGATGGCACTAGAGATGGCGCTCGGGGAGTTCACCCCGAGGGCGTAGTTGAGATTATGCTTTTGTTACAAAGAGGAATGGTATCGCATTTCCACGTTTATTGAGAGGGTCCTACGAGAAGAAGAAAAGGCATGCCCAACGGGCAGTAGCACACAAGGGACAATTGCAAGGAGCCCGATAAGGTCGCAGTAGGATCCATCTTGAAACAATACGCTAAGTGGTTCCAGGATGGATATCAATGGCTGAATTAGAGGTGAGTCCCACACACTAGGTGAATACACCATTTTCCCCTCTTAAAGAAAAAACAAGGCGCTTGTCAACCGAAAAATCGTAAGTGTAAATGCAGTAACTGCTTTTCAGTTTTATTTTAACCGCAATACTGCTCCTTGACCGCGTTAATGTCACTTACAGTCAATCTAATTAACGAAACTGACAATTGTTGTTACCGAAGCTTGATTAAAGTAGAATTTTCGAATAATACAAGAATTATCAGTAGCCGTTGTACATTAAATCCGAAAATATCATTTATATTTATGGCTAGACACTTTTGTCTTATGCTATGCTACCTTGAGTAGACGTCTAACAAGTTGATTACTTTATAAAGGTCATTAATGCGGTTCACGATAGTTATGGAGCTTTCCGTCTGTCAAGTAGCATCGAGCCTGAACATTCGGATCGGTGTCTCTTCTCATCATCGCCATCGCTAGCGCGAGAATCCGAATCGGACCATCGCATTCTGAATTTTAAACCTACATTTCTTTCAGTTCCTCGACCTGAAAAAGTTGACAAATTTTGCTAAACTCTTAACTTTAGGGCTCTTTTATTATTTACTAATTTGTGATTTTCAGCTAGTAACTATTTTTTAAATGTACAAACAGGTTTATTACACAGAATTTGTGTATAGGTTTAAATATGAAATACAGGCAGTCAGTATCTTCTAAACAATGTTTCCGTAACGCGTATTTTTATCGTTTTAATGATATTGTTTAATGCGTACTGATAACTTTAATGACATTGATTTCTGGATGTTAAAACACGTTTCCCAGCCACTTTAAATATAATGTAATATAGAATATAATATTGATTAACCTTAAATTGTTTCTCTTTTGTATGAAGCCGTCTCGACCCGACCCCGGACCCCCCACCGCAAGACAAAATTCTAGATACGCCAGTGTCCTACACCGCATCCTCCGATTTGATATTTTAACGAGAGCTTTGCTAAATTCATCAGCGGAGTCTTCCCAACGTTTCCGGGCCGTCTACTTCAAGTGTGCGTTTGAGAATTGCTTTTCACGTGGCCAGCTCGTTGCTTTTTTTTAGGTTAATAATTATTGAGACTTCCATGATCGTCAAATATGTTAACTCATTGTTTATCGTATTTTCAGCCTATTTCCTTCGTGCATAGGACCCAAAATCTTCCTTAGGCGCTTCCTTTCAATTTCGTTTGCGTTTCCAAGTTTTACTGGTTTTTGTGAATACCCATCCATGTTTCACATGTCATCAAAGCACCGGCCTATGACAGTTATATATATATATATATATATATATTCGCAGCTTAGTTAATCAGTTTAGGTATCCTCTTTCAGTTTAGGTATCCCATTTCTAACTACCAATTATCTTTATTAATCGGGTTGGGTATTTTATTTTATTTTTTTAATCTCACAGTCTCTAACGCAATGGTGATTAAAATAACTTTTAAATGTATCTCGCCTCGGCAACCTGAACGAAACTAAGTCTACTCATATGAATTTCACCAATCGGAAAAATAGATTATTTACCAATCGTAATCGATCGGCAAAGAATTCCACACCCAAGCTCAGCGAAGTATTTGGGCATGACTCTGGATGCCAAACTTAGGTGGAAGGAACACGTTAAGAAGAAAAGTGGAGAACTTGGTTTAAAATTGAAGAAAATGTGGTGGCTGCTTGGAAGACACTCTGAGCTGTCTCCGCATAACAAACTGTTGTTATACTGTATAAACGAGTCTTGAAACCAGTTTGGGTGTAGTGTGTTGTACAGCTTTGGGGTTGTACTAAGAAATATAATATTAAAATAATTCAGACTTTTCAAAATAAAGGTTCTCCGCAATATTGTTGATGCTTTATGGTACGTAAGAAATAATGACCCCCATCGGGACCTGAAAATGCCTACGGTCGCTGACGAAATTAAACGGGGTGCGGATAAATATAAAAGAAGACTTCATGAACACGTAAAAATTGAAGGGCTACAACCGCTTGATAATGCTGGCCTCGTTCGGCGATTGCAGAGACAGAAACCATTTGAACTAGTTAACTAAATACGTATAATAATTCTCAGCACATGAACAAAGTGTAACTGTACTGAGGAATGCTCCAGTGGGAGTTTATCCTACACAAAGTTAAGTTAGCACAAAATAAAATTAGAACACAATTGCTAGACATTTTGTAACTAGTTGCAATGAAATTAAATATAAAAAAAAAATATGTCGCCTCGGTGGATACAGGGCGAAAAAACGGGAAAAAAAGATGGTGGTGTCTACAGCGACCTCGTCTAGAACTCGATAATCGTAACGCGAGCATAATAAATAATTATTATATGCCTTTCAAGTGGGATCTTGATTTGTTTAGATAATTTCGTACGCGAAGCAAACATCCAACGTGAATTGTGTGAAACCCCGGTCGACCAAGACAGATATGAAGGAGAGCACACCGGAAACCGTATAATAAAAGTGTGAGGAAATAAAAAAACAAAAAAAAATCTGCAAAAGCGAGACAATGGACAGACAGACGGACAGACGTGTGAATAGGAACGAGGGACGCGTATTGTTGCCCCCACTGTCACACCAACAGCCATTCTATTAATCGCCATAACATTTTAATCGCCACCGCGCTCTCAATTGTTCTTTACATACTGTGCTGGCCTTATATTCTATTGATTTGCGTCGGTGCCCGCTTTGAGGAGGATCCCTCCCAGCCGTGCGTGCATGCGTCCGTTCGTGCGTCTGCGAGTGCATGCGAGTGCATTCTGTGTTTGTTTGTGTATGTGAGTGTAGTTCACACCTAGTTCGAATAATGACTTACATATGTGCAGTACGTGAATAATAAAAAAAAGCAGGAGAGGAGAATGAATAGGAGTCCGTGTGGTGGTGGTGGTGTTGATAGATTCCATTTCATTTATTAAGGAAACTCATCGTGTTGAGAACCATCTGCTTGAATGCCTGAACGATAAGTCTGAGGCCGATAAGAAACGGGTCGGAACCACCGCAAATAATTGACTGAACGGTTGCGACCGCCTTTTGTGTATTCTGGAAGGCTGAAATTTAAATTATCCAGTATTACTCCTAAAGCGTTGTGATGGAATATCCGACTGTTATATAACACTGATGACTTTTCTTCCTGCCGCTGTGCTCATACTTTCCGTAACTTACACCGTGTTTACTGCTTTTGGGACCTAATTTCTAACGGACGCAGGACCAACAATGCTATGGTGAATAGCGGATTAAATGTTCAGAATCAACCCCCCCCCCCCCCCCGGGTCGAAAAGTTGACGAATTTTGTTAATCTCTTTTTTTTTCAGCTGTGTACGCTAATATAGTAGTAACTCTTTTTTTTTTTTTGAAATATACAAACACGTTTATTACACACCATTAGCAGCGTATACTATTGAAATATGAAATATAGGTAAGCTTGGCATAATTTTTTATTGACCAACCGGGACACCTTTTTTGGGGGGGGGGTAAGAAGGGAGCCTGGAATTAAAATATAAACATTAGTGTCTATTACATTGCTATTATGTTGGGTGTATTTAATGTGTAAATATACTACTTAATACAAACATAATAAAAGTGTAAAAGTGTAAATAAAAGACGATATATTTACAAACTTAAGTACAGTACTTTAAATCCTGTTCAATCAAAAAATTACTCATCAAAATTCATTACAACTAAGTCCAAAATTTACTTTTACATCAACGCACGCACTGTTGACTCCTGCATTAAACCTCTGTCATCTGCCCAAGCGCTGTTCACCAATGGAAAAACTCTCTCTACAGGAGGTGATGTTCCATAAAGGCAAAAGATGTACTCAATTATCAGTCCAAGATTGGGATGTCATTTCTAGGAACCAAATGCACCGACCGGGACATTTCGACAACCGGGCGGGACACCGGGACTGCACTCTGAAACCGGAACTATCCCGGTCGAACCGGGATGTATGGAAAGCCTGAATATAGGACAAAGCAATCAGTCAATACGTATCTTGCAAACAGTGTTTCAATAACCCGTGTATTTTTATTGTGTTATTACCGTTTACATTAATGGGACTGATTTTCAGCTACTTTAAAAATAGTAATGTTGATTATTCTTAATTTGTTTTTCTTTTGTATGAAGCCGACCTGACCCCGGACCCAAGGCCAAATTCTATATACGCCACTGCTTGCGTTTGTAACAGTATCACATTATACAAACGTGGGGAGTATAGGCTACTGTGAGTCGTTTATTTCAAGGCGTTAAATATTTGTTTTCATGGCAACGAATTACTTACGTTTCCTAATTTGCAACGGAAAAACGGTAACTGCCAATTAATATGAATAAGCAGTAATAATCATAAACGGGTTTTCTGATACGTTATAGATCCAGTCCAAATCCCGAAATGCAAGCACTGTTCCTAACAAATTGTTATACGCGAGGACACGTTTCGCTAACACTAACCTTAACGGAAAAGCTTGTTCCTGACAGGTATTGAGGAACGAGAACACGTTTGCCCGAACAAGATTGTAATGCGGGAACGCGTTTCACTACATGTTCTTCAGTGCAGAAACTCGTTTCTTAAAAACTACTGCAATTTGCGAACATGTTTCGCTAACAGTTTTTTATAACGTAACAACTCGTTGGCTAGTATTTTTTGTAACGCGTTAACACTATCCTAACAAATACTGCAATACGAGAACACACAACAAATACCGTAGAGAACTATGCGAGAACAAGTTTTGTGCCGAAAGACAAAAAACCAAAAGGGACAACGAAGGACCTGCTTCTAGTAAGAAAAAAAAGTTTTTGAAGATTAACATTAAGTACTTCATCATCTTACTGACATTTTAAGCTACAAACTGACGAGTTATGTTTTAAAGTTCAATAAATTGTTGAAATGTAAATTTTATGGCTTTTATATTTTTTACATCTTTGTTTATGGTCAAACTATGTAAAAATTTATGGAGCGATGGGGAAAACGATTTTGAAACGATGAAAATTTGCAAATTATAATTCTCTAACTTTAGTTTTTGGACGAGTAATTTTCAAGTCGCGCATAGTGATAAACCCATATAGACAATGCATTTTCCCGTCGTGTTATGCGATTTCTAAACGAAGTATAGTTTATCATCTTTAAAATAAAGTGATTACAACAAATCTTAAATGATAATGTGTTTGATAAATTGGCATTAGTGAAATACAGTAATGGAAATAATATACACAAGTTACAGTTAAGAAAAGTTTCCTAATTAAATATCAGTACACACAGCCATTATAAGACAAAAATTAACTCCATTTTTTAAGTACTGACTAGGTACATTTTGTTCGCTTTACGTACTATCTTCACTTTAGTGAAGATATGTCCTGCACTCGTGAAATTAGAGCAAGATTGCTATAGCGAAAGAGGCATTTAATGGGAAGAAAAGACTGTTGTGTGGCAAAATTAATAAGAATTTAAGGAAAAGGTTGGCCAAATGTTATGTGTGTAACGTTGCTTTATATGGTGCACACACATGGACACTGAGGAAGGAGGATGAGAAAAGATTAGAAGCATTTGAGATGTGGGTTTGGCGAGCAATGGAAAAAGTAAGGTGGGTTGATAAAGTAAGGAATGATGAAGTTTTAAGAAGAACAGGGGAAGAGAGAAGAATCCTGAAGGTAATAGAAAAGAGGAAAATGAATTGGTTAGGTCATTGTTTAAGAAGAGACTGCTTGCTTACAACTGCCATGGAGGGTGTCATAGAAGGAGAAAAAAGAAGAGGGCGTAGAAGAATGAAGTTGATAGATAGCATTAAAATCAGAGGGTGTTACGAAGAAACGAAAAGACTGCCATGCGATAGGACAGCTTGGAGAGCTTTTACCATTATTTGAAGACCTGCCTTAGGGCAGAACACCAAATAATAACGTGCTATCTACAAGCAAAAATTGCGAAATATTTATAGCAAATTGTCTCAGTGGAACAACGGTCAACTCTGTTTGTTCGTTGTTTACAGCCGAGTATAAGTCTAAAATTTAGTTCTATGAATTCGAGAAAAGAATAGAATAAGATATTGTTAAATGGCGACCTTAGAATTCGGGATACTTCCATTCTTGCGCCTGTTGTATTCTCAGAATTAGGGATACTTTCGTTCTTGCTCCTGTTGTATTCTCAGATCCTGAAGTAATTTTGATATTGATTTTACAATCTAAAACTGTGACTAAAAAACGGATTTACTAAATATGTGAAACCGTTGCAGATTAATTGTTAATTCAGGCTGCAGCCAGGATTTTCTTCTGAGGGGGTTCTTGATCTACTCTGGCGAGAGTTATTGTTTGTTGTAAATAAAACAAAAAACAAAACAAAAATTAAAAGGAAATGAACTAGTTATTTGCTGTACATTTTGTTGTGGTCGAATTTTAGAACAGGTGAGGTTTAATTAATTATTAATTAATAATTCAATTAATTATTTGGGAGATGATAGGAATTATGATTTTGAAGTTAAGTTACGCAAGTTCCAGACGATCTGTGGGACAATCGACCGTATTTTTAGAAACAAAGTACGTCGAGATACAAAATTAAAGTTCCATAAAGTTATGGCTGTCCCTGTACTGTCCTGTGGGTGTGAATTATGGACATTAACCAAGAAACAAGACAGTAAAATATAGGCCTCGGAAATGGCGTTCTTAAGAGGAGTTGAAAGGTGTTCTAAACTTGACCGTATAAAGAATGAGGCCGTAAGAGAAGAGTTACAAGTTTTTAACTCGAATGAAAAATTAAAAGATTACAAACAACGGTGGAAAGAACACTTAGAAAGAATGTCAGACTTCAGACTGGCCAAACAAGTCTGGAAATACAAACCTATAGGACACAGGTGTGTGGGTAGACTAAGGAAGAGATGGCTGGAGGATCTTTGAAGGCGGAAGAGGCAGGACCTTGCCTATGCCGTGTTGTGAAAATGATGATGATGATTTTGTTGTAGTCAAAAAGGGAAATGAGGAAAGATGATAGTTACGTTTTTGTAGATAGGCCTACTAAAAATTTAACACAGTTATAAAACAGTAAATATGACATCTCACATTACAATGTAAGTAAAATAAACGATGCCAAGAAACTGGGTATATTTTCTCTCGTACTCTGCAGACGCCGAACTTTTTGTTCGAATTTTTTTAAACTTCGTTTAAAGCACGTGTCTATAAATATTTACCGCCAATGGAGTTACATCGGTCAACTCGTTTTACCATAGAAATGGAGAAACATTTATTATAAAATGGGTGCTATAGGTACGGTGACCTTACGTCCCGGTTTTATGGGACAGTCCCGGATTTCGGACCTAGGTCCCGGTGTTCCGGAAAATCGTTAAAAAGTCCCGGCTTTAGACTTTAAAATATTTTATAGTTTTATTTTTATGTTATCGATTTCTTCTTGCGACAGCTGTTTAGTTTTATGCGTATAAAATGTGTGATAGCGATTACAAATGACAGAAACGTAAGTGTGTGTTTAAAGATAACTTGCAAAAACAGTACCCTTTCTTTAAAACAACGCTTGAAAAGTTAGAAATACGCGATTTTAAAACAAATTAATTTTGTTTTGAAAATAATGTATATATTTTAATGAAATTTACATTTATAGCACTAATGTACCTGGACTTCAGTACAAAATTTCAAATCACTTTGTCAACAGAAGAATAATTAGCGCCAAATATAACCTCCACAAAAAATACATATTTTAAACATTGTTTCGAGAAATGCCTCTTACCTCCCACTAACCTAACCTAACCTAACCTAACTGCCCCCTCCCCTTTAACAACTGGTGTCGTATGTCCCGGATTGCAACTGAGAAAATATGTATTGCAACGTTCCGAGCCATCGCTTGCTTTTGACACTGTCAACTGCATATAAGAATAATTATTCTCATAAACAAAACAAACATTGTGATGGTTGACTTCAATTTCGTGCTCATTATAATTAAAGCTTCGTACTTCGTTTTCAAATTTCAACGTACTCCAAATCTTCTTCTTCTTATCTGGCGTTACAGCCTTTGGTGAGCTTTAGGCTCCTCAACAATGCTCCTCCCTGCTTCCCTGTTCCCCAGCCTTCCTCTCCACCCTCTGATTTCCATGCCAGCAAGGTCAGATCTCCAAATCTAGTGTTTTAAACCGTGTACTGCAATGGAGATTTTTTAAATCCGCATTTATTCTTATCTTGGTGATATTTTCCTTATCTACAGACAACACACACACGCGCGCTCGCTCGCATACTTCTGATTGCTTTAGTATTTATAGTTTGTGTGTTAGCACCACTGTGAATTTACGAAAACTATTTTTGTTGGTGGTGATTTTTAACTTCAGTGGCACTGACTGTTTGGATAACTTATTAAAATCAATATTTTTATTAATATATTAAATTATTTTATTTTATTTACTAATGTTTTTATGTGGCTATGTACCATTACCGTACTCTCAAAATTGTTGTCTTATTAGCACGCACTTACTGTTAGTAGCGATAATATGTTTTATTAAAAGTCTCCTTCAAGTAACAGACCTAAATTAACCTTCCTGGGAGCCAACAACAAACAGGCTTGAAAACCTCCATCGTTGTTTAAGCTGCCTCGCCTGTTTCATTATTTGTCTCATCATTAATCTCATATTTATTGTCTGCGTTGTGTGAATATTTGTGTACTTATTACATACACACGAAAATATGGTCATCATAACGATAGGGCCTCAGAAACATGCATTTCAAAAATCGCGCTATGGGCTGCGTAAATACGCAATAAGCAGCACATATTATTGAATTCCGCATACAAATCATTTGACAGGTAGAAGCTACCGGGCGATGTCCTATAGCCTCGTTCGGTCTTAGGTGTGCAGAATAACAGATACGTTTTAAGATTTTAGTTGTCGATTTGTTTTCGGAATGGTAATAAAACAACAAATTAAAAAATACCAAAAAGATACTAAATACAGAGCGAAAAACCGTCCACAACAATAGACTCATCAGCGCAAGATTCGAATAGTAAGCAAAAAACTTTAAATAGAGACAATTTTAAGCTACTAGGAATAAATTACTGCACTGTAAATATCTTAAACCGAGTCGGATACACTGCGAGCTGTATAAACGTATCCTATTCGCTAAGAGGACGTAAACCTCAAAATCTAAAATACAATTTTGAACCATTCTATAACAGCCAGACAACTAGCAAAGTTTGTACGAAACGATTTCGTGCTCGCAAGGGGGCTATAACATACCGCAATTAAAAATGTCCCTTATTATTCACTTCACATAACTAATTAGCCTAACTATTTATTTAATCCGATTAATATGGCTGAATTTTTAACTGCATATTTTATAACGTTTGATTCTTCCTTGTTTTGTGCACCTCTGAGAGGGGATTAACTAGGGCTACCTCCTCGTTTGCCCCGGGCTGATCTCGATTTTAGGCCAGTCCGGGCGTCCGGGAGCAGTTAAGCCGGGTTTACACCGGTGTTACTAACAAATGTTACTAACTTTTTTGTTAGTAACAACGAGTAGTAACAAATGTTACTTACAAATGTTCCTAACAGAACACTAGTTGACTTTTTGGTTGTTATTAACATTTTGCCACATCACCACGCCACCGCGCCTCGCCTCGTCAGTTGGCAGAAAAATGTCGAGCGTTGAAGACGTTGTTCTCACTGCGGCTGCGTGTGTGATTTTGGCGAAGCAGAGAAGACCAAGAAGATTCTGGGCGAGACGCCCACTGCAGGCAAGAGGTAGATATAGTGGAAGTGACCTGTTAAGTGACATGAATGAAGATGACGTTGATCTTTTGTCAGGCGAAGTAAGGTGTGATTGAATCTTTAAAAACTTTTTAAGATTCACAACTTAGTTGTGAATCTGAATATTTAATATCAATGATAGGACATAAAATTGGCAAACAAGACACTAATTACAGGAAAGCATGTTACTAACATTGAAGAGGTGCGGTGACACGTGTTACTAACAAATGTTATCAACATTCTTTGATCTTTACCGACTTCTAGTGGATAACAAAATTCTTGTTAATAACATGGTATTTCTGTTGGTAACACAGCTTGTTGGTAACAAATTCGGAAGGGGTTTTCAAAATATTACTTAAAATTGTTTGTAACACGTGTTACTACCACCGGTGTGAAAGCGGCTTTAGGCCGAAACGCAATTTTGTTATCGTTTTTGCCAGATTTAACTTCAATTCCTAATTAATTGAGTTTTCAAAATTATTTGTTTTAATCCTGAAGGAAAAGACAGGATAATCCCACGTACACATGATAAAATCGTATCCTGGATACATGATTTCGATTTCGAAATACTGTACTTATGTCTAACGGAGTAGTGCTGTTTTCGTTGTGTTGGTACAGTGGATCTTGGCTTATAGTAATCGTGTTATTTCAGTTGTGTTAGTAAAAAATGCGTCAATTTTAATGTTAGTAATTCTTTAATTTTTAGTAACTTTTTAATAATAACGAAACGAAAACGTGCATTCGGTCAGCGTTTAAAAAACAGTATCCGTATATTGTTCAGATTATTGGTCCGGATGATAAACTTAGCTGTTCAATTTGCCCACCGGAGTTTTCATTGCATCATACAGGGAAAGCAATATCGAGGGACGTATTAGTTTAAAAAGACACGTCAAGAAAGTACATTTATTGACGCAACTAAATTTAAATGGGATGGCTTATTGGATAATAAATTACTGTGAACTGATGTTGAAAGTTCCGTTGATTTTGTCAACAGGACAATTACGGTACATAAGGACAGTGCAATTAATATTGATGACTTAGTCTAAAGTTAATAAATTTTTACGTACTGATAGTGAAAATAAAAATTTTGAAGATAAGTTGTTGTCACAGATATGATTTGAGATTTTCAAACAGTTAAACTTTGTAAATAATAACTTTGTAGAAGAAAAACCTATCAATGGGCCCCATGCATTAAGTTTATTTTTTGTTTACCTTGGGTTTCAACGGTTATCAATACGGTATTTTCTTTAATAAACGATTGGTGGCATTGAAAAAGAGGAATTATAGCTACAGGAATGAAAATTTTTACTTCACGTTAAGTATAATTCAGAATATAGCTGAAGTGAATTAAAAAAAAATTATTAAAAGTAATGTTAATATTAATAATATAGTTGCATGGAGTGAGAAATACAAAATAAATGATAGTGTAGGGCCTTCCAGTCAAGCAAATTAAATAGACCTAAGTTAATTAATTAATTAATGTGTAAACTGAAGTTCAATTTACAATGTAATATTTCATAATTATATTTTAATATGTATGTTATTATATGTTTATGAATATTATTTTATAATGATAAATAAGCTGTGAAATGACAAAAATATTGTTTTACTTAAAACATACACAATAATCCCAGTCCCTACCAAGAATTTTAACAAGGTGTCCTCCTCGAACGTCCTCGTTCGACTCCATAAATTTTACCAAGGTGTCTTCGTATTTAATTTGAAAAATACAGTCGCCCTAGGTTAAGCAGTAGCAAATCTAGAATTCGATCTGGGGGGGGGGGTCCGGTCGAGTCGGCTTCATATAAAAGAAAAAACAAAACTAGTTAAGAATAATCGATATTACCATCTTTAAAATGGCTGAAAAACGTGTAATGACATACTGAAATAAAGCCCATCAAAGTAATAACACAGTAAAAACAAGCACTATTGAAACATCGCTTATAAGATACATATTGGCTTAATTGATTTTCCTATATTTCATATTTCAAACGTGCACGCAAATCCTCTGTAATAAACTTGTTTGTAGACCTACATTTAAAAAAGTGATACTACTGTATTAGCGTACACAGGTGAGAAATTAATAAACCAGCTTAAAAATCAACAGATTATCAAAGTTTTTGTCAGATTTCAACCCTCTTGGTGGGTCCGGTTCCATTCACTCCCCCGTACGCCCCTGAAGTTACTCCCCCCCCCATAAGAAATCCTCGTATTATACGTACACAAACAGGACTGTTGTAACACACCGCTTCATACGTTATCACGATGTGTAAAAATCACAATTCAGAATTGATAGAATTGCTAGAACGTTAAGTCTTAAATTAAAGTCAAAGAGATTAAATGTTGCTGAATAAATTACGTCGCGATTTAATGCCGGTAAACTGCGTTTAGCGGGTGGTGACAAGTAATCCTTCTGCAGACAAAGCAAGGAGTTCGACAAAGCTAAACTTGAACGACACGTGGCCTTTCATTATTAAACAAAAATTATGTAAGAAAAGAAGAATTTTTTATGAGCGTTCCTTTCGAGTTCCTTTTGTTTCAAATAAGCTTTAATAAAAACGAGGAATGTCACTAACAATAATTACAAACGTGTCGTTTTTAATAAGCAATATCAGAGACGCAAAATTGTCGTGTAATGTACTTTGACACAAAAGTATTCAGCAGCAATTGTTCGCGATTATAATTTAATCGCTTTCTGTCGTATAGAAATATTATTTTTTAAATAAGATCTTTGAAACGTGTTAAAAATGTTCTTAAAATTCTCATTATAATTTCTGTTATATTTGTTATTTTCTCCTATATTAGAACTCCATCACAAATTGCAATCGAAAATTTTGTTATTTTGAATAGCCTATACTTATACTTCATGGATTTTGTTATAATATTATTAACTACTCGGATAAGCAGTTCTTTAATCATACTCAGGTTTAGAGAGTTAATTTAGCACGGTGACTTATTATTCAATGCATCAGTTGTACTTCAAAGTTCAAACAGACAGCTTATTCACGAGGGGTTTATACAAGGTGCGCGCGGCGGACAAGGGATTTTGAAGGTACACTTTACAACCTCAAAAATGTCTATACAAGGTGCGTGCGGAGGCAACTCTTGTGCTGTATACAAGGTGCGTGCGGAGGCAACTCTTGTGCTGTATACAAGGTGCGTGCGGAGGCAACTCTTGTGCTGTATACAAGGTGCGCACCAAGCAATATTTTGTTTACTTAATATATTCCATTATGTCAGTTCCGTCTTGTGACTTCTTCCAGGAGCTTTGTCACGTGGTTCGGAACGATCGTGGTTCCATCTTCAGACGTAGGCTGTATACACCTCATACGAGATCGTCAAACATTAAAATTTTAATTCTAGTGAAATACACGAACAACGAAATTGTTTCACATACACGCTACTTGAACAGTATAAACGGATGCCTTTAGGCATGTAAATATTTTTGTCTTATTCCTGTTGAGTTATGTTTACTAAAAAAAGTACGCTTTTTACTAATATACATAAACATTCACGTTTGAGATTACAGTATGTAGGCCTAAACAACCGTTTGTCACTGAGGGTAACAGTGCCTGCCCCAAAGAATATGTAGCGTTTCATTCAATGGTAGCAAACGTGTTCAGTGGCTCACATCCTCATGTTTTTGCTTTTCTAGAGGTACTGAAATACATAAAAATTACAACGTATGTCGGTATAAACACAAAGACAATAAAAAAAAACATTAAATTCAAAGTTTGTTATGAGACAACAGTTTTTAAGTAATATTATATCTGAGTTAGAAACGAAAAAATCACTAGGTTAGAATATATAAAATAAAACATATGTATAAGAAGTAAAGAAGCTTTCTGTAATAGCGTAGGCCTATTTTAGTATTTTAAGTTTTGTATTGTAGTGATAATACAAGTATTGTACTGTGTGAGGTTTTGTATTGCATATTTTTATAGTGCTTTCTACTATATGATTCAAACTAGCAATATACGCGTACTAAAGGTACTGTAACAAAAAAGTGTGTGTTTTAACGTATAACTTCGAATAATTCCATAGTAGCACTTCCAACGGCCAAATTGCTAATTATTGAATTTAACCACAACGCATATATACTAATTTCAGCTTTATTAGTTTATATGGAACCACGAAAGTAACAACATAACTAATCATAAATCAAGCGGCCCTCTTTTCTTTTCACATCTTGGTTAGAGCGACCAAAATTGACCCCGCGCGCACCTTGTATAAACCCTCGGATAGGACCCATTGACCGCCGCGCGCACCTTATATGACAAATTTGGGATTTTTCGACCGCTGCGCGCACCTTGTCAACCCTTATTCTCATAGCAAAACAAACGTTGTGATTGTTGACTTCAATTTCGTGCTCATTATTATTAAAACTTTGTACTTCGTTTTCAAATTTCAACGTACTCCAAATCTACTGTGTTAAAACAGCGTAGTGTAATGGAGACTTTTTTATCCGCATTTTTTCTTATCTTGGTAACATTTTCCTTATCTGTAGACAACACACACACACACACACACACACACATCCGCTACTGGGCCGAAGATGTTTTCCCTCGCTGGGGTATCCAGAGGCGTTGTTAACGGACAATAGGAAGCCGCTCACGGCCACAAGTGGAAGCAGATGTGCAACAAGCTGCACATACCACCGTGGACTAGAGTCAATTACCCAACCCCCTCCCCAGGGCAAACCCGACGGAGCGATGCAACGGCGAAATAAAGAAGGCTCTGCGTATCCAGCTCCACGACTGCAAGGACCACGGCGAGTGAGACAGAAACTCAAAGGATAACGGGGATGCTTATACCGTCCCCGGTTCTCCATTGAGTTATAGACGGGCAGCTCTAACCCTCCGAGGGTTCCGGAATCGTCTAGAGTCTAAGATGTAACAGATCGGCGACTGAGACAGGGAGAACAGCCGCCGAACATAACACCTCGCCGCCGCCACCGCAGCAGCAACTAGCGTCCTATGTATGGTGTGTAGTGTCGTGTCATGGGGTGATAGGCCCTTACTTTTTTGAAGATGAACGAGGCACTGCTGTCACTGTGACGTCTGAACGTTATGTCAACATGCTAGAGACATTTTTGCCACCAAGACTCCATACTTTTCCAAATCTTGACATTCAGCACACCTGGTTTCAACAGGATGGAGCCACCTCACATACTGCCAGACAGTCTATGGCAGCAGTGAAACGTTTGTTTGGGGATCGCATAATTTCAAGGAATGCTAACATCGCTTGGCCGCCCCGATCTCCAGACCTTTCAGTCTGTGACTTCTTTTTATGGGGACATCTGAAGAGCATCGTGTACCAGACTAGACCAAGAACCCTTGCTTAGCTCAAGACACAGATTGAAGAGGAAATCGCCAAAATCCCAGGTGACACATTGCGCCGCGCTATGCAAAACCTACAGAAACGGCTTACTGAATGTGTATGGCAAAATGGGCAGCATTTAACTGATGTAATTTTTAAAAAGTGATGTCTAATGTAATTTCCAGTCTTGTAGAACATATTTTGAGTCTCAAATAAAGTTTTGTAACGTTCCTTCATTTTTTCTAATTATTTCAAATTTTCCCGTTTCCCTGCGCCACACTGTATAAGTGTTTGGAGTCTACAATTTGGTACAGCTGGCGTACCTAATTAAAGTCATCCACCGGCTTTCGGTCTGGCTACGTTGTGCAAGTTGTTTGTATACAAATAGGGCGATCTGGCTACCAACTCTCCTGGCTAGACACAAACCGTCCTAAGATGGATTTCAGCCAATGACACTCCACCGTGGGTGCGACATTTTCGTACGTAAATTATCAGATAAATTAAATCATTGTCCATTTAAAGTTTCACAATTTGTTGTTGTTGTTGTTGTTGTTGTTGTATGGGCCATCTAAGGACTACATGCCAATTTCAATTCTTTATTCTCTGTTCTTTTGTTCTGTTGTTTTTTCCAATATTCTTTCATCTTTTCATTGTGTCTCTTTTTCCTGTCTTCAGTCCACTTTGAACCTGCGTTTCTCTCTCTCCTACCCTGGACTCCTTCCATTTTTAACACTTTTGCCCAAAAAACTTCTCTTTCAATTGCTTCTTCTGTGTTTATATTATTTTTTTCTAAATCCTTTTGGACTTCTTTAATTTAACTTGATGTTGACTTCTTCCCCCACAGATATTTGAAGATCTGCTTTGTTAACCTATTGTCATCATTCTATATAAATGTCCAAAAAATAATAGTCTTCTTTTTCTCATTTTTTCTATTATATTTCCTATACTCTGATATATTTCATCATTACTTCTTAATTTCCAACCTTCTGAAGTTTTTCGTGGGCCTAATATATTCCTAATAATTCGTCTTTCCAATATTTGTAGTTTGTCTAAATTATAATGCAATGCTAGACATTCACTTGCATATAGGCATTCTGGTTTCACTACTGTACTGTAATGCCTTATTTTCGCATTTTTAGATAAGCACTTTTGTTATTGTAAATATCTTTAGTTATACCATATCCTCTATCCATTTTATGAATCCTTTCTTCTATAGCAGATTTTTCGAAACCATTCTCTTGAATTACTTCCCCTAGATACTTAAGTTTTCTAACATTCTCAAAGTTTCACTATATTTATTTATTCTTTTTTTTAATTTACGTATTAATGTGATGCATTGTTCTGTGCTTCGTCCGGTTAATACGATTTATCGCAAAACCGTCGAGGGAGTTTCATATCACAATAATTGCATCACTCAAGGAAACCTCATTTCTTTGCTTTTAATACCACATCACTTTTGCCAGTATTGTAATCCCTTCACGATGACTTATTTTTCCATTTTCGTCTACTACGATTCCGCGTACGCCCGAGGAGTCATCACGATTAGCCCACGTCTGTGATGATTTATACTATTTCGTAATCACGTAAAACTGAAAATCGGTCATTTAATTCACAGTTGCGTTTTATATTCCCATCCCGCTATGTTTTACGGCTGCATTTAAATGAAAATAAATTTTTGAATATACACAGTGCGTTATTAGTATATTGTTACAGCGGTCTCACGGATCGTCGTATGGTAAAGTGGAAAACGAAGTACAGACACCAATGAAGTCACTAATAACCAGTTTTAATTAATCAGAATTAACAATTTGTATCAACTCGTACAACAATTCAAGTATTTTTGTCCACATACAATAATAATGTAAATTATTAGAGTTCCACACTAATTAGTGGAATTTATTCAGAGACGGCGCTGCGAGTATACAGGAATATCCAAGACAGAGTAGGTGAGAAAGATTTCCCGTTACAGTCCAACTTCGTACGCCTACTTGGACAAATACTGTCCTAAATACACATGATAACGAAGGATGGGGACGATGAATCGCAAATAACAAGGGAATACTAAAATCACGCGCGTATAAATTATCTGACAGTAAATTTATTAAAAATTTAATTTTTCTGATGAAATATATATTCATCTACCTAAAGACTGGATAGATTTCTGATTTCCTTGGCAGGTTTATGATAGTGACACATAATGCAGTAGATAGTGATATCTACGTAATAAAATTATTCAATGAAAGAAGTACATTTAGTCGTTGAAATTGTTCTTACCCGCAGGGCTGTGGTCCACGGTTGTCGTTGTTGACAGACGTTTCGTCCCCACCGTCGGAGGCCATCTTCAGTGTCTAGATTGGCGCGGTGTCAGAGATGTGGAAGGTCGAATCGTCTGCCAATAACGACAACTGTGGACACAGCCCGGAGGATAATAAGAATTTCAACAACGTTGAAGGCCGTGAAAGCTTAAGAACTTGCAGAAGTACGTTTAGTTTGTAAGAAATAAAAAAATAAAGTATTTGTTAGAAGATTATTAATATATTAACATTGTATTAACATTTAATATAAATTAAAAAAAAATTACAAACCTCCTCGAACGAAACTAATAGGGTATTATTTTTAAATAAATTGAAATGTTTAAATCATTAGACATATGTTTGCATGTCTAAATCCTGATCCAGTCTATACTTTTATTACAAATCTTTGGAAGGGATTCGCAGTCGTCATCATCATCATCATCTTCAAGGATTAAACCAAGAATGGTTTGTTCAGGTCTCAATTAGGCAATGATTACAGCTGGTCACTCCAGCGCTTCCTCGGGCGTCTCACACATCTCCGTCCCCTTGGCTTATAGTTCCATAGTTGTTTGGGGATGCGGCAGTCATCCATTCGGCAAAGATGTTCCTACCAATTCAGCCGATACTGGGCGATCCTGTCGAGTATACTCATAATATTCAGTTCCTGCCGTATATCTGTGATTCTTCTATGATCATGGAGAGTACACCCTGCCACGTGCCTGAGAAATCTCATTTCAGCCGCTTGGATGCGACTGGCCTGGCCTTTCGTCAAAGTCCAATTCTCAGACCCATAAAGAAGTGTGGGAAGAGCCATTCACCTTGTAGAATTTTAGGTGTGTTCCTTTATTTGCTGACTTAAGGGTTCGTCTAATGACCCCGTACATAAGGTTGAACTTATGCAACTTATTCACAACGTCGTTGCTAGCCTATTCACACTGTAGCCCAGGTATTTAAAATTGCTAACTTGTTCCAGGACAGTACCATCTACACAATTTTTGCTATCTGTTTTCAAGTCCGACAGAATAGCCTGATCGTCCGCAAACAACAAAGCGTCAATTGTTGAGTGACCAACCATAATATGTTCTGGAAGACACATCTGCCAGTTTTGTGTGACATCGTCAATATATAAATTAAAAAGATAAGGTGATAGTGGACACCCTTGTAGTACTCCACAATTGATCAGGCCAACTCTAGGAGCTGTTCTCGGTCTCCCTGCTTCTATTAAGATTTTATTCTCCATATAGGCCTACAGACTCTGTATTGCTCTAAATAGATGTTGTGGGATCCCTTTCCTTTCCATCACTACATATTCACTACAAAATTGCCTAAAATAAGGGATGCGCAGTGATGGAACAAAATAATCAGAAATTAAGTAAAGAAAATAGACAGAAGAATGCAAACAGTCACTGTTTACTGGCAGTACTGTTTCCTAAGCGGAACCGGTGTTAATGCGAGAACGATAAGAAGCCCGAACAGATAACTAATAGGCTGTATCTCTTCTACGTGAACTCGTTAGAGATGACTTACGACCATTAGTGCAATAGATATATACTAGTGTCAATGACAGGTCATTTGTTCAGAGTATAGACAGATTTGAAATATAAATCTGACAAGAGGAAAAAGAGAAAATATATGCTTTGGCAAGACAGGCTGTGGATGTTATCAGGTGTTCGAACGATTATCGTGAGTGAACAAGAAGAATGAAGTGGCCTACGATGAAACGCCACAGAACGTTTGAATGAAATACAAATGCAAATACCTTAGTCGTCTTTTACGCGCAAGATTTCGTGCATCGTTAAAAATATTCGCTAATACAGGCGAATATATTCATATATTTATATAAGCTTAATATCCATAGATGTTCACGCGTTTTTTGAATGTCATTAAACAAGAGGTGTTTACTACTTGGGTACATTCACGTAGTTCATTCTCGTAACTTGCCCCTGAGGGTGCAAAGATAGCACTTGTTTTTTCGCAGGGCTCCCACACATCCTTACGCACTGCTGATGCATCCACTTTGACAGAAGAACACCCACTAGAGGATCAGGGGTCAAGTATAATAGAGCGGTTCATTAGCTTCTTCTTCTTCTTCTTCTTCTTCTTCTTCTTCTTCTTCTTCTTCTTCTTCTTCTTCTTCTTCTTCTTCTTCTTCTTCTCCTCCTCCTCCTCCTCCTCCTCCTCCTCCTCCTCCTCCTCCTCCTCCTCCTCCTCCTCCTCCTCCTCCTCCTCCTCCTCCTCCTCCTCCTCCTCCTCCTCCTCCTCCTCCTCCTCCTCCTCCTCCTCCTCCTCCTCCTCCTCCTCCTCCTCCTCCTCCTCCTCCTCCTCCTCCTCCTCCTCCTCCTCCTCCTCCTCCTCCTCCTCCTCCTCCTCCTCCTCCTCCTCCTCCTCCTCCTCCTCCTCCTCCTCCTCCTCCTCCTCCTCCTCCTCCTCCTCCTCCTCCTCCTCCTCCTCCTCCTCCTCCTCCTCCTCCTCCTCCTCCTCCTCCTCCTCCTCCTCCTCCTCCTCCTCCTCCTCCTCCTCATTCTTCTTCTTCTTCTTTAGCATTACACCCCAACATAAGCCCAACAGCACCTACTTCCAACACCAATCTTCTCCAGTGCCTCCTGTCCATTGCCATCTCGGTGTAACCCCTCACATCAATTCTTATTAGATCTTCCATACATCATCCAACCATTTTATCCTAGGTCGACCCCTCTTTCTGCTTTTATAGACATGCGCCCTCAGGGTTTTCTTTGGGTTACTCTGATCATCCATCTGCTATAGGTGACCACGCAATTGTATTCGTTGAGACTTTACGAATCTTACAATGTCCTCACGCTTCAATAGCTCATCCATCTCCTTGTTATTTCTTATTATTCATTCGTCATCTTCTTTAACCGGGCTACAAACACGTCTTCCAGTCTTTCTTGTTCGTTCGTTAGAACCTTAGTATATAACTTAACAAGACATAACCTGGGGATTTAGTGTGACAAGAAGTCGTCTGTAACAAAAGAGAACAGAAGACATAGTAAATTCCAAGTTCTACGCATATGCTACAAGTTACGCAAGAAAATTAATGTGGTAGACCAAACAAGTGCAGTCAAAAAATTTAATCCCTCACTGCCAATCGAAGCTTCTTTTTGTCACTAAAGCAGTCGAGGACATCAATATAGAGGTTGGCAACTTCAATGGATCTCACAACTAGACTATGTGATCCCGCGTGTCCAACAATGCATCTCACAACTAGACTATGTGATCCCGCGTGTCCAACAATGCATCTCACAGCTAGACTATGTGATCCCGCGGAAAACTTGGACCGTACATGACGTATGTAGGTAGAGACCTTCAAACCAATGGCATCGGGCAATCCACTAAGTCCAATAAGAACTCGATGAAAAAAGAGCAGGTCTGTATTAATTGTTCCAGTCAAGAGAAGCGTAAGACCAAGAGCTTTCGTGACCTCCACATAGCGACCCAATAAAGTGAATTTCTTTGTCATTCAGTGCAAGAAGCTTCTCTGAACTAACACAGTGGAGTCACAGTTAGCTGTATAGTCACGGTTCCCTACGAATGAAGAACATTCTAAATGGTCTCGGACCACAGATTTATAAAGAGGACACAGGATTCCGTATTCTTAAACTGTCTTCCAATCCATTTGATGAGATTTCTACGGACTTGTGAGACAACATTTTCAATTTTAATTTAAATGGAATAACTCCTATTGTAGTCCCAAGCCACGTGTTTGTTAACCAAATATACTGTAACTCACCGTCTATGGCCTTTCTGTGATGTTGTTATTTCGTTTACATGTTTCGAGGGACTTGCCTCATCATCAGAACTTCATAAACTAATGCATATCATCAATGATGACATGTGTCAAAATATTAAAACACAATACGGCACTAAACTATATACAAAACTTGTTTTAAAAATGAGCACGTCAATGTTGGATGTGTATTGCAAGACAACACGCGCCGTACTGACGAAATCTAGGTTTTATCTCGACCATATCGCATAGCGGTATCGTACAGTATATTTGATTTATATTGTAATTGGTCGTTCAACACGTGTGGCTTGGTACTGGCGTCGTTATGTGCTTTATAAATCTCATATTCTTCAAGGGCGTTCAAATAACGCCCTTTATTGCAGAAATGAAGGGGTATTAGATTCGAGTTGAGGTATAAAGTTCTGATGATGAGGCAAGTGCCTCGAAACATGTAAACGAAATAACAACATCACAGAAAGGCCATAGACGGTGAGTTACAGTATATTTGGTTAACATTTTCAACGTTCTGAGAGATCGAAACCACCAGATAAAATACTAAAACCATTCTTTCTACAGCCACACAGTATATCTTATAAGCATAGTAAGACGAATTGGTCCTGTGGATATTACAGTTTTCTTATGATTTAGGGGATGCAATTCCTCCGTGCTCCCTCTATAGCACTATCTATGCACTGTTGAAGAACAAAACGATCCTTTTCGCCACTGACGAGAAGCGAAATCTTAATAATGTCTGCAAACATTTGGACATCACAATTTAAAACGCATGTTATGCCATTAATAAACATCAGAAAAAAGAGAGTTTCTACATTGGAACTCCAAGGAATTCCCGAATTGGTTATAAAACTATCAGATACATTTCCACCAAGGGGACAAATGGCGGTACTCTTTAATTTATTAAGAAAAACATGGCGTGTTAATTTATCAATCGTCTTCATAAAGTCTAAATAGATGACTTTATGACAATACTAATAATAATAGACGACTTAAAATATGTATATTTTTACGAGGAAAAATGTGGAAAATTTATGTTCGCCGTAGGAGGGTTCGCACTCGCTGCGGGATTTGCACCCATGGCGAACCGCAAACCCTTTTTTCCATGGAATGGATCCACCCCGTGGTTTCAGGGTGGTGCCATTTGTTCTTCGTTCATGTGGACGTTCATCTTTTTTAAACCTTCAGCGGGTCCACGTTACCTGCTTTCTGCTATTCTGTCAGCGGCCGTAGCAGATCATTTTCTGCTTTCTTCTTTTGACTTAGAACCTTCTCTATGTAGGCTGCTACCTGATACCAGTGGCGTTCGCTCTGCAGCATTAGTCCGATGATATTGTCGGGTGTACTCTGTCCCACTACATTCTCCAGGGTTTGCCTCTCCTCTTTCCATCTATCCCAGGATAGATTCCTAGATTCTTTTCGTCTAGTTCCTATTTACAGAAAATGTAGTCTACATTAATTGTGTCATAAAATAATTAATCTCTCCATGTTCACAGCCAGTCCACTCAGATAAATGGCTTATGAGCCTAGCGGTCCATTTTCTCTTCGCGTCACTGGTCCATCTTTCCTGCCACTGAGCCATAGTATGGGACCTGGCCTCCCTGTGAGCTTATAGTTTACCTACTGTGGCTTTACTCCTGTAAATCTGTTCCCGCTCCTGCGGCAGCGGATCGATTAGAATTATTCCTGCGACGACAAGAACCGCTGACACCGATACCGTTCGGTAGGAGCAAGCCACTCTGTGCGCGCCACTTCGCTGCACTGTGACATGCGTTTTCTGTATTACTGGAATTAGAGTGCATCAGACCAGATCTCCGCACCGTAAAGTAGTAACTGACATCAGTCATCGGCGCTTGGAAGGATTCGGACCGCTGGTGTTACCCATAATTCTATTCAGCGCCGTGGTCGCAGTTGCAGCCTTATCAGCCGCCAGTTTTATTTGTGCCCTAGAGGCGAGCTTTGTATCTAGGATTAACCCCAGATGCTTAACACCGGCTTTTGTCTGCACAGTTTCTCCCCCGACAATTGGCAAGATATTGGCCAGATGCATCTTCGTAAGCAACACGATCTCTATTTTTTCGGCTGCCAGTCGACGTAATTTTCGACATAATAATAATAATAATTATTATTATTATTATAACGGCTGCTTTGCGTACCAAATTGCCCACCGGATGTCGCCAGTAGAAGCAACAAATCGTGTCACCCTACTGAACTGAAACTCCGTTTAAATCAGTCGTTGAAGAATACGTCGAGGAACACACCATTGCGTACACTGATGGGTCGAAGACGGAGAGCGAAGTGAGTAGTGCGTTTGTCATCGAGGACGCCTCCCACTCCTGGACACTGCCCCAGGCACACCAAGAGTGTATACACCGGCTCTTGGTCTTCGGGTCATGTAGATATTGAAGGTAACGAAGAATCTGACGCTGCAGCGAGAAACGCTGCGGACATCCCACGAGTCGATACGACGCGATAACGCGAAACTGGCTCCCACAAGCACCATTATTGTGGCGACAGATGTGGAACACACGGCAGAGCAAACTTTCTGTCGTGAAGCAGAGCGTCCGTAAATGGCAAGCAGTCGCCGTGAACAACTTCGCATCACGAGACTGCGCATTGGGCACACGAACCTGATGTCTTTGTGCACGACCCGTCTGCACTTGGGGCGGAGCACTTACAGTGAAACACGTCATCGAATACTGTAGTGCTCTTGCAGACCGGAGACAGAGACACAGGGTAAAAGGTAACCTGAAAGAAGACCTCGGAAATGAACAGTTAGCGATAGACAGAACTCTGTCCTTCCTAAAAGCACCAATATCACTGTATACGCTTTGAAAATGTCGTTTTTCGTCTTAGTGTATACGAGTTTCCACTGTCATTGAGTCAACTAAAATGTAGATGAGAAGAAAACATCCCGTCGAGCAACGCTTCTGGTAGACGTCGTTGGGCTAAAGGCCTTAGTTGCCGAGCTCCAAAACACATAATAATAATAAACATGGCTCATTTTGTACCACCAAAGTAGTTTTAGAAAACCAGGAAAGGGAGGCAGGGTAGCTTGAGCCGTTCACCACACAAGGTAGATAGCGTGGCAACGCTTCAGCCGCCCATTGTCCCCATTGTCACCCTCCCACCAGATGTTATCCCAGACACTCATTACCACAAGCTGAGTCGATCAGGGCGCTGAAAACGTAACTCGGTGCAGCCCGGAAATTGAACGCAGGACATCTAGATTAGCCAGGCGCCATACCCACTTGTCTACCAAGCCTAACACAATAATACTTTATAAAATATATTTTGCCAGTCTAAGTGGCATTATAGAAAATAATAAACTTATTTTTATAAAAACAAGAATAACGATACGGAACTAAATATTAACAGTGATGAGACGTTCTTACACGCCGTAAGATAAGGTTTCAAATCGTGAAAGCCTAGACCGATTTTGAAGCTAGAGCACTTACTATAATAAAATTTACCTCAAAGTCAAACAACTTTTCCGGCCCGACCTTCAAGTTTAAGGTTATTTATAAGTTATATTTTATGACGAAACAGACAGAAAGCTAAATGATGGTGTTTCAGCATCCGCCCAATGGAACTGGACATTTTATAAAATACCCAGCAGCACTGAAACACATATACAGAAACATATACTGACCGTGATAGCTTTATAAAAGGTCAAATATATGTGGCAGATATTGTAATTAATATGTAACTCGACTATAAACAAAAATGTAATTTATTATTTTTGGCTTTTATTTTATATAACGTATGGTAGTGCTACGAAAAATAATATTGACGAATAAATCCATGTTCAACCTACCCAATATTTTAAAACAAATAGTTAAGAAAGTGCATTAATTCAGTACATCAGTAAAATTTAATTATTATTGATGTTGAAATAATTGCAAAACGAATATTACTTAAACAGTTAACTAAAATTTAATTAGAATTTAAATAAAACGAATCGGAAATGGATTGGAAACCTGAATTAAAAATTAATTAAAGTTTTAGCTTTACGTTCCAAGTTAAGTAAAACTAATAATTAAGCCGGCTCAAGTTTTTGATCCTTTTGCATTGTTAGTTCTCATTACGATAACCTTTTATTAGTTATTAGCGTTATTAGTGTCGCTATTTCTAAACACAGATCCAGAACACCTACTATTACATATTGCCTTGCTAAGTCACACTATCTAATAGTAAGGCATGTTTGCTAAATTTCTCGAGAGGTAAGAGGTGGCTTTCAGTGAACTTACATAATTAAATACACGTAACTAATGTTTGTTATCACAAGAAACTAATACGGTTGTCAGTACTGTTTCATGCTGTGCCCCAAAAATAGTGGGAAAATTGTGAGGGATCAAAAATTCTGAAATAACTTATCACAAAATCTAAGTGTGGTATAAAATTAAAGAGAATTTTAACCAAAATCTGAATATAATATTAAGTTTTGAACATTTAAAATTTTGAGGATAACGGGGCGTTAAAAAATGGGTCAAAATTTTTTAAGTCTCAAAAATCCATGTGAGGTATCAAATTAAAGTAATCCAAATCTAACTACTGAGTCAAGTTTCCAGTTTTATTAGCAGCCATCTTAACATCAACTTTGTCACTACTTATTGCCACACTGCTGAATACTTCGTTCTTGACGAGCCCTTTCGGTGTCTACACCATCTTCAGGTCGTTAAGGTCGTTTACGGCCTGAAGATGGTGGAGACACCGATAGGCCTCGTCAATAACGAAGTATTTAGCAGTGTGGCAATAAGTAGTGAAAAGTTGATATTGTGTCAAGGTTCTGAAATTTCAAAATCTTAGGAAACCGTAACCCAAAAAGATAAAAATTTAAGAAAATTGTAAAATCGATGCTGAGCATCAGAATAAAGGGAATTTTAACCTAAACCCCTATAGAGTGTTTGCACTATTTGTTTTTTTTTTTTAAATGGGAATACAGGTCAAAAATAGAAGCCAACATTTTATGAAAATTCTAAAAGCCTAAGTAGGGCATCAAGTTATGACGAATACAAACCAGGTATACTTAAAATACAAACTCTGTATATTAAATAATTTGACAAAAATTAATACATCTTTAACACTCCTTGCAAATTTTGGACCGCCACCAAAAAAATTTGTAAGATGTTTACAAAAATATTTACGCATTGTTATCTGTAATGAGTGAAAACTATTGGATATAGGCCAATAGATATTCATGGAAACATACATAAATGTAAAATTAAAATCCAGGACTAAATTATTTGACATTTATGAATTACGGCTATAAATTTAACTAAAGAACCAATGCAGTAGTTCGAAATTTTTATTGTTTATTATATGATTGTCTAGTAAGTATACATTTGTTTTTTGTTTTTAAAAATTTGTTTTTAATCAAGGTTCTAGACATTTTCTGATAATTGAAAAATTATCTCATAACGAAATTTCTTCTTCTTCTTCTTCTTCTTCTTCTTCTTCTTCTTCTTCTTCTTCTTCTTCTTCTTCTTCTTCTTCTTCTTCTTCTTCTTCTTCTTCTTCTTCTTCTTCTTCTTCTTCAGTACTAGATAAGAAGCAGCCAATGTGAAGAATTTAATAGTCACAGGCTCTGCGTGTAGTACTATGGCCCTGGCTTCCAACACCAATCTCCTCCAATGTCTCCTGTCCGTTGCAAACTCAGCGTAAGCCCTCTTATCCATTCTTCTGAGATCTTCCAACACATCGTCCCACCATCTGATCCTAGGCGGACCCCTCCTTCGGCTTTTATACATCTGGGTCCTAAGGATTTTCTTTGGCATACAATTTTGAAATTTTCTTAATACTAAATGTATTTCGTTCAAAACAGTGAGAGAGGTCTGCAGCTCAGTGAGCTTACTAGTACAACCAAATAATGTAAATATATTGTTACGACGGTCTAACTGATCGTCGTATGGTACAGTGGAAAACAAAATACAAGACACCAAATAAGCCACTAATCACCAGCTTTAATTATCACAATTAAACAGTTCGTAATCAACAAGATAGTCTCTTAACGGCAAATCAAATAAAAACTGTTCACACGCAATAATAGTGTTAACTAATTGAAGTCGCTCACAATTATAAAACACATAACACTTCGCCACAATACTTCGATCCGCACTGGAATAAATCACCACTAAAACTGAACTAAGCGTCTCTGAATTCTTGTATTTATACTTCGCTGAGATTCCAGAATACTCCATAATAGGCGCCTACTAGAAAACACTAGAGTGTAATTGATTGCGGCATTGAACACAGTGCGCGCTGACCGGTATGGTATGGAAAAGTCTCTTTGCGGCCGCGTGACAAGTGTCACGTAATCGTCCTTCATCTCAAAGTAGTAGCAATATGTACGCCACACACACATTACAGCCGGGCTCCGGTGGAATAGCCGAGAACACGTAAGCATGCTCAGTAATGCCGTAACAGTATATAAGGTGTAGCCTACTCATAACTTAGACCCTCGACGTAACAGTATATAAGGTGTAGCCTACTCATAACTTAGACCCTCGACGTAACAGTATATAAGGTGTAGCCTACTCATAACTTAGACCCTCGACGTAACAAGGCCAGTGTTTGCATTCTTCCTGTTTGTCTGCATTACTATCTGTCTGCAACCATTTTCCATTATCAGGGAAACAATTTACTTTTTGTCCTGTCTCTCTTCGTCAGTTTTGATTTTGATTTCACGTTATATGAACGTGTTTACGTGACACTTTATGTACGTGATTCCTTTATATGCGTGAAACTTACGCACAACTTTCTCTCCAGTGTCAGCGTTCGTCGGTCTCAAAATTTTTGAAGATCTTCAATTGTCCTCATACATAAAACGCTATGCTCCAAAAGCATGCTTCCGTAAATCATTTTATTTATATTCATCACCGTCCAACCGCTAATAAACGTTTGTTTTCATATACGTTCTGTTGGCTATCACTGATCTTGCTTAGTTTCTCTTTGCATTGATGCCACAGGTTCCGATTAGTAACAATTTTGTACCTCACGAATCAACAAGCTCGATTACATTACTCTTATGTCTTGTCTATCACACACTGTAAACGATTCTTTTTTTTCTGTATGTATCTTCACTTTAGTCATGCACGGTAGAGCTTAATTTGGTAACGATCTTGTATGTTTAACGCACAAGCGACAAACCCGAGAAGTCTGGCAGGTGCGGTGTAGGTATACACCTGCCGTCTGCAATCGCAACTGTTTTATTTAGTCAGATGAAAAATCAATAAATAAAAAAGAAATATATATTGAAATGAGACAAACATTCACACTATGTATGAATATATGGGGACGTATTTACAGTAAACCTTAGTTGGTGTCCTGTGCAAAGGGGTATGCATGTGATAAGATACTGTCGTTATTAGCATATGTATATGTATATGTAGCATTATAAGATTGTTTAAGACGATATTAAACAATAAAATGAGCAGTGCAGTGCAGTGTGAATGTGAATAAGTGTTGTGCGCGTAACGCATATTGTAAGATAATCAACAGTAAGCCAATTAACAGACACACCATAATTCATTTGTATTAGTGTGTAAATTGGAATAACTAATAATAACTAATTTTTTTTCGTATCGGCCATCTAAGGAATCAAATGCCAATTTCAATTCTATATTCTTTGTTTTTTTCTTTTTCTCCAATATTCTTTCATCTTTTCACTGTGTCTCTTCTTTCTGTCTTCAGTCCACTTTGAACCTGCGTTTTTCTCTCTCCTACCCTGGACTCCTTCCATTTTTAACACTTTTGCCAGAAAAACTTCTCTTTTAATTGCTTCTTTTGCGTGTATATTATTTTTTTATATATCCTTTTGGACCTCTTTAATCCAGCTTGATGTTGACTTCTTCCCCCACAGATATTTGAAGATCTGGTTTGTTAACCTGTTGTCGTCAATTCTATATAAATGTCCAAAAATGATAGTCTTGTTTTTCTCATTGTTTCTGTTATATTTTCCATACTTTGATATATTTCATCATTACTTCTTAATTTCCAACATTCTGAAGGTTTTTATGAGACTAATTATTTTAATATCAACTGATTATTTTAATATTAAATGTATTAAACTGACAAAGTAATTAGTCATGAAATCACATGCAGTTGAAGAAAGGTCTAGAAACCGGAAATGCATGTACATGGGCACGTGGTCGACTTTCACGTGCAATCTAAAACGTTAACATGTATAAATGACGTCATGTGCATAGATCTATAAAAGCACGGGCGAGCCGTGAGAAAGGCAGTCTTTTGCAGTCTTTCATAGTCTCTGGGAAGTCGGAGTGTATTTAGTTCCACGAATTCCAGGCACGGCGTTCGACATCTTCAATGACCGATGGCTGGCAACGTGGACTGAATCAGGAGCAATTTGGACAGACACAACGCCTACGCGGGAAACCCTGAGATCGACGTCCCACCTTAGGAGGTCGGTGTGGAAGCAGGAGCAGCCCCGCGAGATCGTCCGGACCGATCCAACTTAATCTGAGCAAATCCAGGAAAGTGAAATTATAAAACCCCTTTATAAAATATAAAACAATTAAGGACTCTTTTTAATTTTCTAACTGTGAAATATTTCAAAATGTATATATTTTCAAATCAGATATAACTGTATATGTTCTATATAATAAAAAGGAATAACCAGTAAATCAAAATTTATTTCTGCAAGTGCAGTCAGCTTTAAACCTGGTACCTTACAATATACATAATTTGAAAATACTGCAAATAAAATGAAATCAAAATTTACCTTAGATATTTAGAGTACTTCAATTATATTTAACGAATAAAAATAAAAATAAGTAGATTGTAACTAAACGACACGTAGGTGCAGTTATGGATAAGGAAGATAAAGACAGATTAAACTAGGATAATAATTAACGTCGAAATCTTAAAAGAAGTAAAAGACGAAAGAAAACTTATAGAAATAATGGAAAAGAGGAAGATAAATTTCTAGGCAGTGTAGTCAGATAAAGTGCGTCAATTATTTGTGGGGGGGGGCAACGTTCCCCGAAATGGATTAGGTAAGACAGAAAGAAATAGTTTGAGGTGGTAACTCTTAAACGATATATGCATGATGAAGCGAACTTGAAGGCATGAAGCGTTTAGAAGATTGGCGGAGGATTATTTGCAACTACAAGACCTGGGTGAAGAAGAATTACTTTCGGACCCCCCCCCCCACCCCAGAGGGACGAAATTTGACAAGAAATTTTGTAATCTCTTAATGTTTAAACTGTTTTATTAATTTCTCAGCTGTTTACGTTAATACGGTAGTAACCCGTTTTTAAATGTAGCTCTACAAACAAGTTTATTACACAGTATTTGAGTTTGAAATATTAAAATATTATTATATATATAAACTTTCACATATGAACTTACTTTGATTATCACTTTCCCATACGTTTCAAGGTGATGTACCTCTTCTTCAGTGGGAGTAAATACTGAATGTCAGTTAACAGATTAACGGTTATGGACTGGTGTGTGTGGTGGGGGTTGATGGTGGGAGGGAATTGGCGCTGGGGTTCAAATTGTGTGTTTGGATCAATGTATCAAATAGTGTATGTGATCTATAATGTAATTGTTCGTTTAATATGTTGTTTGGTTGTAGTGCGTGATGTCTGTATATTTCAAATTGTTCAACTGTGTTTAGTTTTCTACTTTTAGGTAATTAGTGTAATATTTCCATGTTGTGTTCTATGTTTGTATAACTGTGGTTTTCGTTTTGTAAATGTGTGGCAAATGGCAAATGTGGAATGTATGTAGTTTGTGGTGAGGGCTTTTAAATGTTCTGAAAATCTGGAGGAAAAAGATCTTCCCGTCTGGCCGATGTAGAATTGGTGACAATCATTACAATTTAATTTATAGACCCCTGTTTTACTGTATTTGTCTGTGTTTTTATTAGTATTATTTATGTGTTTCCTAATGGTGTTGTTGGTTCTGTAGGCTACTTTATAATTGTGTTTCCTAAATGTGTTAGCAATTCTGTATGTATTGGAATTGTAGTATGTAAGTGTGATGTATTTACTGGGTTGTGTGCTGTTGGTCTGTTGTGTTTTACTTTTTGTGTTTCGGATGCGTTTGTGTAGTTTGTTTATTAAATATTACACTACTTACCTAAAAGTAGAAAACTAAACACAGTTGAACAATTTGAAATATACAGACATCACGCACTACAACCAAACAACATATTAAACGAACAATTACATTATAGATCACATACACTATTTGATACATTGATCCAAACACACAATTTGAACCCCAGCGCCAATTCCCTCCCACCATCAACCCCCACCACACACACCAGTCCATAACCGTTAATCTGTTAACTGACATTCAGTATTTACTCCCACTGAAGTAAATACCTTCAGTATTTCACCTTGAAACGTATGGGAAGTGATAATCAAAGTAAGTTCATATGTGAAAGTTTATATATATAATAATATTTTAAAAAAGTGAACGAAGAGGATGAATCAACAAGATAATTGAAATACTAAATCTAGGAAAATCAATTCAGTCAGTTATCTTTACTGTTTCTTTAATGTTTCAATAGTATTTATAATGTTTAAATAGTGTCTATAATGTTTCAATAGGGCTTATTTTTACCGTGTTATTACTTTAATGGGATAGATTTCAGTATGTTATTACACGTTTTTCAGCCATTTAAATATTGTAATATTGATTAGTCTTAACTTGTTTTTTCTTTTGTATGAAGCCTGACTCGACCCCTCCCCCCCCCCCCGCCACCTAAGACCAAATTCTAGATTCGCTACTGTTGGTCTGTGAGGGTAATAATAATCTCTTTTCGATTTATTATGTTACTCGAGTTAGTTTAAAATACTTGGCGTTGTAGTCACGCATTATACCTTAGAGTATTATTGTTTCCTCACAGTACGTCTCCTTCTGTCTGACAAAAACGCAACAGAAATTGTATAGAACAGAGTATACACGTAAAGCTAAACTTGCAGCTTTGGCGTTTACTTTTGTACTGCAGTAACAGATCTGTATCCATTACAGTACCTGTATATTATTCAGGACTTGATTTCAGGGAGAAAACGCCGGAACGGCGTTCCAGAACCTCTTGGCTCCAAAAATAAATTACCGAAAAAAATATATGAAAAAAAAACTTAATTATTACAAAAAGTTACTACTACTTTTTAAATTGTGCCCGTCATCAGCCTCAATACAAAACTAAACAGTTGTCAAAATCAAATACCAGCATTAAATTTATCTTAACTACTATCGTTCGTTTGTTTTTAATACTTTCTACCTATAATTCTCTTGTAAGTAGAACGTATTTTAAAAAATTTCAACTAAGCTCGCTCCATCAAAGTGTGTGGATTCATGGCTAATTTCTGGCCATCATACATCATTAGACACAAAGAGTAAGGAAAGGTCAAGAAACAAACAATATGACAACACAATGATGAAAGTATGGAAACTTTTTTAAAATGTCCGAACCACTGAAACCATCACTTACAGTTTGATTGAGGCTCCGGGATGACGCCATCATGAGTGACCATGTTTTCGATTGTCATGCGGCTAACCTGACGATGAAGGTCTTTAGAAGTATCAATAAACTTGATTATCTTTTTAAATACAAGTTTATACCTATGTTACATATTTTATAAGGCTTAAAAAATGTAGACCTCCCTTTCTAATAACCTGATGTAAACTTATAGGCTAATATAATATATAAGTATATTTGTGTCTGTAAAACTTTTGAATTGCTGCGTTCCGGTACCTATAATTTTAGAAACCAACCATTGGTATTATTTATAAATATTTCGTTTATTGGAACATCGTTAACATTGTGAATATGCTCCCCGCAAACAACTAATTGCAGGTCTAAATGAAAAAGAAGAAATGTAGGTTAATGATACACGTTCATAGAGACCTTATTTTAATAGAAACCTAGCAAATTTAATTAGATATTGAGGTCGCATGTATGATGCTTCCAGTTGCGGACCACGAGGAAACCCTCCGCGACAGACATAGGCTGCACGCGCGCGCGCAGTTTTTTCTTTACGTGTAAATAACTGTCTACTATATTTTTTACTACAAAAATACTTGTTCTGCACTTAATAAGATACTTATTAAGTGCACAACATTTTATGCTGTAGGATGCTGGCTTGATTTAATAAGATAAATCAAAATAGGCTAAATCTTGATAATGGTAATTGTGTAATTATGAATATTTCTTTAAATTATAAGTACTTATGCAAATAAAATTTTATTGAAATGTGTATTTTATCCGACATATAATATTATATGTGACCAACAGTAAAGACACGGCGTGTCTTGCAGAATTTCGGCACAAACGACATTTATCAGAACAACGTTATCGAATTCGTTAACGATATCATCGCTAATAGGTCTAACGGTCAGATATTTTTATACCATATCCTGTCGGCTTAAACCTTACAGAATAGTCCTGTTGTAATGCTACTTTCTTCACAGAAAACACATGATACTGATTCAGTACTTCATTACAAGGGGCGCTAATTCCAACAAATCGATCCATCTGGAATGCGACTCAGGTGGGAGTCTTATTTTAAGTAAACACGAAATCGGTGGCAATAAGGCTTTGATATTCTATTCTCATTACAAATCCTTAGCTTTATTATGCCATTATTGATTGATGTATTATTATTAAATTATTATTATTACTGTGTTTCCACCTGACGCACGTTTCACAGAATTATTCCTGTATCTTCAGAGGGTTTTACATGAAATAACAAACAATCGATTTGTATTAATTATTATATAAATTAACAAATAATCGATTTTATTTCTGTTTATATTTAAAAAAGAAACAAAACCCAAGTATAAAAATATGAAAGCCCACAAAAATGTTAAATCGCCAATGATGCTAACGATCGATGTACGCTTGAGTTTCAGGTTTTAGACAAGACGGTTAAAATACATTTTTGTTAGGACCGGTAATCCTAGGTCCGTCACTTTCCCTGCACCAAAGGCGTAGCTGGGCTCTTCGGGACCCCGCTATCAATGCCCCCCCCCATCAAATACCTACATTTATCCCTTCCCCCAATATTTCGGATTTCTTTGAATTCTTAAATTCTTTTCTACTTACAAATTTACGTTATATTCCGGAGAGCAAACTAATTTTATAATCGATATGCTAGGAATTTGATATGGAAGAATCAAAAGCACAATATTAGCTTTTTAAAATAAAATAACTTAATTATGATAATTATTGAAATACAATGTTTTACAGCGACTAAGTTTTTATTACGCATACTGGTATTCAAAGTCATTCAAAATGTATTAGTTTTGAAACATAAGGAATAATGTAACGAAGTTTTACTTGAATGAAAAATATATTTATTACTTTAAGACATTATTAGTTATTTTTAAAATAAGAGCTGAACATTCCATCAGCATGTTTTACAATATCGCTACTTAAAAAATAATAGTAACATGTTTAGTATGGTAATAGTAAAAAAATTATCATTAACATAAATTGAAAAGCATTACAACCATTTACAAAAACATTATATATATATATATATATATATTACTGTAAATTATTTTACAGGTATTGTAATTAAGATCTGCTCCACGTTGGATCAGCCATTTATTGTACTGTTGTTTTTTTTTACTAGAATACAATAGAATACACAGGTATTGTAATTATTTAATAGTGTAATACAATTAATAAATGTACCTACTGTTATTATGTTTTTTTATTTACCAGTACATGTAAAGAAACTCTTTCTCTCAGGGTTAATGATTATTAAGTTATTTGATCGTATTTACGATTGTATCTATTATTTTCTTTTCTTTAAACCAAACCAAATTCAGTTAATATGTAGTATATTGAGAATTTACCATGTAAAAAATAAATACCAGACTAATGTAACTTAACCGACTCGGAATTCTTCTAGCTGCCACGGGTTCACTTCTGGTCGTTGTTTACCTTTTTTCAAAAGCAATATTAGGCTTGGCAATCTGTTCCTTCACACAAATTTCTTATTGATCTCCCCGCTGAATGCCGCTCTCCAGGACTACTGCAACACAGATGTCTCCTCGGAACACTTAATTATCCTTTATGGCCACTTATACTCTTCTTCAGTCCAGGATTTCCCTCTTCTGTCGTCGTTCTATTAAGGATATTGTTATATTTCTCGTATTATTATTTATTTATTAAATATTATAATCAAACTCTGGTATCACAAGTTTAACTCCTTTACTTTATTTTCTTTTCCATGTTACATTAACTTTGATGATGTACAAATGTTATTTTATGAATTTAGACTCTTCAAGCTACTTTTAATAGATATAATTTTATACTCTTCATGCTGTTACTATTTGATATAAAATTAGACTTATAACGTTACTCTTATTGAATATAATTTAAGACTCCTGATGTAACTCTTATTAAATATATTTGAAGACTAATAAAAATTTCCTTTATCACTATACAATACAATACAATATTTTTAAACAATTTACAAAATTTCCCCTTTGATAATTCCCTAATTTCTTTACATCTGTTTATCATATACCTATTAAAATATATATCATTTTTCTATTTCTTATTAAACATCTTTATTTTACCTCTAATATTCGTAACTCTATTTGTTATTTATTAAATTATAATTTTATTACTCTTTACTCTTCTTATAACATTCATTCCAATTTCATATATTCTTTTCTGAACATATAACTGAATATTGTTTTATATCATATAGGAATCGACCTCTATGTTGACTGGGTGAGTCGATAGTCCCAATATTTTTTGTTTACATTTTAAAACATATGTTACATTCAATACAAAATCTGCATCCTTTCTCTTTTAAAATTTATTACCTCCCTATTATGTACTGTGTGCATTTTAACAGCAGTACAATATACATATATATATATAGTCTTTATGGCCCGGTTAAAGAAGAAGACGACTAGAGAATCATGAATAACCAGGAGACAGATAAGCTATTGAATCACGAGGACATTGTAAGATTCTTAAACGCTCAAATACAATGGTTAGGTCACCTACAGCGGGTGGATGATTAGCGTATGCCAAAGAAAATTCTGAGGTCGCAGGTGTAAAAGCAGAAAGAGGGGCCGACCTATGATAAGACGGTTGGATGATGTGCAAGAAGGTCTCAGAAGAATGGATGTCAGGGGTTACACTGAGATGGCAATGGACAGGAGACTTTGGAGAAGATTGGTGTTGGAAGCCAGGGCTCACGTTAGGCTGTAGTGCTGAAGAAGAGAAAGAAGATTATGTATAGCGTTTTAAAAAAATGTGTTCATATATATTGCAACAATACATATATTTGCATATTTACCCAGGGCATTATTAGAGTAAAAAGAATATGACGAATAGTTTTAAATATTTTGTGCGTGTACAGGCCGTTGTCTGTCGAAAGTGTACACCTGCCCCGATAGTATAAATACAGCGTTTGTGTGTCTGTGTGTGTGTACCAGCAAGGGCCTGCAGTATACTACGAGGGGGAAACATATGAGTTGTTGGTTTTGTCATTAAATCAGGTATTGACAGGATTCAAATAAATTACTTAATACGTTTTTTACCTGTCACCAAAGACATACCACAATTCTAAAAACACCTTTAGATTAAGGACATTTAAACGCGTATGGTGATGCAAAATTATTCCAGAAAAGTGCAATAATAAAGACGTCATATTAATTAATGTTAATTACTACCATAATTACCTAGTAATTAACGAGTGAGTTATATGTAAATGACGAGTGAAAAATTCCAAAGACAATCTAACCACTTGCGTAAAGATTAAGTTTACGTGATCGCGAAAACAGACTAAAATGTGATCAGTAAAAAAAGGACGCTACACTCGAATTGGCAAAATTTAACATGTCAAAAACAGTATCTGACATGTCAGGTTGCCGTCTACTATAAATACCTCTGGCAATTTTGGGCGAGGTCAGACTCAAGATATCTTCACAGGACGTCACTCTGCCCGTCTGCCGATCGATTTGAACATCTTCACCAACATCTGCAATACACCACGATTGATGGAGGAACACCGGATCATCATCCACAACAAGCCATAGACTATCGAGAACGCATCAACATCATCATCATTGTCGTTGTCATCATTCAGGACGCACACAGATGTACACACGCAACGGTAACTTCGACAATACGCAGGTGACAAACGAACAATTATATTTTTATGGAAAGAACTCTTAAAGAACCAAGTATGAGATAGTAAAGACTTAAATGTAAATAATGTAACTATTTAAAGTAAAAGACGTAAAGGTAAATTGTTGTTACAAATCGGGTGTGTCATTAGAAAACATAATTATTCTTAAAGTAAGTGTCATATTTTTATTAAAATATAAATAGCAACAATTAAATTTTATTTTAGTAAAGTTAATATTATTTTATAATTGAGTTGCTATTTTTAAAAATGAGTCAGACACCCATACAATGTAAAGTAATTGTATAATTTGTTCATCATATATGTTTAGACATTTAAGATTATATGTTATTAATATGTGCTGAATAGCAAAGGTATGTTATGTTCTACCGAGTGTAAACTTATAAAAGTTTTTTGGAATTTTATAATTTCAAATTTTAATAATCAAGTAATTTCTTTGCAATATTTAATAAACCGTTGATCGATTATTTTAATATGTTTTAATTAATTATTTCACGTCATCAACGTCTCACTCCTCTTTGTAAAAAATACGTTTATTGTACAACCACATATACTTAACGCAACGAACATACAAAAATGCTACGACCTGGCCGGTGTTCAACACTTTGTAGTTGCGTTGGGTACATGGTCGGAAATGTACTCATTTATTTTATAATACTTGTAACGCTGCAGTATATATATATATATATATATATATATATTCTACTATTTAAAAAATTGTAATAAAAATTTGGTAAGTTTGTGTAATTTGGGGCTGCTCAGGATAATCAATTTAGTCATAATTTAAAATTCCTTTTTCTAATCTTTCTATCAGCAAGAAAGTCAATAATTTTCTTTAAAGTCTAATTGTCTAGCTCTTTAGTTTTCATTACCCGTAGCGGTACTCTATAATTAGCAACAATACAGTATATTACCTTGCGGTATTATTTCAGTCACACATAAGGTGTGTGGTTAAAACCAAATTATTGACGTGTCATTGTTGTTGCGGAGCGGGAACGCCGTTATTATCGACAGATATTGATCTAAACACTTGCAAACAACCACCACCTTGAAGTTGTTTTAAAAGTAAAATCGTAGAAAGCAGCACTTAGTTTATATATAGGTTAGGAAAAGCGAAGCGAGAGAGGTAACTAAGTACTCGTGTGTAGAGAAATTCACAGCGCCTAAGATGTGTGCAGCACAGAGCATGCGCGCAAATTTGATTCCGCCGGCTGAAGCTTTCTGTTTTACAAGCTCTTTATGACATTAGCGCACTACAAAGTTAGTGATTTCAATTGTACATTAACTTCGTTAAAAACTAAATGCTATTTAAACTAACTCGCGCCCGTGCGCGCGCGCGCGTGTGTAACTAATAGAGCGACACAGAAGTGAATGGAAATTCATTTATTATAATTATTACAACTTGGACTCGGCTTCAGAGCGGCGGTTCGGTCTGTTTCATTTAAAACACAGCAGTCGCTGTACTGTATAAATTGTATTAGTCTTGTTGTTGGTAACGCTGTATTTACCGCCACTAAACTGCTGAGCGTTACACAGTGCAGGGATGCCAGGCGTGGGAAGTTTCCCTAACAGTGACGAAAATTGAAGGAAATTCCAATGCGGGGAAATGGTGAGCATTTCCTTTCAACAGTCACTGTGTTCAAAGCCTCAAACGTTTGGAATTTCTTGACTGCAGAAAAAAAAATCCAGCCATTCGTTTCAGCAGCAGCAGCTTTTGATATAGGCCTAAAAGCATTACAACATACATTGTACACCTTGCCAGGGAATAGAGGACTCCTAAGTAATACAAATATTTAGACAGGTGGTGATGAAAGTTCATTAAGCTTTTAGAGAGAAGTGAAAAACACAAATAAAAAGGACAATACTGAACCTTTTCCTACTTGAATACTTTTGTGGCATCTATATCTTACCACCTAGTATACCTAGTAATAGTGGGTGTGTAGAGACTTTTTCCCTGTCATTAACCTCAGTAAAAACAAAATCGTAAATAAATCGGGTACTGAAACACTTTGTGGTCTATTACATACAAAGGAAACAAAATAAATATTGTTTTGATTTCACTACAAACGGTGCAGTGATGTAGAAACATAGCAACTGTAAACACGTATGTAAACTTAGGTACAGGCGCGGATCCACGGGGAGGAGTGGAATGAGTTAAATCCCCCCCCCCCAAATGGTCACTTCAGATGAATTTTTTTCGTTCTCTTGTGATTGTAGAATGGTTATGGTTTTTTTTGTGATTGTGAATATGACAAATAACGTATATCACGTTAAGTAAGTTCTTGGTGTTACTAAAAAAATTACATTAAATTTGTATTGTACCTTACCTCCATGTTAATTTTTGTTTGATACGTAACTTAAATGATTAGTGTGTAGGCCTATTTTAAACTGTAAGTGAATATTATTAAAAGAACAGAGATATTGACTACTGACAAACACTGATATGATTTTATACTTGTACGTTAATAAATTTATTGTGTTGATAATAACACGCCGTATTTTTATCTTCACCCATTCCTATCATTTTATGTTAAAGTATAAAAAAATGTTCCAATGTTTCATATCCCCCCTCATAACTGCTTGTTGGATCCTTCCCTGCTTACGTATTACTGGTGTAAATTGTTTTTGCCAATTAAACAACAGGGAATGTAATAGGCTGTGTTAATGTAATAGGCTACAATGAACTAAGGACAAGAAAAATATCTCTAAAGTATACAGCACGATCTACGATCTCAGGAGGTGATACATTTTTCTTTTTTCCTATTAAAAAAAAAGATTTTTAATATTTACGTTATTTTTGTAATAGTATTAAACGTTTAGATAATACTGAGATATTTTTTAAATATTATGCTTTGTTTTTTGCAGTGGGGATTTTCATGCCAAAGTAGGGAAATTCTGAGTAGCTATGTGGGGAAAAGGCTTTCACTAACCTGGCAACACTGGTCTGCATTGTACATGCGTGCGGCTGCACATAGAAAAAAATCAGTGTATGCCCTTGTAGCGGAAAACGATGATATACTGCCTCTGAAAGATAAGGGCAGAACATCTTAGAAGTTTGAAACAGAAACGTTTCTACTGGCTGCCACATTTTCGGTCAGCTGCGACTAAGTGAAAGGTACGAACAGGTAAAAACGTCGTTTCGTCGCAACTGACCGAGACCGCCTCTGTGAGATTGTTTCTATGACGTTACTGAACATTTTGCTAACCGATTCTTCAACTTTTTCATTCCCTAATTTGAAACTCTTTTTTATCAGTAATGTTTTGCCGTTAATCGTTAATTCCATGTCAAAAAAGTTTATTGTCTTATATTTGTAATAGCTTAAAACAATTACTACGCTTAACACGAAATTTTGCAGAGTACACTGGCCTCTCTCTTATCCGACTTGGATGGGACCGGGTAATGGTCGGATAATGGAAAAGTCGGTTAACAGAACGGTAGCTCATTTATAACTGTGGAGAACAAAGAATTGAATAGCCTATAATGAAAGTACATGTACGTACAACCCACTTTGTACTGTATATATAAATGAAATGCGTACGATAAAATTGGATAAATGGTTTAATTATAATTGCTTTAATTATCTGTGAGTTCAGTAAATAGACCAGTAAATAAAATATATACCGTAGTGTACACGAATGACTTACCTTAATTATGAAAACAAGAAAGAAATTACGGACTGCTTTCTTTTGGCTCATGTCGGTTCTAATTAATAAAGAAACGAAGATTTTTGGTGTTAAGTAAACTATGTAGACACAACAAAATACGTTTTATAGGCTGTTTATTCGGAAAGTGACTTTTCTCTTCCTGTTAATTATTATTACACGTTTGTAATACAATCTGGGTTGTATAAGTAAGTACTGTTCTAAAGGGTTCGTTTCTACTCAATTTTAACACGATTTTCATTATTATCCTATTTTTGTATGTCGTGTTCCAATCAGGTGAATATATTGCAACGATACAGCCATACGCTGTATTAGGCATTAATTTGAATAAATATAAATTTTGTAGAATTATTATAAGTTAAGAGTAAATGGACAGGTCTGAGACTGTAAAAATATTTCATTGTTAGATTAGGGGAGAAATTAACCTGTTCCGACAGGCAGTGAACACCTGCTCAATTGTATGTGTGTTACGCGTGTATCTTGTGTGTGTTAGTGATGCATGTACAGACAGGAATCTCAGCAACCCGCCCCAAGTAATTAATAAAATAATTATTTTAATTCACTGAGCGAAAACTAATTAGTGTATAAACAAACCAAAGGCACCAAAGTGTGTGTAAATTTTATAGTTATCCCCAGTGAAAAGATGACGTTAATAGGACACACTACGCGAAGTCAGTGCGAAATAAACGTGCCAAAAAATACGCAGATTACCCTAAGACGCTCAAATTAATACAGTGAGTAGCTAATCGAATTAGCTATGATTTGTGCTATCTCGATTCCGTGAAAAACATTGCTATTTGCTAATAATTGCAAATAGATGAAAAGGTTCGGGAATGGGGGCTATCAGGCGATATGCAGGTATCGACAGGACGATTTTGGAGCCAACTGGCGCGGAATCTCGAGAGGGTATAAATTGAGGGTCCGACCGAAAACCCTTCTCTTCATTTCAAGACACAGTTGCAGTCGGACATGCTGTCCGTCAGCAGAACAGTTTTATTTTTATTTTTATCACAAGTCTCATTAACGAAAGAATAAAACGTTCATTAATTATGTGACAATATTCCGGAAAACGTAAGTACCGGGATCGTTTAAGTCTACCAAGAGTATCTACGGAGAAGCTACCAGAGAGACGAGGGATGCTGGACGTTAGACGATGTTTAAGATCTACCTTGCAGCAGATAACAACTCTCTGAAGCGGACCACACACACTGCTGGAGAACGACGCTGGAATCTAAACGTATCTAGGACCACGCCAGGACAGGAGGAATGGAAAACTAACTCTTGACCCCGCCAATAAGTCGTAAGATCATCAGAACTCGAGGTGACATGCATAATGCATTTTTAAATGATTTTAAAAAGAGCTCATAAAGACTATATTAAAAGACAATAAATTGAACAAAGAAAAAATTATAATTAGAAATAATATTTTAGAAATGTAGATAAATGTTAGTCGTAAGAATGAGCGATCGCGTATAAAGAAATAATAAAAAGCAAAGAAATTTAAAGTTGAGAGAATAGCTTTTGTTTATCAAAATAAATAGTTAAATTGATTTGATATTTGCATTATAGAAAAGAATAATTTAAATTTGAATATTAAAACAAATGCCAGTCTAAAAATAATTAATATAAATTCAAATTAATTTTAAAAATTGGTATAGACTGAGCGAGTTGAGGTCAGATCTGAATTAAAAGAATTCAATTCAAATTACATTTTAATTTTATATTTTATTAGTAAATCAAATTATTAACATGTCTAGATTAAGAAGATTAACATGTCTAGATGTAAGAGGGTTTTTAAATATGTGTAACACTGCGTAGTATAAGAGAGAAACATTTAATAATGAGCAATATCGTGACCGAAGGTTATTAATGATGTTTATGATTATTTATAAGATTGAGTAAACAATAAATATGAATTTTAAATACTCATAAATATAATACTCTTATTATAATTACACCTGAACCCCAATTACACATACAACCTACATTATATAATTTGTGTCGTTACATTAATGTCGCCCATGAACGTGGGACCCGAAGCGCCTACATTTATGTATATGTATCGTTGTATAGAATGGCTCCCAAAGAACGTGGGGCTTTACAGATTTAAATTACATATAAATTTGTACACATATATCGTTGTAATATATATATATATATATGTTTATATTGCAACGGACATACTAATTGCATATGAAATGTAGGAAAAAATATTGCCATACGATAGCATATAAAGAAGGAATATGAATAAGTAGAAATTGTACATCTCTGCTTAAACATATGAGTAAGGTTTGAACATTGTAAAGTAGTTGACAAGGAACGTTGTGAAAAATGTTAGTTTTAAGTATTTTTAGAGTCGTAAAGCAACTTCGAATGCAGAATGCAGTGAAATGGTGCGTAATGACAGTTAGCCGCCTGTGTAGTGCGCGTGTGCGAGGGTACGTAATTATTTTACGGATATTCTTAAAAAAAAAACGGAAATTTTGAGATGGGACTGGACCACATGTTATTATGTAATATAACATGGCCTACTCGTAATAAAAATACCTACCTGATGACAATAGTTGTTTTAAAAATTAGTAACTGAATGTATGCGTTGTTTAAGTAAAATGGTTTTGTAGCCCCATAAAATCGATCACGAAATATTTCAAGTTTTTTTTTAAAATATGAATTGATATGTTTCTAAGCGTTCTTGTACAGGTAAAGTTATTATCTGTAAGAAGATCGTGAGAAGGGGTTACCGAAGAATCAATCAAATTGGAAGAAATTCAGTTTTAATATAAAATTGAGAACATACAGCTAGTCTCGCTTCGGAATCGATAACGAGTGGTCGCTGCTCTGGTCCATGACGTTTGGTCTGCCAGTTGTGACGAACGCAGTTTAAAAAATCCCGTAGAGTTACTACGTTAGTTATTATAATTGTGTGCTATCCACAAAGTGCAAGATAGTCAGTTTAAGAGTATATAGACACTTCAAGCTGACTAGAAAAGTGTAAGCCTAACACACCAGTTTAAGCAGTAACAGCATCGGTTCGCGGTGTAAAATTGGGTGTAACCGTGCCGACGAGAAGTTTTTACACTCCCGGAAGCGACCGTGCGACCGTACAGAGTAAATTAACCTACGCATTCCTCCAGATAATATCAACCCGTCGTCTGAAAGATCTGCAGTCGACATTGCAGGGAAGTGAATTTGTATTATTTGATGCACACCTATAAAAACTTATTTAAAAGAAAGACTCTAATACTAGTTACACCAGTAAAAACATTATAGTTTGGATAATACAAAAAGAACTTTTAAATAGTAATTTATTTCTTATTATAAAAAAGAATTTAGTTTGTGTTACCAAGATGAACAGAGACAAATTAGTTAATTTTGTCAACTCTTTTAAAGACACAGGAACTATGCAAGCTATATAAAGACAGTGATCTGGCCGCCACCATCCGACTGCATAGATTGCAATGGGCATGACACATTGTTAGGAAGGTACTGTTTAGTCAGATCGAGGGTAGAAGGTCTGTCGGAAGACCCAAGCATCGCTGAATTGATGGAGTGGCGAGAGATGCTGATAATTTACTAAAATAAAACGATGGACATCGATCGCCAAGGAAAAATGGAGCGGATGATTATGGAGTCTAAGGTTCGACTCCGAACTGTGACGCTATAGGAGAAGTATTAAAGACACAGTAGAGTGTCAGAAAAATTAATAGCATCATTAATCAATCTGTTTCATTCGAATAACATCTATCTCGACTACTTATTCTATGCGAGCTTCATACATGTTGACTACCGGCTACATAATCGATTATCCGTTAACTATAATGTAAGCGAAACATTCAATTACAATTCAAATAAACCTCTGAAGATACAGAATAATTTCTGTGAAACGTGCGTCAGGTGGAAATAAACCTACTTGCAGTGTATTTATTTGACGATACTACATATATATATATATATATATATATATATATATATATATATATATATGTTGTTTGCATAGAACGTATTTCTTTTGCTCTCATTGCTGTCATACACAGCAATATTGCAGAAAACTGTACATATGCCAGGAAGACTATATTTAGAGAAGACATACAAATGGTGCAGCCAGTAAAATAAGTTACACACACGTTTTATTGGAACATCCATACGTTGTTTGTCCAGCAAATAACTGAATCTAGAAACACCTATAAAATTAATTTACAACGGACAGTGCGGATATTATAAAATAACAGCAAAATATGATATTGAGGTTTAAAATACCCCAATAACGGAACAATAAACGGGAAAACGCTTTGCAGAATTGCAACTGTAATATACGTTGGTTATTGGCGATGAGATACAAACGGATAGCAAAAAACTGTCATCCGACAGAGACCCGTTAAATTCATAAAAAGCTAATAAAGCTTTAATTAAAAAGATGTTTCAGTAATTCGATGAAGCAGATGTTATTGCATTGCTGCCTTAATGGACGCTAATTAGGGAATTGCATCTGACATTGTAATGAATTTACGGAAATGAAAACCGTGCATTGCCGGTAATAGCCTAGCTGAGCTCCCTACAACTAGATAACTAGATAACACCCTCTTAGTAGGCCTATACATGTGACACGACTGCATTCTGATTTACGACCAGACACTCCTTTTAGTACGGATATTATGAGCTACAATAGTGGATAGTATTTAATATTTTTTCAGTATTTTGAAACCATACAAGTATAAAATCTTGGTGTCATAAAAAACATTCAGCAAGAAAAGAATAGTGAATTGGAAATAATATTAGCTTCAGAAATATTAGTATCAGTGCGATAAAGATCAGAAGTGATAAAGATTCACGCTGCTTCGAAGTAAAGTGTCACATTTTCTAGAGTCCGCTTAACTCATCGCTTAGGTTCCAAAATATTAATAAAGTGGTTGACGTGGATTAGGTTCCAACGTTTCCGCGCAGTGTCTAACTATTACATTATTTATTATTAATTTAATTAATAAATACTTAATTAATACCACTGTCTCATTCGCTACTTCATACCGCCGGCATTACTTGAACACAGGAAGATCAAGACGGGTGTTTTCCGGTTATCACGGACGAATGAGCTTCTTGACCAATGGGAACTGCGCCTGGTTACTGGAGGTTCCTGGTTCGATCTCCGGGCGCACCATTAAATCAAGATGTGTTGTTCGGCCCCGCAGGTCGTCTCATCCTGTGGCAATGAGTACCTGGGGATAAGATTCTGGGGTAATGAGCGGCTGAAACGTAGTGCTGGCCACACTTCCTTCCCAACTCCTCCTACCCCATTCTACCCTATCTAGTCTACCCTGATTAATCAAAGGCAAAACAGACTATGAAGGTTTATGACTCTAACGATTCGGTTGCTGTTTGTCCGTACTTTCCAACAAAAGAGTTTTCTTAACACAATTTTTTAAGGAACAAATTGGTAGCCTGTCAACCTGCCCACAACTTGTAGGACCCATAGCTTCGTAATTCTTCCCCTAGAGATTTGGCTGACCTTGGATGATGAGCGCTCTCTGCCAGGTCACAATAGGCTGTCTAACTCAGTCTATCTGTACAGCCATTAGCCTCCACAACAGATTCACACCCTGCTGTCAATTTGCACCATCCTGCCAGGTTACACCACGCTGCCGTAGCAAGATCCCCGTCTCTCGTACGTTTACTGACCCTTCCGCCACGGGTTGGTTCAGAAAAAAGCACGGCTTAACACGGCTCACCTCTATTAGGTGAGAGTGGAGTTGGGTGGAGAGTCTGGCGCATGACTGCATAAGTTTCGCTTCGCAGTCCTTGGGGCCCATCATTTCAACTGTGGAAATATACATGAAACGGAAGAGTCTGCTATGGGCTAGTCACGTTGTGAGAATGGATAATGAACGAATACCAGAAAGAGCCCTCATAGAAAACATGAAGGGCAAAAGACAAAAGACCTAAAGGCTGCCCAATGAAAAGACGGGAGAATGCTGTCTCCAGAGATGCAAGGGAGTGCGTGGGTCAAGATAGCAGAAGGAGGACTGATCCTACTACGTCGTCATTATCATTACGTCGTACTGAATACTGTGAATTTGTGTCATTAACATGAATTTTCAAGTCTTCACTGACCTTTGATGGCCTTAACTAGATTATAACTAATTTAAGTTTACTGAGTTTTTAGATTAAATTATTTCTTAGCATAAGTTTCAGTAAAATTGTGAATTTGGTCTTTGATTTCGACGCACCCCTCAGCAGTGGTTACCGGCGATTCTCCTCTTCGTTCACACGATCCCGACCCTTCAGCGTTAGCGGTCAGGACTTAGCGGCAGTTTCCTTTATAGATTGACGTTTCCCACCTCGAATCTAAGCTTTAATTTCCTTATGTTAAAGTGCTATAAATAGTCACTAAAGTTACAGAAAGCATGTGAACAAAACGAAACGAAAGTACTCTATGATTGTTCGTTGTAGGGAGCGAGTCGGGCATAACGAATTCTTTAAAAAAGGCACGTAAAGTATAAAACTAAGTACATTTGTACCAATATGTGTTGAGTATATCATGAGAAATATATGACTAATTCTCTGTGTACGTAAGCGGTACGTGGTAACGCGTATGAGTCACAGCGCTGATGTGTTTTTGATTACCCAGATGATCATCCGATCACGATAAAAATCTGTGCGTACTGTATGAAAGTTTAATACGATTTAGAATTTTCGTCAGATTCCTGTCAAATACGATAATAATTTTGCGCATCAACGGATGACGAATAAACGGAAATGCATTCCAAACAAGGCCATCTCGTGATGTTCAGTGATACCTTGTCGACAACTGAACGACGTAATTTCATAACAAATTTAAATTTCCCTTTTTTATTGAACATTTTCTGATTCATAGCGTACGAATAGACGTAACCTTAGATGAACTTGCGAACATAGAACTATTTTCTGGCGACAACCGTATTATATCTGACGTCAAACGGTTCGCCTATTACAAGATACAGCATCCTCAGTGGTAAGCTTATGACTGAAGGAGAGTCGAATACGATTAGTTCTATACGTGTGTACACGGATAGATTCCGTGTTAACCCGCACTTTTAGCCTCAGATTTTCACACACAAAATGTAGATGTGCGTTAGACACTACAATAATGTAACTTACTTTCCGGATTGCACGCTTAAATAAACGAGTGCATACATACAGGAAGGAAGCAGGCTATATATGTGAACGAAGATAATATTACCAATAAATAAAACCGATTTTACCGATTTTATGGGGAAATAATTCAAGAGAATGGTTTAGAAAAATCTGCTATAGAAGAAAGGATTCATAAAATGGAAAGAGCATATGGTATAACTAATGATATTTACAATAAAAAGTGCATATCTAAAAATGCGAAAATAAGGCATTACAGTACAGTAGTGAAGCCAGAATGCCTATATGCAAGTGAATGTCTAGCATTGAATTATAATTTAGACAAACTAGAAATATTGGAAAGACGAATTATTAGGAAAATATTAGGCCCACGAAAAACTTCAGAAGATTGGAAATTAAGAAGTAATGATGAAATATATCAAAGTATAGAAAATATAACAAAAACAATGAGAAAAAGAAGGCTATTATTTTTTTGACATTTATATAGAATGGACGACAATAGGTTAACAAATCAGATCTTCTAATATCTGTGGGAGAAGAAGCAACATCAAGTTCGATTAAAGAAGTCCAAAAGGATTTAGAAAAAAATAATATACACGCAGAAGAAGCAATTGAAAGAGAAGTTTTTCGGCCAAAAGTGTTAAAAATGGAAGGAATCCAGGATAGGAGAGGGAAAAACGCAGGTTCAAAGTGAACACAGGAAGAAGAGACACAGTGAAAAGATGAAAAAGAACAAACACAGTGTTTCTCCACAGTGTATTGGAGAAAAAGAAAATAACAAAGAAGAAAGAATTGAAATTGGCATGTGGTTCTTAGATGGTCGACACAAAAAAAAAAAAAAACGATTTTACCACATTCCATCCCCTCAGTTACTGGATCACGTCGTAGGTGTATAAATCTGTTAGAGCATCGTCTTGAGTTGCCATATCTGGTTGATGAGTTAGTCTGTCAAATCTACATGGGTCTTTATCTTCAGTGTTGACTAGTATAATTTGCGTACCAGGGACGAATTTACGGGGGAGGGACGGAAGGGACCGGACTCCCCCTAGATGGTCGAAAAAAGTTGACTAATTTTGTTAATCTCTAAAAATTTTAGGCTGTTTTATTATTTTCTCAGCTGTAACTCTTTTTAAAATATACGAACATGTTTGTTACACAGTCTTTCGCTTATACGTTTGAAATACGAAATATAGAAAAATCAATTCAGTCAGTAAGTGTCTTCTAAACATTGAATCAGTAAGGCGTTTGTTTGTGTGTGTTATTACCGTTTACTTTAATGGGATTGATTTCAGGATGTTATCACACGTTTTTCAGCTACTTTAAAGATAGCAATATTGATTAGTCTTGATTTGTTTTTTCTTTTGTTTGAAGCCGACTAGACCGGACCCCAAGACCAAATTCTAGGTACGCCACAGTTGCATACGACTTGAAGATCTACTCACTCTTCCGTTACGACCGATAGTAGACAGAAAATAATGGTAAGCAAAGGGTATGGCGCTTGCCTACTAGTATAGAAGTCTCGGGTTCAATTCCCGGGCGCACCACGAAATGTAGTGCGTTTTTCAGCTCAAATGTATAAGCCTACTAGGGATAATGACGGATGCCTTATTTACCCCTACCCTGCCCGTACGACATGGATTATTAAATAATGCCGAAAACATTGTTCATCATCATCACCATCTTCAAGGATTAAACAAAGGATGGTTTGTTCCGGTCTCAAATAGGCAAATAATACAGCTGGTCACTCCAGTGCTTCCTCGGACGTCCCACACCTCTCCGTCCCCTCGGCTTATAGTTCCAGAATTGTTTGGGGATGCGGCAGTCATCCATTCGGCAAAGATGTTCCCACCAATTCAGCCGATACTGGGCGATCCTGCCGAGTATACTCATATTCAATTCCTGCCGTATATCTGTGTTTCTTCTATGATCATGGAGAGTATACCCTGCCACGTGCCTGAGAAATCTCATATCAGCCGCTTGGATGCGACTGGCCTGGCCTTTCGTTAAAGTCCAATTCTCAGACCCATAAAGAAGTGTGAGAAGAGCCATCACCTTGTAGAATTTTAGGCGTGTTCCCTTACTTGCTGACTTAAGGGTTCGCCTGATGGTCCCGTACATAAGGTTTAACTTATACAACTTATTCACAACGTCGTTGCATGCATAATAAGACACACTGTAGCCCAGGTATTCAAAATTGCTAACTTTTTCGAAAAGCATTGTTAAAACTATTATCCATAGCGGGCTGTTAGGCCGTGGTTGACTATTGTTGATAGTGACATCAGTCGGCCCCGGTCTGACAGCCCGGCTATGCACAATGTTGACGTCGGCCGTGAAAGCAGAAGAACTAGAGTCGACTAACGTTCATCTGATGTACTGGAAACTAATGTTGACTAATGGGAAAAACAATGGGTATTTGTGCTCATGACGGACGCTCATATCGTGGCAAAAAGACTAAGCTTTCATAGTTGCAAAATCGGACTCATAAAGTACAGAAAGGAGAAAGGCTTCTGCCATTGTTAAAGAAATAATACAGATTCAAACTTGAATCTGTATTCAAGTTGAATCGCTCAGCGTATTGAAATCAATAATAAGCAGTTTCTTTGCTAGTCTTGGTTGATGTACGTGGTTTCTCCGTGGACGTTGTCAAGAACTATTCTGAATCGAACTATCTATATATTGTTCCGACGGTCTACTGGTCGTCGTATGGTACAGTTGAAAACAAAATACAAGACACCAATTATGTCACTAATCACCCGTTTTAAATATCACAATTAAACAGTTCGTAATTAACAAGACAGTCTTTTACAACAAATCAAATAAAAATTGTTCACACGCAATAAAAATTTTAACTGATATAAAAAAAAATTGTATTATAATTGTCTCGCATTATAAAACACGTAATACTTCGCCACAATACTTTAGACCGCTCTGTGTAAACCGCCACTTAAATGCACTGTGTAATCGCCCGACAATAACTGATTGAGGGTCGCTGGGTACCCCGCTGAGGTTCCAGAATTTCACTAATAGGCGTCTACTAGAAAACACTAGGACGTAATTCATTGCGGCCTTGAACACAGCACGCGCGGACAGGTATGGTTTGGTATAGACCCGATAATTGACGCGTAATTATCTTTCACCGCAAATTAGCAGGATTATGTACGCACACACACATTACAGCCGGATTCCACTGGAACATTCGATAAACTTGTAGAACGTTCCGCATTACGTAACACTATGGTGTACAAAAATAATATTATCGAGTTTCATCAATTTATTTTACAACCAAACAAACTACAAACAAATTGGGAACGCACCTCAAAATCTGTAGTTTGAGATGTGCCAACGACTGGAAGCGTTGAAGGAAAACGTTAACAGTTTTGTGTTACAGAAACGCGGCTACTAGATGATGGACACTAGTTACCTCCGTGTGCGGTTCCCGAACATAGAAACTTTACTCAACGACGAACGTTTACAGGCGGCTAAGAGAAGCTTTTGGTAAGGTTTTAAAAATCTTGGAGCAAATACCGGTTATTCTCTTAGAAAACTTGTTAAACTTCTTGGTTTTGAATAGTTTCAAAGTACACTTGATGGACAAATAAACATATAGGCGCCAATAATAATGATAGTTTTCCCGTGGTTCCTGACGTTCAATGGCTATATGTCAGTTTCTACATGTGTCCGTGAATAAGCCTTTGTAAGGGAATTTTGTAAAACTATACAAGAATCTATGTGGGACGGTGGCCATTATCTGCAAATCTCAAACTACTTGCAATTTCACTCATATGATAATTGATTGTAATTCCTGGAAAGCAGTATTAGAAACATTTGTTTCAGACTGTAAGAATCGTAGTGGAATAGTTTAGAGCAGTGGTTCCCAAACTTTACAGTCCGCCCAAAAAAAAAAAAAAAAAAAAAAAAAAATGAAAATTTCACGGACCCCGTCTGAGTTCTGAAATAAAACAAACAATAAATATGATATAAAGTCTTATATTTTAATTAAAATGTATTAAAATCAAAATTATCTTAACTTGCGAAATTATAATATTAATTATATCAAACATAGTTTTTGTTGTAAACAATGAAGCTGCTTTTGAACAATTAGCTCTGCTATATTGGATTTAATGTCAGATAACTTCAATATTAAGTTTATTCCTTAACTCTGACTTCAAGTACGTGAGGAGGGAGAATGCGGTTTCACACAAATAAATAGAGGAAAACACAGTTAAACACTTCAAAGCATTTTTTGCGAGTTCAGGATAGTCAGTCATTACATATAACCAGAAGTCAGCTAGCTGTAATTGAGAAAACTGTAATTTTAATGAACTGTCAGTTGAAAGTTCTGCCAATGAATCTTCTCCTTGTAGTGTAAGAGAGAAGTTAGTTCACAGCCCATCAGCATATGGATTCCTTATCCACATGTCACTATCATCCGTCAAGCTAAAATATTCCCTTAGTGCAGTTGCTCCAAATGAGACTTAATAACGTTTAGGATCGCCTTTGGAACATTTTCTCTTGACATCTGGACGAAATCTGCCATGGAAGGGAATTGTTCGAAGATTTTAGAGTCCTAAACTAGTATTCTCGTTTTTATTCGTACAAAAACTCTTTCTTAATCCACAGGTTCAATTTTGTTATCATCCCCTCGGTTTTATCTCGAATCTGGAAAATAGTAATGCTAGATCCCTGCAGGCTTAAAGTGAGTCCATTCAGATGACTGAAGATATCAGCAAGATATGACAGCTTCAAAATCCAGTTAAAGTCATGGAACCTGTCTTTAAGGTTGAAGTTGGAATCAAACAAAAAGAGCTTTCCTTCATCCCTCAGTTCAAATAATCTGTTCCAATTCCCTTCCACGCGAAAGCCATCGTACTTCACAGTGGATCAACAATTGCTTGTGGCCACTCCCCATTTCTTCACATATTATCCAGGAAGAACGTTTTGTTTAGATACAGTACTTATACGCGAGATACAGTGCTTATAAGCAAGATACAGAGCTTATACGTGGACTAGAACAGCGCGATCACTTCTGCGTTGATGCGCCTCTTTAGTCAGTTCGGGTGACAAACAGATCTGCTACACGACATGATTTAAAGACATTATTAAAGCCTTTTGTCTGAACTTACTTTTACAATTACAATTATTTTGAACCAAAAATAAAATATAGTGGACTCTTCTACTAATTGTTTTAAGATTCTAAAATTTCGATTACTAAATTTCGATTTCTAAAAAATCGGAGAAAATTACGGTATATTCTATTTTTTACTAAAAGTGTCCGCGGACCCCACTTTGGGAACCACTGGTTTAGAGCAACTTAGATTGTACCGGAGATAGTGGGTTGTGAGAGACCAGACGGGAGTGTTCAATACTAGAATACGATGACCGGTGTTATTAAGCGCGTGTATTACTTAATAAATGTTAATAAAAATGTACATTACTATGAACTGTGTAAATTTTAAGTTGTTTTTATTTAAAAAGAGTTATAATTATTTTGTCTCCAGTTTTCAAATAAATTCACTTGGTAAATACATTTCCTTTATTATATGGTTTTATGAAACACTTACATAGGTAATGTATATTTAAAGTATACGTTTCGTACATTTCTACTAAACTCTTTTAAATATTTGTGACCACAGTAGGGTATATTTAAAATTTGTACATTTTGTCCGAGAAATGTTCCGGTAAGATACTTGTGGGCAAGAATATGGCAGACAGACGCGCACATATCCATCTTCGCAATAAGAACATAAGCACTGAAAGCGAGCAGTAATAATTTTGTAATAATTAACAAAAACAAAAATAAAATTTTTTAATTAAAAACTAAATAAAATATAAATAATATCCAGGTAATACTATTTTTTCTTTCCACCAGGGTAGGTGGAAAAATTTGCTGTACAAACGTCGGGAAGGACGCAGGGGGCACACTCCGGGGTCTGTGGGTTTGGGTATTATACCCACTAAAAACTACCTCCCTTACATTTTCTGGGACATTAACATGGAATGGTTTGACACATCTTCGGGCTATTGTTCTTCAGTCCTAGGGCTGACATCTGATTTGTTATTCTTCTCCTCTATTGTGTTATCCAAGTCTCTCTACTTCGCCCAAACAATCACACAGTTCCAGGTATCCTCCCGTCGAAACATCGCTTCGACGATGTTACCCTGGTAATACTAATAATAGCAAAAACAACAACGACAACAACAACAGTGGTAGTAGTAGTAGTAGTAATAGAAATAGTAACAATTAATAATGAAAACAACTATATTAATATTGTCTTATAATATGAATAACCTGACCTTACTTTAACTTGCTTCGCACTGAAGAGGCCTCGTTATAGAATTGCAAAACGTTGGTGCGTTTTCAGGTAATATTCTTTCTATGGAACAATATGGAACAATAGAAGTTACTGCTCCTACAAAACGTAGGATTTCTTTTAATCAGGTAGTTATACCTATATACAGTTATAGAATGCTGGCCTTATACAACTTAATGTCACCTAACACCCGTTTGCAGCAGTGCTGGTACAACATTTTTGGTAACTGAATATATGTATACAGTATTTATATAAAGCTAATTAAAAAATTACCGCAGATTTGTATGCGACTGGTGTTACTTTGAATTCCATAATATTAGCTGTTGGAAAAGCTACAAATGACGTCACTCTTCAGTCTAAAAATGTATAAAATAAATTAAGCGCAAGGTGTGTGATTTTCCTACACGTGTTTTGATTAAAAAAACTCAGTGCTCGCGAATGTGTTTTAAGAATTGGTGTTATTAAGGAGTTTTGCGAACTTTTGATTATTACTATTCGATCAAGATATTTTATTAGGAGACGGTCCTACAAGATAATACTAATTGTCTTCAAAAAACAGTTATTAATTCTGGCGTAATGTTTTTGAAAGTCCTTTTTATTGGTGCCAAAAAATACTTGATATTAATTTACTGCGTGACAGTGACAGTCGAAGAATGTTCGTACAAGTTAAAGTTGTATAGTCTTATGATTCGCTGTTTATACGATACATGAAAATTTTCAGTAGTCAGAAGTGTCAATGGACGATGTTGAGCTGAGAATGAGCCAGAGTGTTGGTACCAAGACGAAATAATTTTCTCCAACGTGTCTCGGTCTCGGAGATGGTCGGTCTGAGTTTCAGAAAAATTCTTGAATCGCCTTCAAAGCCTTGGGGGGGGGGACGACCGAAACCGAACACCCCCTCCCAGAAAAAAGATGATGACTATTGCTAATCTCTTAACTTTTAGACTATTTTATTACTTCTTCAGCTGTGTATGTTAATATAGTAGTAAAGTTTTATTTAATATACAAACATGTTTACTACACAGTTAGCGCAGTTAGCGTATAAGTTTGAAATATGAAATATAGGAAAATCAATTCACTTAATGAATATCTTCTAAACAATGTTTCGAAAACGCGTATTTTTATTGGGTTAATACTGTTTATTTTAATGAGATTGTTTTTCAGGCTATTACATATTACATATTACACGTTTTTCAACGACTTTAAAGATAGTAATGTTGATTAGTCTTCATTTGTATTTTCTTTTGTATGAAGCCGATTCGACCGGACCCCTCCCCCAGACCAAATTCTAGATACGCCACTGCTTCCAAGGCTATAAGATAGTAATATCTTTAAAGTTCCGTCTTCGTGCCCCGTACTACCTAGTACAGATGCAACAGATGACGGTCTCCGCGTCTTTGTTCCAGAAGCTACTCTAGAGGAACGGAACAAGCAATAGGCTTACTCCAGGCGGGACCGGTGGATTCGGAACACCGAATCGAGAAAATCGAAAACGCAGCAATTCATAAGACATTGTGCAAGTATTTATAAAATTTTCTACATTGAAACCTTGCTTAATTAATTTATGTAATTAATTAGCTTAAGCAAGCAGGGTCACGAGAAATAAAGGTTCAATTTTAATTATATTGAGCTTAACAAAGAAAGACGTTCTTGTAAATTAATAGAGTAAAAGATTGTAAAATAGTAGAGTCAGTTTCAAACATGTTCGTTTAAAAAATTCTAATGTGCAATTTTTTTATTTAAGGAGAAACAGTTGATAAATTTATGTAGTAACAAACGTAGAGTTTCATCCCACGACTTCTTGTTTTAGATGCACGTGTTCTTTTAAAAGCGGTATCAACGTAAATATCAACTTATGTTGACGTTAAATTTTGATTTTTGTATTAATTTATTGGATACAATAAACTGTGCTTTAGCGCCAACCACGCGATAATAAGCATTATAATTTAGTATTATTTTACCATCGGTTTGTGCGCCGTGAAAGAACAGGAGTGTGTTGGTTCGAAGTTCCAACTTCACCGTTACGAACACACACACACACACACACACACACACACACACACTCCTTCAATCAACATATCTACACCGAGAAATCCTTGTACAACGTGTACAGAGAGAGAGAGAGAGAGAGAGAGAGAGAGAGAGAGAGAGAGAGAGAGAGAGAGAGAGGGTGAGAGAGAACGGGAAGCAGCAGGGAGACGGATATAGTTCAAATAAGTGAAAAAGGACGAAAGGACAAGTGAATAAAAACAAACAGATAAAGATATTCGGATACGGGATTATTCAATTGGTTAGACAGACATTACATTTACGAATAACACTCTGTGTGGGGGGGGGTGCCGCTTCGGAGTAACAGTTATACGTATGAGGATGCGAAGTTTATTTAAATAGATAAAAATGGAATAGGAACTTCAGTGTTTTAATGAGTTGAGGAACGCCATGTCTGGCAGTTTTCCACAAGCTACGGCAAACAGCCAACCCGTGTACCTTCCCCCTTTATTCTCTCTCTTTTCCCTTAATATTGTCATATTTTTTATCTCTAACACAGTCGTCATTGTCTTCTCATAATCCACCCTTTATTTTTCTTCCTTTCTTTCTCCGTGTTGCCGGTTTCGCACTGTTAAATAAGAATGAACATAACAAAACCATTTCTAACGCACTTACATTAATTTTAATGAATTTGCTTCCCGCCTGTCTTATGATTATAAATTGAACCGCTAACAGATATGTGTGTGTGTGTGTGTGTGTGTGTGTGTGTGTGTGTGTGTGTGTGTGTGTGTGTGTGTGTGTGTGTGTGTGTGTGTGTGTGTGTGTGTGTGTGTGTGTGTGTGTGTGTGTGTGTGTGTGTGTGTGTAAACGCTTTCAGAGCCACCGATGCACGTATAAAATGGATATTTATTTTATTCACATAACCGCTCCTGCACCGTACTGCCGGACAATAAATTCATTAGAATAATTTCATGTCTGTTTAAAAACAAAAATAAGTTATTTTAATTGTTTTTGAATTATTAACACACTATTTTATATACATAATGTTGAATATTTATACATACATTATTATGTCGTAAAAGTTTTCACACGTAGGCTCGCAAAATCTCTCTCTCTCTCCCCCCTCTCCCTTGCACGCGGGCGAACACACACATTAAGACTACAATGATTTATTAACTCACTATTAATGCAATACCTTCTGTAGTCATGTAGTGAGTTACTACAACAAAAACAACAACACTACTACTACTGCTACTACTACTACTGCTGCTACTACTACTACTGCTACTACTTCTACTACTGCTACTGCTACTGCTACGGCTACTACTACTACTACTACTACTACTACTACTACTACTACTACTACTGCTACCACTACTACTACTGCTGCTGCTGCTGCTGCTGTTACTACTACTACTATTGCTACCACCACTACTACTACTACTGCTACTACTACTCTGCAATTTCTGATCCACACCTGCGAAATTACAAGTGTTATTTTCATAACTTATAATTCGATGATACAAAATACCCTTTATTGATTAGGTTTAATACGCGTATAACTTCTACATGACCAGTAATGTTTCTACCAAAAGCTTTTTTTTTTTTGTTTTTGCAATTTTCTGCGTCGTGTCATTTCCTGGAAACATAATTTGCAGTTTTAACCATGTTTAAAATCGACCGTGAAGTTTGTATTTACCAGGGGCGTATCCAGCAATCAATTTTGGGGCGGTGAAGAGTTGATTTTTTGGGTGGGGATGATATAAAAAGTTAGATAATTCTTTAATGGTCTCCAGTATAAACGATAGGAACGAGTGCAGATAAAAATACAGTGCCTTATTATCAACATAGTAAATTTCTTCTTCTTCTTCTTCTTCTTCTTCTTCTTCTTCTTCTTCTTCTTCTTCTTCTTCTTCTTCTTCTTCTTCTTCTTCTTCTTCTTCTTCTGGCACTACGGTCCCTGTAGAACCCTGGCCTGCTCAACGATTCTCCTCCATTCTTCTCTGTCCAGAGCCTTACTCTTCCAACCTGCCTTTTGCATCTACCTCAAATCCCCTTCCACGTCTTCATACCATCTTCTCCTTGGACGTCCTCTCCTCCTTACTCCCTCCGGCTTCCTGTCCAATGCCAGTTTTGGGCCTCGGTCACTTCTCATTCTCACCACGTGACCAACCATCCCAACCTTTGCGCCTCCACTGCCGTAACTATGTTCGCTTCTCCATACAGGTCTCTTCGCTCACGATTCTTTCTTATCCTCCACATCTCTCCGTCCCACACTGGTCCAATCCTTCTCAGAATTTTCATCTTAAAACACCAAGGTTTTTCATATTTTTAAAGGGGTTGCCCGTTCATTTTTTTTTTTTTTTTTTTTTTTTTACAACATCACTTACAGATTAACGTACACTCTACTAATTTAAGTTATGTATCAAACAGAAACTAACATGGTGGTAAGTTACAGTTACAATTTAAAGTAATTTTAGGGAAAAATATGAAGCTACATAACGTGATGTGAATGTTGTATCACATTTACAATCACAAAACAACGAAAAAATTTCGTCCGAGGTAACCATTGGGGATCTGCGCCTGGTATTTACCTTACGGTGTAAAAGAGCAGTTTGCTTAGTTATTCGAACATGTACCCAATGTAGCGAAGAATGTAGTGTTAACCCTTCAACCCTCCTGACTATAAAACATCAGAGAGCGGTTGTGTTTATAACAGTAGCTGGAAGAATATATCATCTGCCTGGAACCCTTTTCGGCTTAGAATAAATTTTGGCTTACCAGCTAAGGAAACCTTTAAAATACACCAAACAATTTAGTCAATAAAGGAAAATAACTATACTTTCACTGTTGGCAGTTCTAAAACTATGTCCACTCTACTTACATACGATCAGATGATAACTTATAAGCCCTCCTGGCAATTAGCTATGACAGTACGGTGTTATTCACATTATTGTAATGCATAGTAAAAGTAATTTCTGAGACTATGAAATTACCATGAGATTACAAAATAAATTTACCGTAGCATGCTCCCTTAGCTGAAGAACTCGCTCGCTGTTTTGAACCAAGTACATTCATTTTAGGTAAATTTCGATATAAAATAATTGTTTATTTAGGGTAAAAATTACAAAAATCCCTATTATTCGATTTCTTTAGTAATATAACAATTGTAGAGCACACAATTATCCAATAAACAATACAAATTCAAAACATTCGGATTTAGCTTACAGTTCCTTTTAGTCTGACACCCTGATGGTTTTTTTACGATTTTTGTCAATTTTTTATCTCATTAATGAGCCCTGGGTTTCTAAAACCAATCGCTGACTATTGCAATGTGTATATTTACCGTACATTTTAATTAACCAAAACAATATAATTCAATGGGAAGTTGACGGTTACCAAACTCAAAGGAATAACTGCGTCAACATTAGTTGTCACTGTAAGTTCTTCAATAAAAATCGTTTTTCGTAACGTCAGTTGTAAACAAAAGATACCTCACCTTCACTGTATACTTATGGTGACCATATTTTTTCAGTTGTAATACGGGACATATGATAGGAGTTGTGGTTGGGGGGGAGTAGGTTAGGTTAGGTTGCGTTAGGGGGGAAGGTGTGAGGCATTTCTTGAAACAATGTTGAAAATATATATTCTTTTAGTGGCGGTTATATTTGGCGTTAATTATTAACAAAGTGATTTGAAATTTGGTATGGAAGTTCAGGTACTTTGTTGCTATAAATGTATAAAACTTAATCCATTATTTTCAAAATAACATTAATTTGTTTAAAATTGCCTGTTGCTAACTTTACATGCGATTTGCGTAAAAACTGTTTATCGAAAATAATTTTTCCAAGTTCAGTTTTATTTGAAAGTTTATCCAGTATTGCCAGATATCGGGAATGAAACTAATTTACCACATTCATTTTGGCCAACCGATTACACGGAAAAGCGTTACGTCAGAATTTCTGTGAAGCGTTCACAACAAAATGCAGGGAACGCTTTATCGAAATTTTGAGGTAAAACGTTTTCCTCGTGTATTAATGTACGAAGAGTAAACTTCAGCAGACCATTGACCACGGCTGCTGTGTTTGCATAAATTAAGCACAATTTTTGTTTTAAAACAAATGTTTACTTAAACAGCAAATGTTAAAGTTTAAATCCGAGAATTTTTAACGATTTTTGGGACCTAAGTCCGAAATCCAGGACTGTCCCGGAAAAACCGGGACGTATATTCATGGTATATATACTTTAATGAACGTTACCCACTAATTCACTGGTATTATTGTAGATTGTATGAATAATAACTAATTGTCAATAATTACGTGAGTTAGACTGACAGCATAGTTGTGCAAAATCCCCCAACAACTTGAAACTAGTATGCTTACTGATCTGCAGAACTCACTCACTATTTTGAATGAAATAAATTTATTACTACATAAATTTCGATATTAAATAATTTTTTTTTACTTATGGGAAAAATTACAAAAAATCCCGATTACTCTTTAGTAATACATGAACTGTAGAGCACACAATTATATAAAAAAAAATAAATAAATCTTCGAACATTCGGATTTGGATTTCAATTCCTTTTAGTCCGATACATGAATCGCGATCTTACAACAGTGTAAAAATATAATTGAACACCAAATAAATTGTTACTCACTACTGTAACAACAGCTTGGGATTAATAAAAAAAAACGCCCCAACAATAACAATGTTCCAAGCTAACAATTGTCCAATACTCAACACTGTAATAAACAGTAAAATTCATAAAATACAACTGAACTCGCACAAAAATTAACAATTAACAAATCGGAATTAATAATGCTAGTAATCGTATGCCAATAATATCGTTGGCATGTCTCATAGGCATAATAATATCTTACCTTTTGGATTTATGAATCTATGTCTTCATTATCGAGGCATTTAATTCGAAGTTCATCCTGTCTCCCCGTATATTGTCTTGTTCTTGGATCGGTACTATATATATTTTTTTTCAGTCCACGTTTTAATAGCCATAAATTAAGGCAGGTCTCATGAGTGTGCTACATAGTTTTAATGTTAAATCACATAATTTTAGTAGTAGTTTGTTAGCAGTTTAGTTCTTATTTCCTTTCCCTAGTCTGGATTTAATTTATATACCAATGAAATTATCTGTATTTAGAGCAAAGATCTGGTAACAGACGTTCGATACAGATTCAAACGTACATATCTATTTCAATGGTAATTATGTTTTCATAATCTATTCGCGATGTTAACAAGTATTATGTTTAATTTTCGTTAATTATGTGTCCAACATCCGATAATTCACGCTTGATTTCTACAAACCCTTTAATTACTGTACTTTTAGTCCTGCCAGCTACTAAGAGGACGTCAGCATTGGCCTCTGAATAATTGCCTTACTTAAGATATTTCCATCAACAATTGTCGACTTCAAAATTAGCAGATACTAATTAACTAACTAGTAGTTAATTAATATCTGCTAATAATAATAACTAATATCTAATATCTGCTAATTTTTAATTACTAACTAACTACTAACTAAGTACTTACTAGTTGCAGACTGAATGAATATGCGGAGGAAACCCTTGGTGACTACCAATCAGGATTTCGACCAAACCGCTCTACCGTAGATATCTGAGAAAGGTTGTGAGTACGGTATTAGCATCCATAGCTTGTTTATTGACTACAAATAAGCCTTTGATTCAGCGGACAGAAAAAGTTGCTTCAATGCTTGTTGGGTATCCATAGTAAGCTGGTTAAGCTAGTACAAGTAACAATATATGGCTCTAAAGCGGGAGTGATCACTCAGAGAATAAGAACTGACAACTCTGAATTTGGTTGTGGTGTAAGGCAGGGTGATTCATCCTTTTCAATCTCATCCTTCATGCAGCTGTTTCTAAAGTGAATGCCCATGGAAATTTAATTATCAAAAGCATTCAAATTGGTGCATATGCTGATGACATAGTTATACTCGCCCATAACAAAAATGCAGTAAGGGAACTGGAAGAACGGATAAAGAAGGAAGGCTGGGTTGTCAATAAACCAGGACAAAACAAAGTACATGTGTGTTTCAAGATCAAGACAAAATGAAAGAAATACATTAAATGATGGAGGCTATAGCATTGAGCAAGTGGATAATTTTACCTATCTGGGGTCACTGCTAAATGAGGACAATTTGAAAAGCGAGGAAATCAAATCAATGATAACAAAGAGGAACAGAGCTTATTTTGCAAACAAGAAACTATTGTGCTCTAGGATTGTAAGTCATAATTCTAAACTGAAAATTTATAAAACCCTTATACGACCAGCAGTGACTTATGGCCGTAAGACATGGACCATGTGGAAGAATGATGAAGAAGATCTTGAGAGACTTGAGAGGATAATACTTTGGAGAATATTTGGGTCAGTAGTGCAACAAGATGGGACTTGGGCGGATTCGCATGAATCTTGAACTTCATGCATATATAATAATATGTATAATACATGTTATATATATATATATATATATATATATAAAATAAACAGCGAAAACATAGTAAAGTTTATTAAGTCACAAAGAATTAGATGGCTAGGACATATTTATAGATTGGAGAAGACCAGAAATACGAGAGCTATCACAGAATGGAAACTCTTGGAGCTAGGCCCAGAGGAAGACCGGGAAGGAGGTGGATGGAATGTGCTGAGGACGACCTACGAACCTTGAGGATCAGAGGATGGAAGTTTGTTGCTGAGAACAGAAAGGAATGGTGTGGAGGCCAAATCTCATAGAGGGATGTAGAACCAGAGGAAGAAGACTTACTAGTTGCTTATATGTAAGCTTGCCATAATTTTTTATTGACCAACCGGGACACCTGTTTAGCGGTGGGGGGGGGGGGGGTGAGAAGGGAGACTGGAATTGAAAAATATAAACATTACAGTGTTTATTGCATTGCTATTTTTCTTTTGTTGAGTGTATAAAATGTATAAATATACTACTTAATACATAATAAAGTGTAAATAAAAGAAAATATTTTTACAAACTTAAGTGCGGTACTTTAAATTGTGTTCAGTCAAAAAATTACTCATTACATTAAGAATTGGCAAGAAGTGTGTAACTTAAACTTGTTTTTTAAACCAGTCATATTTTTCACTTGAATGCACCTTTCTCAATATATCCTTTTTGTTTCTTATCTTGTCAAAAAGTTCATTACAACTAAGGCCAAAATTTACTGCACACATCATCAACGCACGCACTGTTCACTCCTGCATTCAACCTCTGTCATCTGCCCAAGCGTTGTTCATCAATGAGAACACTCTCTATACACTCTCTCGGCCATTATTTTTCTAGGAACCAAATGCACCGACCGGGACGTTTCGGCAACCGGGCGGGACACCGGGACTGCACTCTGAAACCGGGATTATCCCGGTCAAACCGAGACGTATGGAAAGCCTACTTATAGAGCAATAAGTAAATCATTTCTTGCAACACCGTGTGACATTCGAAGCAGACGTTCGTTAACGTCATTTCTTTGACAATTTATGTATAAATACCGATGTTCTTGGAATTTTTGATTTTGTTAAAATCCTTAGCGGGTTTTGGTCGCCGTGCTCCGGAATATGTTACAGTAATTTACTATTGTCGCTTCGCAACTGCCGCCATTCTTGTTGAACCTTTCTTTGAAGACTGAACAATGTCTTACGGAAATAGAAACAAACAGTTCAAGCACATGTCTGATGGATGCTTGTTAGAAAAAATTCACTTTTAATAAAATTATGAAAAATTATAATCGTCTTTTCTAGTAAAATAACGGTTGCCAAGTGTCGGTTTAATTAAATCAATGCAAGGATTCAAACCGTAATACAAGTGTATAATTAAACGTTGACAATAATGTTTGCAACTAGCATTTGAAATCGCATTTTTACCTTTTTATAAAGTTAATTTTGAAACACATTTATATTTAAAGTTATTTACTCATTTAATACTTATACAGTAATAAACGAGAATCTGCTTTTAATCCATTCCCATGTTCTTGAATTATTCTTTGTTTCAATGGTGTTAATTTAAAAATGTACTACATAGACTACCAATTACTATACATAGGAAATACGTGCTTTTAATGTGAGAGTTATGGTAAGCATGCGCTTTAGGTTGTATCTAGTTCCATCGTTGAAATATAAATTAACATACAAAACTCAATGAAATTCATCATTCTTCGAATCTGATAACATGAAATAAACCTGTTATTCACCCTATGTTTAATGTAGCATTTGACGTTAACTAATTTTTATAGTATTATTATTATCGTTATTATTGTAGTCTTTATACCAAAACTGTTTCTACACACAGAAAGAGGGTTTACCGATAGCATCATCTTTGTCCCCTGTATTGGCTAATATATACATGGAATGGTTTAAAAACAGAATATTTAAGAAATACATCAACAAAACTAAGTTATGGCTGAGGTATGTTGATGTACTTGTGTTGTCTGGGCACACGGTAGGGAACTTTTGGACTGTTTTAGTAGCAGCTGAATGAGGAAGAATAATTCATTAAATTTACAGTGGAGTTAGAAAAAGATAAAAAAAGATAGAAAAATACAATTCCTTGATGTATTTGTTAGTCGTGAGGACGGACGTATTGACACGTCTGTATTCAAGAAACCAACCACACCGGACAATATATTCATAAGCTTTCTAAACACCGTGATCACTTCAAGAGGGTAGTCATCCGTCCTTTACATTCTCGAGCCAATAGCGTTTATTCCTCTGAACCCAATTTACATGCGGAAATTAATAAGATTTTCAATTACCTTCAGGCTAACGGCTATTCGAAAAGTTCGTTAAAAATTGCATTAGTGACATTAGCAACTCTAATAAGCAGGAGGTGGAGATGAGAGGCAGTATGGTCATTCCTTATTTACGTGGTGCGTCTGAAAAGTTAAGAAGATAGCCACTGAGTCTGGGTTGCGCACTGCTTTTCACTCCCGCCACACGTTAGGAAAATTATAAACTGTTACAAAACTTCCGGACCCTGTGTTTCGATACGATATTATTGTTATAATAATATACCGTGCGAGTGTGGTTGTGAGTACATGGGCGAATCTTGTCGACCTTTGCAGGTTCGTGTGAATGAGCATAGGTTGGGTGAGCATAAAGTTTTATGGCAGGAAGTAAAAATTATTAGTAAAGAAACGAAATGGTTCGAACGGAGATTTAGCGAAACTGCTTTTAATGTTACAAATAAAATTGCATTAGTCAGGTTAGCAGCGAAATTCCGAGCAACTGGCTTCGATCCATTCGTAAAGCACTTTAGATAGTTGTTGGGTGGCCTTAGCGGTTTGTGGATAGTCGGTGTTTGGCGCCTACTCTCTCTTTTAATTTAAAAAAGGTTGTACTTCTTTCGTCCATGTCACAGTATTTTGTCGACCTTGCTGGTGTGCAAGTGTTCGAGTTGATTGTGCTTGTGTCGTATGAGTATTGTGTGTTTATTCCTAGTAAGTATTTCTTTGTATTATATAGTCTTTTGATCATATATAATGTGAACGTTTATTACTATTATTTTGTTGACTCTCTCTCACTCGTTGATAGAGTATTATTTATTATTTTCATGTATTAGTTCATAATTAGCCTGAAGACGACTGCCAATTGTTTGGGTGGCCGAAACGTGTTATTTATATTTTTCCTGTGATGGCAAAAGTTCGTCATTTAGATTCAAATTCATGTGTCTAAAATCCATCACAGCCACCTTTTAAAGTATTAGGCGTTCAGTAATATTACTGTCTACCGAGCTCCATTTCTGGAGATCAGCATCTGTAAATTATTCACACCTAAGTCATAAGTGGCTACAATATACATTTATGCCATTTACAATATGGCAGTTCCAATAGAGATGGAATTTCTAAAAAGAGATCATTGTAATTGTGAACCATGCAAGCGACACTGGCCACATATGCAGGAGCTTGCGTGTATATGTGGGCATCAATGTATTCTTTTCTTCTAATCAGTAACCCGCCAGATCCATTCTCAGACACTCGCAGATTCTAGAAGTCGAAGAATCAATTAGCTACATTCAGATACGAGTTTCTTCTTCTTCTTCTTCTTCTTCTTCTTCTTCTTCTTCTTCTTCTTCTTCTTCTTCTTCTTCTTCTTCTTTTCTTCTTCTTCTTCTTCTTCTTCTTCTTCTTCTTCTTCTTCTTCCTCGTCCTCCTCCTCCTCTTCTTCTTCTTCCCCTTCCTAAATATATTAAGCACATGCGTTTTATCTTTTGTCAGCATTGAGGAAACACAGAATCGCTTGATAAATTGATTCGCTCGTAAGTCGGGTGACTCGTACTGCAGATTCCTTTCCCAAACCATATGGCCTATGTCCGGTTACTTAGAAAAGAACGTTCTTAGTAATGCTCTAAGAAAAAAATTCTCAGCCTTATACGAGTGGCCACATGTGCGCACGTGCGAACCCCTCCCACACATACACACTGTTGTATACTAGAGGACCCAACCCACATTCAAAGTACTATTATGGATATTGTATAATATATTAACTAATATTGTGATTGGTATTAGAATACGTAGATTATGTTACTCACGTGAATATACATTATCCACAACTTATGTATATTGATGCCACTATTTATAGAATACACTAGAAAGTTCTGTATAAATTTCCTTTACATCGATAGGGAAACATAGTTTGTCCTATGTGATTCCAGAATATGCACCTGGAATTTCTGCGACTATTCTGTTAAGTAACGAATGCTGGTGAATGACGTCATTACCAACTATATATAAACAGTAGTCGATGGAGAAAAAAATCAGCCTCGATTCTGAGTTCAGTGGATTTTGTTACAGAGTTAGTGGGTGTGTTTCATATCACATTTGTGGACCAAAATTATGTATATATTTTTTTGTATAAAGTACGGTTGTGTTAATAATCGATATCGCAGTTGTGAATCGGTATCGTATTTTCTGTGTTATATTTTTATTTGTGAAAAATTATTGGTGATATCGGTAATAAACAAGGTGTCGACAACCATACGAGTGTTTTATTTCAATCGCTGCGTAGAAGACAACACACACACACACACACACACACAGAGGCGACATTCATTATCACCTTCTCGTATACCTAATTACATTTACCATTGTTGCAATTATCTTGTCGAACGAAATATTATACGAAATAATTATTAAATAAAACCAACTTTAAGTATGGAACTAAGGATGAACTTATTACATGCAAATTTTGTTGCAAGAATAATTAATTCCTAGCAATAAAAAAAAACGGGCTGAATATTTTATCAGGCCTAATTTTGTACGCCCACAGTGAGAAAGGAATTCTTAAAATTCTGAACTGACTTGGAACTTTTAATTATACCCAAAGGGGTATTATGTGTTAACAAAAAATATAAGTTTATACAAACAGAGGGTTTCACGACCAAGTCGTTAATATTTAAACTCTGTGAGGTAATTTTGTTAGGATCGAAATGCCTTTTATTAGCTATATTTTTAGCAAGCATCCGTGCCCTTGTTCTTTTCCATTCCGTTATTATTGTCAGAGTTACAACGGAAAGTGGCGTTTCGTTGCACTTTGGCGTTCACGTTGTCTATGCCGAGGCATAAATCGCTTTACACAAGTAATCTCAAGTCGTCATTAACTTCAACGCTCTCTAAACCAGCGTCTCTCAATCTATGGGGCGCGACCCACTGCTGACTCCCCGGGGGGCGTTTGGTGAGTCTTCAAGTTGTGATTGAAAAATTTATTTACTGTGTCTTAAAAACATATTTTTATTATCACGTACGTATACTTTGCTTAAACGTAAAAGAGGTCTTGAAGTAGGCCTACTCGATGTTAGCAAAAATATGATTATAAACTGGGTGCGCAGCCGTAACAATAATTCTGCCAGCGCCCACGTTATGAGTGTAATATCCTTCAAATTGGGTCCCGGACTTAAAAAGGTTGAGAACCAACCGTTGTTCTAAACGCTTCAGCGATTCGGGATAACAGCTGTGGGAGAAACAATAAAATAAACAGGATCATAATAGACTTTATGTAATACACTTTAATAATGTTTTTAATACGAATATGCCTGAGTTTATAAAGAAGTCGTCACCATCATCTTCCTTCAAGCACTGTGACCCATTGTCTATTGCAACCTCTAGCCATCGTATAGAGGCTCTCTAGCCATGCTCTCTCTCTCTCTCTCTCTCTCTCTCTCTCTCTCTCTATCTATGCGTACACACACACACATTAGCATAACTAGGGGCTGCTCCTGAGTAGGGAGAGATGAAACTGGCTTGAAGGTGAGGTTAAGTTAGGTTAGGTTAGGTTAGATTAGAAAAATCAGTAGCCTAAATAGTTCTTTAAAATTCCCTAATAATGGAACTATAAGGCGAGTTGTATTCTGACAGTTAAAAGTCTTGGTCATACTATTCTTTTAGATATTCGTCAACATGTAATGCTCCAGTCATAATCCAGCCTACCGCGTGTTGTGGCTATTCCAGTCATAATCCTTGCCTACCGCTACTAAATTTATGCAGAATTAGCATTGCAATAGCCGCGATATTCAAATGTCTTGATTAATTTTTAATCCAAATCGAACGTGACGCTACTCAGATTATCAGAAATTACCTCTATTTTATATTCGCGTTTCGAATAGCGCACAGTTTTGAATATAGCTGGGTTTTAACCCCCCTTTCTTTCCCCCAATTTTTAGTGTGTTGTCCGAAAAAAAAGTTTTCGCTGAGTTTTTAGTACGATAAAACCACATTACTTTCAATATGTTCATACAATGAATCTTTCTATCCTGTTTGATCTAAGTCAACTCTCATTTACCTGGACTGTAGTCCACTTTTCTCATCGGAAGATACAAATGTATAGACACGTACTACACACGCGACCACTTTTGAAATTTTGAACTTAAAATATGAAGAAAATTTTTAGGTGAAATCGACTAGCATTCACATAGTGTAGTTAATTACATTTCGTTTTGTATGGTACAAAATATTGTAGTTGTCCCTCAAAAATATGGAATGTTCAATTAACAAAAAAACTTCAAATTATTGGCGAAGCGCAGCCACGTTTAGTTGCCTACAGCTTCCTTCAAACATTTTGTCCATTACAATCTTAAAAAAGTGTAGGGTTTCGTAATACTCGTTTCTCAGAACACAAATTCATTAAAACACTTCTCAAGATCCTACAGGTTACGACCGTTTCCTTTTAGGCAATTACTGACATTTTTTTAAAGACGCAATAAAACTATTTTTTTTAATACTTATCAAATTTTGTCTTTTAATTTGGGAAATTTTACTTCGTTCAAGAAGTTTTTTTCAAGCATTTAGTAAGATAAATCGTAGCAGTTGATAGCAGTTGAAAGATAATAACGAGTAAAAACTTGTCATGTCCTCGTCTTTTCATTAATTTGTTTAAACATGATTTTCATAACACAGTATTTTTTAAAAACACCGGTTTCTCATGAAATTATTATTATATAATACTAATCAATGTCTTTATAATCTCAGTATGTCATACGATTTATTATCAAAAATACCTAACCCTTTATTTATATTTAACTAACTTTAAGAGTCAAACATGCAACACAGTTTTTTAAAATTAACGTTTTTGTTTTCCTTCTGGGCGTAACTTAGTTTTTATTGTAAAGAGATGTGATAGAACTCAAATTAAAGAGAATAAAATGTGACAACATGCAGCAAGGTCTCTTACCTCCATTGTTAAATAGTAAAAATATTCAACAAATTTAATCTTACAATACCTGAAAATACGATTTACAAATATTCAGTCAATTTTTAAACGAATTAATATTAACGAATTTTTTCGAATTAATTTCAAGTTCGTTTTGATAAATTCTATGCAAGCGCAAAGTTTTAAAAGGGTTTAATACAGTTTCATTTTATTCCTTAAATCTGTAATTTGAGGAAGGTTTTTGCAGCAAAAATTTCTTCTGAAGGAATCTTCAATGTTCCAAACGAATAAAGGACTGTAAATAGTTTTCAATTTATCTTAGTTATCGTTGGCTAGCCAGAAAGTTTTGAGAATTTAAATGATTTATAAAATTTTGAATCAATTTTACTGACTTTTGGAACAAAAATAATGCTTTTCGCTTAAAAGCGTTACTTATAATGAAGAATTTATTAAAATGAAATGGGAAGAATCCCGAGAATCTCGTTTTACGTGAGAAATATAAGGGGGCACAACCTTCAAGCTAGTCTCTTCCCCCCCCCCAGGAGCAAGTCCTAGTTACCACTGTAATAACTATTCGAAAACTAGTTACCACTAGTTTATTCGAAAATTCCTGAAATACGATGTAATTCACGGAATTACTCAATTTTCCTCAACTGCTCAATTTTGCTGTAGACCCCTCCTCGCAGTGGTATGATTAAATTTATATTATATATAGTCCTCTTATAAATATATACATATATATTATATTATTTAAATGCACACATTTATATTATATATATATATTAAGGCTTAATCAATTTAATTACCTATGAGCAAGAAAACATGTCTACATTAATTCGAGACTGTTGTATAGACACGGCACGGTGCCATAATATTACTCCTCTTCGTTGAAATTGAAGAAAGCTTTAGACAAACCCGCGACAGCCATTAAATGCCACGTTCAACGGACATAAAACTGGTGAAGTGGAAAAATCGATTGTTGTCGTCTGTGCAGGTTCGTTGGTTATGTAAACGTGTCGTTAGAATCGGAGGATGACTTATCAAAACTCTCATAAAAAATCCTCTTATTAGAAATACGTTCATTTCGGTGGAGTTTATAAAGACTTTTATGATAAATACAAACGTAAATGGTTCTCTTGTCTTACAGTAAATATTAAAAAAAAACTTACAATAGATTTAAACGAGCCCTTACAAAGAATTTAACAGGATAAAAACCTGTTACGTACTGCAGGCGAAATTGCCAATCTTTTTGCACTCTGCCCCGTTTATACTCTTGGTGAGCCGAATATCCGATTCTTTTCAAAACTTCAGGTTGTAATCAGGAGCTCTATACGTCAAGAGCCACCTGCACCGCCTCAGCTGTGGAGGTAGCTCCCGTTGCACACAATCTGCTGGAGACGCATCGGCTGTGCAGGTGGCTCCCGTTGCACATAGTCTGCTGGAGCCGCCTCCGCTGAGCTGGTGGCTCCCGTATCGCACAATCTGTTGGAGCCACATCGGCTGTACAGGTGGCTCCCGTTGCACATAGTCTGCTGGAGCCGCCTCCGCTGAGCTGGTGGCTCCCGTATCGCACAATCTGCTGGAGCCACATCGGCTGTGCAGGTGGCTCCCGTTGCACATAGTCTGCTGGAGCCGCCTCCGCTGACCAGGTGGCTCCCGTATCGCACAATTTGCTGAAGCCGCCTCGGCTGTGCAGGTGGCTCCCGTATCGCACAATCTGCTGGAGTCGCCTCGGCTGTGCAGGTGGCTCCCGTTGCACACAGTCTGCTGGAGCCGCCTCCGCTGACCAGGTGGCTCCCGTATCGCACAATCTGCTGGAGCCGCCTCGGCTGTGCAGGTGGCTCCGGTTGCACATAATCTGCTGGAGCCACCTCCGCTGAGCTGCACATAATCTGCTGGAGCCGCATCGACTGTTCAGCTGGCTCCCGTTGCACATAACATTTTTTTTTTATACGCAGTAATCAAATCAGTTCCTAAATAAGCGTAATACAATAAAATAAAAAAGATTATCAGGTTTTTGGACAAGAATTGTTTTGTTCGGAAGCCTTCTTGAATGAGAATGTCGGTTATCTGTAGAAAAATCATGAGTAGGGGTTACCGCAGAACCAATCAGATTACAAGAATTGAGTGGAGGATAATTATTTGAAGCTGACGATAATTATTTGGGAATCGATAGCGTGTAAGCACCGTGTGGTTCATGGCGATCGGTCCGCTAATCGCGACTAACACAAACTAAAATTTCCTAGAGTTACCGCAAGTAATATTGTAAGTGCTACTCCGCGTGAGTTCAAGACATCCGGTTAGGGTACATAGTCACTTTTCGCCTATGGGACACAAAAGTGTACGAATAATACTGTAATTTAGCAGTAACAACGTTTGATCGCGGTGAAAGTATATAAAACTGAGGCCGGGCAGAGTATATCAACCCACGTACTCATCCAGATACAGGATCATTCAGGATCAAACCGTCGTCTAAATGATCTGCAGTCATTTAAGGGAAAGTGAACCTATATTATTTATGAACAATAAAACAAATAAAATTATTTAAAAGAAAGACTCTATTACATCAGTCGAGACTGTATAGCAAATAAGACAAAAAGAACTTTTGAATATTAATTTATTTCATTGTATAGAAATAAATTTTAGTTGTGTTACAAAGGTCAACAGAGACAGATTAATTACTTTTTATAAACTGTATTAACAGCTCAGTAGAGTTTTATAAAAGAATAGTATCATTAATAAATCCACTTCATTACTGTACAGTATATAGCGACTACTTATTTTACGCGACACCTATACATCACTCTATATATATATATATATATATATATATATATAGAGAGAGAGAGAGAGAGAGAGAGAGACGAACGAAACAAATTGAGGATGCATAGATGAGGATTTTATCTGAAGGTAGGAATTTATTACACTAAAACAAATTTAAATCTTGTATGTAAATTCTTTACACAAATATTTATTAAAATATATTGTCTTTAATTATTAATGAATTTTCATTTGAACAATGTTTATTTTACTTGGTTGAAGAATTCCTTCTTGTCGTACGGTTGTAAGCTGCTACGTTAAAGTTGACCGCTGAATTCGCTGACGCGCGGTCGCCCGCGATTCACTCATTCACGCCGTTTATCTCCCCGATATGGTTTTTATTTATAAGTCTCAGGTTCGATAAGGTGGGTTAATTAGTTATTATTTAATGCGGTGTGTTTAGCATACACCTTCCGGCAATCTTAATGTGTCCACGCATTCATACAGGTGTATTCCGATTAATACAACTGTCCCTAAGCGGAAATCTTGACTAACGCGGGTTAGCACTATTAGATCTACAAATCAACTTAGTTCTGCGTTCTATTAACCCCTTGATCTAGCATACTTGTATCTCGTAGCTAAGACCTTGGACTGTCGTCACCCTTATAGAAAAACGTGTACTGTCGCGCAAAACTCGTACAGAGAGTACGTCTTACAAGGACGAGTTACAGAAGAGAACTGTTCGATCTTTACTTTACTAGAGGACATCTCAAATGGAAATTGGAGTTTCCGATTGGTTGAAATTTAGAACACGTGATAGATTTTTACTTTGATAGCTAGACATCGTGTAAAACTATGCCAGAGTCTGCAAAATCGTGTATAGATTTTATCTAAACGTTTTATGACTTTTCTGCAGATAAGGCAGAAAAGTGAATTCAGTTAAAAAATACGTAGTAAAATTATATGTTTTGAATTTATGACAGACGAAAAATGTAGCACTATTTATGACGCATACGCTGTCCAAGTTTCATTCCGATATGTTAATTATTATAGGAATTATTAAGGAAAACACGAATAACACGCTCACTCGCGTGTTAATTTGCACTTGACATGACAGAGAATAAATTTATGGGCATTTTGACATATAACACATAATTATCCATCTCTTATATCCAGACTTACAGCTACTTTACAAAATTTGAACAAAATCAATTTAAAACATGTCTATAACGTCATAAAGTGTGTAACAGCGTCTTATTGCACTCTTACTGCATGTTTTATTGCAATATATATAGTATATATATATATATATATATATATATATATATATCTTAAGAGTCCTATATAGGCCTATATGATCTTTAAATTTCTATATATGCTGTTTTAAGTACTACATAAATCCGTACATAGTAGATATTTTAAATTAATGTTCCATACATATGTAAACTTAAAAACAATGTAACTTTAAAAAAATATTTGTTGCATGCGTGCGTCTGTTCAGAAACGCCCAGAGTTATGTGCGTCTCCTTGTGTAAATACCATACCATAAATTCAAGCTTCTGACGATGACAGCTTCGACAAGGGCTGCTAATTTTTAGTAGACGTTAAAAGCCGTCTGGTTTCGGTGTGCGCAATTAATTTTCTTCGGAATTACTACTACAGGAGATGACAATTGTTACGCAGCACTATTGTCGTTCGGAATCGATATCCCGACGTCAGCTGCAACGGAAACGCCACTTAAAACTGTACCATTTTGTTATGTTCCATGTCAATTTGCACCGCGTTTATTCTGTAATCACGGCGTTTGTGTGCTCTCGTTAGACGCTCATTAATTATTTGTTGTCAAGTCGTTATTTACTTTTTTCGTAGAATTCACAAATTGAATAAATCGGAAAACGCGGCTTCGGTGTCATTAGTACGTTCTCCGCCAGCACTGTGTTTCGCCTGTTACATATTTAATATATTTATTTATCGTCATCATTAACAGGCAGATATTACTACTACGACTTCCTGCTCTTCACTCGTAAACCGACTGCGGCGCTTCACACACCTCAAGAAGTTTGTTTCATATGCTTTTTATCTAACCCGAGTTTGTGATCAGAACAAAAGCGCTAAAATTACCGTGATCGGAACTGTACCTTTACCGTGATCGGAACTGTACCTGGTGTACATTTTCAATGTTTTTAATATGCGATCGTATCGATATAATACGATGTGGAAAAGAAGAAGTGTAGCCTACTAATTGTAAATTGTCATATTTCTTAATGGAAAGGGAAAATTCGTGTTATTTTCATTTGTGAGGTTAGGTGACAATGGTTTTTGGATTTTAGTTTACTGTTGAAATAAATAAAAGCCGTGGTTGAGGAAAACATAACGTTAGATGTGTATATAGAATACTTATAACAAAGTAATATTTAAAATAAAGAACCTAACGATTTTGAGTTGGCAAATTAACAAAACTGCAACAGCAAATTTAAAGTGAAAAATACAAATATTTATGCTTAATGGAAAACACAAAAAACAATGTATTACGGAATGACAATACATATAATGGACGTTTCTTTTTGGTTAGCCACAAAAAGAATACTTGATGGAAACGAATATTACCGAAAAAACGAGTTCTGCCACAAGAAAGTGGCATGCATAGTAACAGGCAAGGGGTGGCCAAGGGTTTCAAGTTAGGGTTTTTCGTAGCTTCCGCCAAAGAAAACGGGTTTTAAATTACACACGTATCGCTTTCCATGTGTAATTTCAGTTCTCATGTTAACCTAACAACATCAACTTTTGGAGTCACAGGTACGCAACTTGATATACTACTGCTACAATCATTTTTCATTAAAAAAAAAGGACTGAGAACACCCACTGCAATTGCCAGCCAACTATTTTGCGACATACGAAATTAAAATTCGTATAATTCTTTCACCTACATAAAATTATGTGCGATAAACACTAAAGATCGAAGGCAAACAATCGCACAATCGAAACATCGAAAATGACTGCAGGAACAGATAAAGGTACAGGTACCACTTAATCTTTTAAAACTTCAACTGTGTTTTTTTAAATACTTTTCTTAGCAAACATTCTTTTAATGTCTCCTAAAACGGAGAGAGAGAGAGAGAGAGAGAGAGAGAGAGAGAGAGAGAGTATGCATACATCAAGCACATGTGTTATTCACCTCTAGTTCATAAGTGAATGATAATGATGGTTATTGTGACTAACGAACTTTCTGAAGCGAAACTATTGGCATGTGGATGAACAGTGATAATAAATTACAGTCTTCGGTTAGTACTTGTTTTGAACTTACCTCAGTTTCCCTCTGTATAAAATGATGTTATAAAAAATTTTATTTTGCTTCTGTAAAAAAATTATTATAATAAAATATATTTATTTTGTAAAGAACAAGTTCAAATCTTATTATAATTAATACATGTTCAATTGAAAAAACATAAGGTTTTTTGGAGTAAAAAATTGATAAAGAAATTGTAGTGTTACAAACTTCAAACTTGCTTCCCTGTAAAATTTACCAAAACCGAGTTACCTCCTTTTCCCGTAAAAGAACATACTTGCATCCGCTGAAATATATGACGTATATGGAATGCCGCTTTATTCACAATGAACCTAAAGTCGCTACCCACTGAGCGGCAAACAATTACTTTATAAATACTAATTAATGTCTACATAATTATACACAAAAAAATTTCGAAATCGATTTCCTCAAGAGTAACGTTTATACGAGATATTCTCATATATTATAAGTCATATTCCTTGAGATTATCTAGAGGTGCACAGAAGATAATGTCATAAGGTTGCTATTTGAATTTTGTATGTTTGGTTCGAATCTTATCAAACCGATCCCTTCGCAAAACTAGACTTGCTGTAATAATATAACATTTTTATAATTTTTACTGTGATAATTATTTTGTCTAATAAAAGTCAGATATTTAATCCCTTAAAGTAAACATTTCTATAAATACTTGGGGTTTGTAAATAAATTATGTCAAATAACATTTAGTAATTGTGGTGTGCACTTTAATGGAAAATTATAAGGTCAATGATGTGACATTTGCATGCGTACAGGCCTTCGTAATTTTTAAGATTATTGTAATAAAATGTTGTAAGGCTTTGTGTTTATTATTTTTGGAAGGTAGGGAATGTTGATAGTAAAAGTAATTGTCTATTTCGGTTGGGTCCTTAGTTGACCATATGTTTTCCAAATTCCTCCACGCAACACTATCCAGACAGCTAGAAGGTAAGGTCGGATCTCTTTCTTCCGTGTTTGGTATCTACACCCAGCCGTACGGAATCTAAATTTTAACATAAAATAATCGAATGGACAGGTAGAGCTCTGTTACTAGGAACAATCTCGTCTGAAAACATGCTAAGCCACGGGGGCTAGGGTTTATACAGTATCACAGATATATACGTATATTCTCATCAGAAGAAGAAACAAATAACAGGCAAATTATGTGTGAAAAAATTAAGATCCTTTATCACTGAAAAATACACCCTATCCAACTGGTATTTTTCATAAGCTTCACGTAGCGTTATTCTATATGCTAATTTCCTTTATGAACTTCTGTTTCAAATAATTCTTAATTCCGTCTCTTATGGTGTTTAGATTCATTATCCTAAAATGTTTTTAATCTAATAACACCAACTGTCTATTAGTCTACGGCCACAATGTCTTCACGAAACAGTCAACGAGTTTTCTCTAGAGTTGTCAGTTTTCGGATCTTTTAATTGCTACGTCTGTTTCGATAGACTTTCTGCGCCTATCAATTAATTAACCGAGGGTTTACAGATAAATAATTATTGTTACTGAGGACAACATTACTGCCGAAGAAATAAAAGAAATAATATCTGCTGGAAACAGACGTTACTTCTCCCTAACAGATATCTGGTGCAGTGAACGTCCAAGAAGCATGGAGAGTAAGGACGAATGCAGAAATTAATCAAATCTATGCATAACCAGATATCGTCACTGACATAAAGAAAAGTATAATCCGGTAGGCAGGGCACGTCCACGTTGAAGAAAATGTTTACGGGGAGACCTGGTGGAAGAAGGAGGAAGGGCCCCCCCCCCCCCAGGAAACGATGAGTGCATGATCTCGACGACGACCTGCGCAGGCTCGGTGTAGGAAGATGGATACTGAGAGCAGAGGATCTAGACGACTGGAGGCGGACTGTGCAGGAGGCCAACGCTCTCCAAGAGCTGTAGCGCCAATTAAGAAAGAATTAAGACGTTTTGTTTCTATAATGGCTGGATTTTTTAATAAAATGTTTTGTAATATCATAATGTATCTTCATATTTATGAATACGGCTTTTTCCTGTCAGCCTTCTTAAATAACGTTACCAGTATCGTGTGATTTGAGTCTTCCATTAAGGGTGAGGTGTTTTTACGTGACGGCTAACAGTTCTTGTTACTTACAGTTAAAGCCTTCACCTTCAAAAAAAAAAAAGAAAAATAATGTTTTGAAATTGTGAAAATTCAAATAATATCCGGGAATATTTGTCGTAAGCTCACACGACCGGTGTCAACATTACCAAAACGATTACAAAGCGGGCTGTTAGGCAGTGGCCAACAGCGACACCCTCGGGCAATTTCGTTGCTCTTACCGGAAAAAGTTGTCGGGTATCGATCGGCCAAGATCCGCTGCAACTGTTTTCCAACACACTGTGGCTTTCTGCGGCGTGAAGAAGACCGCCAAGGGTGGGATTCGAAACGTTGCCGACGGTGTCACTGTTGAATATATCAATCGGCCACTGCCTAACAGCCCGGTTTGTAATCGTTTTGGTAATATTCGAGAATGCTTCATATTGAACAGCGAAAAAGAAAGAAACGAAGGCCTATTGCCAGTACGACGTATGTATTGCTCACATTAGTTTGTTCGTGTATTGAATTGGTATTGCTCACATTGGTATTGAATGTAAACGTTAAAATTTCATTAGGCCCCCTAATTCGACGGTCTTAAGCAGAAATAACAATTATAGATTATTTGGAGATTCGTGACGTTTGGGCGATCCGAAAAAAGAAATAAAACTATCCATAATTCAAAATTAGGCGTTATTCAACAGTGATTCGACAGAAACACTTTATGCATCTGAGTGTCTGTCTCTGAACAAGAAAATGATGATGGAAGAACTGAAAGTCACGGAAGTTAAAATATTAAGAAAAATCTTGGGACCAATAAAAAGGTGGAGAACAGTACAGAAGACGCCACGATAATGAGCTGTACACGCACGTTGAGAAAATCACAGACGTAATTAGAAAAAAGAATTACTTTCTACGGACATATTCAAGGAAAGAATGCTGACAGACCAACAGGGAAACTTTTTAACTATTTCAGAAAGTTCAAAATGCCCATTACGTGATTCAAAGAAACAGAAAAAGGCATAGAACTCCAGATTACTCAAGAAGACATTGAAGAACGCTTACCACTCAAAAAGAAAGTAAGTTCTGTTGTCATGTCACAACAGATGACAGGTGCCATCTGGACTGACGAAAGAAGAGAGATACATCCTCCAAGAATGAAGGAGATATGGAAGGAGAGGAAGAGAGAGGAGAAGAAGGGAAGAACCAGTTGAACCAACGTAGTCCACAGTGGCTAATACGAAAAAAAGTCAGCGTTAGGATCCCGATAGTGACATGTAAGGATTTAGGCAATCGAATATGTCTGTGGATCTCGACTTTCTTCCGATATGGGAGGGGAGGAAAAGAGAGGAGAAGAAAGGAAGAACCAGTCGAACCTACAAAAGTTGGAGTTGCCTTTTATCTACAAAATAAAAATCAATGTCGTGTCATATAATAGGAACTTAGGTCTTAGTCAGTAAATATCTTTATTCTGGACTGATAGACATAATATACGTTTATAATTTCATGTGTTAATTTTTTGGTCCCTTCTATTATTTGTGTTAATTTTTTCGTTGCTTGTGATATTTGAAGTAGGTGCTGTAATGATTTTTGGCAGTATTTCAATGTATGAAACCTCAGGTAGTTCACAGTGATTCATACGGAAAAAAAACATCAGCGTAAAGGATTTGTAAAGATTTAGGCAATCGTATATATCTGTGGATCTCCACTTTCTTAGGCTTAAATTTAAAAAGCGAAAGAAGACGGACGATGCAGAGGTGATACTATGTGAGGTCACTTCATTGTTCTGACGGTAATTCGCTAATCTAGTTTACATGTGTACTGTCAGTCCATCGTATTCGTGGCCCAATAGGTTCCCCAGAAAACTAGGCCTACATTATTGTCAATCCGTTGTATTGACACCGTGCCACTGAGCTCCAACTGTTAGAATAGGTAGGCCTACTCATGTTAGTACTTTCTACCAGGTGAATACACAATATACACACAAACGCGCGCGACATGACCGGGTTTTCACCAATATCTACTACTACTACTACTACTACTACTACTACTACTGCTACTATTACTAACTCCTGTCGCTCTCTGCAGAGCATAGGGCCTCGACGAAGCTACGCCAACGGACTCTATTTTGGACGAGGACTCTGTGCTCTCCATAGGACTTCCACTCCTTTTCTGCTTCCATCTCGACGGTTCTCCTCCACGAGATTCTTGGTCTTCCTCGTATTCTTCTTCCTTGAGGGTTCTACCAAAAGAGGGCTTGTCGCTCAATCGCATTTTGGTTCTTCCCCAAGGTATGCCCAATCCACCTCCATTTTCTCCTTTTAATCTGTGTGGCAATGGATTTGTCGTTTGTCCTCCTCCAGTGATCTTCATTTGAAACAATGTTTGGCCAGAAAATTTGAGAGCATTTTCCTCAGGCACCTATCGATGGAGACCTGCAGGCACTTGGTAATTTCCATTGTGACTTCCAAGTCTCGCTCCCATACAACAAAATAGCTTTGACAGTGGTCTTGAAGATGCGTAGCTTTGTTGCAGTTGATATTTCTCTTGATTTCCAAACTGAGTAGAGTTGTATAAAGGCGCATTAGCTTTGCGAATTCTTGTTTTAACATCTGCAACTGGTCCTCCTTCTTTTGTAATGACACTAACAAAGGAAAGTGAATTCTGCTATTTCTTCTACGTTTTCTTCTTGCGCCAATAACTACGCTCAACAAAATTTATGTTCACTATCATTCTGAACACATGTGATTATTTAATTATGTTTTTGAGAGAAATTTCTTCTAGTTACCTGGAGTTTTTGTTTAACAACACAAACGGAACCGAGAGCATTAGAGAAAAATCTAACCACAACAACGGTGAAAGAACCTTGTTTCACAGAGAAACGTCCTCCGGCAGGCAGACTTTGTTATTACTACCCGCACGCGCTAATTCAATTGGATCTAACTGAAACACCAAAAAATCCGAATTCCTCTGTAGAATTTACGATTGTCAATAATCTATAGTAATTTTTCGTCATACTGATTATTTTTAACAAACACTTTGCCTTAGCCAGCATTTCATAATAGAAATGAAAGACTTATAAAATGCAAAGGAGTACGGTCTTCCAGATAACAATTTTTGCAGGTTGGATAATAACACGTTTTCGCCCTTTTAAAATACATATTCAGTGCTTTCTAATGGTCTCCACTGACACCGGGAACAGGTGTAGAATTGAATCATATTAACTTCAAATACTGACATTTTATACTCATAAGTAACATAAAATTTTTCTCGTTCGTTCACCAGTTAATTAAATTCAACCTACTTAAATGATTACGCACAAATTGAAACCATTTTTACAATTCTCCGCCGTAATGTTTTTCTTAATAACAAATTAAAACGTCACACAAATTGGCTTGTGTCCAAACGAATGCAGTTAGCAAGTGTTGAAACAGAAACGGCAATATAACCCGTCGTTTAGCTTAACGACCCATGACTACCCTGCACAGACGACCGTCCGATACCTGCGTAAAAAAAAGTGTGAACACAGAAATCAGATAAACAAGAAAACACGTGTGGAATTACAACAGACTCCAATCCCCCTATCCCCTTCTCGACACCCGTGTTAACGAAAAAACATAGTGGTGACGTCATTGCAGTTAACGTTCGCTAAACACGTGCCACAATTATGGAGACAATCGTAATGGTTGTATGTAAAATTCGTTTGTTACGTATAAACGTTTTACAGTGTTGAGTACTGTTAAATACTGTTTATTTAGTAAGTTATTTAGTACTGATTGAGTAAACTATTTACCTATGGTTAATGTTACAGTTTATCAATGGAACCAAGTTTTTTGGGGTACACTTCCTCGACTTAGAGAGAAACAGTATGCCAAATCTCCCTCCTTCCATCCCTCTCACTCACTCTTTCTCTCTCACTTGCTCTCACTAATTCATTCACTCACTCACTCGCTCTCATGCACTTCTCTCGCCTGTTAATCTCTAGTATATGGCACTATATCCTAGTTATTTTTATGCAGCCTAAACGCATGTTTAAAATAACACTATCTCGCATAGCTTCTTGAAGCAAACAAAATGTTTTTTAGCTGTCCTGTAAAGTACTGTGTATGTGACATGGTGTCTTATGCCTCAGGTGCACAGAGTTATTTTAAGACTTCTGGTGATGTATATCTGTTATTCGAGGTATGAGGCTTAGGACGATGGTGAAACTGGGGGGGGGGGGGGGACGATGATGGACGCCACTGTAAAGTATAACAGATATTTTCTATATTATTTTAGCAGGCGCGAGATTTTTCTAGCCCCGAAATGTCACCGCAAACGTATTTTTGAAAACTTACTTCTGAAATGCGAAACAAAACTCCATCCCTCTCACTCTCTCTCTCTCTCTCTCTCTCTCTCTCTCTTGCTCTCACTCATTCATTCACTCACTCACTCGCTCTCATGCACTTCTTTTCTCTTCCCAATTTCGTTGACAGTTATCGTGATATGCAATTTGCGGATGAAAAAATTCTCCTTCCTTCAAAAGTCATCATTGTTTTCCCTAATGGATTCTCGTATTTTTTTTACAGCATGCTCCATTACAATTGTGTAATACGTACTACATGTATATACATTTATATTAAGTGATAACAAATACGTATGTAACATAACATAGCTTACAATGCCTACATGTCAATATTTCATTATTTACAATAAAATAACTTATTAGATTTCTATTGTACTGATAAATGTTTTGAATTCCTTTAGATGTTTCTTTATAAAATTTACTTTCGTTTGTGGCCAAGTTTCTGTTTTTTTTTTTACACTGTTGATTAAATTTTGTCTCTGATTTTTTAACATTTCACACTCATACATGATGTGATCCACTGTTTGTGCTCCTGCATTGCACTGGCACATTGGGTCCCATTATTATCTTGAAGCGGTGGAGGCAAGATTTCTTTTTTCCGTGTCCAGTCACTATTGCCGTGAAGCTGGAAGTAATTTTGAGTTTTGTTTGTAATCTGTCTTTGATATTAAGGAAAAAGGTTTTAGTTACTGTAACTTTCGTTGTTTCCTTCCATTCGTTTTTCCACTTACGTGTAGTTTCTTTGGTTAATTCTTGGATCACTTCACTTCTGGGTATTTTGTCAAAAGAGACTACCAATTCATTATTCTGTGCTGCTGCTTTTGCTAGCCGGTCTGCCACTTCGTTACCACAAACTCCTACATGAACCTTGATCCATTTGAAGTTTATTCTCTAGTTATTGCTTTTTTTTAGCTTTCCTTATTTCTTCTATAAAGTAGTTATGGTTGCTGGGATTATTCACTGAATCTATTGTTATTCTGCTGTCCGTGTATATTGTCTCTTTCTTTGGGTTTACTTCTTTAAAACCCAAGGATTCTCAGTTTGTTATTAAAGATGATACCCTGGCTCCATCATATGACTGATAATATCGACTGCGATGTGCTTCCAACTTAAGTTTCCGATTAGCGGCATTTTAAAATTACAAACATTTCTGGAGTTAAAATTTAGTTACATTTCGATTTTCACAGAAGATTGTTCTGCAGTTTCATAAAATATATGATTAACAAGATAACGTTAAGTAACCCGAGTTTTAATCATATGTTTTGGTTTTTACGCGGTCAGCCAACGTAATACACGAAAACTGTCCATCCTTATTATACTAAAGGAATAATCATAACTGGACATACATCGCGTTTGCCTTGCGAGCACTGGACTTACCTTCTTCTTCCCTGTAGGCCTGTAGCTATTTTTTACTATTTTTATATTAAATTATCTCTGTTATTTGACTTTTTGTTGTCCAGAACTTTGCAGGGTTAAAAACTATCACGTTTTAGCGACACAACAGTATTACCAACTGAAATTGAAGAAAAAACGGGTAAGTCCACTTTTTCCAAACCCCATTTTCCCCCCTGTAGTCTTAGTAATTTGTCAGAATATATTATTATATTTTATTTTGTCATGGGAATGTTTTGCATTTAACTTCGCACCTTCGTGGACACAAAATGTGTTAGGAAATAATTTATTTACACTAAAGCGTACAATGACATATAAATCGATTATTCGTTAATTCATTTTATTTCCTGATGATGAAGAATGGTTCGGTGAAACGTGTGCGTAAGGTAAGACAGAACACGTTATTGTGACACCTTTAATGTATCACAACTCAAGAAACACCAAATTAGCGGTTAGCGTTTAACAACATTTTTCATGGGTGTGCTTGTGTTTATGTGAGGGGGATATTATACACAAAAACATCATATTTAATATAATATGCGTTATCCACACACACACACACATCTGTATTAATATGTACACAGTTAAATAATTCACAAATGATAAGAGTATTGATGTTTTTCATACTGGATAAAAAATTAGCATAAGGCATTTTGTTAGTCTTAGCTGATGCCTAAAAAATTTTGTAACTTAATTGATTAATCATGATAAGTGTATCGACTGCCATTCTAACAGAAATGCACCAAAAATGTCTCAACCGAACTTGCGATAAAGACGTAAGCCAATTTATTAAACAAATATTCTACAATTATATTATCAACATAGGCGAGCTAAATGGAAATATGTAAATTAAGTTTATACGATTGTATGTGTGTGTGTGGTGCATATGCGTGTTCTACGAATAATAATATACCTGTACGTATGAACGCCTGTCCACACACACACACACACACACACACACACACACACACACACACACACACACACACACACACACACACACACACGGACACGGACACGCACACGCACGCACGCACGCACGCACGCATATATATAACGAATATTTCTTCAAATTATAAATACTTCAGCAAGTAAAAATAATAATATACTTCAATAAATTTCACTTGCAGAAGTATTTATAACTTAAAGAACTATTCATAATACAGAAAACCTGCAAGAAATATTGAAGAGTTACATAGAAAAGAAAGATATATATAGCAATGTTGCCAGCAATAAGTTATAATATGCGTTCCATAAACACGTGCAATGTAATCACTACTCTTTAAAAATTGAATCAAGATATTCGGTGAGCTCAAGCGCGCCTTTGGTCACAGAACTAGTTTCGAATTCCTGATCCATCGTCAGATGCCGGCCGGTGCCTTGTAGGTATCTGCGATTGCGGTTTTCCACCAAAGTAAGTAGCAATAAGGATAAAACGAACATTAACTCCCGCTGAGTTGGGTCTGTCAACTCAACCCTCTCCACCTACGACTTACTTCCTCATTCTCTGTGTCTTGTGCGTGGTCAGCTTCTTGATTTTGCGGCCGATTAAATTTACTTTATTGGTGCGATTCATTTTTGCTACACAATTAACATTTTACTGTACGTTCAAAGAACTGACAGTTGTGTGGTAGCGTCTGTTTTGGTTGCACTTCAGAGGTGCCCACAAGAGGGATCATGACGCTAGTTGCGCTATCGAAATTTGGGGGGGGGGGAGAAGAGTTTTGAATGCAACAGAATTTTAAATCGAATAAAATTGTGCTTAAAAAAAAATTGAACATGTATTTATCCAATTTCAAGCCTAATTCAAATTTACACGTCCTCCGAGTGGAACAGACTTTAATGTTCCCCAACTGTCTTTAAAAAAGAGCAAAAGGTAGGCCTATCTGTGATACGCATTCTTTCGTATGAAATTGGCATCGTCAAGCAACTTTAAAATGAAGAAATCATTTTAAAATTTGCAATTTCCAGTGTTCAAAGAAAACAAGCTATTACATTTTCAGTCATAAGTCCTGGCTATCATAGTAATGGTGACATTAGTACTTATGATCAAGACAATATAGAAAATAAAGTGACGAATTTCACAAGAATGCGTGAAACGGTTTGGAGAACGTTGTTGCCAAATGTAGAAATGTAGAAAAGGAACCCAAATAACATTTTATAAACAATGGTAATACCTAAACTATGGTTCTGAAACTTGGGCCATTAAGGAAAAAGATGAACAGAAGATACAAACAGCAGAAATGAAATTGCTGAGATCAGTTAAAAGGTGTAATAGACGAGATCATATAAGAAGTGAAGAGATAAGAAGTGATTTAGATATTTTTCCAGTTAATAAAAGGATTAAAGAATACAGAAGAAAATGTATTCAACACATCAATAGAATGGAAAAAAGTAGAATACCGAAGATGGTGGAAGATTACAACGCTAGAGGCAGAAGAAAAGTTAGTAGACCTAAGAAAAGGTGGACTGTGGAATAGGAACAGGCCGCTAAAGCCTAAAACCATTAAGAAGATGATAATGATGATGACATTTTCAGGCCCTTCAATATGCAGACGATTCTTAGCTGATTAAGTAAAATAGATATGTTTCGTTATGTTCCATATTTAAACGGCAAGTTGGACAGCTTGTATCAATCAGCTCATTTCTATTCTTTCTCACTAATGCTACTCAGTTTTGCATTGCCATAAGTAAAGATAAAAATAAATCTGTATTTTTCTGATTAACTTTAGATGTAACTGAAACCTTATTTAATAAAATATTAAAAAAAAACATTTTTTTTAAAAAATGTAAAGATGTTAAAAGAAAAAATTTGACTGAAACAAAGTGGCCAAGGATATTAAAATTTTTATTTTCAGGACTCGCTGAATTGTTTTCTACAACTCTCACTAAATTCTAACACTGTGTTATAGTGTAAAGATTTTGATTAAAAAGATAAAATGAATAATTTAACCAATAAATAAGTTATTTTAAGACTTTTGGTGATGTACATCTGTTATTCGAGGTATGAGGCTTAGGCTGAAGGTGAAACTTGGGGGGGGTACTGAGACATTGGTCGTTGGGGGGGATGGGCGCCACTGTAAACTATAATAGACATTTTCTATTTTATTGTAGCAGGCGCAAGATTTCTATAGCAACGAAATGTCACCGCAAACGTATTTTTGAAAACTTACTTCTGAAACGCGACCTATTTCTTTTGTAGGGTAAAACTGTAACTAATTGCCCGAGCGGCATTTCCACCCTCAGCAAATATTAAAATGCGTGATAATGCCGCTGTCAAAGCTATGTGGTTATTTCCAGGCAGATTGTCGCTCGTGTTGGTACGGTAACCTATAAATTGCCTCCACTGGCGTATCAAGAATTTGGTCTGGAAAGAGGGTCCAGTCAAGTTGGCTCCATACAAAGGGGAAAACAAGTGAAGACTAATCAACTACTATCTTTAAAATGTGATAACCTCCTGAAATCACTCCCATTAAAGTAAACGGTAATAACGCAATAAAAATACGCGATATTGAAACAAACATTTCTTAAAAGATAGTTTTGACTGAATTGATTTTCCTATATTTTATATTTCAAACGTGTACACAAATTCTGTGTAATAAACCTGTTTTTATATTAAAAATTTCCCGCCGGGGCCATCTGATTTAGATACGACCGTTCCCCCTCGCAAGGCGATGGCAAACCTGCTAGAGGTATCCTGCCTAGTATAAACCCTCCCCAACTATGCCGTTCGGATCCGGGGTTAAACTGTAGGTCCCATATACCTGTGAGACATTCCGTAACACACGCACCACGGGTATATGCGGGGAGGGTACAAACGAGTCGAAAGACTGACGGACCCATATTAAAAAATGAGTTACTACTATATTTGCGTACACTGCTGAAGAAATAATAAAACAGCCTAAAAATTAAGAGATTATCAAGATTCGTCAACTGTTTTCGACCCTCTAGGTGGTTCGGTACCCCCCCCCACCGTAAATATGTCCATGAGCGCCTTTTACCGAAAGCCCAGTTGCTGTTACCGTATGTGAGGAACGAGTACAGAATACGGGCGACCATATTGTCAGTGCTAGAGTTGTCAGATTCATACTAGCGCTTATAACGAATAACGAATAACGAATACTGTACGACTAACCATTATTAACTGACCCTTATTGAGTTGCAGTTGAAATTGCATTAATGAGTATTGTTACACGTCATTTATATTTATAGGCATCTGTATTACAGAAGTGGGATATTTAAACTGTGTAAGGAACAAGAGATTATTACTTATATGCTGCTTTGACAAAAGCAGGAACTGTTGTATACTAGCGAACCCTCAACCCACATTCATAGTGACATTATGAATATTGTACAATACATTAAGTGATTGGTATTATTAAAACTATACGTAGGTTACTCACGCGTATCTGCATTACCACAATTAATGCATGACTTATGGATATTGATGGACACTATTTATAGAATACAACAGAATGTTCTGTATCAATGTACAATACATTTATAGGAAGGCGTTCAATGTTCTACAACAGTGATTCCCAAACTTTTCAGTCCACGGACCACCCCCAAAAATCAAAAATTTCACGGACCCCGTCTGAGTTATGAAATAAAACGGACAGTGTATATATATATATATATATATATAATGATTATATATATTAATTATTATATTAGTTAAATATGATTCAAACTCTTATCTTTTAATTAAAATGTATTAAAATCGAAATTCTCTTAACTACCAAAATTAATTTATTAATGATATCAAACATAGTCTAATGTGAATAATGAAGCTGCTTTTGAACAATTAGCTCTGCAATATTAGGCTTAATGTATGATAATTTCAATATTACGTCACTCTCGATATCAAGTTTATTTCTTAACTTTTCCAACCTCGGCTCTATATTTCCAGCCAGACGTGTTGAAATCCAGCTACTTAGGCGTAAAACAGCTACACGGAAAAACGTTATGCTTAGATACAGTGCTTATACGTGGACTAAACAGCGCGATCAGTTCTGCGTTGATGCAGCGCTCTAGTCAGTTCGGCTGACAAACAGACCTGCTACACGACATGATTTAAAGTCATTATTAAAGCTATTAGTTTGAAATTACTTTTACAATTACAATTAGTTTGAAGCAAAAAAATACTGGAATCTTCTACTAACTGTTTTCATATTCTAAAATTTAGATTTTAGACTATAAAAAAGCGGAGAAAATTAGGGCATATTCTATTTTTTCTTGAAAGTGTTCGCGGACCCCCTTTAGACCAAACTCCGGTGAAATGACGTTTACAGTAAATACCCTGTTTCCTCTTCTCACTACTCGTTACTAGGTTAATCCATCAGATTCTTTAAGACTCCCTTTCAATATCTGTGCAGATAGTTGTACACTGACGTTTGCTTAAACGCAGTCTATCTTTTTTTAAACTCAATTCTAATCACTACTATTTTGGGTAAATAAGCGGTTGTTTATTCTGTAATCATACTATGAGACACACATTAAATGTTCCAAATGTCTTGTTATGAAATTTTATATATTTTTAATAGCATTGGGTAGTAGTGGGTGTGGCGTCTGGCTACTAACCAGGAAGTCATGGGTTCGATTTCCGGGCGCAGCATAAAATCAAGATGCGCTTTACAGTCTCCAAGTCGACACAGTCTTTGGAATGAGTACCTGGCAAAGCGTACAGGATAATAATGTGTGGTTGGAATATTGCCTTCCTTGTATGCCGAACGGTCCACAAAAGGCAGTCTACTCTTCCAAGCTCCTTAGGCGTTGTAAAACAGTGGTGTCCACAGGGGGAGGGGTCGTGACGCAGACTGCGTCATCGAAATTTGGGTGACGTGACAAAAAACTTTTGGAAAGTATAAATAATTTTAACTACGTTCCAATAAAAAATTTGATGTTTATCAGAGTTAATGGTTTGTTATTGAAGAATGGACGCAATCTTAATGAAACAATTAGTTTTAGGAATTCAAATATGCAGAGGACGAAATCATACTTCTACCTTCAGAGAAAGACTTATTAGAGTCGACTCCTAATGAAGAAATAATTGATGCCTTTCGTCATCGCAGAGGAAGAAGTTACTGTCCCGAATATAAACCAAAGCAACAAAGACTTCATCAAACCATTATTTAAAAAAAAATTCTCCTTTACAATACACTTTGTTAATATTTTGTTCCTTTGCTTTGAAATATTGTCTTACACGTATTAATTTCATTCGATTTTTTATTTATTTGTTTGTTTAATTTCGAATGAGAATTTATTTGCAAACTGTACTATTTTTAGCTTTAGCTAATTTGTAATAAATCGCTTATCACAATGACATTTTCTTTTAATTTTAAATAGCTTCCCTTGGGGGTAGGGGGTTATTCATCAAGTTTCTGGGTGAGTCACCAAGCTTGAGGGGGAACCCCTGCACAAAATCATCAATTATTTCCATTATTGTAGCATTATTTAAGTCGTCTTATTGTTTTATGTCGGAGATTATGAAACACGACCACAAAATTCGCGATTGACTACAAACTGTATGCGCATAAAATTTATGTATACCACTATCATGCCTCATCGCAGATTGGGTGAAACATTTGCTAAGTGTAAAACTAAGAAAAATAGGAAAGCGCGGTTTATAATTTATTTAAGAACGGTAGTTTTTCTTTTTTTTTATGACAGTTTTTTTTACAATAGACGTCGTCCCACTCATGGTAAATAAAAGCATTGTGTATTTAAGGCGACCAGTTTTGGCACAATAAAATTCAATGTGTCCCGTCTGACAGTGATTGTTTGGACAGCCAAAAGTTATCAGCGTCTGAAAATAAAAGCGCTGAATAAACATACTATTAACAATTTTAGAACATAAGTAAGTAATAAATTTGTGTATATAACAAAACAACATGTACGTTATAAATAACAAGGGTATGGAGACGTATTGTGCACCGGACAGGTAGAACAAATGACGAAAGATAAAACACAGTGAAAGAGATGTATGGACGCTAACACAGGCAGCAACTCCCACGTAAAGTCCACCTGGACCTTGGTGTATATTACTTCTATTAACTGAAGCGATCTTGTGAAGATATCTTTATGTTGTATAGTGTATTGTACGGTGAATATCCGTTACATCCAGTTTTAGGACAATGGTGTTATCGTATTCGTTTAGTAGACTATTCTATTATTTTAACGACTCACCTAAAAGTACTGTTTTGTCTACGAGTACGATGCTAAGAAAAACGAAATTATTTTTTCAAAACTTAACACTTACGGGCACTCGTAACCAGCTATGCTTACCGTATTAAAATCATCAATTTCGAGACCCATTATCACAGAACCTATAACAGATAGAAGTCTGTAATTTTAGCAGGTACGTAACCACATTATTCACTACAAACGCTACTACAATATCAAAGATCTCTCAATATCCTGATTTTTTATAAATTTTTATGTTTTGCTCTAAAAATTTACATCCAGAAAACTTCCTTAATATTTTTTATGTTTTCATTTTTTAGTATAACTGTATAGTTCTAGTAGTGTAGTTATATCTCCCATTACTCCTTCAGCTTGATAGATCACTTGGTTTCTGAAATAATGGGTCATTTATCTTAAAAATATACATTTACAGAAAAACGCATTTAAAGTTTTTAGAACAGGTTTTTTCCTGTTTTAGCTGATTTAAAATAGTTCAGGCCCAAACTACTCTAGTTTTTCTTCATATTTTTACTTGACTGTCTAACCTTTTTCATTAATTCATCTACTGTTGTCTCTCCCTCAAGGATTCATTGCGAGCCAATTTTTTTCATTACTTTAACCATATTTGCTAGTAGTTTGTCCCTAGTTTTTATAAGACTTGACACTGACTTATAATACCTTCATTGAAGGTCAGCACAGCGTCATGTTGACCCAAAACCAAAGTACCCAGTCCAACAAGTATATATTTTTGGCAACCCATTCCAAATCAAATGGTTCGGTGGCTCGTTTGCATTCTGTGTATTACCATGTAGGCATTTTTTGTTTACAAATTAGGATGCAAATATTGGCTTCACGACAGACATTCGTAGTGAATGTTTATGTGAATACGTTTCACTAGTTAGGATGGCCCTTGTTGTAAGAAAGTTACAGATTTGTAAAAAAAATGGTAACATTATCAACACTTTTGACAGACCTCTCCTACGATGTCAATTTTTTTTAAATCATAAAAAAATTACTATTCGTATAGTAGTACCAAATTACTCAAAAAGATTTTTTAAGACAAAAAACCAAAAATCGATTTTTTGGTCGATTTGCCGTTACGAGTGCCCTTAATCCGGACTGTTAATTTTGCATTGTTTCTTCAGATGGTAAGAGTTTTGTACCGAATCACTGGTATTTTGTTCCGGGACTCGGGCGCTTGATAATCTGTTTCCCATTGCTACCTCTTGCCATATGACTGAGATACCGACTGTGTATTTAAAAAAAAACTACAGAATCAGACCCGTTATAGATACTTATTATATGGTACCCACCGAATGACAACCGTTGGTGCCTACAATTAACTGTAATTATTATGTAAACACTTTTTATTGGGTTAACTTCTGGTATTTCTGTTATCAGTTTGTTGTTATTTGCCGTTATGTAGACAAATAGCCTGTGCTCCCTTATTTTATCGTAACGATGCCATTACATTCTGTGCTCTGGCTACCAGAAGTCCAGAAGACTTAAGGGCACACGTAACCGGCTATGTTAAGCAAGTTAAATCTGTACCCTACGGCTTTCGCGGCGAGCGTCAACAGTGTTGGAAACAAACTGAGTAAACTCCGGGCCGTGGTCCACTCCTGTTGTTACTAACAGACGTTTCGGCCTCTCCTCTGCATGCCATCTTCAGTGTGCAAAACGATTCGCTATACACCATTCGCTTTCGCGTGGCACCTAAGGGATTAGCAGACCCTTGCTCTCGCACGCGCACTCACGAGCGCCCGGGCCGCACACCCTTGCCCGAACGCGCAGGTATACAGCTTCATGAAACAGTTACAAATTATGACACATTTAAATTGAATGATAATCCAAATTAAAATATGATTTTCGTAATCTTCGTTAAATTGCGAGAAAAATGAGTCCTCTCAACATATAGTTACTGTTAACCATGTAGCGTCAAGGGAGTATATTTGGATTTTAGAAAAAAAACACATATTGCAGTACTAAAAAGACGAGTTTTATTTAAAATTGAGAATGGCATTTTAATATTATATAAAATCGGTTACCAATGATAAAAACTTACTAATGATAACATTACAATTAATGTTAAATAAGTACAAGATGAAATATATTAGCCTTTTAGTTTAAATTCCACATTATTATGTTTTTAATTTTTATAAAATGGAAAAGCCTATTTGTAATACAGTACTAAAAATATTTTACTCCTGGATGTGGTGGGCATTTTTCTCTTAAAATTTTACATTAACACACGAAAAACGACATGAATATAAACGCAATATTTTCTTTAACTTTGATTGTTTCGAAAATATATTAATATATAAACGAAAAACACCTTTATTAATAGATAAAAACAAACAAAAAATACATACTTAAGAAATGTATAACAAAAATACATACTTAAGAAATGCTTCTTTTAAATAACTTTAAACAAATACTATATACAATACAATGTTGTTTTTCTTATGTACAAACTTATAAGTAAAATTTTTACAAAATTAAAAATCCCATCTTAACAAAAGTGAGTCATAAACGAAATATTTTTCGTGGTTTTATTTACAGATAGCCCATATTTATGGATAAACAAAAAAAACCTTTAGTAATAGATAAAAAACAATTATAACAAAAATACATACTGAATAAAAACTTTTTTTAATAACTTCACACGAATACTGTATGCAATATAATGATTTTTTTATTTACAAACTTAAAAATAAGTTTATAAATTTATTTATTTACAAACTTAAAAATAAGTCATATTCATTGTCGTCGAAAGCGGATGCCCTATACACAGGAAGTGAGTCATAGGGTTGTTTCGGCTAATATCTTTCATAACGACGCTTAGTCAAAACTAAACTCCGGACAGACTTCAAAATGTCGCTGAACAGCGGTTCATTGTAGCTTCGAGGTAGTTGGTAGAATTAATAATAATTAAGATAAAAAATAATTCAACCAGTTACCCGCACTTACATGAAGAAACTGTGAGGTTAAAAAGTAAGCTTATTTTAATTCTGCACTTACAAGTTTACATTTTAATTGATACATGCTGTGTATAAACACACTAAAAATAAATGTAAAAATAAATCAACAATATATAACACACTTTGATGTCGAAATGTAACAAAAAAAAAATTAATGGTACCCGGTATATTAAATATAAAATACTACTATGCATGTTGAACATCATATATTATCATAATCATACCGTGTTTGGTGTCATTTTTCTTGGAATTGCACGAAGTTTACAAATAAACTGATGTCAGTAGTTAAATTTTATATTTTAAAGAAGTAGCAATTACTCAATTAGGGCCCCAGTTATGA